>CM055120.1:212538379-213138379 GCA_029206835.1 Rana muscosa | reverse complement strand
TATAAATTTTATCCTGAACCAACTGAGACCTCTGTGGTGGCTCAATCTGCTCAGAAGTATAGACTGCCTTTAACAGTTCCTTGATATCTTCGACTGGGAATGGGTATCTGGCTGGGTTAACAGACTCCTCAGCTTCTGACGCGGAACCCTCGTTAGATGAGGAATCCAAGTTCTCCCCCTCCTCTGGGTCAGAGACCGCACACAAACTAATGGTTTCTGACACCAAGGGAGGCAGAGACTTTGCCGAGACCAAAAGGGACCTGGGACACTGTCACAGCTGCTGAAGTGGAGGGACACAACCCTGCTAACCTATCATTAAAGGACTGGAAAGAAGAAACTACTTCTTTCATGGAAACCATTAATTCCTTTAAGGTAGAAACAGAGTCGGCCCCTGCCACTGAAGAAATACATGTCTCACACAATAGTATTCTACAGCTATCAGAAAGTTTGGATCTACAGTTCCCACATTTTCTTTTAACAGGTCTGTCAACCTAGAAAGAAAGGAGTCACAATAAGAAATTACAAACATCCATCCTGGTTAAATAAAACTCTCAAAAAGCAGAAGGAGAGCTACCGACCTTGGGGACCATACAGGATCCGGATGCAGCCGCTGGATCAGGCTGAGCGGGTGCTCCGTCCTCAAGAGTGTCCTCCACATCCATTACGTGGAGGAACAGGTAGGAGAGCGGTCTTGTTCTCAAGCAGCTGTCCTGGTATTAGCCCCCAGCACAAAAAAAGGCTTGGCGACTTGATACACCCGAGAAAAGAAACAGTATGTGGATGCAGTCCTCCGCCTCTCTAGGTGCACCACGCTAGCCAGGGCGCTGAGGGGTGGCAGTTGCTGCAAAATAAAGACGGAAAATAACCACACGACAAGGGGAAGCCCTTCTCAGACTGCAAGAGCAGTAAATACTGCAGACATGGCCACAACTGAGTATCTAAACAAGGGGGGTCCGCTAACCACAGTCACCAGACCAAAAAAGAAACAAACATAACGGTGCGTTCTCCTGGAGGTCTGGAAACACGAAACAACTGAGGGACAGAGGAAAGGGAGGGGCCTTTTAAGGTGTGTCTGATTTGTGTTTCCTGTAGAGGGCGGAGCCAATCATCTCTCAAGTAGCTGTCCTGGAAGGTGAGGGGGGAAAAATGCAGTCCCTGCACCCACAGGCTGGTGTGCACAGCTCTAACAGTCTTTTATATAGTTTAGCTCACCCAGCACGCCACAATCCAGCAATGGATCCTCTGACAAAGCATGCTGCTGTCTCTCTCTTCAAATACACACAACTCCCCTCTGACACTTTCAGCCCAGCTGGCAATAAGCAGGTCGGAAGGGAAGTACCTGCTCTCTTCAATTAACCCCTTCGTAACCGTGCCCCAGGCAGACTCTCCACACTGTCTTAACCACTTCAGCCCCGGAAGGTTTTAACCCCTTAATGATCAGGGCTTTTTTTGCGATACGGCACTGCATTACTTTAACTGACAATTGCGCGGTCATGCAAAAGCTTTCTTTTGGTGGTATTTGATCACCTCTGCAGTTTCTATTTTTTACGCTTTAAACAAAAAAAGATTTAGAAAAAATAGGATTTTTTGTACTCACCGTAAAATCCTTTTCTCTGTCGTCCATGGACGGACACAGCCTTCTTAAGTCTTGACAGTTCCTGTTCATAGGACAGGACTAGGCAGACATGTTAGATATTTCAATACATGTTACTTTAACAGAGTTGAACAGCCCCGCCCAGGGGGCGGTCCCTCCAGACATAACCCTCCGCCCTGCAGCATGCAGCCTCAGTTCGTAACAAGCAGTACAAACCTAAAAAGGATGGGTGGGTGCTGTGTCCGTCCATGGACGACAGAGAAAAGGATTTTACGGTGAGTACAGTAACTTTCTCTTTTTGTCCATGGACGGACACAGCCTTCTTAAGTCGGAGGACGGAGGAGTTGCAACCTTAAACAGTCGCCTGCAAAACCTTACGGACGAAGGAAGCATCTGAAGGTGCACTCACATCATCCTCAAAATTTTTTGGAGAGGCAGGGCGCATGCGCAGAGTCTAGCGGTGCGGTAATGCAGAGCTAGAGCTCCGTACCGTTCGTGGGGAGAGCTGGTATCCAGCGTTAACCCGCAAGTATAATTACATACCAGAGGGGTAGAACAAGTACCAGAGACCCTGTAGTCCATTTTGTGGGCAGAATTATGGCTCAGAGAGGGAGCGGTACCAAGTTAAAAAATCCTGTCATGAAAGCTCCTAAGGGGAGAACCATGACTAAAGGGGCACAATCCTCTGCCTCATTCACAGCTTCTATGCGCTCACACCAGTTAAACCTGTCACAGCCTATATTCTCAGCTGACTCTGATAATGATTTATTTACCATACAAGACTCTCCTCAGACCTCACAAATAACTCCAGCCATATTTAAACAATTTGAAAATATGCTCCATAAAGCACTAAAGCAGACATCTGATCAAATTACCTCACACCTCACAAGAGAGATAAGGGAAATTGGTAAGCGTACAGCTGCCTTAGAGATAAAAACTGAGGACTTAGAAAATATTTTTCTGGAACATTCAATGGAACTTGAAAATCTCAAAGAGGAAAATATCTTGCTTCACAACAAGCTAGAAGACCATGAGAATAGGGACAGGAGGTCCAATTTGCGAATCAGGGGTATCCCTGAGGCAATTCTTGACCTGCAATCTACAATTACTGCACTGTTCCAGGAATTGCAACCAGCCATTCCCATTGAAAGAATGGAATTTGACAGAATTCATCGAGCACTTGCTGCTAAAAACCTGACGGTCCTCCACGGGACATCATAGTGAAACTACACTACTACCGCACAAAAGAAATGCTTCTGTCATCAGCCAGAGATAAAAAACAGTTAAATTTTCAAGGACATGAATACCAACTGTTTGCTGATTTGTCCCAAACTACAATTTCTAAGAGAAGAGCATTAAAACCCCTTCTTCAGGAACTCCAAAGACATGATATCCCATATCAATGGGGATTCCCATTCTCTTTACGATTCGCCTATAAAGGGAAAAGATACACTTGCAGAACCTATGAAGAACTTCAACAAACACTCATAGATCTACATTTAATGGATCCAGATCCAAGAAATACCTCCCTGCAGAGTAGAGCAATGCCCCTTTCATCCAAAGGGCATCACTCCCAAACCAATTTGGAAAATGGAAATCATCCATCCCACAAGAGAAGTCGTCATACATCTCCTCCTCAGGAAAGAGAAGATTCAATGGACTGACAGAAACCTCAAAGAAATCAACCTGTTCGCTTTTACCCTGCTATGGACCTTTTGAAGACATATTGTGCAACACATAGCACTCATTAACAAACTAATGCACAATAATAAGTGTTGCCCCAGATGCAGTTCCTTTTCTCTTATACTGATTGCTCATAGTTTTCCAGTTAAGCTTAAATACTAAGCTTAAATACTAAAAATGCTAACCAGCATACGGTTGAAGTTTTTTCTATTTTTTTTTGTCTTTTTTGATCTAATTTTTTTTTTTTTTTTTTTTTTTTTAGCATAACTTAGGGTAAGCAAAAGTCCTGCTATCCTAGATTTTCTGGTTCTTGAAGAAGAACATTATATAGTTTCTCCTGACGTTCATTAGACTATTGAAGAACATAGGTGTCAGGGTCACCTGTGGCCAGGTGACAGATGCACACCGTAGGGGGACAGGAGTGCACCGCGAGGTAGTGAACCCTATGGCTGGCTTCTGCGGATAGGGAACTGGGTGGTTGTGGAAAGCGGGACCAGAGGAGCACAACCGGGATCCAAACGGAAGCTAGAGCCAAGATTCCCCAGGGCGCGGAGTCTAATGCCCCATACACACGATCGTTTTTCATGCCGTTAAAAATGCCATTAAAAAAAATGGCCATTAAAAATGATCGTGTGTAGGCTCCAGAGCATTTTTAACTACGTGAAAAACGGCCATTAAAAATTTCGAACATGCTCTCTTTTTTCACGTCGTTTTTCATGTCGTTTTTTTTAACGACGTGAAAAACGATAGTGTGTATGCTTTAACGACGTGAAAAAAACGCGCATGCTCAGAATCAAGTATGAGACAGGAGCGCTCGTTCTGGTAAAACTAGCGTTCGTAATGGAGATAGCACATTCGTCACGCAGTCACGGACTGAAAAGCACGAGACTGAAAAGAGCGAATCGTCGCTCAACAAACTTTACTAACATGAAGGGTGGCGCCATTCGAACGGAACTTCCCCTTTATAGTGCCGTCGTACGTGTTGTACGTCACTGCGCTTTGTTTGATCGTTTTTTTAAATGATCGTGTGTACGCAAGACAGGCTTGAGAGGAAACATGAAAAAAAACGACGTGAAAAACGGCAAGAAAAAAAATGGCAAGAAAAACGATCGTGTGTATGGGGCATAAGACCCAGCTGGTCTTCTCCAGGGCCTCTAGTGGTGAGGATGTTAGCTGCAGGCTGGGACCAGGTCGCGGCCCCTGGAGTTTCCTAGCTCACGCCCCGTAGGATAAGGGGAAAAGAGGGGAAGCAGCAGCACACGATAAGAGAGAACCGAATAACAAGCTGAAGGTCAGGGGCCACAAGCAGACAAGGATAACGAAGAACGAGCCGAAGGTCAAGGGTCACGAGCAGACAGGGATAGTCGGGGACAAGCCAATAACGTAACAGAGAGACAGACGTAGCACACGGCAGGCAGGAACCCAAACACACAATGCCTAACAAACACGTTGATCAGCAAAGCAGGCTTGCAGTGCACAGGTTAATATAGTGTTCTGTGATAGGGCCTGGGGTGGAGTCTGGCTGGGAGGAGATTATAAAGGAAGCCAGGTGAAAGGGTTCTGGCCTCTAAGATGAACACATGGGAAGGAAGGTAAGCTGACAGACAAACACTACTGCATATCCATGACAATAGGTCATACTTATTTTACCAGTCCCCCCTCTTTGTAAGTCAAATGATTGATCTTATATTACTGAATGGGAACTAATAGAACAACAGTATTACTTACCTTTGGGGATCTTTTTTATTATTTCCCCTAGCCGACAGTTTAGTTATTACTCCTAGTGTGTAAAGGAGGACCCCCAATTCCTGCTCTATCCTCACCCTTTATTACCACCCCTCTAGTTTAGGTAGCTTCCTCACCAGGAGATCCTGGAGCAATCAGCAGATTTTCTTAAATTTTTGTCACCCCTATAGTCCCTCCCCTGGAGTATTTACCTATAATCTTAACAGTTTTCATATGCATTATTAGGTTAACGAATTATTCTTTATCGTATTATTCTTTTCAGATGGCTCTCCCCCCCTTTGAACGGGAGATCCGTGCGCCCTACTTTGCCTCCCTCATTCGACCACATAAAACATGTGGAAGTCTGACGGAGGCGCTATTTCCCCAGTGGGGGATTTTTGCCCCCACTTGCGGAAAACACTTAAATGTGTCTTTATGTTAGTATATGTATTATTTTGTCTAATCAGTCAAATTTTATTCCATTCTATCACTCTAGTATTCATCTTCTATCTGCTTTCCTTCCCCCTCTTCGAGTCCACTCGGATCGTATTGAGTAACACGAATAACTTGGCAACAGGTATGTCCTCCTTACTCACCCTACTACCATGGCACCATTAAACATTTTGTCCCTGAATGTTCAGGGACTGAACATTCCTCAAAAACGAACCAAGGCCTTCCGCGTATTTCATGCCAAAAAGGCACACATAGTTTGTTTACAAGAAACTCACTTCACAAAAACCACCACACCCAAATTTATATCCCATTTCTATCCGCAAACCTACACGGCTTCGGCTGCCTCCAAGCAACGGGGTACTCTCATAGCCTTCCATCGTTCTAACCCATTTACACTCCAATCACAAATAAAAGATCCTGAAGGACGATACTTAATTCTTACGGGCCACATAGTGGATACCGCAATAACTGTAGTTTCTTATTATGCACTAAATAAACAACCCAATCCATTTATGTCACATTTATTACAAGTAGTGAATGATCATAAAATAGGAACAGTTATGCTATGTGGTGACTCCAACCAGGTCCTCCTCCCGTTTCTGGATAAATCCCCGTACACACCATCACAAACAAATGTCAAGAAGTCCTTCTCACAAATCCTATCCAAACATAATTTAGTAGATTCATGGAGAGAAGCCAACCCCACTACACGGAAATACACATACTATTCCCATCCCCACAAAACATTTTCAAGGATTGATCATATATTTCTAACTATAGGCATGCTCCCCGAAATCATTGCTGCAGACATAGTCCCCATTCCATGGTCCGACCATAATGCTGTACTCACCTCCATTAAATCATTATTACCCAAAGGCCATGATCGTACTTGGAATCTCCCAGACATTCTACTCAAACACCCAGCTTATCGCCAAACTATTGAACAAGACATAAAAGAATACATTACCCTTAACTCTAGCCCAGAAATTAGTATGCTAACTCTATGGGAAGCCCATAAACCTGTGATACGCAACACAATCCAGAAACAATCAGCTATATTTAAACGAGAACGGAAAACCCTTGCCCGTAAACTGGAAATGGATTTTAACACGGCCTTTGTATCCCATCAAGAAAATCCATCCACATTAACTAAATCCCGATTAGACAAGACCCGTACTGCATACAACTTATTTCTCACAGAAGCCGTAGAAAAATCCTATAAACGCTCAAGATTTAACCGCTTCATGAAAGCTAATAAGCCCGGGACATACCTTGCAAGAACACTCAACTCCCTAAACAAACCCTTTAAACCAATTCGTCTAAAACTAGCAAAGGAAGTATACACATGCAACCCTCACAAAATAGTCAAAAAATTTCATTCCCACCTATCCTCATTATATACTTCATCTAATAACTTTGACCCGCTAGCTGCAGATACATTTTTCTCCGACTTACATTTGCCAGGACTTTCCCCTGACCAAAATAAAATCCTAGAAGAAATTATTTCACCAGAAGATGTCGCCAAGGCTATTAAAGAATTAAAAATAAACAAGAGACCAGGCCCAGATGGCTACTCAGCTTTATATTACAGAACCTATACAGACATATTATCACCAATCTTAGCAGACGCCTTCAATGTACTATTGAAAGGAGAATCCTTTAGACAGGAAACCCTGACCGCCATTATTTGTATGATCCCAAAACCTCTCACGGATGATACCCTATGTACAAACTTTCACCCAATTTCCCTTCTGAACCTAGATATCAAACTCTTAGCCAAAATATTGGCCAAAAGACTAAATAGAATAATAGGCAAGCTCATCCATAAGGATCAAGTAGGATTCATGCCAAAGCGGCAGGCGGGAGACAATGTCTGTCGGGCCGTATTGCTAGCCCACATAGCCAAAAAACGACGTATACCCTCCTGTTTTCTGTCCCTAGATATAAAAAAGGCCTTTGACTCCATAGCCTGGCCGTACCTTAATTACACATTACAAAAATGGGGTTTTGGCCCTCACTTCCTAACATGGATAGAAGCACTCTATAACAAACCAATTGCATATATAAAATACGCAGGCTATAAATCTAATTCCTTTAATATAGAAAGAGGAACGCGCCAGGGATGTCCACTCTCCCCCCTCCTATTCGCCCTCCTAATAGAACCCCTAGCTCAACGAATCCGCACAGATCCGACAATCACTGGCATCGAATTAGCTGGATACCATCATAAATTATGCCTATTTGCGGATGACATACTCCTATTTCTATCATCCCCACAAGTCTCTGGACCTAATCTTCTATCCGTTTTAGATAAATTTGCAGTGATTTCGGGACTTACAATAAACCCCAAAAAATCCATGGCCCTAGATATATCCCTCACTAAAGTAGAATCAGACTCGGCCAAAACTGCACTTCCTTTCATATGGACTGAGAGGTCAATCCCATATTTAGGGATTCACCTAACAGCCTCATACTTAGATCTCTTTGCAGCAAACTATCCCCCACTCCTCAAACAAATAACAACTCTCTTACAACAATGGACACATCTCCCAATTTCATGGATAGGTAAAATTAACACAGTCAAAATGACAATTCTCCCTAAAATACTCTACTTATTTAGAGTCTTACCAATCCCTATCCCATCTTATTATCTTAGAATACTCCAAAGAAAAACATCAAATTATGTCTGGGGCTCCAAAAAACCCCGTGTATCGTTACATACACTTTATTTACCGAAACTTAAGGGAGGCCTTGGGTTCCCTAATTTTGCTAATTATTATAGAGCGGCACATATTGCCAGCCTCACTAAATATCACACCAATGATGATATACCTATATGGGTAATAATAGAAGCAGCAGAATGTGACCCTCTATCTATATCCAATGTACTATGGCTCCTCCCTAAAGAAAGGAAAACCCTAAGTAACCCTATTATAAAACACTTTTTAGCCGTATGGGATAACCTTAGATTTAAACATCAGCTACAATCACCTCACAACCCTCTCTTATCATTCCTTAAAAACCCTGCTTTTTACCCAGCATGGGTCTCACCCAAGTCATTTAGGGTATGGAATTCATTGAATATTACTCGGCTTAATAACCTAACCTCTACATCATCTTTTCATACGTTTCCTACCCTTTGCGACACCTATAACTTGCCGAACTCCGAACTTTTCAGATATCTCCAAATTAAAAACTTTTACGCACCTTTGTTAATTACTGACACCCTTTTATCCCAACTTACAATATTTGAATCTGCATGTTTAAAAGACCCCCATTCAAGAGGACTAATATCGTCAATATACACCCACATTACAATTTACCCAGGTTTTTTTTTTTACAAATAACGTGGTGTTTTATTAAGAAGAATATGAACAGGTTACATTTTATAAGTTGACATTACATCAAAACATAGCAGGACAGTATCAAGGTACAAGCAAGTAAGAAAATAAATCTTGTCTTTCCACATATTGAGTCGGCAGTTGGCAAAGGCGTCCTATACTAACAAACCGGAGAGCCCTGGGCAGCAGTCACAATGAGCTGGGTTCATCATCAGGGGGGAGCATACGGGTCCAGCGTGTTCCAGCCGGAGACCCCGATGCATGATGGGAAGGGAAACCGACAGATCAAACCGGGACCGATAGGAGATCAGGAAAGGAGTATAAGGAAGGGCATCAGACTGGAGTCTCGCCGCAGGTAGCGGCATTACCCAGCCAGGTGTCCCAGATCTTATTGTATTTAGTGGGGCATCCCCTGTGAATATAGATTTCTTTTTTATAAGGGAGCACCTGATTAACCGCTGATTTCCATTCTTGTAGCGAGGGGGGTGCTACCTGAAGCCATTTCCTTGCTATAAGCAATCGGGCTATGAATAGGGTCTCCTGGAGGAAAGTTTTGTGAAGTTTATCCGAGTCTGCATAGTTTCAGAGGTGAGCCCATCTCGTCATGGATGAACTGCACAATATGAGACCAATAGTCTTGTATTGCTGGGCAAGACCATAAAATATGAAAAAAAGTGCTGGTAGGACTATTGCACCTGGGGCAGAGGGGGTTATAATCAGGTTTAAATCTGGAAATTCTAATCGGGGTCAGGTAGGATCTGTGCAAAATGTAAAGGTGTGTGAGGCGGTCAGAGAGTCTAGTGGAGACCTTTTTACAGGCGTCCAGCGCATCCTCCCATTCATCATCCTCCAGCTCCCCCACATCCCCAGACCACCGGTGTTTCAGATTGTACGCCAGGGTCACCGCAGGAGGGCGGATGAGAGAATTGTAGAATATCGAAATGAGTTTACGAGAGTCAGGCCCCACCATCGTGCGGATAATATCCAAGCGCTCTATATTGGGGGGTGCGTCTCGAAATTGTGACCGGAGGGCGTGGCGGAGCTGGAGGTAGCGAAAGTGCATGGAGTTGGGGAGTTCAAAGTCATCTTTAAATTGCTGGAACGATTTTAGGACAGACCCACAATATGCATCCGACAGGTACCTGACCCCAAAGTTAAGCCAGATAATGCAGTCGGGTACAGATAGCAGTTCGTTTAGGCCAGGATTGTCCCAGAGGGGCGTGTGAAAGTGTGTACTAGGCATTTTCAGTTTTCGCCGCACTACCTCCCATATCTTGCAGTGATTGTAAAGCAGGCCTTTGCGAGGACCCAGCGCCCCTGTGTCCGCGAAGTCTTTAAGGATGATCTGGAAAGGGTGAGTGATCCCGGGAGTTGTGGGGGAGCATATCAGTGTGACATAACGGGCCCTGTCGTGCTTGTCTAAGTAGAAAAAATGGGAGAGTTGAGCCGCCATGTAGTAGAAGTTAAAGTCCGGCAGAGCTGCGCCCCCCAACTCTGTGGGGTTCTTCAGTACCTGCCAGGACAGCTTGTGTCGGGAATTACCCCAAACAAATGAGTTGAGGATTGCCTCCACCGATTTAAAGAGCCTAAGGGGTATGTAGGCGGGAGCGTGCCACAACACATATAAAAATCCGGGGAGGATAACCATCTTGATTAGATTTACCCGGCCCATCACCCCCAGTGGCAACTTGGACCAAGTCTGGGTTTTGGCTTTCATATGTAATATCAGGGGTTCAATATTTAGTTTGACATAGTCCTCTGGTGAGCGGGTGACATTGATACCAAGGTATTTTATTGAGCTGACTCTACGGAGCGGAGAAAAGGCCTGGAGCTCGGTTGGGACCCCTACGTCTATAGGGAGGATCTGGGATTTGTCCCAGTTAATTCTAAGACCGGAGTAATCACCAAAAGTGCGGATAGTCTCAAGGGCTATCTGCAGGGAAGGGCCTGCATCAGCTAAATATAATAGCATGTCGTCCGCGTATAAGCTAACTTTCTCCTCTAGGTCCCCGCAGCTTAGGCCCCGAATTCCCGGGTGTGTTCTAAGGGTGGCGGCAAGGGGTTCCACGGCTAAAGCATAGAGCAGGGGGGACAGGGGGCACCCCTGCCGCGTACCTCTCAAGAGGGGGAAGGCGTCCGAGACCCTTCCATTAACCAATATCCTGGCCCGGGGGTTCTGATATAGGAGGCGGATCCATTTGATAAAGCGAGACCCGAAACCAAACCTTGCCAGGCATTCCCATAAGTATGCCCACTCAACGGAGTCGAATGCCTTTGCGGCATCTAGGGAGACCACTACCCGGGATCCCATTTGGTCATGCGTAGCTTGCAAGTTCATATGGAGCCTGCGTAGGTTGAAGGCCGTGTTTTTGGCTGGCATAAACCCTGTTTGGTCTGGGTGAATTAGTGTAAGAATGACCGCATTCAGGCGCACCGCTAGGACCTTGGCCAGGATCTTGATGTCTAGCTGGAGAAGGGAAATAGGGCGGTAGGACTCGGGGAGCTCCAGGTCCTTACCGGGTTTGGGGATGAGCACTATATAGGCCTCTCCCATAGAGGGGGGCAGGGACCCGGATTCGAATATATGGGCAAACAGCTCCTGTAGTTTTGGTACTAAGGTGTCAGCATATGTAGTGTAAAATTCTAGGGGGAGACCATCCGCCCCGGGTGCCTTTGAGGGGTTAAGCAGGGATAGCGCCTTGATAATCTCCTCACTAGTAATGGGGGCCTCAAGTGCCTCAATCTGGGAGCCAGTAAGTGTGGGTAGAGCAATACCATTTAGAAGGGCAGCGAGCCCCTCCCCATCGTCAGCAGCCACGGAGGAGTACAGAGATGCGTAGAACGACCGGAACCCACCAGCCACTTCATCAGGATCCGTGCTCACAGACCCGTCAGGGGTGCGGAGCGAGACCACCGTCGGAGGCCTGAGATCCAAATGGGCCAAATAGGCCAGAAGGCGGCCCGCCCGCTCCCCGCATTCGTATAGTCTCTGCTTATGGTAAAATATCTGCCTCTCGGCTTTTTCAAAGCAGAGACTGTTCACCACCCTCGACTGCAACTTCAACCGGTCCGCCGCCGAGGGGGAGGGGCTGTCAGTAAATTCGCGCTCCGCGGACACTAGGGAATGTTCTGCCTGCCTAAGCACCTGAGATTAATTTTTCCTATATCTGGATATGCGGTGAGATAAGTACATGCGGGCATGAGATTTAAATGAGTCCCAAACCGTCCCAAAGGGTGCAGTGTCCCTATTGGTCTGGAAGTAAAACTCCCATTCAGAGCCCGCATCCTCCAGATCTGGGACCACCGTCAACCAGAATGGGTTAAGTTTCCAGTAGTAGGACCTAGGGGAGGGGTCGAGCCGCATCTCGATCCAGTAGGCCGCGTGGTCTGAAAGGACGCGCGGGTTGAACCCGACGTCACCTAGAAGGGGGAGGAGGGTGCGGGATATTAGTATCAGGTCAATACGGGACATGGTATTATACGTTGCGGAGAAACAGGAATATGTCCTGTCCAGGGGGTAACGATATCTCTAGGTGTCCACCAAGGCCAGGTCAGAGAGGAGCTTACCAAATCTAGTGCAAGGATGAGCGGGGGTGTCGGAGGGGTCGGTCCTGAGTCTATCTAAGTCCCGGTTTATTACATTATTAAAATCCCCTAGCCATATGGTGGGAACAGTAGGGAATTGGGCCATAAATGTCAACCCCTCAGTCAGGACTGTAAACTGGAACGGGGGAGGAATATAGATTGCCAGGATCAGCAGCTCCAACCCACTCACCTTGGCATGTAAAAACAAATATCTACCTTGGGGGTCTGATTTGAGCATTAATAGGGTGAATTGGGTAGTTTTGGCTACCAGGATAGCCACCCCTCTGGAGTTGGGAGTGTGAGGGGCTTGGTACAGCCATCCCACCCATGGTTTCTTAAGTGTCAGCAGTAGTTGTCCCGTAAGGTGGGTTTCCACCAGTACCATTATCTCGGCCCTTTGCGCCTTTAAACAGGCAAGGACAGCATTGCGCTTTGGCTTAGCCCGTATCCCCCTCACATTCCAAGTAATGCATTTCACATTGGGCATTGACCCCGGTACTCACATAATTGTCCCAGCTGCCCCCAGCCCGTGCGCGCGCACCGCAGACCCCCCCAAACAACAGGGGAGCCCGCGGCACCGCCCACCGAGCCCGGGGCACACCAGGAAGGAGCCCGCACAAACCCCAATGGCCCGCCAGCACACCACAGCATAGCATATCGAAGAGCGGCCAAATAGATATGTGAGCAGATGTACCCTAAACCCTTCTGCAGATAGTATACATTAAACACCATAAACAAAAAAACAGAAAATAAAGAACATAACATTGAAAACACTCTGGGTTGGCCAGTCCGGCAGAGCAACCCGCAAAGGGCCGTACCGTCGTGCCAGAGCTGGACAGACCAGGGAAACATTCCTTGTGCAACAGTGCAAACGTTGCAAAAAATAACCAGATCCTCAGGGATCTTCCTAACTAGTGGGACGATTGTCCGCTGCAAAACAAGCAGCGGCATAAGGAGCGAGGCTCCTGGGCTTAGTCCACCAGGATAGATTGGACAGGAGGCACAACAGGATATATAAAAGTGCGTCCATGTCCCAGGTGCCATGATAGCTCACATCTTGCCATTGCAGGCATTGTTACAGGGCTGTAATCCAAGTGTGTCTGCTGGAGGCATATGAGGGGGGGGGGGATCAGCCAAAATGGTGGGGAGAAGCAAAACATCAGGGATGCGACCAAGGGCAGTCGGAGGGAAGGATAAGCGCCACAGTAAGCCTGTCACCTCTCTTCGAGGGGAAGGGGCAATCCGGGCAAGTATCATTATTTGGGCAGGAAACCGGGAAAGAGGTACATCAGCCTGTCCCCCATGTCGCAGGTCAGGAGGAGAGTAGTGATCCTCCGCGGGATCATGGCAACAGCAGCCGACAGGGCCGGGAAACCATCATGGAGGGAACAACCGGGCGGAGGGAGGGAGCTACGGTGCCGGTCTGCGGGCAAAACCGGGTAGTGGGAAAGTGGCTATAGCGTGGAGAACGCCCAGGCTCCCGCGGGGACAGCAATGGGTATCCGGTACAGTACCTGTGGCGGATCTCAGAAGGGCGGTGAGGTCCAGCTCTCTATCCGCAGCCACGTCCTCAGGCCCGCTCGCCGGCGGGGGTCGCCTCGCTCTCCAGCCATGTAAATACGGCCTCCGGCGTGTCAAAGAAGTGTGCCCGATCGTGTCCAGTCACCCGGAGCCTCGCAGGGAACAGCATGGCGTAAGCAAAATGGCGGATCCTCAGCTGCTTCTTGGCCTCCGCGAATAGGGCTCTTTTCTTCTGGACCTCCGCCGAGAAGTCCGGGAAGACCCTTATCTCGCCGTTGTTGTATGGGATGTTGCCTTTCAGTCTGGTGAGGCGGAGGACAGCATCTCGATCACGGAAGTTCAGAAGCTTGGCGATGAATGTCCTAGGAGGTGCTCCCGGAGGAGGGAGTTTGGCCGTCAGTCTGTGAGCCCGCTCCACCACGAAGCAGGAGGAGAACTCTGCCCGGCCAAATGTAGTGACCAGGAGCCGTTCCAGGAACGACGGGGGATCGGATCACTCCTCACCCTCAGGCAGGCCGACAAACCGGAGGTTACACCTCCTGAGGCGATTCTCCACGTCGTCTCGCTTAGCCAGGACCATGGTGAGCTGGTGCTGCAGGCGCTCTGTAGTAACCTGCAATGGCGGCATCTCGTCCTCCACGCGGCCGATGCGGGTCTCCGCCTCAGTGACACGCTCCCGGAGGCTCTGAAGGTCCTGGCGGAGGAGAGAAACATCAATCTTTACCTCCTCGATCTTGCCCATTAGCGTGCTTTTGCAGTCCAATATAGCCTCCAGCACTTTAGCGTTTGGGTCAACACACGCAGCGGGGCCGGCGCCATCTTCCACTCCAGAACCTTTCTCTGCAAGCTTGAATTTAGCAAGTTTTGCAGCGGCATTCGAGTTTGTTTTTGGTGGCGACATGGTCCTCGCAGCTTTAGAGCAAAGGGTGACCCGAAATATAGTAGTTTTACAGCCCCAGGATATGTAGAGAGGATTTCAGGCAAGCGGAGCTCTCGTTCCACACTCCTCACACCATGCCGGTCCAGGCCACGCCCCAATTTACCCAGGTTTAGACAAACCACCTTATGCACGTAAATGGGAGGGGGACCTGGAAAGAGAATTCGATGTGGCTGATTGGTCCAAAATATGGTCTATAACAAAATCTTCTTCACCAAATGTTTTGGCGGTAGAAACCAACTATAAAGTTCTAACCCGTTGGTACCTCGTTCCCTATAGATTGGCGAAATTTACGCCAAACCAAACAGGCCAATGCTTCCGGGGCTGTCCCGACCCGGGCACCCACCTACACATTTGGTGGTCTTGCCCGTTGATACAATTATACTGGGAACAGATATTTGAAACTGCCTCCAGAATATTTGGCTTCACTATACATCCTGACCCAGCCACGGCCTTGCTAAACTTAAAACCAGATTACATCACATATAAACAATTCTCACTCAATTGTTTACGGCAGCCAAACAAACAATTGCAAAAGCATGGAAGACCCCTAAACTGGAAATAGCCGAGACTATACGTAGAGTCAATGGATTTATGGCTCACGCCAAAATGCTGGCCATAGAAAGAGATCAAATTCCAATCTTTGAAAAGTTATGAAACCCATGGATTAAATATCACCTATCTTCATTCCGCGAAGACTTGATTCTCATGCCATGGTAGCAGGTGGATCATATCGTGAACACTCTATTATCCTGTTGTAATACACAGGTCAAAGACCAATGAACTCGAGCCATCCGAGTGGACTCCTATACCCCCCCCTCTCCCTCTACTTTCCTACTATCCTATTCTACTCATTTTTAGGTTACCTACTTATCCATTTCTATTTTCATGTCATTTTTACGCTATCTTTTACGTCCATTTAAAGTTCACTTAGATCTTTATTTTTATTTGAAAAGCATTATTTAAGCGGCATTATAATATTGCACTATGTAATTAGTTCTTAACTGTACTAAACCAAATAATATTTGTTTATTCGTTATCTTACCAACTACTGTAACATACATCTAGTGCGTGGATGTATCCATTGTTGATTTCTGCTTAGCCCTTAGAAACTATACAGCAATATGCACATTGTAGACCATGAATTTATTACGTATTCTTTATAATAGAAATATGTAATCAATGTTCTACAATCATTATAAATGTATGTTCTGTACATTTCTGTTATATCTCTTTCAATAAAATACTTTAACAAGGAAAAAATTTTGGAGAAAGTGTGCACGGACGAGCAAGTCGCCGCCCTGCACACCTGTGAGAGAGAGAGAGAGAGAGAGAGAGAGAGAGAGAGAGAGAGATGTTGATGTCGGAAAGCCCAGGAAGCACCATTTGCCCTGGTTGGGAGCGCCGTGACCGGAAAGGAGGGCGCGCGCCTCATAAGGGCATAGGCCCGCACAACGGTCTACCTGACGAGACCGCCAGGCCTTTTTGTGGACCAGCCCCCGACACAAACAGTGAGCCAGACATCCGAAATGAAGCCGTAGCAGACAGGTACACCCGCAAGGCACGTACCACGTCTAAAGTTTGAAGCGCAGACTCTCTGGGATGCCATGACCGAGGACACAAGGATGGAAGTACAAATGTCCTCATTCTGGTCGAAAGCTGAAACCCCCTTTTGGAAGAAACGAAGGTCACGGGCGTAGTACCGCTTTATCCTTATGGAGGATCAAATATGGGAACTTGCAAGGCAAGGCCGCCAATTCAGAAACCCTTCTGACAGAAGTAATGACCACTAGAAAGGCCACCTTCTGAGATCACGTCAAGAGAAGAATCTCTCTGATGTTCTCAAAGGGAGGTTCCCGAAGAACCGAGAGCGCCAGGTTCAAATCCCAAGGAGGGAGAGGTGGTCTAATTGGGGAAAGCCCCAGTCAAACCTCCTGTACAAAAAGGTACCCACCAGGGAATGGGATGCCAAAGGCCATTAAAAGAAAAACAGCCAAGGCTGAAACTGACCCTTAGTGGTGCTTAAGAAAAAAACTTTTGATCCACTCCATGCTGCAAAAAACAGCAGGACCCCGGAAACCTAAAACGTCAGTGGACGGCACTCCATCTCTGCGCACAAGGAGATGTAGGCCTTCCAAGTGCGATGGTAGATCTTCCAGGAGGAAGATTTTTGCGCCCTCAGCCTGGTCGAGATGACCTAATCCGAAAGACCTTGGTCCCTAGTACCTGGCTGTCAATAGCCATGCCGTAAGGCCAGCGGCTGTAAGGCAGGATGAAGTATGGGACCTTGAGACAGAAGGTCCTCCCACATTGGCAGCCGCCAGTGTGTTCGCCACCAGGCGTATGAAGTCGGTGCACCAAGGACGCCGGGGCCAACTAAAACGATTAGGATCACCGGGATCCCCTCGATCTGCTCAATGGTGGACCTTGACAGTGCCTGGTCGAGTCCGGCCCCGAAAAGGAGGGAGCCCTCAAAGGGAAGACCACAAAGACGGGACTTGGACGCACTGTCGCCATCCCATGTCTTAACCCATACTGCTCTCCGAGCAGAGTTTAGGAGGGCTCCCGTCTTTGCGGGAGCTCTCACAGTCTCCACTGCAGCATCCGCAAGGTAAGCCACACGCTCCCTATGAGCTGTAAGGAGTCTAGGACTTCCTTGGTTGTGGAACTACGAGAGACATGGTCCCTTAACTTGGTAATCCATGTATCTGTGTTCCTGGCCACACAGGCCGAGGCCAATGCAGGGCTCATGGCTACCGCGTTGGCTTCCCATGCCCTACGTAAGGAGGACTCGGCGGTCCATCTGGTCCTTGAGGTAACCTGTGTCCTGAAAAGAGAGGTCGGTCTGTTTAGACGCCTGCACCAAGGAGGCGTCTAATCTAGGAGTTTTAAAGAATTTATTTACCACCTCCTCCTTAAAGGGGCACCTATGCTTCCATGTTTTGGGCATTAGAAGCTTCCTCTCAGGATCCTTCCATTCTCTAAGGATAATATCCTTGAGAGCCTCATGAACGGGGACAGTTCTGGACTGGGACTTCACTAAACCTCGGTACATCTTGTCCCTAGCAAAAGCTTGTTCTGGTGGGTCCTGGATCTCTTCAGATGCATAAATTGCGCTGAGGAGACCCTCCATATCATCAGCTGAAAAGATATGCCTACTCAGTCTGACCCGTCCTCCTCCTCCTCTGAACTGTCTACCTGACCTTCGTCGGATAGTACCCCACTAGGAGCATCCGAGTCTACTTCCAGGTCTGAATCTACAGGTAAACGAAACCTCAGAGGGACCGTCTGTTTCCTGGTCAAATTGGAGGATGAGGAATCCTCTTGTGAGGAAGAGCCCTCCTTACTGGTCTGGGGTACTGGATCTTTAGTCCTAGCAGAGGCCTGAAATTCCTTGAGAGTGGTAAGCATCTCTTTTTGGACGGAGAGGAAATCCTTCATGATTTGAGAGGTTTCCTTTCCTGCCAACTTCTGAATACATCTGGAACAGAAGGGCCTGGAATAATCTGGGGGCAATTTGTCATTGCAATAACCGCATCTTCTGACACGGGCAGGGGCTTTAGATGGGCGACCCACAACCCCCTGGGCAGTGATGTCCTCCCCTGTAATAGAAAAACACACAGGCAAACATAAACCAATGGGCCCTGTGGTAAGCAAAGGGAAGAGTCGAGGTACCACCCCCATCATAACCCCTGCTGGCTGGGTAGACTCACCCCCTGTGGTCTCCTCTATCGCTGTGGCCACAGCCGGTCCTTCCTCCTGCTCCATTGCGCTTCCAATGCGGTCGAAGTGCGACTGGAGGAAAGATGTGGGCGCCTCTCTTGCTGTCGGCGTTCGCTGGAGAAGAAGACACTGGCCGCCGCCATCTTGCCGGAGACCGGAACCGGAAGTGACGCGGCGCGCCATGACCTCCACCCCCGACGCTAGAGGAGGCAGTGAACACCTCCTCCAAACGCCAGCAAGATGGCGCCGAACTCAGCTCCATGGAAGAAGCCCAAACAGCCACAACAGCTCACCTGAGCTGGGATCACCAGAGACGGACACCCGCACGGATGCAAGCCAGCCCCCCCTCCGGAATGGACGCCCAGACAGGTAGGGGAGGGAAAAAGAGGAAAATGTGGCCCCTGAAGTTCTATGTGCTCTGCTGCACCTAGAGTCCTTCAGTACTCAGGGGGTTCTTCCAGGGCTATTCCCTACCCCCTGAGTGAGAATGGGATATCCCCCAAAAAGGACGAGACCGTCCTGCTAGGCCCAGAGGCTTCCTAAGCATTCGGCCTGGCTTCCAGGGGGAGACCTTCAGCACCAGGCTTTGGGTCTTTTTAGAAAATAACAAACGGTTTCACTGTGGGGAAACACAATCAAAAACTGACGTGTACAGGGAGGGCGGGGTTTTTAACCTCTTTGATTGATTGTGTTTCCTGTCAGGTGGACCAGTCATCTCTCATGTGCCGTCCTGGAAGACGATGAGAAACAAAACTTTTCCAGCACAGAGGTGTCAAAGCTGCTCCCATCTTGCTTCCAGGTTCACAGACTCGGCTCTGTGACTGGCCGGAGCTGCGAGGATGTCACTACCGTACATGTCCGCGGGAGTCGCTGTTTACAGAGCAGGGCTCTGAAGGAATGGCCGTTCGTTCAGAGCGCATGCACCAGTGATGTTACTGGCTGCATGTACAGTAAAAATCTTCATGGTGCACATTTAGGAGATATTTACACTACCTATAGGTAGGGCCGGATTCCCGACAAGGCCACCGAGGCCAGGCCTCGGGGCGGCAGTGGGTGCAGGGGCGGCGCCGGTTGTAACACACAGCGGGACTCGGGAAATTGCTGAGTCACGGAGCTCACTGTGAAAAGTTTGGGCGCGCTGTGATAAAAGTCCCGCCCTCCTCCTAGACCAGCTTCTGTGATAGAGGCAGTGTTCTGTCTATCACACGAGCTGGTCTAGGAGGAGAGCGGGACTTTTATCACAGCGCGCCCAAACTTTTCACAGTGAGCTCCGTGACACAGCGGCATTGAAGGACCCGGCCTTGGGGCGGCAAAGGGAGTAAATCCGGGCCTGCCTATAGGTAAAAGTTAGTGATGGAAGTTTACCTCCACTCTAAGGCCTCTTTCACACATGCGGACCTTATGTCCGCTTTTTCATCCATCCGTTTACAGATGAAAAAGGGACATACATTGGTCCCTATGAGATCGCGGGTGTCGGCGGATGAACATCCGCCAACACCCGATCTCATCCGGGTCCGCAATCCTCAGATTCTGCAGACGGAGAAAAATCCTATTTTTCTATCCATCTGTAGAGCGGATCAGATGAACACGGACAGACGGTCTGTGTTCATCTGATCCCCCCATAGGGGAGAGAGGAGATCTGACAGGGCAGTCCCTGCACAGTGTGCGGGGACCGCCCTGTCATCCGCCGGCTCAGCGGAGCGATCCCCGCTGAGCAAACGGAGGTTCACGGGGCGGATCTTCACGGATCCGTCCCATGTGAAAAGGGGCTTAGGCACTGTGCAGGGACCGCCCTGTCAGATCTCCGCTCTCCCCTATGGGGGGGATCGGATGAACATGGACCGTTTGTCCGTGTTCATCCGATCCGCTCTGCAGACGGATAGAAAAATAGGATTTTCCTCCGTCTGCAGAATCAGAGGATGCAGACCCGGATGAGATCGGGTGTACCCGCGATCTCATAGGGACCAATGTATGTCCCTTTTTCATCCGTAAACGGACAGATTAAAAAGCGGACATACGGTCCGCTGGTGTGAAAGGGGACTAACACATTCAGTTTGTGGTGGGATTTCACCAGCAGTTTTTCTTTCTATTCTATGGAGTTCGGCCAGCCCCTGTGTTTGTGAGCCGCCAGCAGGAACACTATGACGCAGTCTCACACGAGACCAGTCATGTCAGACACGGACACTCCTCCAATCTTCCTCTGCCTTCGGAATTCACACACTGGAGCGAGCTGGCGGCTATAGGAACCCGGCTCCGCCATATTTCCAGCGGCTAAGACAGTGACACCTCAAACTCCATCCCTTGGCTTCTAGAAAATGACAGAGCTGTGGAGACACAAAGGCTCCTATTAGTTGATTGGCTTCTCCCGGCTGCTCTCCTCCTTCGCTCTCCAATCACTGCCTCTCGTTATGGGCGAGCCAGTGACGCCAATCGTTGCTGGGCAGCCGTGGTGTCAGTCAGTGTGCGAGGTCGTTGGCGCCATTATTTCCTGAATCCTTCTAGGCCGCCTGACCATGAAGTGGTGTGTTCAGGGCTCGCTTTTCACCTAGCATCAGCTGAAAGCGGACAAGGTCGGTAGAGAGGAGTATGGGGGGGAACTATGTGACGGGATAAGAGCAGGGGGGTGGCTGGGTGAGGGACTATAGCGGCTGCCTTGTGGACGGTGGTGGGTTTCCCTCTCAGGGGGTCCATGTGTTCTTCAGCCAGCAGGGAGCCGTGTCTGGTTGGATGTGAGCACTTGGCACTGCATTAGTACTGTACTTGTGAATGGCGAAATATTGTGAGGCCGCATTGAGTTGTGGCGTACTTCCTCCATGAAGAGCTGGAAGTATGAGGCGCCACATTTCCCGCACACGTGACCAGGAGCCTGTGCAGAACGCGGCATGGATTTAGGGATGGCACCTGATGGCTGTGCAAGACACTATCTGCATGGAGTTTTTGCAGGTTTCCTCTGACACTCCAAAAAAATGCTGGTGGGTCAAAGCAGTGTTAAACCCCAAAGCAATCTTCTTTTTTATTATGCACTCTTATCCGGTATGCGATCTACCGAAGATTTACGGTAGAAAAGAAAGAGATGCGGCACTTCCAGAGAATAAAAACAACTCCTTTTTTTTTTATTGTGCAAACTCAGAAATTAGAGACATGCCACACACCCACGGAGGGTCAGCAGACGCGTTTCACTGTGCTTAACCACTTCAGCCCCGGAAGAATTTGCCTCCTTCCTGACTAGGCCATTTTTTACGATACAGCACTGCGCCGCTTTAACTGACAAGTGCGTGGTCGTGCGGCGTTGTACCCAAACAAAATGTATGCCCCCCACAAATAGAGCTTTCTTTTGGTGGTATTTGATCATCTCTGTTTTTTTTTTTTTTTTGTGCTATAAACAAAAAAGTGCGACAATTTTTGAAATAAAGCACTTTTGTACTTTTTGCTATAGTATCCCAATTTTACAAAAACAAAATTTGTTCATCAGTTTTGGCCAATAATTCTACATATTTTTGGTAATAAAAAAAAAAAAATCGCAATAAGCGTATATTGAAAAGTTATAGCGTCTTCAAAATGGGGGATAGATTTATGGCATTTTTATTTATTTTTTACTAGTAATGGCGGCGATCTGAGACTTTATCGGGATTGCGGCGGACAGATCGGACACTTTTTTTTTTGGGACCAGTCACATTTATACAGCGATCAGTGCTATAAATAGCCACTGATTACTGTATACATGTCACTGGCAGGGGAGGGGTTAACACTAAGGGGCGATCAAGGGGTTAAATGTGTTCTAACAATGGGGGGTATGTGGCTGACTAGAGGAGGAGAGGGATTGTTGTTCCTACTTGGTAGGAACACACGATCTCTCTCCTCTCCCCTGACAGAAACAGGATTTGCTGTCACAAGTGATCGTGGGGTTCCCGGCGGGCATTGGCTCCGGGGACACGCTGCGGGCACCCGCCTGCTACAGCTTCTTAAAGAGCCGACGTATAGCTATGATGGCTGGCGCAGCAGTGCCAACCTGCCGCATTGTAACTGTGGTGGCTGGCCGGTAAGGGGTTAATCCTTGCAGATAGTTGGTCGCTAACATGTATGTGATCCAGCTTTCCTGGGGAGTGGGCATGCGTGTGCACCCACTGCCCTGGCTGTGCTGCCATTTGTTTCCAGCATATGCCAATCAGTAGGTCATGGCCAGAACCCAATAAGCGAATAACAGAAAAGAGGTAAAACACAGGGCTCCCTACAGACAGCCGCGATATGACGTGCGCGTGTTTGATTTTTTTCCCCTCCTCCCTGCAAAGCAGAGTAAAAACAGTACACACGTGTAGCACTTACCCCCGAAGGAGCTGCTGGTTTTGTTTTGGGTCTGCAAACTACCTCCAAGGCTTCCGTTGTCAGGGTAGAGAGTCTTTAGAAAAGCCAATGTCCACACAGATGTAAAACCTAAACAGTAAGACTTTATTTTCTTTGCTGTGGGAAACTTGAGGAGAAAGCAGGAAAAGAGAGAAGTATTGGGGAAGGTTCAGGCACGCAGCTCCAAAGGCACAATGAAGTTATAAACGTCGCCACTCAAGCCTGA
This sequence comes from Rana muscosa, assembly GCA_029206835.1. NCBI lineage: Eukaryota > Metazoa > Chordata > Amphibia > Anura > Ranidae > Rana > Rana muscosa. Next base: position 213,115,250 of record CM055120.1, on the reverse strand, counting down.
GTGGGTATTGCTCACCTGGGTAGTTCAGTTTCTTTCGGTCCTAGCAGCCGGGGTGACGCACGGATCAGTTTTATATGAGAATTTAGGGATGCGTCCAGGAATCCTCTGCCACAGGATTATTAAAGTCCCAAACCTAGCCAAGCAATAAGGAGAACTTTATGCCAGATTGGCATATTGCAGGGCCTGTAAAGTAATGGATCCCTCCTTAGGTAGGTTGCCAAGCTTTCTCCCGAGACAGCAGTACCGTTGCCAGTCTCCTCTGGGGCAGATCCTCCCCTGGCCTCCTTCCTTAGGAGTGGGCTTCCCGCAGGTGGACAGCTTGGGATCCTTTTCCAAGGTGTAGGCCCCAGCCGCACATAACACATTGTTAGGCACACAGTTAACCCTTTGATCGCCCTAGATGTTAATCACTTCCCAGCCAGTGTCGTTAGTACAGTGACAGCGTATAGCAGGGGTCTTCAAACTATGGCCCTCAAGTTCAGGAACTACAATTCCCTCTATGCCTAGTCATGTCTGTGAATGTCAGAGTTTTACAATGCCTCATTAGACTTTTAGTTCCACAACAGATGGAGGGCCGTAGTTTAAAGATCCCTGGATATACTATTATCATTGTATTAGCCTAGGTTCATACTGACCGCAGGAATTAAATCCTGTGAGTTCAGCTGAACTCTCACAATTTAATTCCCGCATGTCGGTCCCGACTTCAGAGGCGAATTTAGAGACATCTCTGCGGGTTTCTGCACAGACGTCTATTAAAATCGCACCCTGAAGTTGCTAAAAGTAGTACAGAAACTACTTTTGGGAATCGGTGCCATTGCCAGCAATAGCCGCCGATTTGGCATGCAATTTTTACATGTCAAATCGCTGCAATGTGAACCAATGCTAAGTGTCACTGGTGATGTTAGTCCCGTTCCCTCTCCCAGTCCGTTGTCCAAAATGTCTTGGTATGCTGACACCTTAAGGGTTCCCTTCACTGGAACTAAGGGGCCAAGCCCAACCCCTGAAAAACAACCCCACATCATAATCCTCCCTCCACCAAGTGATTTGGACCAGTGCTCAAAGCAAGGTCCATAAAGACATGAATGAGCAAGTTTGGGGTGGAGGAACTTGACTGGCTTGCACAGAGTCCTGACCTCAACCTGATAGAACACCTTTGGGATGAATTAGAGTGGAGACTGCAAGCCAGGCCTTCTCGTCCACATCAGTGCCTGACCTCACAAATGCACTTCTGGAAGAATGGTCAAACATTCCCATAGACACACTCCTAAACCTTGTGGACAGCCTTCCCAGAAGTGTTGAAGCTGTTATAGCTGCAAAGGGTGGGCCAACTCAAAGGAGTTGCAAAGGGAGAGGGTTTTTTATCTTGATGCCTTCTATGCATTAAGATAAAAAAAAAACTGTGCATAGCAGCCTCCCCAGCACACCCCTAATTACTTACCTGAGCCTCTTCTCTCTCCAGCGATGTCCACAAACGTGTAAGCCATCCGGGACACTCCTGATTGGCTGAGACACAGCAGTGGCGCCATTGGCTCCCACAGCTTTCAATCAAAGTCAGTCAGCCAATCAGGGGAGAGAGGGGGCCAGGCCAGGTTGGGGCTCCATGTCTGAGTGGATACACTGAGTTCAGACTCGGCTCGGGTGCTCCCATAGAAGGCTGCTGGCTGAGGGGGCACTCGATGGGAGAGAGGGGCCAGGAACCCGAGAAGAGGAGGATTCGGGTTGCTCTGTGCAAAACCAACTGCACAGAGGAGGCAAGTATAACATGTTATTAAAAAAAAAAAGAGCCTTTACAATCTCCAATATTGAACCCTACGGACTAAGACGCCATTAACCACTTAAGCCCCGGACCATTAGGACCAAGCCTGTTTTTGGGATTCGGCACTGCGCTGCTTTAACTGTAAATTGTGCAGACATGCAATGTTGTACCCAAATGAAATTTGCGTCCTTTTCTTCCCACAAATAGAGCTTTCTTTTAATGGTATTTGATTGCCTCTGCGATTTTTATTTTTTGCGATATAAACGGAAAAAGACCGAAAATTTTGAAAAAAAATGATATTTTCTACTTTTTGTTATAAGAAAAATCGAATAAACTCAATTTTAGTCATACATTTAGGCCAAAATGTATTCAGCCACATGTCTTTAGTAAAAAAAGTCAATAAGCGTATATTTATTGGTTTGCGCAAAAGTTATAGCGTTTACAAACTAGGGTACATTTTCTGAAATTTACACAGCTTTAAATTTATGACTGCCTATCTCATTTCTTGAGGTGCTAAAATGGCAGGGCAGTACAAAACCCCCCCAAATGACCCCATTTTGGAAAGTAGACACCCCAAGGAAATTGCTGAGAGGCATGTTGAGCCCATTGAATATTTTTTTTTTTTTTGTCCCAAGTGATTGAATAATGACAAAAAAAAAAAAAAATTACAAAAAGTTGTCACTAAATGATATATTGCTCACACATGCCATGGTTATATGTGGAATTGCACCCCAAAATACATTCTGCTGCTTCTCCTGAGTACGGGGATACCACATGTGTGGGACTTTTTAGGAGCCTAGCCACGTACGGGACCCCGGAAACCAAGCACCGCCTTCAGGATTTCTAAGGGCGCAAATTTTTGATTTCACTCCTCACTACCTATCACAGTTTCGAAGGCCATAAAATGCCAAAATAGCACAAAACCCCCCCAAATGACCCCATTTTGGAAAGTAGACACCCCAAGCTATTTACTGAGAGGCATGTTCAGTCCATGGAATATTTTATATTTTGCCACAAGTTGCGGGAATATGACAAACTTTTTTTTTTTTGCACAAAGCTGTCACTAAATGATATATTGCTCACACATGCCATGGGCATATGTGAAATTACACCCCAAAATACATTCTGCTGCTTCTCCTGAGTACGGGGATACCACATGTGTGGGACTTTTTGGGAGCCTAGCCGCGTACGGGACCCCAAAAACCAAGCACCGCCTTCAAGGTTTCTAAGGGCATACATTTTTGATTTCGCTCCTCACTACCTATCACAGTTTTGAAGGCCATAAAATGCCAAGATGGCACAAAACCCCCCCAAATGACCCCATTTTGGAAAGTAGACACCCCAAGCTATTTGCTGAGAGGCATGTTGAGCCCATTGAATATTTTTTTTTTTTTGTCCCAAATGATTGAATAATGACAAAAAAAAAAAAAAGTACAAAAAGTTGTCACTAAATGATATATTGCTCACACATGCCATGGGCATATGTGAAATTACACCCCAAAATACATTCTGCTGCTTCTCCTGAGGACAGGGATACCACATGTGTGGGACTTTTTGGGAGCCTAGCCGCGTACGGGACCCCAAAAACCAAGCACCGCCTTCAAGGTTTCTAAGGGCATAAATTTTTGATTTCACTCCTCACTACCTATCACAGTTTTGAAGGCCATAAAATGTCAAAATAGCCCAAAACCCCCACAAATGACCCCATTTTGGAAAGTAGACACCCCAAGCTATTTGCTGAGAGGCATGGTGAGTATTTTACAGCTCTCATTTTGTTTTTGAAAATTAAGAAAGACATTTTTTTTTCTTTTTTTTTTTTTCTTTTTTTACATTTTCAAAACTTTGTGACAAAAAGCGAGATCTGCAAAATACTCAACATACCTCTCAGCAAATAGCTTGGGGTGTCTACTTTCCAAAATGGGGTCATTTGGGGGGGTTTTGTGCCATCTGGGCATTCCATGGCCTCCGAAACTGTGATAGGCAGTGAGGAGTGAAATCAAAAATTTACACCCATAGAAATCCTGAAGGCGGTGCTTGGTTTTTGGGGTCCCGTACGCGACTAGGCTCCCAAAAAGTCCCACACATGTGGTATCCCCGTACTCAGGAGAAGCAACAGAATGTATTTTGGGGTGTAATTCCACATATGCCCATGGCATGTTTGAGCAATATATAATTTAGTGACAACTTTTTGTACATTTCTTTTTTTTTTTTTGGTCATTATTCAATCACTTGGGACAAAAAAAAAAATATTCAATGGGCTCAACATGCCTCTCAGCAAATAGCTTGAGGTGTCTACTTTACAAAATGGGGTCATTTGGGGGGGTTTTGAACTGTCCTGGCATTTTATGCACAACATTATGAAGCTTATGTCACACATCATCCACTCTTCTAACCACTTGAAGACAAAGCCCTTTCTGACACTTTTTGTTTACATGAAAAAAATTTTTTTTTTGCAAGAAAATTATGTTGAACCCCCAAACATTATATATTTTTTTAAAGCAAAGGCCCTACAGATTAAAATAGTGGGTGTTGCATTTTTTTTTCCACACAGTATTTGCGCAGCGATTTTTCAAACGCATTTTTTGGGGGAAAAACACACTTTTTTTATTTTTAATGCACTAAAAAACACTATATTGCCCAAATGTTTGATGAAATAAAAAAGATGATCATAGGCCGAGTACATGGATACCAAACACGACATGCTTTAAAATTGCGCACAAACGCGCAGCGGCGACAAACTACATTCATTTTTAAAAGCATTTAAAAGCCTTTACAGGTTACCACGTTAGATTTACAGAGGAGGTCTACTGCTAAAATGACTGCCCTCGATCTGACCTTCGCGGTGATACCTCACATGCATGATGCAATTGCTGTTTACATATGACGCTAGACCGACGCTTGCGTTCGCCTTTGCGCAAGAGCAGGGGGGGACAGCGGTGCTTTTTTTTTTTTTTTTTATTATTTATTTGGCTTTTTTATTTTATTTTTAAACTGTGCCTTCCATATTTTATTTTTTTACCATTTTTATCGTTATCTCAGGGAATGTAAATATCCCCTATGATAGCAATAGGTAGTGACAGGTACTCTTTTTTTTGAAAAAAATTGGGGGGTTAGACCCTAGATCTTTCCTCTGCCCTCAAAGCATCTGACCACACCAAGATCGGTGTGATAAAATGCTTTCCCAATGGCGCTTTTTATATCTGGGGGGGGGGGGGGGACATTCCCTCCCACTGCTTGTAAAAGCAGTCTAGAGGCTAATTATCTGCTAGAATTGCTTTTACATGAAAGCCGGCTGCTGGCTGAAAAGAATGATACCAAGATGATACCTAAACCCACAGGCATCATTCTGGTATAAACATTCAAAGTCCAGCAACATACCAGTACGTTGCTGGTCCTTGTTGGACATGTATTGTAATCTTTTTTTTCATACAGCCTATTGGCTGAACGAAAAAAAGAGATTGATTGGTGGGTATGCCCACCATTAGAATACCTCCCTTCATCCACCCACTTCTAATGATGGGCATATATGCCGAAGCATGGGGGCATCCTCCCGCAAAAAAGTTATGCCGCGTACACACGGTCAAGCCTTCGTCGGAATTTCGACCGTATGTACGCGGCATATAAGGTTATGCCGCGTACACACGGTCGGACTTTTCCACGGGCAAGCCTCCGTTGGAATTTCGACCGTATATACGCGGCATTAGGAGCAAAATCGCTCCTCCGCCCCTGCTGCCCCCATGCTTCGGCATATATGCTCTTTTTTTTAACTGTGGTGGTGAAATCACCTCCTACAGCACTGGAGTCACGGCTTTATGTATCGTGGGAGCAAACGCTGTTGCTGTCAAGATAAATAATTCCGCGCTGCAGTTGAATGGCGCACCTGAAAACAAAAAATTACATACCTGAAAAGCAAGCATGATAAAACATTGCAGAATAGAATACAGTAAAAAAGAGCAAAACAATAGAGAGAAAATAGAGAGAGAGAGAACAATAAAACGACAACTATTTTTGGTTTTTTTATTTTATATTTTTTTTGTGTTTTGTTTTTTACACTTTTTTTTGTAACTTTACAACTGTAATGGTTCGGGTCTCTCAAAATGTAATGGCATCTTGGGAGACCCTGTGTAAGTGTGTCCTTGTCTGTGAAATGCTGTACCCTACGCTAAAACTTCACTTTTGAGTGGTAGCGTTCAAAACATTCACCTTGGCAAAGACCAGGCTTGTCAGGACAGAGTGGACAAAAACTACGGGTGTCACGCCTAAATCCGCGCTTGCTACAGACACGACATCTTTTTTGGGGGTGGCTTTGGGTAGGGGTACTCGGGAGGACATACGAATAATGCCTCTCATGCAGCCGGCTTACTGCATTTGGTTGGGGATGGTGAGGTGCAGAACCGCCTGGATACAGGAGTTCTGTGACTATCTCATTCTGGAATTTTAGAAGAGATAACGTCCCGCCTGAAGCTCTGTATAGCACATGAGCGTTCAGCAAAGCCAATTGGAATAATGATAGAGACACTTTTTTGTACCAGCATCTCGCCTTACGGTCAATTAGATACGGCGCCATCAACTGGTCGTTGAGGTCCACCCCTCCCATATTTTGGTTATATTCGTGGACACAGAGGGGTTTCTCCACAACACCAGTCGCCGTACGAATTTGGACTGTCGTGTCTGCATGAAGGGAGGTAAGAAGGAAAACATTCTTTTCTCTTGTCATCCATGGACTGACACAGCGTGTCTTATACACCTTTACACGTGGGTTATGTCCCTGCTTGCAGGAGAAGACCTAGGCAGAATGTGAGATGTTATACATACATTCTAAACAGCCAGAGCTGAACAGCCCTGCCCAGGGGGGCGGTCCCTCCGGGCATAACCCTCCCACTGCAGTCAGCAGACCTCAGTTTTTTTCTGCCTAGCAGAAGGAGAAGACGTGGCTCTCTCAGGAGCCAGTCTCCTGACCTATTTTTATTCTTTTGGAATTTTTTTTCCTATTTTATTTTTTTATTTTTTTGAGATCTTCTAACAACTGTCGGCTGGGACACAGGTTGGGTACAAGAGATCCTCGTAGTCTTCCCTGTCCGACCATCGAGCGTGCTGATCCTCGCCTTGTGTGCGTGAGACTCAGTTCACGACATGCCCCACGACTCCAGGGGTGGCCGGTGGGCTTCCAGCTCCGCGGTCCTCTCAAGATAGAACAGTCCGGCTGTATCTTTCGCGGTGGACCGGGCCGACAGCTACTCAGTACCGCACTGTGATAGTTCTGTCAGGAACACACCAGCGGGTCCCTCAGGGGGACGGGTAAGTAGTCTCTCCTGGCTGCAGGTGAGTACATGCTGTGTGTTTCTTGTGTGGGGGGATTTCCCTGTCTCCCCCTGTGTTTTTAATGTCACTCTCTGTTCACTAGTGCTGGCGCTGTACTATGGGGGGTGCCTGGGGGCCATACTGTCCTGGGGGGGGGGGGGCTCATGCTGCTCTGCACTCGCTGGGGCTGTTTTGTTTTTGGAGGTGAGGGGCCTGGGCGCCGTTCGGCGCCATGTTTTGTGTGTGTGCTGATTTTCACATTGGCGGCCATCTTGCCGGGGCCCGCCGGAGCACATTGCGGCGGCCATTTTCTTGTAGCCGCATGTCTTTTCTGGCACTAGTTTGGCCTCTCGCGCCGCTGGAAACGGCGCGAATCTCCTCACACTCTCTCCTCTCAGCTCACTCACGCTGAGCAGCGCGGCGCAGTGAGACAGAGCGGCGGAACCGAACGATCCTGGTCAGGTTGGTGGGTTCCCTGGGCATTCCCCTACTTAAGTCAGCACGGCCTGTGGGTGGTCTGAGAGGGACATTATGGAGTCAGTCACCAGCTTCCCCTAACATGCCAGAGGCAGCAGCCAGTGCTCCAGCACCTGCGGTCCCTATGGACCAGTTGTCGGCAGTCCTGGAATCATTTCTGACCAGGATGGAAGCTGTGTGTGAGCACAAGGGAGCAAAAAAGCGCCCTCTCCCCACTTTATCTCCACAAGGGGAGTGCTCTGCTTCAGATATGGGCCTAGTTATTGCTGCTCAGGACCCTAGCTCTGAATATTTGGATGGTTTTGAACAGGACATTCCTTGTGAGGAAGACTCCAGTTCTGAGTCAGTAAATGACAGGGCGCTTGTTAGTGAACTCATTGATGCTGTGAGGGACACTCTCAAGCTAGATGCTGCGACCGCAGAACCTCAGGCGGATACAGTCTCCTTTGGTTCTTTTAAGACCAAGCCTTCTAAAAAGGTTTTTCCATATGTACCTTTTTTTGACCAGCTCATTGACCAGGTCTGGGAAAAGCCGCAGAAGACTTTTATGGTCCCGCGGCGTTTGTCTATTAGATACCCCTTTGAAGACGCCCTGCTTAAAAAGTGGGCTTCTCCCCCGGTGGTCGACCCTCCAGTCGCCCGTTTAAACAAGGCCACCACTCTCCCGATGGAGGGGACTCCTGCGTTTAAGGACCCCACTGACAGGAGGTCAGAAGTGGTGAGTAGAGCCATGTTCGCCTTGTTGGGATCCGCCCTACGGCCCATAGTAGCGGCGACCCTTGTGTCTCAGACACTCACGGAATGGGCAAAAATTTTGCACCAAACTGTGCAGGAGTATAACCTTCCTCCAGACACTATTGCTCTGGCCCACCAGATGGTGCAGGGTCTGATATATGTGTGCGACGCCACATTGGACGCAGCCCCTTTAATATCCAGGGCCTCTGTCTCGGCGGTGGCATTGCGTCGTCTCATCTGGTTGAAATGCTGGTCTGCTGACCTAGCCTCTAAGAAGCTCCTGACGGATCTACCTTTTAAGGGTGGTAGACTTTTTGGTGCTGCTCTGGATGACATCATCAAGGATGTCACGGGAGGTAAAAGCACTCTCCTTCCTCAAACTATCAAGGGTAAGGAGGCCCGACGTAAACCGGGTCCTTCCTTTCCAGCAAAAAAGGTTTTTTTTTCGTCCGTCAGAGTCCACGGGTAAGCCATCCCAGACTGACAACAGTGCGGCTGGCGGGCACGAGCGCCCCTGGGTGCGTAAGCCGAACAAGCCGGCTCCCAAGCCCGCCTCCGCGTGAAGTCTTGCCCCCGCCCGTCTCTGGGGTGGGGGGACGACTTCGCAGGTTCACGGATCGGTGGACCTCCCGGATCTCCGACCGGTGGGTGTGCGAGGTGGTCACCTCAGGATACAGAATAGAGTTCCGCTCCTGGCCCCCAGACAGATTCTTTCCCTCAAATCTCCCTCTCCTTCCTGCCCGTCGGGCAGCCCTCTTGGGGGCTATACAGGTTTTGATCGGGTCCGGAGTAATTGTGCCGGTTCCGTCCCAGGAGAGGTTTCAGGGGTTCTACTCGAATCTGTTTGTTCCAAAAAAGGACGGGGTTCGGCCGATCCTGGACCTCAAGGCCCTGAATGCCTTCGTGAAGGTGCAAAAATTCCGCATGGAATCCAGTCGCACGGTGGTCGCTACACTCCGTCAAGGGGATTTTCTGGCATCCTTGGACATCAAGGACGCCTACTTGCATGTTCCGATCTGCGCAAGCCACCAGAAGTTTCTGCGCTTTGCGGTCGGCGAAGTCCACTATCAATTTGTGGCTCTTCCCTTCGGCCTGGCCTCGGCACCGAGGGTGTTCACCAAGGTGCTTGCTCCGGTCCTAGCTTTGCTGAGACAGCGAGGCATTGCTATCGTGGGCTATCTGGACGATTTCCTTCTAAGAGCAGACAGTGGCTCAGAATTGGAAGAAAGTGTGACTATCGTCAGTCAGACCCTCAGGGAGTTTGGGTGGCTCCTGAACGTTCAGAAGTTGGTTCTAGTCCCGACTCAGCGTCTGGAGTATCTAGGTCTGATTCTGGACTCCTTGGAAGCAAGAGTCTTCCTACCTCCAGACAAACTACTGACACTTCAGTCTGCAGTACGGGTGCTGACGTCCCGGAAATGGTCGTCAATCCGCTTTTGCATGAGAGTCCTGGGACTCATGGTGGCCTCCTTCGAGGCCGTTCCTTATGCCCAAGCGCACACCAGGGCCTTACAGAAAGAGATCTTGTCCACTTGGGACAAATCCCAGTTGTCCTTGGATCTTCAGATCCAGGTGAGTCACCTGGTCAGGGCATCCCTGACGTGGTGGTTGAGGTCCCCGGCTCTTCGGTCCGGGAAGTCGTTCCTCCCCATCCGATGGACGGTGATCACGACGGACGCCAGCCTGACGGGCTGGGGGGGAGTCTGGGGAGTCCTGTCGGCCCAAGGGCTTTGGACTCCGGACGAAGCCCTCTTACCGATCAATGTGCTGGAGATACGGGCAATCAGACTGTGCCTCTCCTCATGGTCGGAGAAACTACAGGGTCACTCCATCAGGATACAATCGGACAACGCCACAGCAGTGGCGTATGTCAACCATCAAGGGGGGACTCGGAGCTCAGCTGCGGCTTCCGAGGTCGCCCGCATCCTGAGGTGGGCCGAAAGAAGCGTGCCGGCTCTGTCGGCCGTCTACATTCCGGGCGTAGACAATTGGCAGGCGGACTATCTAAGTCGCCAGACGCTGGACCAGGGGGAGTGGTCCTTGCACCCGGAGGTCTTTCAACTTCTTTGCAGACGGTGGGGCACGCCGGATGTGGACCTGATGGCTTCTCGACTCAATCGCAAGGTGTCGAGGTTTGTGGCCAGATCCAGGGATCCCTGGGCGGATGCGTTGGTGGCCCCATGGGGTCAGTATCGCCTGGTATACGTTTATCCTCCGCTGCAGTTGCTCCCTCGCCTGCTCCGCAGGGTAGCGACCGAGGGAATTCCGGTGATCCTCATTGCTCCGGATTGGCCTCGGCGTCACTGGTACGCCGATCTGGTACGTCTCGTCGCAGACGTTCCCTGGCGGTTACCGATACGGGGGGACCTTCTGTCTCAAGGTCCTATATTGCATCCTGCTTTACAGTCTCTGGTTTTAACGGCATGGTTATTGAAAGCCAGGTGCTGAGAGACCGAGGTCTCTCGGATTCGGTCATTTCGACCATGTTAAGGGCACGGAAGTCTTCCTCCAGAAGGATCTATCACCGTACTTGGAGAGCTTACATCGCCATGTGCGAAGAGCTGGACTGGCGCCCACGAACGTATTCCGTTCCCAGAATCCTGCATTTTCTGCAGCGTGGCGTGACCCAAAAGCTCGCTTTGAGTACCATTAAGGGTCAGATTTCGGCCTTGGCCATCTTCTTTCAGCGTCCGCTGGCGGGTCATCCCTTGGTTAGCACCTTTTGTGCAGGGGGTTCGACATGTGCTCCCCCCTGTCAAGCCTCCTCTCCCCCCGTGGGATCTGAATTTGGTGCTCTCGGTCCTCCAGGAACCTCCTTTTGAAAATATTAGAGATATTCCCCTCTTGACTTTGTCTCAGAAGGTGGCCTTCTTGGTGGCCATTACTTCCATTAGACGAGTGTCTGAATTGGCGGCCTTGTCCTGCAAGTCGCCCTTTTTGATCATCCATAAGGATAAGGCGGTGTTACGTCCGCGACCTTCCTTTCTGCCAAAGGTGGTCTCGGCCTTCCACTTAAACGAGGACATTGTCCTCCCGCCCTTGTGTCCTCACCCATCGCATCCCAGAGAGTTTGCGCTACACACTTTGGATGTGGTACGAGCCTTGCGGGTGTACCTGTCTGCTACTGCTTCTATTCGGAAGTCTGACTCACTATTTGTGGCTGTCTCTGGGCCAAAACAGGGCCAAGCGGTTTCGTCTGCCACCATTTCTAGGTGGATCAGACAAACCGTCATTCAAGCTTATGCTCTCAAGGGGCGGGCGCCTCCCTTTCCGGTTACGGCACATTCCACCAGGGCAATTGGTGCTTCCTGGGCTTTCCGACATCAAGCGTCGGTTGCACAAGTGTGCAAGGCGGCGACCTGGTCGTCTGTTCATACCTTTTCTACGTTTTATAAGGTTGATGTGGCTGCATCTTCGGATGCTTCCTTCGGCTGCAAGGTGTTGCAGGCCGCTGTTTGATGTTGCAACTCCTCCGTTGAGGAGCTCTGCCTTGTTTGGAGTGAAGTTTTTGGTTTTCCATTTATACTGCTCCCATCCCTCTTGACACTGCTTTGGGACATCCCACGTGTAAAGGTGTATAAGACACGCTGTGTCAGTCCATGGATGACAAGAGAAAATAGGATTTTTGTACTCACCGTAAAATCCGTTTCTCTGGCATCCATGGACTGACACAGCACCCACCCTTCTTTTTAAGTTTGTACTGCTTTGTTACGAACTGAGGTCTGCTGACTGCAGTGGGAGGGTTATGCCCGGAGGGACCGCCCCCCTGGGCGGGGCTGTTCAGCTGTGGCTGTTTAGAATGTATGTATAACATCTCACATTCTGCCTAGGTCTTCTCCTGCAAGCAGGGACATAACCCACGTGTAAAGGTGTATAAGACACGCTGTGTCAGTCCATGGATGCCAGAGAAACGGATTTTACGGTGAGTACAAAAATCCTATTATTGTCCCTCCACTTCATAGCGAGCAAGTTATTACACTTCAAGCAGGCTCTCTCCCCCAGCCTAAGACGGGCATCTACAAGCCGCTGGGGAAAGCCCCGGCGATTAGGTCGCACGGTGCCACATGCTCCAATCTTATGATCAAACAAGTGACTAAACAGTGGCACGCTCGTGTAATAATTGTCCACATACAAGTGGTACCCCTTTCCGAATAAGGGTGACACCAAGTTCCACACTATCTTGCCAGCGCTCCCTATGTAATCCGGGCAGTTGACCGACTCAATCTGACTGTCTTTTCCCTCATAAACCGTAAAGTTCACTACATAGCCTGTTGCCCTGTCACAGAACTTGTAGAGCTTGACCCCGTATCTGGCACTCTTGCTGGGAAGGTACTGCTTGAAAGACAAGCGGCCAGAAAATTTAATCAGGGACTCATCAACGCAGACAACTTGATCGGGAGTAAACAAGGCTGCAAAACGTTCGTTGAAGTGGTTTATGAGGGGCCGAATTTTATAGAGCCGGTCGTATTCAGGGTCCCCACGTGGACGACAAAGTTCATTGTCGTTGAAGTGCATGAACCGCAAAATCTGCTCGTATCGTGCCCTGGACATGGAGGCAGAGAACACGGGCATGTGGTCAATTGGGTGCGTGGACCAATAAGCACGCAATGACGGAAATTTATGTGTGCCCATGTTGAGGGAAAGGCCCAGAAAGGTCTTAAATTCGGAAACCGTAATTGGTTTCCAATTTCTGGCAATTTTAGGCAACTGGGGGTTAGCGGCGATAAATTGACCAGCATATAAATTACTCTGGTCCACAATAGATCTATAGAGATCTTCCGTGAAAAACAGCGAATAAAAATCAATTGGAATAAAATCAGCTGTTTCCACCTGAATACCGGGTTGGGCAGTGAATGGGGGAAGTACGGGTTCTGCAGAAGTGGTGGGGACCCAATCAGGATAGGCGAATTCTGCAGGAAGGGCAGTATGGGCACGACGGGCCTGCCTTTGTCTTCTTGGTGGCAGCGGGACACTACTTGTGCTTGCCACCTCGCCAGCTTGAACTGCACTTATGGGACTCGCCACGTCACCAAGTGTTACTGCAGTGCTGGATGTACGTCCAGGCTGTACTAGGCCGCTGGTGCTTGCCAGTTCACCAGAAGGAATAGCGGCGCTAGTACTACTCTGCTCCATGATACGAGAGACCTGCGGTTCTTGCTCCTCAACAACCTCAGAAGATCGGGATCGGGTACGCCTGACCTTAGCTCTGACGACGAAGTTGAGGTCCCTGCTATCTGACGTGGGGCCGCTGACGTCACTGTCTTCTACGGGAAGATATTCTGAGCCTGAATCTGACAGATACGTGACCTCCTCTTCACTATCTGTCATGCTCAGAATCTTGTAGGCCTCTTTACTAGTGTACCTTCGTCTTGCCATTTTGGGCTCTAAATTTAGGGGTACACTAGTAAGATTCACAGAAAAAAAAGCACCTGACTGTCGTCAGCAAATATATCAAACGCTACAAAAAAACTGTTAGCGATCGCAGGGATCAGGCCTGTCTCTGCGAACGCTGCAGTTATGTGTGTTGTGTTTGGTAAGTGACAGTGATCGATCGATACTGCACTTGGGTGGGCTGGGCGGAGGGGCTAAACGCAGGCGCTAGCAGGTATCTGGGCTGATCCCGCTAACACTGCGTTTTTGGGAACCCTAAACCGCTGGGGATGCTAGTATAGATCTGATCAGATACTATACCACTAAGGGGGGTGTATGCTTTGCGCGTGGGTGTTAGCGTTACTGGCACTAACTTAACACTGCCTGGGGCGACGCAGACCCTCTCTGGCGCTAAAACCTAATTGATCTCACCCGCCGGGCGATCAGGGGGGTTAAACCTTTATTGGGTTATATATACGGCGGGTGCCCTGATGCTATAAAAAGCAAACTAATCAACCAGCGTCACCCGTAACCTTTATATGGTGATCACTGGTGAAAGGGTTAACTAGGGGCAATCAGGGGGTTAAAACCTTTATTAGGTTAAATATGGGGGTACCTGACACTATATAAAAACCTGACGGGTAACCTAAATAACTTACTGGCTAACCAGTGACACCAGTGACGCTTATACGGCGATCACTGGTGAAAGGGTTAACTCTAGGGGCAATCAGGGGGTTAAAATAATATATGGGGGTACCTGACACCAATAAAAACCTGCGGCGAACCTAAAAAAAAAATAACTGCCTATCTAAAACACCAGCGACACGAATACAGCGATCGGAAAAACAATCGCTTAGTGACGCTGAAGTTAGGGGGTGAAAGGGTTACCTGGGGGGTGATCAAGGGGTTAAACCTTTATTAGGGGGGGTTAGGGGGCTACCCTGGACCTAAAGGGGCCTAATCCTAACTGCCCTGCAACTTTTTACTATCACAGATGACACTAAATGCAGTGATCAGTAAAATAAATGATCACTGCAATCAGTGACACTGTGATTGGGGGCTTTGGGGTGATCTGGGGGTGACTGGGGGGTGATTTGTGTGCCTATGTGTACCTACGTGTCAGTGGACTGTTGGAGCACTAACCTCTGTCTTCACTCCTCGGCGCCGGGAACGAAAAGACCGCGGCGAGGGAGATGACATCACTTCCTCCAGCCTGTGTTTACATCACATGGCGGAGGAAGCAATTTCATTGGCCGGGAGCGATCGCGAGGGGGGGGGGGGGCGGAATCGAGCGGCCGCCCCCTCATGCCTGATCGCTCCCGAACACTTAACGGCCGCTCACTGCAGTGAAGGGGGGTCCGGATGGACCCCCCAACTGCACAAAGGCGATCACGTAGATCTACGTGATTCTGCCTGTCCGTGCCATTCTGCCGACGTAAATCGGCGGTGGGCGGTCGTTAAGTGGTTAAAGTTCATGTGCGTGTAAAGGCAGGCGTCCCAATACTCTTGGTAATTTAGGTCAATAATTTGAATCATTCGAACCATGTATCGTCGGCCTAGCTTTATGCTGCTAAATTCTAGGCAGTGAGACCACATATGAAGCTTTGCAGGTAAATCATGAAATCAGACCTCCACTTCTCTTCACCACTGGGGGCAGCGGTCACAGTGGCAGCGTGATGTCACATGTACAAGCTGTAATGGAGCTGTAACGCACTGGTGCGTTTTTGCTGCATTCCAGCGCAATTCTTTGCAAAAAAACGCAGCATGTTCTACATTTGTTGACTGTACTGGAACGTGGTGCAGTGGTGTGAACTTTGCCATTGAATCCATGTCACTTACTGTCTCTGTCTTTGATGGTAAAACAAATGTACTGGGTTGCATATGTTGCATACATAGTCCGGTTTAAAAAAAGACCCCAGTCCATTCTAGTTCAACCAATAAAAAAAAATTACAATTCCATATAAAACCTCAGCCAAGCATTATCCAATTTGCTACAGCATGGGAAAAGTTCCTTCGGGATCCCCCGAGAGGCGATCGGATATTCCCTGGATTACCTTTTCCTGTAAATGTTAGTACCCAGTTATATTCTGTATGAATCAGCCCTTAGTGTATCTAAATCTATTATTTTGACCCCCCCCTCCCCCACCATCTTTGTGAACGCAATATACAGTGTGACAGCAGGCAGGTAAAATCACCAGGTTGCATCCAGGATGGTAGGTATGTATGCCCTAGATTCAGGCTTTATGCAAATTCATACCACTAGGGGGAGTGCTGGGAGTCTTGGGGGGGGGGGGAGAGTTAATGAGCCCAGCTGAATCAAGTGGCTCATTGAGGCCTCTACAAGAACTCCCAGCATGCTAAGGGAGATGCTCCATCCTGGAACCAGTTCTGTGTTGTGCAAGACTGGGGAGTGTGTTTCTGTCCTGTGCGGTGAGACAAAGCCTGTGTGGCTAAAACCTTCAAAAACAGAGAGATAGGGGCTGGGGCAGCACAAGGCTGCACCTAGTTGTCAGACAGGGAACCTACGTGTGTAGTAAGCGGTCAAGCTGACCAGGATTTATTTTTTATGTTTCTTTTTGTTTTGCTGGTTTTCCCCTGTAAATAGTGTAAATAAACCGCACCTTTTTTGTTTTTGCAACTACAAACTCTGTCTGCTGTGCCTGTTTTTGTGTGGTGAACCCATCCAGGGTGTCACACACACCCGCTGCTGAGCTAACCCCCTCACAACAGGGATATGGGAAATTATATTGACATGAACACACACCTACACAATTTGAAAGAGATTGACTGGGGTCTTTGTGAAACTATGAATTTTGCAGAAAATTATATTGAATAGGAAAGGTCATTTTTAATAACATTCAATTAAAATATTGCATACTATGAATGGTACCGCAAGCAACACGTATGTGGTGTCCCCCATCCCCACATGTTTCTTGAATGCACACAAAAATCACTAGTGTGAATGTCTGCTAGGGGGTTCTTCTGACTACCAGTGTAAGGCTAGGTTCACACTGCTGCAAATTCAAAATCGTGCAATTTTACCGCAATTTCAGTTAATGCCAGTCTATAGAGCTGAATTCGCATCGCACACGGATCAAACTCGCATAGGACCCTTTTTTTTCCCCGCAGCTTATATTCGCAACGCATTGTTGTGAACGCCACTAATGTTCAACTATGTAATTTAAATGACTTGTGAATTTGAGAAATCGCAACGGCTCAAATTCGCAATAGAATTCGCAGCAGTGTGAACCGGGCCCAAGAGCATTTCTCTACTGGCCACTGAAATAAGGGGGGACAACAATCATCATTGTCTGTGTTCCTTTTCTATCCGTTCTTTCACATTTATTTGATTCAGGTATTTATGTAGTGCTGACAATATACAAAGCGCTTTACAGCACAGATTGCCCTAAAGGAGCTTACAAATGTAAAAGAAAAGTATGGGGTTTGTTTTTTCAGTCACTCTTCTAGGAGCCAGGATGCTGCCCCTGTCCCCCTGCGGCTCTAACATTAGAACCAAGCAATCAAACACCGCCGATCATTTGAATCTCAGAGCTCCCTGAGCAGAGAGCTGGCGACTGTCAATTTTCTGCCGAACGAACAATACATTGAAAGGTTAATGTGTTTCCCGTCCAAACTCGTTTGCACTAGGTATATGTGAAAAAACTAACAAATAAATCATTCAATGGACATAAATGAATCAGTTATCGGTCATTACATGATGGCACTATCGTTTGCTCTCATGCCCGAATAAAAAAATAAAAAAAATGGGTTTGAACAATTTTTTGCATAGTGTATGGCCAGCATTAGGCTTAGTGGTTTATTTTCAACCTTGAACAGCAACATCCGTACAGCACACTGTTTATTTTAATAGCACGTGTTTTGTTTGTTTACAGTTGGATAGCCTACCAGCATGTCTTAGAGCCGGTTCACACCAGGGTGACTCGTCAGGAGACTCAGCCGCCTGACAAGTCGCGTCCCGCTCTGTTGAATAGAACCGTTCTAATAGGAGCGACTCAGGTCGCTCGGACTTAGAAAAAGGTTCTTGTACGACTTTGGGGGCGACTTGCATTGACTTCAATACAGAAGTCAATTTGCAAATCGCCTCTCAAGTCGTCTTGAGATCGCCTTGCCGAGTCGCCCCCAAAGTCGTGCCGCCCTGGTGTGAACCGGCAATTAGTATGGGAGGAGGCCAGAGTACCTAGAGGAGGAAACCCACACACGTACAGGAAGAACTTGTCTGCTGCATGCAGGGAGTTTCTTGGTTGGAATTTGAACTTATAATTATTAAAGTGAGTTTTTTTGGGGTGTAGAGCAGAAAGGTTATTTCTTCATGATCATTTGTGAAAGTACATTTTTGAAGTAAAGGGCAGGAGGATGTTGATTGGGGGGGGGGGGGGGGGAATAAATGAAAAAATTCATGTCAAAAACTTAGTCTCCCCCGTTAACCACTTCAGCTTCGGAAGACTTGGCTCAATGACCAGGCCATTTTTATACAGCACTACTGCTTTAACTGACAATTGCGCGGTTGTGTGAAGCTGTACCCAAACAAAATTGACGTATTTTTTTCCCCCAGAAAAAGCTTTCTTTTGGTGGTATTTGATCCTCACTACGGTTTTTATTTTTTGCGCTATAAAAAAAAAAAAGCGACATTTAAAAAAAACACTATTTTGTACTTTTTGCTATAATATCCCCAATTTAAAAAAAAAGAGCAATTTTTTTCCTCAATTTAGGCCGATATGTATTCTTCTAAATAATTTTGGTAATAAAAATCGCAACAAGCATATATTGATTGGTTTGCCCAAAAGGTATAGCGTCTATAAAATGGGGAATAGATTTATGTTTGTTTTTTTTTTTTTAGTAGTGATCTGATTTTTATCGGGATTGCGACATTATGGCGGACAGATCAGACACTTGACACATTCTTGGGACCATTGGCAAAAATGCAGTGATTACTGTGTAAATGTCACTGGCAAGGAACACTAGGGGGCTATCAAGGGGTTAACTGCGATTCCTAGTGTGTACTGTAGGGTGGTGGGACTGACTATAGGAGATTGCTTGTCCTACCGTGTTTCCCCGAAAATAAGAGCCCTTTCACACTGTGCTGCCCCGATCGTTGGCGGTAAAATGCAGCGGCGCTTTACCGTCGGATTTGTGGCGCATTTCGGCCGCTAGTGGGGCTCTTTTAACCCCCGCTAGCGGCCGAAAAAGGGTTAAAACGACCGCAATGCGCTGCTACAGCGGTGTTTTGCCGGCGGTACTGCAGCACTGCCCATTGATTTCAATGGACAGAAGCGGTGAGTTCACCGCTCCACAGAAGCTGCTGGCAGGACTTTTTCTGACGCCCTGCCAGCGCACCGCTCCAGTGTGAAAGCCCTCGGGCTTTCACACTGGAGTGAATGGAGCAGCTGTTTTAGGGCGGTTTGCAGGCGCTATTTGTAACGCCATGGTGCCTGCAAAACGCCCTCAGTGTGAAAGGGGTCTAAGACCTACCCCGATTTTCAAGGAGGGCTGCAGTATAAGCCCTAGTGTGTGTGTGTGTGTGTGTTCTAATCTGTTGTCAAATACCTTCGGTATACAGCGCCACTCGGCAGCGCTCAGCTGATTTCCTCTTCCTGTCAGCGGGGGATCTCGTCCCCCCCCCTCCCTCTGCAATGCTCGGATCGCCGCGGGCTATGAAAGCGCTGAGGCACACTCGGCTGATCTCCTCTTACCCTTCCTGTCAGTGGGGGATCTCGGCCCCCCTCCCTCTGCAGTGCTGGATCGCGGCGGGCTATGGACGTGCGAAGGAACACTCAGCTGATCTTTTCTTCTACTACCTGTCAGTGGAGAATCTCTGCCCCCCTCCCTCTGCAATGCTTTGATCGTGGGAGAGAGCTTTGGCAGACTATGGAAGCGACGAGCGGCGCTGTAAGAAGGTATGTGACACAATTGAACAGAAATGCACACCTTTTTAATTATATTCTACTGTATTAGAGGGGATTCTTGGAGTTTACAACCACTTTTGATTCACTTCACGCTGGGGATTCCTGGCAGGCAGGGAGGGAGAGGGGGCAAGAAGACAGCCCACTAAATGGCAAGCCCTACCCCGAAAATAAGCCCTACTGTGTTTTTGATTGCCAAAATTAATATAAGACCCGGGCTTATTTTGGGGGGGGGGGGGGGGAACACGGTAGCTAGTAGGAACTCGCAATATACCTCTCCTCACAGAACAGGGATGTGTGTGTTTTACACACACATCCCTGTTCTAGGTCTTGTGGCCGGCAGTCATCACGACCGCCGGCCACACGCATTGGCACCCCTGCAGTGCAGCGTGCATGTGCGCGCCTGCTCTCCCGCTTAAAGGATCCGATGTACAGCTACGACGGGATTGTGCCGACCTGCTGCAGTATAATGACGGCGGCTGGTTGGCAAGTGGTTATGGAGTCACTCCCTTTTATTCTGTTTACCGTTATCAAAAAAAGTATAAGAAAATCCCAAATTTTTGTTTGAGTTGGCTTTTACAAAAATAATAGAGGGAAAAGCTTCCAGTGGGGACATGCCAGGATTTTCTCAACATCCTGTTTTAGCTATGGGACAAGAAGTGAAGAAAATCTCCCCAAAAGGACACAGTTAGCAAAAAAAACTGACAAGGGTTATAACCCTCTTACTCTATCCAAAATGGGGCGGGGGGGGGATGTTTTGCATATAGTGACACTTTAAAGCGGAGTTCCACCCAAAAGTGCAACTTCCGCTCACTTGTCTCCTCCCCCTCCAGTGCCACATTTGGCACCTTTTTGGGGGAGGGGGGAGCAGATACCTGTCCCCACTTCCGGTAGTCCATACCGCGGCGTATTGCGTCACAGCGCGGCTCCCTCCTCCTCCCCCCGCCGCTGGGCCAGTAGGAGAGCGGTGCCTCGCGCATGCGCAGTAGGGACCCGCCGTGAAGCAGTAATGCTAGACTGCTGCGTTCCCTTACCCAATGGTGTTGGCGACAGCTGATGGAAACATCGGACATCGCTGGACTCCAGGACAGATAAGTGTCCTATTATTAAGTCAGCAGCTGCTTTTACAGAGCTACAGTACTTCTGTTAGGGCCCTTTCACACGGACGTGTCCGTGTACGGGCTCTGCTTTGCTCAGCAGAGATCGCTCTGTCGATCCCAGCTGAGCAGGCAGAGGACAGGTCTGACTCTGCGCACTGTGCAGGGACCTACTTGTCAGAGGGCCGCTCTCCTCCGTAGAGTCCGTTTTCATCCGATCCACCAGACGGATGGATAATAGGGTTTCCATCCATCAGACTTTAGCGGAGCGGGTCGGATGTCGGCAGACATGTCACCGCTGAGATCCGTCGCTCTATAGACCTATATGGAGCGTACGTTTAGGTCTGCCTAAAAAACTGCCCGTGTGAAAGGGGCCTTAAACTGACACTTCCTAGTAAGTCGCAAAGCATGTGCCTGTTGTGTACAGTGGTTCTTGCCAGCCACCATGTCACTGCAGGACAAGGGAGTGCCCTTGCTGGCAAATGGAACCATAGCATGCAGCTGGACACTGCATCTGACATACACGGACATAGTAGATTTGATTTAAATCAAGTCCATTTTAAATTACTAGTAAAAGGGCTCCATTTAAATCCTCTCTATTTAACTACTTGAGGCCTGCGCTATAGCCAAATGACGACTTCAGCGCGGACCTGAAAATCCGGGAGTGCGCCACTGCAGGGTACATCGCTGTGATCACCCACTTCTCAGTGCCACCTACCAATGCCTCATCGGTGCCCACCAGGAGAAAAATTACCTGTTTACAACATTTTATAACAAAATATAAAAATATATTATATATAAAATATATATATATATTTTTTAAATCGGTCTTTTAAAAAAAAAATTTACAACAATTAAAAACCGCAGAGGTTATCAAATGGCACCAAAAGAAAGCTCTATTTGTGGGGAAAAAATTATAAAAATTTCATTTGGGTACAGCTTTGTATGACCGCGCAATTGTCATTCAAAGTGCATCAGCGCTAAAAGCTGAAAATTGGTCTGGGCAGGAGGGGGGTTTAAGTGCCCAGTAAGCAAGTGGTTAAATCATAATTTTTAAAGAACTGTCTTCTCTCTCCTGCAACAGCTCCTCCTCCTGATCCGCTGTTGACTTACCAACAGTCCCATTCACGTTAATGGGACGGCTGGTGATGCAGCGGTGACACAACAAGGCTTGAGTGGATGCCCATTAACAGTCGCTGCCATGATGAATCTGAAATGACAGGTGCTCTTTAAATGTAAGGACTCATTTTCGCTGGTAGTTAGAATCTTAATATTTGCAAACAAAATAAGGGTTTCCTATTTAGAATAATAAGCTGGCAGGTTAGTAAAACAGCGATATCGGAACCGATTTTAGGTTAATCCCACATAGTTGGAGAGCTACTCCATTTTTTTTATTTAATTAAAACAATAACATTGCCAATGCATGTTATCTCAGCTTGCAGAATTTGGATTTATTGAATGAGTTTACCAAAAATTTAAATCTTGCAGAATATACAGCTTCGAGCTGAATAAACTAAATTATTGTAACTTCTAATTTAATAATATAACTTGATAGAAAGTTATCTTTATAGATACATTTTTACTCCAAAAGCATTTTATTAAAATAAATTTGATACAAATCTGATTTAAATAAATCCAGATCCCCCCCCCCCCCCCCACCTTATTTTTTTTTTTTAATCTACGATTGTGGCAGTAGAGAGCGAAGATTGTAAAGTTACTGCACCCTATCGACTGGCAAGTATTTGACAGGCTATCTCTGCTTTAGTTTGTTTCCTAGCAACAGGGTTGCTAAAATTCTCTGTCTGAAGGCGCCTTTTACAGCATTAACTGTGTTAAAGATTTTGTATAAGGCCCCTTTCACACTGAGGCGTATTTCAGGCATTTTAGCGCTAAAAATAGCGCATAAATAACGCCTGAAATACTCCTGCCCCAGCATTTTCAATGTGAAAGCCTGAGGGCTTTCACACTGAGGCGATGCGCTGGCAAGAGAGAAAAATCACCTGTAAGCCGCATCTTTGGAGCGGTGTGTATACCGCTCCTTCCCATTGAAATCAATGGGAAACCGCGGCTGTAGCCGCGGTTTGCGGGCGGTATTGACCCTTTTTTGGCCGCTAGCGGGGGTTAGAACCGCACCGCTAGCGGCCGACTATCGCAGTAAATGCGACGTTATAGCGCCGCTGAAAATCGCGCTGCTATACCGCCACCGCACATGCCCGCCCCAGTGTGAAAGGGGCCTAAAGCATCTAAACTGATTCTTTGGTTCACTTTCAAACCAGGGCTGTTGATATTAGTTGAAAGCTGACTGGTTGTGGGAGATAGTAAAAGGTGTTTCTTAAATCTTTGCTTAAATCAGTCTCTGGTCATTAACACACAGCAATCCTATTGTGTGCAGATTTCACTATTTAGGCTTTATTCACACCTGGGCATTTTGGGATCTCGGAATAATCGCTGCGATTCTGCCTGTGATCTCAACATGCACTACAATCCCAAAATGCAGCGGCGCCTCCTCTGACCTGCTGTTGACTCACCAACAGTCTCCTTCACTTTAGTGGGATGGCTGGTGATGTGTCAGTGACCTAACAAGGTGAGGGATGTGGTGGAAGCAGAGGAGTGGATGCCCACTAATGTAAGGAGTTATTCTTGCTGGTAGTTAGAATCGTTAATATTTACAAACACAATGAAGCTTTCCTACTGTGTTTCCCCGAAAATAAGACCTGTGATTTATGGGGAGGGCTGTAATATAAGCCCTACCCCAAAAATAAGCCCTATTTGGAAGTATTGTGAAGTCCTAAAATGCACTGTAGTACATTGTGTGGTCTAGACTGTTTTGTTGCTGTGGTCTGTTTGCAGTGAATACCTTTGCTGCGGCGCCGCTCATCACTCAGCTCATCTCTTCTCCTGGCTGTCGACGGTGGATCTTGGCCCCTCTCTCTGCAGTGTTCAGAGCGGGAAAGACCGCTTGGGGATGGCCATGGAAGCTCCAAGTGTCAGCGGGGGGATCTCGGCCCCCTCCATCTGCAGGCGCTTGTCTGATCTCTCTTCATCTCGCGGCTGTCGGTGGGTTAACTTGGGGGGGGGGCCCCTCCCTCTGCAGGCGCACAGCTGATCTTCACTGCTTTGCTCTTCAACACCTCGGGGGCAGGCCATGGAAGTGAGAATATAAAAAGGTATTTGTACAGACTATACCACAGCAACACGCACCTTTTTTACACCACTAAATCCTGTAATGGAGAGGTTTCCAGGATTTCAAAACCACTTTTACAATGTTCATACTGGGGATTCCTGCATGGCAAGCCCTACCCCCAAAATAAACCCTAGTGTGTTTCTGGTTGCCAAAATTAATATAAGACCCGGGCTTATTTTGGGGAAAACACGGTATTTAGAATAATAAGCTGTCAGGTTAGTAAAACGGCAATATCAGAACCAATTTAATCATGCAGTTTCTAGTGTACATAGATTCCCAAAACAATGGGATAAAAAAATATTCCTGAACTTTGCGATTTTTATGGAAACTGTGGAATTGTGTGAATGCATCAATGCAGTGCATGTTATCTCAGCTTGCAAAGCTTGGATTCATTGAATGAGTTTGCCAAAAATTTAAATATTGCAGAATATACAGCCTCATGCCTCATTTCATGCTGAATAAACTAAATTATTAATGTATCTTAAATAGAAAACTATCTTTTGGATAGATTTTTATTTTAAAATCATTTTTATTAAAATTTGATAAAAAAAATAAATCTGTGGTTTTTATTTTATTTTTATCCACCCTATTGTGCAGCAGCCCTATAATACTTGAGCCCCATCTAGATCCAGCGCTGTTGCATGAGAGACTCGGCTGTCCAGGACTCCCCTCCTCATTGGCAGATACAGGAGCATGGCACCATTTGGCTCTCGCTGCTGTCAGTGAGCCAATGAGGTCAGGCTGCATCTCCGTGTCTGAATGGACACGGAGCTGTGGCTCGGGTTCCCCCATAGCAAGCTGCTTGCTGTGGGGGCACTCAACAGGAGGGAGGGGCCAGGAGTGCCAAAGAGGGTCCCAAGAAGAGGAGGATCTGGGCTGCTCTGTGCAAAACCACTGCACAGAACAGGTAAGTATACACGGGTTTGTTTTTAAAGGGGGGAAAAAAAAACAAGACTTTAGTATCACTTTAATGCAGAGGCATAGAAAACAATTATTTTTCCCAGTGTGCCCTGTTCACATCATACCAGTGTGGAGGTGCATATACAACATTCACCAACATGCATATGTTTTGCCCTGCAGGCTGGCATAAGGGAGTCCTTTAAACCACTTCCGGACTGCTGCACGACTATATACGTTGGCATTTAGAAGCGGGATATCTCTGTTATGGCAGCAGCTAGCTGCCATTACCCAGATATCCTCGTCTTCAGGCGGCGGTATGGTTTCCAATAATGGTGTTCTCTGCAGCGGATTTGCCCCAAGATCACCGTTATCGGCGGCGTGACAGGGCCGTCCGCGCCCTCCGTCGCTTACCGGAGCCATCGGTGGCGGCAGAGGCGATCGGGTCCTATCCGTGGCTGGGTATGGAGATGAGTGAGGGGAAGATGGGCCCCCACCCGTCTCCATACAAGATGTCTGCTTGGCCCCTTCTTACTATCATTACTGTGCAGGAGTGTGAGTGGAGCAAGATGGCGTCGACGAAACGTCATTACAGCGGCGCCGTCATGTGTACCAAGATGGCCGCCGCTCTGGAGCTAGGCCGAAGCCGCGGCCTTTCCTATGGCCGAGGCTCCGGAGCGCTCCGCGGATCGCGTGGTGATCCGATCCGAACAGGGTGACCCGTTTGGATCACGGATCACCACCGATCCGTTGCACCCCTAGTAACTATATTATACATGGATATTTTCCCAACTTTTTATGCAGTAGGTACAGAAAAATATCTAGTTGATCCTCCAGGAAACTCTGTTAATGTCTTAGGCTGGGTTCACACTACTGCGACTTAGGGCTGGGCGATTTTCCCCCCAAAAAAAATCTGCGATTTTTTTTTATTTTTTTTTTTTATAAAAAACTCGATTTACGATTCGATTTTTTTTTTTTTTTATTATATTAATTAAAGTGAATCAACAAACAAAATTGCAAAGGCAAACCCTTTCTCTAACTGCAAAGTCAGTGTGTAACAAACACACAATATAATCCAGCGCTCATGGAACATACATTATTAACTATTGAAAACTCTTGAAACTCTGTGTGTGATTCCTTCTGTCCCAGCCTTGCTGCGATCCTGGCTCTGCATCCTTTTGGGTTGGAGGGCCCTCCACACGCTGGTCTGCCTGTTGTCCATCATTCAAGGTACTGTGCTCACACGGAGATCATGCCACAGGCTTTGTTTTGACTTTTTTAACCCCTCCTTGCTCCACGGATGTCACTGCAAGTTTTTGTCACCACTGGCAACTGGAGAGTTAAGATTAATTTGCCCTCTGCACATTTGGGATTGGATCCCTCTCTTTATTGTGATAAATGGACTAAGCTTTTTTATCAATTCTTCAAGAGTTTTCAATAGTTAATAATGTATGTTCCATGAGCGCTGGATTATATTGTGTGTATTTTGTACTTCTGGGTACGGATTTTTTCTTGCTGCGCTGGATCCTGTTTTTTCCCCCTTTTGGATACTTTGTACTTCCCAAAATATTTGGGATTTTTTTCTTATTATTATCATCCATTATATTTTTTTCTTTATCCACCAATTTAGCGCTTGTGACCTTTTGTTGTTTTTTGCAGTGTGCAACAAAGATTGTTAAACATCCAAATTATTAATACTGTATTTGGATTTAGCTAATAAAACAACAAAAAATCCTGAGGTTACTCTTAGTTGAATTGAACTGTGTCCATGCCTCACTGTACCCTTGTCTCACTGTGCCCATGCTTCAATCACTGTGCCCGTGTCTCACTGTGCCCATGCTTCAATCACTGTGCCCGTACCTGATGCAGATTTTCATGGTCTACGGATTTTACTGCTACACCGGTGGCTATTCCAGTATTCAAAAGCCGCGCCTCCTCCTCGTCTGTGATAGGCGGAACACTCAATTTCCCAGCATTCAGTGTTCTGCCTATCATGGTCATCCTCATAACACAGACGAGGATGAGAGGATGTCCGTGATAGGCTGAATACTGCCTGCTGTGAAATTGAGTGTTCCGCCTATCACAGACGACGAGGACTCGGGAGGCGCGGCTTTTGAACACTGCAATGGCCGCCGTCTGTCTGCATGACACGCTGATCAGGTAGGCAGACGGCGGCTGCAGCGAGTAGATGTAATTGGGGTAACGCTGCCCAGTGCCATTCCGGATACGCCCCCTGCAGTCCTGCTATGGAAACTTTGAATGGAAAAAAAAAAATTTTTTTTTTTTTTCAAAAAATAAAAATCTCAAAAAATCGATTTTCTTCAAAACTGAATCGATTTGAGCTCAAAACTCAATTCAAGATTAAAATCGATTTTTTTCCCAGCCCTACTGCGACTTCAAAATCGCGCGATTTCCAGGAAAGCCTGTCTATAGAGCTGAATTTGCATCGCACATGGATCAAACCCGCACAGGACCCTTTTTTCCCGCAGCTTAGATTCGCAACGCATTGATGTGAACAGCACTAATGTAAAACAATGTTATCTAAATGACTTGCGAATTTGAGCAATTGCAACGGCTCAAGTTCGCAATAGAATTCGCAGCAGTGTGAACCTAGCCTAAAAGCGGAGGTCCCCCCTTTTTTTTTATTTTTTTGTCAGCAGCTACAAATACTGCAGCTGCTGACTTTTAAAATAAGGACACTTACCTGTCCAGGGCGCCCGCGGTGTTGCTGCCGCCATCTTCGGTAGGGGAATCAGGAAGTGAAGCCTTGCGGCTTCACTTCCTGGTTCCCTACTGCGCATGTGACTTGCGCTGCCCGTTTCCACTGGTCCCTACTGTCTTCTGGGACCCGTGTGTCCCCCAGAAGACAGCGGGGGGCTAGCAGAGAAGGCGCCGGAAGGGGAGTAGATACCTGTATTGGACAGGTATCTGCTCCTCCCTGAAAGTAGCCAAATGTGACATCGGAGGGGGGAGACCGGAAAAGCTCCACCCAAAAAAGTTAAATTTTTGGGTGGAACTCCGTTTTAAGCTGGCCATACTCAAATTTTGGCAGGTTCCTGATGAGCTGGCCAAAATTTGCTAGTTATGTGGACTTGTCAGCCCTCTCCCACCGTATATCCTTCGATTGGAAAGCCTGTAGTGGCTGTCGCAATACACTAGCCACAGTTTTGTATGTAATGTGCTATACCATTCTTTCCACTATGCTGGTCAATGCTACATACCAATAATCCAAATCTAGTTGACATTTAAATATTGCACTATAGCATTCCAATTTAGGACACAGGAGCACTTGTTAGTACATTGATGAGACTTATTACAGGCAGTCCCCGAGTTACAAACATCGGACTTATATATGACTCGTACTTACAAACTGAGGGAAACAGGCAGTGAGAGAGGAAATCTACTTCTAGGAAGGGAAATCAACTCCTGTAAAGCCTGGTACACACAGGCCGATAGTCGAGATAACGGCCGGTTAACCACTTGCCGACCAGCCGCTGTATAATGGCGGCAGGTCGGCGCGAACCGTCGTAGCTGCACATCGGTCCTTTTAAGCGGGATAGCAAGCACACGCCCGCTGCATCGCGGGGGGGGGGTGCCGATCATCATAACCGGCGATCGTGGCATGAGGGGCAGAACAGGGACTGTGTGTGTGTATATAAACACACACACATCTCTGTTCGGAAAGACAGATTGCGAGTTCCTAATAGCTAGGAACCACGATCTGTAATTTCCTCTAGGTCAGTCCCCTCCCCTTACAGTTAGAAACACACCTAGGGAACACAACCCCTTGATTGCCCCCCAGTGTTAACCCCTTCCCTGCCAGTGACTTTTTTACAGTAATCTGTGCATTTTTATAGCACTGATCGCTGTATAAATGCCAATGGTCCCAAAAATGTCATGTGTCCACCATGATGTCGCCGTCCTGATTAAAAAAAAATTGCAGATCCCCGCCATTACTAGTAAAAAAATAAATAGAAAATAATGATAAAAATGCTATAAATCCATCCCCTATTTTGTAGACGTTATAACTTTTGCGCAAGCCAATCATACGCTTATTGCGATTTATTATTATTATTTTTTTTATTACCAAAAATATGTAGAATACATATCGGCCTAAACTGAGAAATTTGCTTTTAAAAAGAATTGGGGATATTTATTTTAGCAAAAAGTACACCATATTGTGTGTTGTGGTTTTTTTTTTTTTTCAATATTGTCTTTTTTTTTTTTTTTTTTTTTTTCAATATTGTCTTCTTTTTTTTTTTTTATAGCGCAAAAAAATTAAAATCGCAGAGATGATCAAATACCACCAAAAGAAAGCTATTAGTGGGAGGGGGGGGAAAGGATGTCAATTTTGTTTGGGTACAGCGTCGCACGACCGTGCAATTGTCAGATAAAGCGTTGCAGTGCCGAATTGCAAAAAAAAATGGGCCGGTCATTGGGTAGCCAATTCTTCCGGGGCTGAAGTAGTTAAATAAAAAAAAAAAGACCAACATACAGCCCGTGTGTATGTTGGTCTGTCTGACAGAAGCTGGCTGTTTGGCCGACTTCTGTCGGACGCGCATGCTGGAAAACCAGCAGCCAGCCGACTCCCGATCAGCGCTCTCAGCCAATGGCAGAGCGCGCTGATTGCAGTGTTCTGGCAGGGGGGACTATCCCTGTCAGAACACAACAGCAAAGTGGGGGGAGATTGCATGACCAACCTTGCATGGTTAGTACAGCAGTTCAGACTGGAGCTGTCAGTTTTTTTTTTTTTCATTCAACCAACAGGATTGTTGACTAATGGTGAGTACCCAGCTTTAGAGTTCTCATGGGGGGAAAAGGTGTCTCCACTGATGCTTTATCACCAATCCCTTGTTTCCACAACAACCCAAAATTTTCAAAATCTAATTGCCACAGGGACAGAAAGTGAGGTGAAATCTGAACATGGGTACAGACAGCAAAACAAACCTTACAGGGTATTAATCCTTCCCTACGCTATCCAAAAACGTAAAAAAAAATTCTATCTTGAGTTGCGCTTTAAATATTATTTTTTTTTTATTTTTTTTTTACCTGTTCCAACTTGCATACAAATTCAACTTGAGAACCAACCTACAGAATCTTGTTCTGTAACCTACCTTGTAACCTGCCTGTAGTTTTAATCTTTCTCATAGCTTTGTGTTGAATTTGACCTTCACACCACTGTAAACAGTCTTTGTTAAACTATAAAGCTATTCATGATGAAATAATGTTGATTCATTACAGCTTTAAACCTGAAAACCGTGCCCAGGCTTAATAGAAAGTTTTAAGTGCATACAAAGATTTAATCGTTACTAGCACAAACTTTGGCACAATAGTTAAGAAACAGTGTAATTAAACTTTTCTTTTAACCACTTAAGGACCGAAAGATTTTCCCCCTTTTATGATCAGACCATTTTTTTGAGATACAGAACTGCGTCACTTTAACTGATAATTGTGCAGTCCCACAAATGTCATGGTCTGGGACTGCATGAGTGCTGCCGGTGTTCTGACGATCTGGTTCCCCTCTTGACTGCGCAGGCGCAATCCGAGGCAACGGAAATGTCCGAGGTTTAACAGCTGTTAGGCAGACGCTCTTGCTCCGGTTGCTTGGTTACACACACCGCTTTTATTATTCGCGCTGCTCTATACAGCAAGGGGCTGATATCCGCTGTTTAACATTGCCATTACTAATAGGTTTAAATGCATCCCTTGCTGTATAGAGCGGCGTGTATAAACAAACAAATCGCACTGCTCAATATGACATCTGATCCGCCCCTTGCTGTATAGAGCGGCGTGAATAATAAAGTGGCGTGTGTAATGAAGCATGGGGGGCGAGCGCGTCCACAGCTGCCGAGCATATGGTTCCTACTATCGATCTGGTTCCCTCTTGACTGCACAGGCGCAAGCTGAGCCAACGGAAATCTCTGAGCTTTAACAGCTGTTCGGCAGCGCCTGCGCAGTGAAGGGGGGAACCATATCAATAGGGGAACCAGCTCGACAAGACACCGGCACTGGGAAGCTATAGTTAATTGAGGGAGCCATGAATGCCAACATGTACTGTGACATACTGAAGCAGAGCACGATCCCCTTCCTTCACAGACAGAGCCTCAGGGCAGTATTCCAACATAACGACCCCAAACACCTCCAAGATGACCATCTTGCTAAAGAAACTGAGGGTAAAGGTGATAGACTGGCCAAGCATGTCTCCAGACCTAAAGCCTATTGAGCATCTATGGGGCATCCTCAAACTGAAGGTGGAGGCGCACAAGGTCTCTAACATCCACCAGCTCTGTAAAGTCTTCATGGAGGAGTGGAAGAGGACTCCAGTAGCAACTTGTGAAGCTCTGGTGAACTTCATGCCCATGAGGGTTAAAGCGGAGGTCTGCCTTTTAAATAATTTTTTTTTATTAAAAGCCAGCAGCTACAAATACTGCAGCTGCTGACTTTTAATATATGGACACTTACCTGTCCAGGGCATCCGAGATGTCAGCAGCCGATGCCGATCAGTCTCTCGGCTGCTGCTGCCTTGCAGCTTCACTGCCTGGTTCCCTACTGCGCATGCGCGAGTCGCGCTACGCGTCCTCACTGGTCCCTGCTGTCTTCTGGGACCCGTGTCTCCCAGAAGACAACGGGGGAGGACAGTGTAGGCACAGGAAGTGGTGTAGGCTCACCGCAGTGATCTATGCCAGGAAGTGGGAGCAAATACCTGTATTACACAGGTATCT
Source organism: Rana muscosa (assembly GCA_029206835.1). NCBI lineage: Eukaryota > Metazoa > Chordata > Amphibia > Anura > Ranidae > Rana > Rana muscosa. The sequence continues at coordinate 213,083,790 of CM055120.1, read as the reverse complement.
GCTCCCTCCCCCCTGAAAAGTGCCAAATGTGACACCGGAGGGGGGGAGGATTCCATAAAGTGGAAGTTCCATTTTTGGGTGGAAATTCCACTTTAAGGCAATGCTGGAAAATAATGGTGGCCACACAAAATATTGACACTTTGGGCCCAATTTGGACATTTTCACTTTTCTTGCCAGTGGTTTAGACATTATTGGCTGTGTTATTTTGAAGGGGCAGCAAATTTACACTGTTATACAAGCTGTACACTCACTACTTTCCATTGTAACAAAGTTTAATTTCTTCAGTGTTGTCACATGAAAAGATAAAATATTTACAAAAGTGTGTGTGTATGTATGTGTATATATATATATATATATATATATATATATATATATATATTATATAATTTATTTGTATACGTAACCCCTTTTTTCTAGGTGAATATACTTCTAAGAGCCGCTTCACACGGGCGTCCTGGGATCCGACTTCAAGTCTAACGGTTTTGAAAAGTAATGGAAGTGAATGGAGCCATCTTAATATGCACTACTGCAGTTGCTCCGACTTCAGAAAAGGTTCCTATCCGACTTCTAGGCGACTTGTTCCCATTGATTTCAATGGAACTCACCTCCAAGTCGGATCCCCGTTCATAGAGAGGCAACTTTACAGGAAGTCGCCCCTCTGTGAACCGGCTCTAAGGCAAACCCCTCTCTTCCACAGAGCTGGTATTTGGTATGAATCATGAGGGGGAACTCCACGTGGTCACGCCATGCCTATGTAAGTCGTTACGCTCCGCGCACACGGCATTAAAGCGGCAGAGAGCGTCAAAGCAACATCGAGCGGAGAGAAGAGGAAAGAAGACGACGATGAAGACCGGGCCCCCGCTAGCAAAAGAGCGGTCAGAAGATGGCGGACGTGCCTGGCAGAAGGCGCGGGAGAAGAGGCTGGAGAGTCGGAAGACCACCCCCGGAGCTGCCTAATAAATTACTTTAAAAAGCTGTCTAGTGGGTTTTTTTTTTTTGTTTTTTTTTTTATCGACACTTTGCCCCCCCAGGTGAATGGGTAGGGGTACGATGTACCCCATACTCAGTCACATAGGGTGGGGGGCCGGGATCTGGGGGTCCCCTTATTAAAGGGGGCTCCCGGATTCCGATAAGCCCCCCGCCTGCAGACCCTGACAACCAACGGCCAGGGTTGTCGGGAAGAGGCCCTTGTCCCCATCAACATGGGGGCAGGGTGCCTCCCCTGCCCCAAAGCACCCACCTCCCCATGTTGAGGGAATGTGGCCTGGTACGGTTCAGGAGGGGGGGGGGGGCGTTCGCTCGTCCCCACCCCCTTTCCTGACCGGCCGGGCTGCGTGCTCGGATAAGGTTTTGGTATGGATTTTGGGGGGGACCCCCACGCCGGTTTTTCGGCGTAGGGGGTTCCCCTTAAAATCCATACCAGACCGAAGGGCCTGGTATGCTCTTGGAGGGGAACCCATGCCGGGTTTTTATTTAAAATTTGGCGTGGAGTTCCCCCTCATGATTCATACCAAACACAGGGGACAGCCTGTCCTGCAGGCGACTTCAAGTCGAGGGTGGTTCACTCAAGTCGTGTCCAAGTTGCCTCTCAAAGTTGTGTTGCCCCTGTGTGAACCGGATCTAAAGGTGCTATTGACACCACATCGGTAACAACCCATGCAATCCATAAATGCAAAGAAACCAAAACAAATAAGTTCAGACATTAAGTTATGTGTAAAAAAGTATTTAACATGCTAACTGAAATTTATTTAGTATTTGGTACAAAATACTTTGTTGGTTATGATGGCTTCAAGGCGCCTCCTGTATAGAGAAACTAGTTGCCTCAGGTATGATTTTTGGCCCATTCTTCTACACAAACATCCTTCAAATCTTGAAGCTGAGTTCACACTATTGCGAATTGGATGCAGGTTTCTCTGCATCCAATTCATATTTCAGGAGACTGGCTGGCTCTCAATGGAGACGGTTCACACAGCTCCAGGATGGCTGCGGAGCGAATTACAAGTTCTATGTGTCTTCTGGTCCATTTCAGGTCTGCATTCAGCCGAAAATTCGGGCCTTAAACTGTGAACCGGCGTGCACCGGACCCCTGCTGTGAGCTGATCTGCACAGCAGTGTGAACCCAGCCTGAAGCTCTTTCTAAAGCTCTCCACTAGTGTTCCTTGGCTCTCATTTCACTCCTCTGTCAGAAATGTGTCAAGAGTACCTGGTCGTGGCTGGTTTATGGTGAAATGTTCTTACCACTCCCAGATTGGCCCCAACACGGATTGCTTCTTAATTACTGATAGCTTTCAGCTGGTGTCTTGGCTTTCCATGCCTTTTTTGCACCTCCCTTTCTTCATGTGTGCAATACTTTTTCCCTGTGTCATTCCACTTTATTACACATACGGTTGTGCTCATAAGTTTACATACCCTGGCAGAATTGATAATTTCTTGGCCATTTTTAAGAGAATATGAATAACAAAAACTTTTCTTTCACTCATGGTTAGTGTTTGGCTGAAGCCATTTCTTACCCATCAATTGTGTTTACTCTTTTTTTTTTTTTTTAAATCATGACAACAGAAACTAGCCAAATGACCCTGATCAAAAGTTTACATACTGTGTATTGCCCCCTCTAACATCAATGACAGCTTGGAGTCTTTTGTGGATGAGGCTCTTTATCTTCTCAGATGGTAAAGCTGTCCTTTCCTCTTGGAAAAAGCCTCCAGTTTCTGTAAATTCTTGGGTCTTGCATTAACTGCACGTTTGGGATCTCCCCAGAGTGGCTCAATGATATGGAGGTCAGGAGATGGCCACTTCAGAACCATCCCTTTATTCTGCCATAGCCAATGACAGTTCAACTTGGCCTTGTGTTTTGGATCATTGTCATGTTGCAATGTCCAAGTACGTCCCATGCGCAGCTTCCTGGCTGATAAATGCAAATGTTCCAGTATTTTTGATAAATGCAGTATGTTATCTTGCCATCAATTTTGACCAAATTTCCTGTGCCTTTTGTAGCTCACACATCCCCAAAACATCAGCGATCCACCTCCGTGTTTCACAGTAGGAATGATGTACCTTTTCATCATAGGCCTTGTTGACTCCTCTCCAAATTTAGCATTTTTGGTTGTGTCCAAAAAGCTCAATTTTGGTCTCATCACTCCAAATGACTTTGTGACAGAAGGTTTGAGGCTTGTCTCTCTAATATTTGGCGTATTGTAAATGGGATACTTTGTGGCATTTGCGTAGTAATGGCTTTCTTCTGGCGACTCGATCATGCAGCCCATCTTTCTTCAAGTGCTTCCTTGTTGTGCATCTTGAAACAGCCACACCATGTTTTCAGAGAGTTTTGTATTTCACCTGAAGTTATTTGTGGGTTTTTCTTTGCATCTCAAACAATTTTCTGACACTCACACCTATCTTTAATAGCCATTGCTGCAAGAAATATCTGTCCGTGTGAGGCCAGTTAAAAGGCTAGGTTCTCCTTTTTAGGGGAAGAAATGATAAATGCACAGTTTTTTTTTTTTCAGGAAAAAACACATGTATCCCCCCCCCCCCTGCCCGAGGCCTGCAATGCAGCCATGATCAGTGGATCACGGGTACAATATCGGTCTCCTGTAGACAAGCCATACAGCTTTCAGGCCGTACTTCTGTATGGGCTGTCAGTGTGAAAGCTGCAGGGCTTCTAAGGCTTGATGTACACGGGACGTTTTTACAACCACCCCTGAACGATTTAATTTGACAGATAGTAAACAAAGTTTTGCTGTGTTTACATGCCGCATTTTAGACGCGTTTTTTTAATAGTCAAAAATGAAAAACGCCTGTAAACGAAACGCGGCTAAACGCGAGTTACCGCGTTTACAAGATGTTACAGGCGTTTTTGTGTTTCAAATGCCTCCTTTTTTGCTTTCCAAAAAATGCTTCTAAACTCAACTGCCTAGAAAAGACTAAACAACCATGTGTACATGTACTGAAAAGATAATATAGAGGAGAGTTCAGGGGCAGCTGAAAAAAACGCCCAACTGCTCCTAAACCCAGGTTCACACTGGGCTGTGGGAACTTGCACGATTTTACTCCTGCTTGTCAGTCCAGATTTCGGTCGCGATTACAGAGACATCTGTGCAGAAACGACTTTTTGAAATCGGTGCAGCGCTGCAGATGCGCCGTCAAACCGATTAGGATGGTGCAAATGCCGCCAATTTGACATGCGATTTCACATGTCAAATTGCACCAGTGTGAACCAGGGCTAAATATCCGTTTACCAGCAGCATTGTATATGAAATCTAAATGAGCTACAAGTTTGTTTAATCAGCACCCTTGCGGTTCATTGAGGGCTACAAGCGGTCTTCTGCAGAAGCAGATTAGCGTTCTCTTGTTTAAATATGTCTGAATTAATGATCTTGTACAGGGCTATAAAGAGATTAAAAGGCGTGAAACTACAATTGCGTTTTTAATTTTGCTAAAATTACCTAGTAAAATATTGCCAGTATAAAAAAAATTCTGATGACCAATGACCGTTTTACGGTAAATATTGTTAAACTGAGATTCTGCAAAGTTTTATGATGTATCATTTTTTATTTGCAGGCAAACACGAGTAGTCTGTAAAGTGATTGGCTTCCTTTTGACTGGCAAATTGACTATTTAGCAAGCAAGCTCTAAAATTGTATTAACAACCTCTGTGCTAAAGAATTGGTAAGTGCTTTTTTCTATCCTCTGTTATTTAAAAAAAAAAACATGTTATACTTGCCTCTGATCCCTGATTCTCTTCTTCTCGGGTCCCTCACCAGTGCTTCTGGCTCCTCGCCTCTGACGAGTGCCCCCGCAGCAAACGGCTTGCTATGGGGGCATCCGAGCTGAGCCGCTGCTGTGTCCGTTCGGACTCTCCCCCCTCATTGGCTCACTGACTTTGACAGCAGCGGTAGCCACTGGCGCCCATGCTGTGGTCTTTGCCAATGGGGAGGGAAAGTCCCGGGCAGCAGAGACACTGCTGCAACATTTCTGGATCGAGATGGCTTCAGCTAAGTATTGGGGGGGCTGAGGGGTGCTGCTGCACACAGAAGGTTTATCTTCATGCATAAAAAAACCTTCTGACTTTTTACAACCAATATGGACCTGACACCGAGGGTATTTACATACATTCCCTGTGGCTGAAGCCACTGGGATTGTGTGCAAGTCTGACAAGCAGAGTCCTGCCTGCAGGTGGAAACATTCAGTTGGTAACTCGTGTCCATACGCTCTCCTCCCCTCTTGTTGCTGACCTGGAAAGAGACGTGTTCGACGTCAATTCCGAGTCAGCCTCTGTGTCCCCGGCCAGCTTACCTGGGAATTAAAGTAATTCAATGCTAACTGCATTGAATTGCATTCAGTGGAGCGCAGGGGAGACATCCAGGTTCTGTTAGACTCTGGATGTCTCCTTAATGAGAACCTGTCACCAAAAAATCATCACCCTTCTTCTTTTTTTTTTTTTTAAGTTGCACCCAAGCACATAACATCCGCACCAAAACAATTTGAGACCCCCCACATATGCATGTGTGAATGTAAACACATGTAGGGGGCGTCTACGCATGAAAATGGCGATTGCGATACTCGCATTACAGAGAGCAACATTTCTAGCATAACAGACCTTCCCTGTAACCCCAAACTGATGACCTATAGAGGGCTTTTAAAGCATCGCCTATGGAAAATATAGGGCACTGAAGTTTGTTGCCATTTCACGGGCGCACACAAATTTAAGGTTTGACATGTTGGGTATCTATTTACTCACTACAGCTCCTCTGTGCAGTCACATGATCTACCTCTGCTCTGCTTCTTCGATCTAAGAACAGCAGTGGGAGGGGCTGAGATTCCCCAGTGATGGGGTTGATTTAATAAAACTGTAGTGTAAATTTATTAAAACTGAGTGTAAAATCTGGAGCAGCTCTGCATAGAAACCAATCGGCTTCTAATTTCATCTTCAATTCAGCTTTGACAAAAAAAAAAAAATGGAAACAGATTGTGTTTTTTATGCGGCGCTGCACCAGATTTTGTATTCTCCAATTTTAGTAAATCAACTGCTATTGTTCTCGGGGGGGCGGGGGGGGGGGGGTGTTTATTTCCTTCATCCACTGTATTTGTGTGGTTTGGTGAAATCTGTTGTGTTTTACCGGTTCCTGACTGGCTCACGTACATTTTACTGCTGCAGAATGGTTCTCCTGGGCGAAATCCCGTGTGTATATATATATATATATACGGCTTCGCCCAGGAGAGCTCCAGAGTCGACCAGACAGATCGTGTCTTTCTAGAAACACGGATATGTCATCTATAGTCGGTCCCCATCCCCCCCCCCCCCCCCCCCCCCCCCCCCGCAGTTAGAACACACAATAATTTTTACTTTTTGCTATAATAAATATCCCAATCTAAAAAAAAAAAAACATTTCTCTTATCGTCCATGGACCGACACAGCTCTCATACTGATTACGTGTGGGTATATGTCCCTGCTTGCAGGAGAAGACCTAGGCAGAATGTTAGATGTTTAAACATTTTAGAACAAGCCAGAGCTGAACAGCCCCGCCCAGGGGGGCGTTCCCTCCGGACATTACCCTCCCACCTGCAGCTAGCAGCCTCAGTTTTTTTCTGCCTAGCAGAAGGAGAAGACGTGGCTCTCTCAGGAGCCAGTCTCCTGGAAGATTTTACTTTTTACATTTTATTCCTTTGGGAATTTTATTTTATTTTTGAGACCTTCAATCAACTGTCGGCTGGGCAACAGGTTGGGTACACTAGTATCCTTGTAGTCTTCCCTGTCCGACTATCGAGCGTGCTGATCCTCGCCTTGTGTGCATGAGACTCAGTTCACAACATACCCCATGGCTCCAGGGGTGGCCGGGTTGCTTTCATGCTCCCGCGGTCCTCTCAAGATTGAACAGTACCTACTGTATCTTTCGCGGTTGACCGGGCCGACAGCTACGCAGTACGACTCTGTGATAGGTCTGTCTGAAACAAGCCAGTGGGTTCCTCCTATTGGCACCGAGGGTGTTCTCTGCTTGCCGGACGGGTAAGTAGTCTCTCCTGCTGCAAGGTGAGTGCATGCTGGCTGTGTTTCTGTGTGTGGGGGGTTCTCCCTGTCTCCCCCCTGTTATGCTACTCTCTGCACCCTGTTCTGCTGCTGTGCTGTGTGGGGATGCTTGGGGGGTCACTCTGCCCTGGAGGGGGGCCGCTCCATGGCTGTTAATGTGTTTGGGAAGTGTTCTGGGGAATGTGTTTTTTATGTGCGCCATTGGCGCGGTGTTTTAAATTTAAAAAGTGAGCCATCGGCGGCCATTTTGCCTCGGCTCAAAGCACAGTTATACAGGCGCCCGGTTGCCATTTTCTTGTAGCCGCGGCGCTTTCAGTTTCGTTTTCGGCCTCTAGCCGCGCTACTGAACGGCGCAAATTCCTCCATCTCCTCACAGATTTTTTTCACTCTCCTCAGGCTTCAGCCGCGCTACAGCGCGGCTCATACAGCGGAACCGAGCGGTCCCTAAGGGTGGTGAGTCCTCCGGGTATCCCCTCCTCAGCCTCAGCACAGCCAGTGGGTGGACTTTATTATTCACTGTAATAGTGAATAAGGTCTCAGAGGGTGGTAATATGGAGTCTGGTTCACCTGCTTCTCCACACTTGGCAGAGGCGAACGCACAGGGGCTTTAAAGCGCCCCCTCCCCACACAATCCCCACATGGGGAGTGTTCTGACTCAGATATGGGCCTAGCTACTGCTGCGGAGAACCCTAGTTCTGAGGATTTTGATGTTTTTGGACAGGACGTTCCTTGTGAGGAAGACCCCTGTCTTGAACAACCAACTGACAGGGTGATTGTAAGTGAACTCATTGATGCTGTGAGGGACACTCTCTCAAGCTGAATGTTGAGGCTGAGGAACCTCAGGTGGAAGCTATGTCCTTTTTGGTTCCTTTAAAGCCGTGTCTTCAAAGAAGGTCTTTCCATATGTGCCTTTTTTTGATACATTCATTGACCAAGTCTGGGATAAGCCGCAGAAGACTTTGACGGTCCCGCGGCGCATAGCCTTAAGGTACCCCTTTGGGGAGGACCTGGTTAAGAAGTGGGCTCAACCCCCAGTGGTTGACCCTCCGGTCGCCCGTTTGAATAAGGCTACCATGCTCCCAATGGAAGGGACTCCTGCATTTAAGGATCCCGCTGACAGGAGGTCAGAAGTGGTGTGTAGAACTATGTTCACCTTATTGGGGGCCGCCTTATGCCCTATAGTGGCGGCGACACTTGTGTCTCAGACACTCAGACTGGGAAAGGATATTGCACCAGACAGTGCAGGAGCATAATCTCCCTCCTGAAACCATTGCCCTGGCTCACCAACTTGCGCAGGGTTTAGTCTTCGTGTGCGATGCCACTTTGGATGCGACCCCTTTAATAACAGGGGCCTCCATTTCTGCTGTGGTGATGCGTCGCCTTATCTGGCTGACTTGCCCTTTAAGGGCGGTAGACTGTTTGGGGCCACTCTGGATGACATTATTAAAAACGTCAAAGGAGATAAGAGCACCTTCCTTCCCCAGTCTATTAAGGGAAAGGAGCCCCACCGCAGGCCGGGCCCTTCCTTTCCGGCGAAGAAGAAGTTTTTTCGTCAGTCAGATTCCACGGGTAAGCCCGCCCAGACTGAAAAAAGGGCGGCTGGGGGACAAAGACGTCCCTGGGTGCGTAAGCCTACCAAGCAAGCTCCCAAATCCACCACCGCATGAAGACTTGCCCCTGCCCGACTCTGGGGTGGGGGGACGTCTTTGCAGGTTCTCGGTGAGGTGGTCACCTCTGGATACAGGTTAGAGTTCCGCTCGTGGCCCCCAGACAGGTTTTTTCCCTCGAACCTTCCGGCCCGCCGGGCGGCCCTCTTGGGGGCCGTACAGGATTTGCTCAGGTGCGGAGTGATTGTGCCGGTTCCGTCACAAGAGAGGTTTCAGGGGTTTTACTCAAACCTGTTTGTTGTCCCGAAAAAGGACGGGGTTCGGCCAATCCTGGACCTCAAGGCCCTGAATGCCTATGTGAGGGTATTAAAATTCCGGATGGAATCCATTCGCACGGTGATCGCGACACTCCACCAGGGGGATTTTTTGGCGTCCTTGGATATCAAGGACGCTTACTTGCACATCCTAATCTGCGCAAGCCACCAGAGGTTTCTGCACTTTGCCATAGGCGTTGTCCACAACCAACGTTGGCTCTTCCCTTCGGCCTAGCATCGGCACCACGGGTTTTCACCAAAGTGCTTGCCCCGGTTCTGGCTTTGCTGAGACGATCTCCTTCTCAGAGCAGAAAATGGCTCAGAATTGGAGGAAAATGTGACAATAGTCAGTCAGACCCTCCGGGACTTCGGTTGGGTTCTGAACACGCAGAAGTTGGCTCTAGTCCCGACTCAGCGCTTGGAGTATCTGGGTCTGATACTGGACACTTCGGCAGCAAAGGTGTTTCTACCCTCAGAGAAGTTACTGACACTTCAGTCGGCAGTACAGGTTCTGACGTCCCAAAAATGGTTGTCAATTCGCTTCTGCATGAGAGTCCTGGGACTAATGGTGGCCTCCTTCGAGGTGGTTCCGTATGCCCAATCTCACACTCGGGCATTGCAGAAGGGAATCCTATCCTCCCTTCCCTTTTTTGGATTGCAGAAGGGAATTCTGTCGGGTTTGGGACAAGTCCCCATTGTCATTGGATCTTCAGATCCAGGTGAGTCACTCTGTCAAGGCGTCCCTGACATGGTGGCTGAGATCCCCGTTTGTGGCCCGGTCCAGGGACCCCTGGGCGGATGCCTCGGACGCGTTAGTGGCCCCGTGGGGTCAGCTCTACCCTCCGCTGCAGTTGCTTCCTCGTCTGCTGCGCAGGGTAGCGGCCGAGGGCATTCCGGTAATCCTCATTGCTCCGGACTGGCCTCGGCGTCATTGGTACGCCGACCTGGTACGTCTCATCGCGGACGTCCCTTGGCGCCTGCCCTTGAGGGAGGACCTTCTATCTCAAGTTCCTATCTTTCATCCTGCTTTACAGTCTCTGGCTTTAACGGCATGGCTATTTGAGAGCCAGGTGCTGAAAAACCGAGGCCTGTCGGATTCGGTAATTTCAACCATGCTTAGGGCACGGAAGTCCTCTTCTAGGAAGATCTATCACCGTACCTGGAGAGCTTAGATCGCTATGTGCGAGGAACTAGACTGGCGTCCACGGACGGACTCTGTCCCCAGAATCCTGAGGTTCTTACAGCGTGGGGTTGCTTAAAGGCTGGCTTTGAGCACTATTAAAGGTCAGATTTCGGCCTTGGCCATTTTCTTTCAAAGACCCCTAGCTGGTCATTCCTTGGTTGGCACTTTTGTGCAGGGGGTACGCCATGTGGTTCCACCTGCCAAGCCTCCGCTCCCTCTTAGGATCTGAACTTGGTGCTTTCAGTTCTTCAGGAATCTCCTTTTTGAGAATATAAGAGATATTCCTCTTTCAACTTTGTCCCAGAAGGTGGCTTTTTTAGTGGCCATCACTTCTGTTAGACGGGTGTCTGAGTTGGCGGCTCTGTCATGCAAGTCGCCTTACCTGGTCCTCCATAAGGATAAGGCGGTATTGCGACCGCGACCGTCTTTTCTTCCTAAGGTGGTTTCGGCTTTTCACCTTAATGAGGACTTTGTCCTTCCGTCCTTGTGCCCTCATCCATCGCATCATAGAGAGGTTGCGCTTCACAATTTGGATGTGGTGCGTGCCTTACGGGTATACCTGACGGCTACTGCTTCTATTCGGAAGTCTGACTCGCTGTTTGTATGTGTCTCTGGTGTGAAACAGGGCCAAGCGGTGTCGTCTGCCACCATTTCTAGGTGGATCAGACAGACTGTTATACAGGCCTATGCCATTAGGGGATGGGCGCCTCCCTTCCCGGTCACGGCGCATTCCACCAGGGCAATCGGTGCTTCCTGGGCTTTCCGACATCAAGCGTCGGTTGCACAAGTGTGCAAGGCGGCGACCTGGTCGTCCGTTCATACCTTTTCAAAGTTCTACAAGGTTGATGTGGCTGCATCTTCGGATGCTTCCTTCGGCCGCAAAGTGTTGCAGGCCGCTGTTTCATTTTGCAACTCCTCCGTTGAGCTCTGCTGGTTTGGAGTGAAGTTTTGGTTGTTCCTTACTTTTTGCTCCCATCCTTTTCTTATACTGCTTTGGGACGTCCCACGCGTAATCAGTATGAGAGCTGTGTCGGTCCATGGACGATAAGAGAAAATAGGATTTTTGTACTCACCGTAAAATCAGTTTCTCTGACGTCCATGGATCGACACAGCACCCACCCTTCCTTTTAAGTTTGTACTGCTTTGTTACGAACTGAGGCTGCTAGCTGCAGGTGGGAGGGTAATGTCCAGAGGGACCGCCCCCCTGGGCAGGGCTGTTCAGCTCTGGCTTGTTCTAGAATGTTAAAACATCTAACATTCTGCCTAGGTCTTCTCCTGCAAGCAGGGACATATACCCACACGTAATCAGTATGAGAGCTGTGTCGGTCCATGGACGTCAGAGAAACGGATTTTACGGTGAGTACAAAAATCCTATTTTTTTTTTCCCTTCAGTTTAGGCCAATATGTATTCTACATATTTTAAAAAATCGCAATAAGTGTACATTTTATTTGTTTTGCGCAAAAGTTATAGCGTCTACAAAATAGGGGATAGATTTATGGCTCATTTTTTTTTTTTTTTTTTTTTTTTTTACACTAGCAACGGTGGCAGTCTGCCTTTTTTTTTTTTTTTTTTTTTTTTTTGTGACTGACATTGCGGCAGACATATTGGACGCTTTTTTTTTTTTATTTTTTTTTTTTATTTATTTTTTTGCGGCAGGCATATTGGACACTTTTTTTTTTTTTTTGTATTGCACTATTTTGGGACCATTTACATTTATGCAGCGATCAGTGCTGTAAATGTCACTGGCAGGAAAGGGGTTAACACTAGGGGGCGATCAAGGGGTTAAATGTGTTACCTAGGGAGTGATTCTAACTGTAGGGGGAGGGGACACGCAAGGGGAGGAGACCAATCGGTGTTCCTCTGTACTGGGAACACACCATCGGTCTCCTCTCACCTAACAGGACGTGTATCTGTGTGTTTTTATATTTATATAATACACACACACACACACACACACACACACACAGAGAGATCCACATCCCTGCTCTATTACCGACAATCGTAAGTGCCCGGCGGACATTGCGGGTCGCCCACTGGCGCTCCATGAGACACAGAGCGGGGTTTTGCCCCGCCCCTGCTTCCTTGTCACTGGCTGTGATTGAGAGCAGCAGGAGCCAATAGCTCCCGCTGCTGTATCTGAGGAGGGAGAGGGTCTCTGCTCTTGTGCACATTGCTGGATCGAAATTGGGCTCAAGTATGTATTAAAGGGAGGGGACGTGCAGAAGATTTTTATTTATTTTTTACACACACAAACGCACTGCCTTGCAAAAGTATTCACCCCCTTGTCTTTTTACCTATTTTGTTAGATTACAGCCTTTAGTTCAATGTTTTTTGTTTTTTTTTATTATGAATTATATGTGATGGATCAGAACACAATAGTCTAAGTTGGTGAAGTAAAATTAGAAAAATATATACATAAAACAATTTTTCAGAAATAAAAAAACTGATAATTGGCATGTGTATGTATTCACCACCTTTTTGTTATGAAGCCCATAAAAAGCTTTGGTACAACCACAATCGCCTTCAGAAGTCACATATTTAGTGAAATGACGTCCACCTGTGTGCAATCTAAGTGTCGCATGATCTGTGATTACATATACACACCTTTTTTTGAAAGGCCCCAAAGGCTACAAAACCTAAGCAAGAGGCACAACTAATCAAACACTGCCATGAAGACCAAGGAACTCTCCAAACAAGGGACAATGTTGAGAAGTACAAGTCAGGGTTAGGTTATTTAAAAAAAAAAAAAAAAATCCAAATCTTTGATGATCCCTAGGAGCACCATCAAATCTATCGTAACCAAATGGAAAGAACATGGCACAACAGCAAACCTGCCAAGAGACGACCACACATCAAAACTCACGGACCGGGCAAGGAGGGCATTAATCAGAGAGGCAGCACAGAGACCGAAGGTAACCCTGGAGGAGCTGTAGAGTTCCACAGCAGAGACTGGACTATCTGTACATAGGACAACAACAAGCCGTACGCTCCACAGAGTTGGGCTTTATGGCAGAGTGGCCAGAAGAAAGCCATTACTTTCAGAAAAAAACTAAATGACGCGTGTTGAGTTTGCGAAAAGGCATGTGGGAGACTCCCAAAATGTATGGAGGAAGGTGCTCTGGTCTGATGAGACTAAAATTGAACTTTCTGGCCATCAAAAAAAACCGCTATGTCTGGCGCAAACTCAACACATCACATCAACCAAAGAACGCCATCTCCACAGTGAAACATGGTGGTGGCAGCATCATGCTGTGGGAATGTTTTTCAGCAGTTGGGACTGGGAAACTGGTCAGGGTTGAGAGAAAGATGGATGGTGCTAAATACAGGGATATTCTTGAGGAAAACCTGTACAACTCTGTGTGTGATTTGAGGTTAGGACAGATGTTCACCCTCCAGCAGGACAATGACCCCAAATACACTGCTAAAGCAACACTAGAGTGGTTTAAGGGGAAACATGTAAATGTGTTGGAATGGCCTAGTCAAAGCCCAGACCTCAATCCAATTGAAAATCTGTGGTCAGACTTAAAGATTGCTGTTCACAAGCGCAAACCATCCAACTTGAAGGAGCTGGAGCAGATTTGCAAGGAGGAATGTGCAAAAATCCCAGTGGTAAGATGTGGTAAGCTCATAGAAACTTATTCAAAGCGACTTGGAGCTGTGATAGCTGCAAAAGGTGGCTCAACAAAGTATTGACTTTAGGAGGGTGAATAGTTGTTATGCACATTGACTTTTTTTCTGTTATTTTGTCCTATTTGTTTGCTTCACAATATATAAAAAAAAAAATCTTCAAAGTTGTGGGCATGTTCTGTAAATTACATTTATGCAAATACTCAAACAATCCATGTGGGGGTGTGAATACTTTTGCAAGGCACTGTACATGCATTGGGTTTTTAAGTGACCCAGAACAAATATTTTGTCTTGGTGAATAGGGACATAGAACTACACTAATGCCTATCCAAGAACATCAAGAAACAGTTGTAAGTGTACAGTCCCTTTTTAAGGTAAGCATTAACATCTTCTTCTAAAAATGTACAAGCAAAAATCTATGCACCACACCTGCACTACATATAAGGTACTTGTGGTATATGTTCTCCACCAAATCTACATTCACATATAGAAACTACATAAACTGAGTTAGTTGGTTGTAAAGGCACAAAGTTTTTTTATCTTAATGCATAGATAAGATAAAAAAAAACCTGTGTGCAGCAGCCCCCCCCCCCCCCCCCCCCCATACTTACCTGAGTTCCATCTCGGTCCGCGAGTGCCTTGGCTGTCTGGGACTCTCCCTCCTGATTGGCTGAGACGCAGCGGCATCATTGGCTCCCGCTGTTGTCAATCAGTCAGCCAGTGAGGAGAGAAAGGGGGCAGGACCGAGCCGCAGCTCCCTGTCTGGACACATGGTGCTGAGGCTTGGCTCGGGTGCCCCCATAGCAAGCTGATTGTTTTGGGGGCACTCATCGGGAGGGAGGGACCCGAGAAGAGCAGCATCCAGGCTGCTCTGTGCAAAACTACTGCACAGAGCAAATAAGCATAACATGTTTGTTATTTTTAAAGGGGGAAAAATAAAAACTAGACTTCAGCATCCCTTTTAAAAATCTCTTCCTACTACAGTAAGTAATGCATTACCTGGTTATCAGAATCTAGTAAGTTGTGTCCACAAAGATATTCAATGTTTACTGTTTGTTGGCCATATCTCTGAATGTCTGTACGGTATAGCTGTACTCCTGTCCACTTTTAAGGCTCCATTTACACTGAAGCTGATAAACTGCAGTTTATTGGCGTTTTTTAAAAAAAAGCCCATTAACTGCACTCTGTTAGCCTATGTGTTCATGTACACATAGCGTTTTTTAGCGTTAATGAGCAGTGGAGTTAATGGGCTTTTTTCTGAACGCAAGAAATTTGCGTTCAAAGTGCAGTTTTTCGGCAGAAAAACCGCTAATCAACGCTCAAACGCTGGCCACCTGCGGTTTTCAGCATTTTTTGATCCATGGGAAAAAAAAAACGCTAGTAAAAAAAGCTGATGAAAGCTATATTTTAAAGCAGCTTTTTCTGCCTGAAATCTGGCGTTCAAAACGACAGTTTTTGAGCTTCTGTGTACATGGAGCCTAAAACTTGTGGACAGCTTTCCATGAAGAGTTGAAGCAGTTATAGCTGCAAAGGGTATTTAACCCTACGGACTAAGACTGGGATCCCATTAAAGATTGTGTGTAAGGGCAGGTGTCCCAATACTTTTGACAATGTAGTGTATGTCCACTGGGACTCTGCTGACAACACATAAACTTGGCTTATATGCCAACCACTGGAGGCACTTGGAAGTGATAGCTGGTATTTAACTGATTTGAGTCTGTTCATGCTATTTTGTTTTCCTTTTGTTGCATAATATATTGGTCAGCTACATTTGGGATGATGTAATTTTATTTATATTTTTCGTTACAGCTACATACAGAAAAAATGGTTCCAAACGGATTTCTTAGTTTTGAAGATGAACAGTTTATAGAGTCATCCGTTGCCAAACTAAATGCCTTGCGGAAAAGTGGCCAGTTTTGTGATGTCAAACTTCAGGTAGTTGCCCTACACTTTTTTTTTTTTTTTTTATTAGTAATGTTGCATCACATTGATCGATGGGGTAAGATATTATGGGCTGCAAGATGTTATTGATCATAGTGCTGTAAATGAAAAGCTGTCCGATTCATACAGTTACTATAATCGGTTCTCCCAGGAAATCTTCAAGACTGATTTTGTTCGCTCCCATTGAAACTGAATCGTAAACGCAAAATCTGTAAATTAACATTCTTGAGACTGAAGGCCTGTACTGAGCCAACCTTAAAGTGGTTCTAAAGCCTAAAGGTTTTTTTTACCTTAATGCATTTCTTGCATTAAGGTAAATGTTTAGGCGTCAGTATCCCTCCTAACCACCCCACCCCCCCCCCCCCGCTTTTACTTACCTAAGCTGTGCAGCTCCTCTCTCCACTCACTTATGGGTCTCACTGGCTTTGCTGGGGCACCGTGAGCCATTGGCTCCCACTGCTGTCAATAAAAGCCAAGCAAGTTCTGCTTTCTATGTCAATGGACGCAGCAGTGCGGCTCGGGAGCCAGCACTCACAAGTGCCCCCATGGGAAGCTGCTTCCCGTGAGTGCCCTGGACAGAGACGAGGTGCCAGGGGCCCCGGTGGGGACCCAAGAAAAGGTTTGGGGTTGCTCTGTTTAATTTCATTGCACAGAGTAATTAGGTTACAACCACCTAAATCTAAATTTCATCAAGCAGCTAGGAGTACAAGTCTCTGACAGACAAGGTTGCCCACAGTATTGGTGCTTATGGCTGGGAAGCCTGCCTAGAAGACCTTATTTATCTGATTCCTTTGTTTTAAACATTAAGTATTCTTCAGTACATTTGGTAGTTTTGGAAATGCTTTTAAAGGATACTTGAGGGGCATTCTGATTGGGTACAGGGTTGGGTTTTGTCAGCTTTTAAAGTGGATGTAAACCCTCACATATATACCCAGTGTGTGTGTGTGTGTGTGTGTGTGTGTGTGTGTGTGTGTGTATGTATATATATATATATATATATATATATATATATATATATATATATATATATATGGAAGTAAACGGCCTCAGATGATATACAGGGATGAAACAAATCTCCCTACATAAATTTGACATGTATATCAGCTATATATATTCTTTAGAAAGTGCTCTGCGTTTAGATTTTTTCTTCCTGTTTAACATTGCAGTGAAGCCTGGGCATACAGCCAAGACAGCTGATTGGAGGAAAGGCACACCCCTCATAGGTAGAGACTTTCAGCTCTGTTCCTTGATTAGTTCAGGGTAGGCATCCTCCCCAACACAAAACTTCGGCTGCTTTCATCACTTGTCAGAAAATTTGTCAGAAGTTATCAGGCTAATAGAGGAGACGGCTACAGGACATGGAGCTTTGAAGAGAGATAAGAAAACACTGCAAATATATGTGCCCAGCTCAAATTTCATAAATCGGGTTTGCTACCACTTTAAGGATTTACAATGGCATTGGCGCCCCCTTTCATTCTTAACTTGTTTAAGAATCTGTTGGAACAATGTGCATAAAAAATGAGGACTATTATATTACAGACTTTGCTACCTTATGGGCAGAACATTGAGCTGGTCTTGGAACATTTATTTTGTATTCACAAATTTTAGCGGGTGATTAAGCAAGAAATACCTACAGTATGGGTTTTTTTGTTTTTGTTTTTTTTTCTTCTTTTATTGCTGTTTCTTTTGTATTTAGAGGAAGGGTGAGTGTGTGGGGTTTTTAGCTGTGGTGGGGAAAATATTATTTCTGACACCCATGTGAATGGGACCATTAATTACAGCTAACTGATCCGGCAAGGGTTCCCCGCATTTAGTTTCGGGCGGTGGCCCCAATAAAAGCAATAGGAGGCTGATCCCACAGCTAATCGTGACCGCTCACACATCTAATCATGGAGCAATTACCTGCAATGAACGACCCTGGAATGCAGATAGTCTGTGTCTTGGACCAATCATTGCATGTAATCGCTCCATCTGACTAGTTTCGGAGGCTGTCAACCTCCCATTGCAGGCTACCACCTGCATGTATTTGGTAATGACCCCATTCACAAGTGTGATTTAGAGCTATAGGACATCTCTCACCCTGGCAAGATCTATAAAGGAGTGTGTGTTCAAAATTTGCATTTTCTAATGCTTTTCTATTTGCCTTTTCAAGGTTTGTGGCCATGAAATGTTGGCACACAGGGCAGTTCTTGCATGCTGTAGTCCTTACTTGTTTGAAATTTTCAATAATGACAACGAGTCTCATGGAATATCTCATGTTAAGTTTGAGGACTTGAATCCAGAAGCAGTAGAAGTTCTGTTAAACTATGCATACACTTCACAGTAAGTTCTATCTATTTGCTATATCTGTTTTATAAAAAAAAGTACTGGAAAGGGAAATGTATCTAGTAGTGTTTTGTCATTCTGTGTCAAAGGGAGCCTTAAAGGTAAGAACTTAGAAATTCATGAATGTTTTTTTTTATATGTAAAAACACACTGGGCTTTTGCATTATATTAAATGGTTAAACCAGTAGTAAACTCGGTAAAAAATAAAAATCCTCTTGCAAGGCAATGTTACAAACAGTTAGTATGCATCGCATACTGGCACGTTATGTGAAACTTATCTACAAACAAAGCCCACCAGCGGCTTGCTGACAGGGCGTCCATCTTTACCCTGTCTTACTTTTTGGGGTTGCAGGCTCCGGTCCTTTAAATGGACGAGCCTCGATGACATCACTCCCGTGCATGCATGTGGGAGACACTGTTCACATGTTCCGTTAGAGTGAAGCCGTCGGTGACTTCACCGGCACATGCTTAAGTAAATATTTCCTAAATGGTGTACGTTTACCTTTACAGTACCTACAGGTAAGCCTTATAGGCTTACCTGTAGGTAAAACGTAAGTAAAAGGCATTTACAACCACTTTTATAAACTGTAAAATGAGTAGGACAAATTGGGCTTTCATTTATTGGGAATGTTAGTGGATATCTTCTGAGATTTTTTTTCCATATGGAAGAAAAATGGGTACAAAATAGTGGTGTGTGTGTGCGCGC
Source organism: Rana muscosa (assembly GCA_029206835.1). Classification (NCBI taxonomy): domain Eukaryota; kingdom Metazoa; phylum Chordata; class Amphibia; order Anura; family Ranidae; genus Rana; species Rana muscosa. The sequence goes on along the minus strand of CM055120.1, from coordinate 213,065,059 downwards.
GCGTTTTTAAACTTTAGTCTTATATTTTTAGGCCATGACCCACCACCAAAAAACACCTGTGTGCATGATTTTCTTCTGTGTAACTGAAGTAGTGCCAAGAAACAGTAGTACTTTTATTTTTTCTTGCCAATAACACACTGTCACTGTGTGCCACTCACTGAACTAGTTCTTCTTCCCCATCTCAGGAGTAAGAGGTACATTGTATCTTTTTCTTCTCGCCTGTAGAGAAGTCTATTTCTCCTCTTCAGAGGAGGAACAACATTAGTAGGCTGCAATGGCAAATCCAGGCGATCACAGCAGTCATGTGATCAGGATCTTGTTCCCCCTAGGTCCTGAGCGCTAGTAGGAGACCCGGGGCTGTTACTGACAGTCCTGTCTCAGTACTTGGAGCATGCTTCCAGCACAAACAGTGGAACACATATATATGCAGCGCCCAGGATTAAAGCCCGTTTGCTGGACGCCGCATTGGCTATGATTAAACACTAAGAAAGTGTGAAACTAGTCAGCTCTAAGCAGAATTTTGTGACTTGCTGTGCTGTATTTGGATTTTTGAAGATTTTACATAATAAAGGCTTTTTATTGGAGTGCTGCTGTCCAGAAGACTTGATCTTTTGTTTTGCTGGACGCCGCATATATGTGTTAAATGGTTGTTACCCTATACTTGTTCACTATGTTGCCAATGTATGTAAAAACAAAGATCTGTTCGCATTTACTTGCATTAAAGAAGAGCGTTGGTAGTAATCACCTGGCTGCTGGGTCCTAGCGAGTTCTGGTCATGTGTCTCTTCCGCCGATGGACTCCAGGTAGTTAAGTCCTTTTCAGTATTCTTTGCATCCAGAATTTTAAGAGATACTCCAACACATACAAACCTTATCTGATGCAATGCTAACTGGCCTTAAGGTTAAGTTTACCTTTTACTGTATGTAGGGTGTAACGTGTTACTATAAAGCAGACCCTCTGAAATATTGTGTGCTCCTAACCTTCTTTGCCGTAACAGTATATTTTTGGCTTTGAATTCCAAAAGCATGAGTGGTCAGTCTTGCCTATTTTCTCATGCGCTACAAAGAAACGCAGATCTATCCTTGTCTCCATAACCCCTCCTCGTGCTTAGATAGAGAACACATGACGTTGCACAAAGTGATTTTCTCTTTCGTCCATGGACGGACACAGCTCCTTTAGGCCCCTTTCACACTGAGGCGTTGAAAAAACGCAAAAAAATCATGCGTTGATTTTACCGCGTTTTTACTGCGTTCGCGGTAAAAATAGCGCTAACGCATATGCGTTTTTGCGGTAAAAGGATTATCTGGTATCCCACAATCCTCCACTCTACTGCGGTCATGTGACCTTCTGGGTGTTTTTTACCGCGTTTTTACAGCGGTACTCATTCATTTCAATGGGGATAGGCAGCGCTATTTTATGCGCCCCAAAGATGCTCCAAAGAAGCTGTTTGCAGGATTTTTCCAACGCACAGCCAGAAAAACGCCTCAGTGTGAAAGCCCTCAGGGCTTTCACATTGAGAATGCTGGGGCAGGATTATTTCAGGCATCTTTACAGCGCTATTTTTAACGCGAAAACGCTGTAAAAACGCCTCAGTGTGAAAGGGGCCTTAGTCTTTACAAGTGGGTTATGTTCCGTCTATTATGAGAGGACTAGGCAGACATGTTAGATATACAAAAACATGTTATTATACCAAAGCTGAACAGCCCCGCCCAGGGGGCGGTCCCTCTGGTCATAACACCTCACCCTGCACGCAGCAGCTAAGTTTTTTTCTGCCTAGTGTAGAAGGGCCTAGCTCCCTAGGGGCCCATTGGTCCTGGAGAACTTTTTAATTTTTTTCAATTTTGGATCCTGAGATCTACTATCAACTGCCGGCTGGGGGACAGGCTGGATAATATAGATCCTTGTAGTCTCCCCAGTCCGGCCATCGAGCGTGAGCAGGCCTTTAGCTACGCGCTGGGTCGGCCACAACATACCCCGTTTGCTCCAAGGGTGGGCGGTGAGCTATATGCTCCGGGGCCCACATAAGACCGGGCTACTGCTGTCCAGTCACAGTGGGCCGTGGCCGACAGCCACTCCGTACTGCTCGGTGATGGGTCTGTCAGGAATGCGTCTAGCAGTCCTCGCAGGGATGGGTAAGTAAGGTTCCTCCTGTCTTGGCAGGATGGAACAGCTGGGCATTCCTGGGGTGGTCGATTAGGGGGTCTCTAGTCCTCCCTTTCCTCTCTCCCCGTCCATCTCTCCTCCCCATGCTTTGCTGGGCCTGCTGTGTACCTCACCGGGGGGTTCCTGAGGGGGGCTCCGGGTCCTGGCTGGGGGCTGCGCGGTGTGTCTGGGTCCGCTCTAGTGTGGGTGGTCTGCCTTGTGGGGGCCTCGGCTCGGAGGCCCAGTGTTTTCACTGCCTTTTATTTTTACTTCCGAAAGCCGCGCTGTTCATAATGCTAATACAGCTGGCGGCCATTTTCTTGTAGCCACACTATTTCTATAGCTAATACAGTGGTCGGCCATTTTCTTGTAGCTCGTGCTCTTTTTTCCTGAGGTAACCGGCGGCCGTCTTTGTGGGGATTTATATATTAGCTGGACCTCTAGCACTGGCTTGTCATTCTGAACGGCAGATCACCTCAGAGACACCTCAGGCACACACTGTGCAGGAGTTTAGAGCAGACGGCAGCGCTGAAGCAGTGCCTGGGTCAGGGCGGTGAGTCCTCTGGGAATACCCCTCGGTCTGGGCAGCTAGGAGGGTGGGCCTTTTCTTGTACCTTGACTTTTTCCCTGAGTGGCTGTCAAGTGTGTGGGCCAGCAGGGCGTCAGAAGCTGGCGTTTCTTCCTCAGACATTCCGGTGGTAGCAACCGGTGCCCCTGCAACCTGCCTTACCTGTGGACGCCTTCTCGGCGGTCCTGGAATCATTTGTTGCCTGGGTGGAAGCAGTGTGCGGGCGCAAGGGGGGTAAAAAACGCCCCCCCCCCCCCCACCATCTTCTTGGGAAAGCTCAGACTCGGGCCTGGCTGTGAAACAGGACCCCTGTTCTGAAGGGTCAGAGTATGCAGACCAGGACCATTTGGACAGTGAGGAAGACTCCGTTTCCGGGTCAGCGCAGGACAAGGGGCTTGTTGGAGCACTTATCACCGCAGTGCGGGAAACCCTCAAACTGGAGGATGCGGCTGGGACATCTGCTGAGGTGTCGGTCCCTTTTGGGTCCCACAAGCCGACCCGCACTACTAAGGTGTTTCCTTATGTAACTTATTTTGATAAGTTTATAGACAAGGAATGGGAACGACCGCAGAGGACCTTTTCGGTCCCAAAACGCATGGCGGTCCGGTCCGTTGCCCATTTTTTCAGAAGGCTCTCCTCCAAAAGGGTATCTCCCCCGGTATCCCGGTTAAACAAAGTAACCACTATTCCGATTGAGGGCACCCCTGCATTTAAGGACCCAGCGGATAGGAGGTCCGGGGCGGTGGCCTGGTCCATGTTTACAATGATGGGATCTGCATTACGGCCAGTGTTGGCTGCGGCTCTGGTGTCACAGACACTTACAGAATGGGCTAAAATTTTGCACCAGGAGTTGGAAAGACAACAGGTTTCCCCGGTCTGCGTAGAAATGGCTGACCAGTTGGTGCATGGCCTCAAATATGTCTGCGATGCAGCCCTGGGCACAGCTCCCCTGCTTTCTAGAGCCTCAGTATCTGCTGTGGTACTGCGTCGCCTGATTTGGCTAAAATGCTGGTCCGCGGACCAGACTTCCAAGAAGGCTCTAGCTGATTTGCCTTTCCGGGGTGAAAGGCTATTTGGAGCCTCGCTGGATGACATTATTAAGGATGTCACTGGGGGTAAGAGCATACTGCTCCCACAATCCAGATAAGGTAAGGAGCCACACCGCAGGCCTGGGCCCTCCTTTTCCGCTCGGAAGCGTTTTTTTCGTCAGTCCGGGCCCGCAGGTAAGCATTCCCAGGCCGACAAGGGGCCAGCTGAGGCATAAAAGCGACCCTTGGTTCGCAAGCCCACAAACAAATCTGCTACTGCATGAAGGTTTGCCCCCGCCCTACTCTCGGGTGGGGAGTCGCCTTCGCGAGTTTGCAGCTCGGTGGACCTCCCTGCTTTCCGACCAGTGGGTTTGCGAAGTGGTTTCATCAGGGTACAAGATGGAATTTCTTTCTTGTCCACCAAGCAGATTTTTTTTCCCTCAAACCTTCATCTTCCTCCAGCTCGTCGGAACGCCCTGTTTGGGGCAGTGCAGGACCTGCTGAAGCGCAGGGTGATAGTACCTGTGCCACTGCCGGAAAGGTTTCAGGGATTTTTCTCCAATCTGTTTGTAGTCCCAAAGAAGGACGGGGTCCGTCCAATCCTGGATCTCAAGGCCCTCAACACCTTTGTAAGGGTGCGAAGGTTCAGGATGGAATCGGTTCTCTCTGTGGTCGCTGCACTCCATCCGGGGGATTTTCTAGCGTCCTTGGACATCAAGGACACATACTTGCATGTCCCCATATGCATCAGAAACTTCTGCGTTTTGCAGTCTGGGACGATTACTACCAATTTGTGGCTCTCCCTTTTGGCTTGGCATCGGCACCAAGGTGCTCGCCCCGATTCTGGCCTTGCTGAGACAGCGAGGTATCGCTATCATGGGCTACCTGGATGACTTCCTTCTGAGAGCTGCTTCAGACTCAGAATTGGAGGAGGATGTAGCGATTGCCAGTCCAGACCCTTCAAGAATTTGGTTAGGTACTGAACCTCCAGAAGTCGGTGTTGATGCCGACTCAGACCCTGGAATACCTGGGCTTGGTCCTGGACTCCTCGGAGGCAAAGGTTTTTCTCCTTTCGTCTTCCAGGACAGCCTCTGTGACATAGGGCTCCTCCCTCAGGGACAGGAAACACACACACATTCTTTAAAAGGTGGTCCTCCAGGCCTCCCTCTTCAGTTATTGTGTTTCCTGCTGGACGGGAAGGAGCACGCTAAGGAACCTAAGGGAGCTCCATGTCTCAGGACTGTCCTCGAAAGAGCTCCTGGCATTGACTCTCCTCTGCCTGGGCACCCCTCTGTCCTATTGGACAAGAGCGCGGTTGCCAGCTCCACCACTGCCATTAGCTCCGACAGAGCAGGACCTTTTTTTTTGACGGACCCCAAGCCCTGTAAAGCACCTGTACCTGGTGTGGACTCTGGTTCATCTCTGTCCTGGCCGGCGGGTGAGAGACGCTTGACCGGCCACGCTAATTCAGCGGACACTTCCGGGTACGGCGCCGGGGGGGCAGGGCTTCTGCGTTCCAGCAGGCGGAAGTGATGACGGCTTCCGGCGGAACCGCGTCCTCAAAGGGCACCCTGAGACACAGTTCCAGTCTCTTTGGGCGCAGCGGTGGATTACAGGCACCCGGAGCGGTGTAGAAGGCTCGGCGAGGCTGTGCAAGCACCGAGAACCATGGAGACAGCTGCAATAGCGATAGACTCCGGTTCAACAGGCTCCGGCGCCTCCCAGGTAAGGTGGTGAGGGTGGGCCACTTCTTACGCTGAGGGGTTAGGCTCTTTGAGACCTTTGTACTCCCTCCCCTGGGTGGGGAACCTAAGGTGATGGGCTGTGCTCTTCCTAGGCTGACCCTAGCACATTGGTGGTGTGGGTCAGGGAGGCATACTGATGAAGATTTTTTTGTCTTTTTTTTTTTTTTTTTTCTGTTTGGCTTTCAGGTTAAAGCCCAGGACAAGACTCATATGCAGCCACCTACAAAAAGTGTGCCGTTTTGTGGGGCTAAGTTAGGCTCTAGCTGGGAGAAGCCACTATGCCCTGATTGTGTCAGCAGCCTTGTCAAGGATGACTCTGTGGCAGTGTCACAAAATCCTATCTTCAGTGAAGGACGAGATCGCATCCACATTTCAATCATTCAAAGGAATGATGGACAGGATGCAGGGTCCCTCTTCTTCCCTGTTCAGAGCAGCCAGCGCGCCCTCCCTGTCTAAGCCCAGTTAGGAGGAGGTGGATACTGAGGGTACCAAGATTGCTAGCCTCTTCTCAGGCGGATTCAGCTTCCGGCTCTGAGGGGGAGGATGATTCCTCCAGGGGGTCCAGATACAAATTATCTCTGGATGATGTGGGGTATTTGTTGAAAGCGATTTATGACACATTAGAAATCTGTGAGGAGCAGGTCCAACTCTCCAAGCGCGACCTAATGTATCAGGGTCGAGTGCACAGAAAGCCAGGGTATTTCCCGTACATAAAACTGAGTCGATTTTGCTGGAGTGGGAACAGCCGGAAAAGAGGCCATTCTTTTCTGGGGGTCTCAAGCGGAGGTTCCCTTTTGAAGCAGATGCTTGTCATCCTTGGAATAAGATTCCTAAACTGGATGCACCATTTAGTTAAAGTCTCAAAGGACAGATTTGGCCTTTGATGACCTGGGGTCGCTCAAAGATCCCATGGATAAAAGGGGGGATGTGCTGCTAAAGAGGGCTTGGGATGCCTCATCAATAGGGTTGAAACCAGCCACTTGTGTGGCCAGGAATCTGGAGTGCTGTCTCACAATTACAATCGCACATTTCTGCTGGTACATCTAGACAGCAGTTAAAAATCGTTCCCCTTACTATTAAAAGCAGTAGGCTTTCTGGCAGACGCCTCCGCAGAGTCAGTAAAACTGGCAGCCAGGTCTGCGGCATTAGTTAATGCAGCTAGAGGGGCGGTTTGGCTAAAAACCTGGACAGGCGATTCTGCCTTTAAGCTGTGTGGGTTACCCTTTTCAGGTGACCACCTGTTCGGACCAGGTCTACAGGAGGCACTGGAAATAACTCAGGATAGGAAGAAGGCCTTTCCTGAAAAAGAAAAACGAGAACAAACGTTTTTTTCGTAACCCCAGGCAACAGGAAAGAGATGGCCGTCCAAGAAACATTGGACGGGCCAAAAGGCGCGTGGAAGAGGAGGAATCTTAATTAATACTCCTCAAACCACCCCTAAACCCCAGTGACTCCTGTGTCCCAGTGGGAGGGAGACTGGGGAGTTCCTCCCACAATGGACCAATTCGACTCCAAGCCCCGTTCATTCTGGACATCATAAGGAATGGTTACAGATTGGAGTTCGATTCGGTTCCCCCCTCATTGTTCCAGCTTACCCAGCTGCCCAGAGACCAGGAAAAAGCAAAGGATTTGGGTCTGTTATTAGGGGATCTAGTGGATCAAAGAGTCCTTATTCAAGTGCCCCAGGAGGAGCAGGGTCAGGGGGTGTATTCTCACATGTTTGTCGTGAAGAAACCTTCTGGGAAGTTCAGGTTAATCCAGAATCTCCGTCCCCTGAACAAATTTGTAAGGTACAAACGGTTCAGGATGGAGTCAATATTTTCCTTGACCAACCTCCTGTTCCCAGGCTGTTTTATGGCCACAGTAGACCTCAGGGATGCCTGCTTGCATATTCCCGAACACATCAGGAGTTCCAAAAATTCCTAAGGTTGGCAGTACAGATAAATTAGGAGGTTCTACACTTCCAGTTCCGAGCACTGCCTTTTGGGCTATCCTCTTCGCCGAGAATCTTCAGAGGCTCTGGCCCCGCTGAGAGTCAAAGCTATCACGGTGATCCCCTACCTGGACGATCTCCTGTTTGTCGCCCCCTCTTTTCACCGACTAGAGAAAGACCTACAGGAGGCCCAGAGTTTCCTACAATTCCTGGGGTGGTTGATCAACAAAGACAAATCTCAGCTGTCCCCATTTTAGAGGTCCTATACTTGGGATACAGAATCTCTTCAGTGGAGATGAAAGTTTTTTTTTCTCCCCAAGGAAAAAATTCTGAAGGTGGATCAGGTGGTAGCCCTGCTTCTATCCAATCAGATAGCCCCGATAAGAGAGGTTATGAGGGTACTGGGTTTGATGTTGTCCTGCTTCCCAGCAGTAACATGGGCAAGGCTTCATCAGCGCCCTCTACAGGGTGTCATGTTGAGTCACTGGGATGGCAAAAAAGAGAGCCTGGATCAACCTATGCCCCTTTCAGACAAGGTCAAAGGGACTTTGTGGTGGTGGAGAGCTCATCACAACCTGGAGAAGGGTCGGTCATGTGCCAGGCCTACGGCCCTAGTGGTGACTACCGACGCCAGTCCATCTGGAGGAAAACTTAGCCCAGGGGTCCTGGTCACCAGTAGAGGCTCGACGTTCCTTCAACCAGAGGGAGCTTCTGGCAATTCTCAGGGCTATAGAGGCCTTCCAATTACGGATAGTGGGACAGCATCTACAGGTGCGGAGACTGACAATGCGGCTGTTGTCGCATACGTAAACAAACGGGGGCACAAGGAGCCCCGCTCTTCAGGCCATAGCAAACAAAATTCTGTGTTGGGCCGAGATAAACCTGGCCTCTCTGTCAGCCGTTCATCTAAAGGGCTCGCAGAATTCTCTGGCAGATTTCCTCAGCCGTCAGCACATGGGTCAAGACGAATGGTCCCTCAACAGGGATGTATTCAAGGAGATTGTGCAGCATTGGGGACAGCCGGAGGTGGACCTCTTCGCCTCACAGGCCAACAAGAAGGTACCACATTTCTTTTCTATCCACCCGCTGGACCAGGCCACAGGAATAGACGCCTTTGCCAATCCTTGGCAGTTCAACGTGTTGTTATGCCTTCCCTCCGGTGAGACTTGATAGCCGCGGTTCTTCAAAGATTCCTGACAGAATCGACGGATCTAATCATAATTGCTCCGTTCTGGCCAAAGAGGCCGTGGTTTGCCAACTTGAAAAGACTAGCCATGTGTCCTCCATTGACTCTGCCAGTCAGGGAAGATTTGATCTCCCAAGGTCCTGTTCTTCACCCACAGATGGAGAACCTCAAATTAACGGCCTGGTATCTGAGGAACAACTGCTAAAAGCTCAGGGTTTTTCAGACAGAGTGATTAAAACTCTGCTGGAGTGCCGTAAGCCGGTAACCAGGGCAATTTATGCCAAGGTATGGAAGAGATTTCTTTCCTGGCTAGGAGAGCAGGGGCTGCATCATCCTGGGATTCCGACGATACTGGATTTCCTACAGGCAGGTGCAGAAATGGGCCTATCTATTAGTACCCTAAAGGTTCAGACTGCAGCCTTAAAGGGGTGTTCCAGGCAACCCCGGGCAAAAAAAATTAAAAGCCAGCAGCTACACATACTGCAGCTGCTGGCTTTTAATAAATGGAGACTTGCCTGTCCTGGTGTCCCTCGATGTAGGCACCGCAGCTGATGTTTCACATCAGCTGTCGGGTGCTGCCGTCGCCATTGCGGGTAAGGGAACCCGGCAGTGAAACCGTTCGGCTTCACGCCGGGAACCCTACTGCGCATGCGCGAGGCCCAGCTCCTCTCTCCTATTAGCCCAGCGGCCAGGGGAGGAGGGAGCCTCGCGTGACTTAACCGCCGCGGCCAGACTCCAGTAAGTGGGAAAGGATACCTGTCTTTGACAGGTATCCTGTCCCGTCCCCCCCCCCCCCCCCGAAAGGTGCCAATTGTGGCACCGGAGGGGGGGAGGAATCCGATGAGCGGAAGTTCCACTTTAGGGTGGAGCTCCGCTTTTAAGTATTTTCCTCCAGACTTCACTACAGCAAAATCAATTCATTGGAATTTTTTTTCAAGGCCCTAGCAAGATCTAGGCCGGTGAAGGTCAGAGCCTGTCCCACTTGGGATCTGTCTTTGGTCCTTGGGGCTCTTACGGGTAGTCCCTTTGAACCCCTGGAGAAATCATTACTGAAATGGATTGTACTCCAAAACTGTTTTTTTGATAGCGATCACGTCAGCCAGAAGGGTGAGTGACCTGCAGGCTCTATCCATACAGGAGCCTTTTTTGTTAATTTTGGAGGGCAGGATCATTCATAAGACAGATCCTAGTTTCCTCCCTAAAGTAGCGTCTATGTTTCATAGAACGCAGGACATTGTCCTACCTAGATTTCTCCCCACCTCAGAGGAAGATGAGGAGGAATCTTTGTTTGTTAGACGTTAAGAGAAGTCTTTTGATTTTGTAGCGGGGTGTTCCCCTTTAATGCAGAGAGATAAGAAGTTCCAGGTGAGAGGTGAGTCGGGAGGAAGTAAAGAGACATTACTGGAAGTGAAAGCAGAGGAGAGAAAGAGACTACATCTCCCAGTACATCTTGCAGCACCCAGGGTGCATTGCTCCAGAACAGAGACTGCTGGGGCAGACTTTATAAAGGGGAGGCGGAGTTTTGGTCGCTCTCTTTGGACCCCCTCTCCTAGCAAGAGGATGTCTGTGCTGAACTGCTGTGTGCACAAGGCCTGAAGCCCGGGCCGTGTGCTCCTTTCCAAAGAGCCCTCTGCCAGCCTAGCAGAGCCTTAGAGACATCTAATCCTCCTTGCTGCAGTACACCAGAAGGATTGAAGACTTGGATGTCGGTGGATTCCTGTTCCTAGACGAATCGATGGAGGAAACGGACTTGGACTTGTCCAGGTGGTGAGAGCTGTTTAAAGACAGATACTTTATCTTTACTATTCGTTGGGATTACAAAGTTGTTCTTCAAGTGCACCACCGAGAGATTGCTAGCGAATATTGTTTCACTGAACTTCCATTTAGATCAGTCAGGCCTGACTGCATAGGTAGACATTGCTGGGTGTTAGTCTACCCATGAGGGGAAGTAGCTGTAAAAGGGCAGCGCTAGAGTTGCATAGCAATACTTTATTATTCTGATTACTCTGTTTATCTTTATTACTGTTTATTGCAGGGATCTGCAACTTGTTATACTGTTGTTTATTACTTGCCCATTAGCCTCAGTAAAATATCTGGGTAAAGTACATTTGGTGTCAGTTCCGCTTACTTTAATAGGAGTTTTAAAGTATATTCTGTGTATGTTTGTTATAGGACTGTGTCACCAACAGTTGCGATCATGCGGTCCTATCTCTCTATCACCAGCTGTGCCACGGGAGGTTAGAGCCGATTGCCGGGGGTTGACAGCGGTGCACTGCAGGGCCCAAATCAATATCAGCGGCTCTCTTAACTGGGGGTAGCGCTACAATTTTATTTAGAAGCTACTAAGTTTCAGACACTCAGATTCACTTTTTGTTAACCTTTGCGGGGGCCCGCAAAGGTTGTAGAGCAACTAAATCGACCATTGCTAGATGGATAAGAATGGCGATTTTAGAGACTTATCAGTTAGAAGGTAGACAAGCACCATTGGTTAAGGCACATTCTACCAGGGCAGTCTCGGCATCTTGGGCAGAGAGGGCCGGAGCCTCCCTGGAGGACATCTGCAAGGCAGCAACATGGTCATCATATTTGACTTTTGCAAGACATTACTGTCTGGATTTGTTGCCTGACAAGGAGTAGACATTTGGACGAAAGGTTCTCCCAGGCAGTGGTCCCGCCCTGACAAAGTACGTTTTCTTGCTTATCTCAGAGGCTGTCCTGGAAGACGAAAGGAGAAAACCGGAGTTAGACTTACCAGTAACTCTTTTTTTCTAGGAGTCTTCCAGGACAGCCTGATTTTCCCACCCGGTGTTGTCTATTGACTAGGTGTTGGAGTTATGTACTGACGTTGTGTTAGTGTATTGATGTCTTTCAGAGCCTTCCGGTAGTTCTTTGGTAAACTGAAGAGGGAGGCCTGGAGGACCACCTTTTTAAAGAAGTGTGTGTGTGTGTGTGTGTGTGTGTGTGTGTGTGTGTGTTTAGGGCTGGGCGATTTTCCCCCCCAAAAAAATCTGCGATTTTTTTTTTTTTTAGAAAAAACTCTATTTACGATTCGATTTGATTTTTTTTTTTTTTATTATATTAATTAAAGTGCATCAACAAACAAAATTGCAAAGGCAAACCCTTTCTCTAACTGCAAAGTCAGTGTGCAACAAACACACAATATAATCCAGCGCTCATGGAACATACATTATTAACTATTGAAAACTCTTGAAACTCTGTGTGTGATTCCTTCTGTCCCAGCCTTGCTGCGATCCTGGCTCTGCATCCTTTTGTGTTGGAGGGCCCTCCACACGCCAGTCTGCCTGTTGTCCATCATTCAAGGTACTGTTCTCACACGGAGATCATGCCACAGGCTTTGTTTTGACTTTTTTAACCCCTCCTTGCTCCACGGATGTCACTGCAAGTTTAACAAGTTTGTCACCACTGGCAACTGGAGAGTTAAGATTCATTTGCCCTCTGCACATTTGGGATTGGATCCCTTTCTTTATTGTGATAAATGGACTAAGCTTTTTTATCAATTCTTCAAGAGTTTTCAATAGTTAATAATGTATGTTCCATGAGCGCTGGATTATATTGTGTGCATGTTGTGTATTTTGTACTTCTGGGTACGGATTTTTTCTTGCTGCGCTGGATCCTGTTTTCTTTCTCGTACATCACGGGACACAGAGCGACATAGTCATTACTAATGGGTTATATAGATACCGTCAGGTGCTGGCACTGGCAACTTCCAAAACCGGAAGTACCCTCCCCTATATAAGCCCCTCCCATCCGGGAGCACCTCAGTTTTTTGCCAGTGTCTAAGGTGTTGGCCAAGAAGAAACATGTGTTTTTCACTGAGCTTGCGTACAGGTTCTTTTGGGCCTCAGTAAGCTATTCCGGATCCGACCAAAAAAGCTTCATAGCTAAACGGTCGGTACCCGGGCCTTGCAGAGAAGAGCAAGGTTTTGCCTGTAATGCTTCTCTTAGGAGAGCTGGACCCTGGGATCCAGAGCTCTGGTCATACCCACGACCAAGATGTTTTCTGTGCAGGGTGCTATACAGGTCCAGGGGAGTGGAATCCTTGGGAACCCGGTCCCTGAAGGTTTGATTACAATGCCTGCCGTGATAGGTGAAGTTTGGGCTTTTGTGGACCAAACAAAGTCCTGCGGCGGGGAACAGGTAAGTGGGGGCCCCCAGGAACTTGGTTCTATTGGGGGACCCCCAAGCCTAATTTGTCTTTCTGTCTGTTACCTAATGGTATTCCCGCAAAATTCTGTGCATGCCTGTAACTACTAAAAAAATGTAATAATTTTTAATGGTGGTCAAGAAAAAAAAAAAAATTTTTTTTTTTTATATATATTTAATATATTAGACTGCGGTACCTGTGTTTGTCCACTAGAGGCCGCTGTGGAATGTTTTCTTGTCATGTGGACTAGCTTCTTCTCAGCAGAGCAAAGTCCAGGCAGATGGTGAGTTCTCTTATAGGAAACTGCTTCCTCTGCCATGTTGCAGTGCTCGTCCATCCCCCGGCCTGCGGCAAAGAGGGGCCCTGGCTCCTGTCCCTTGTTACCATATTTGAAATTAGCGCCGAAGGCGCACGTGCCTCTATATATAGAGGTGAGCCGGGAAAGGGGGCGGAGCCTGGGGGATGACGCTCTGTGCGCGCCGCAGCGCTTCTGCGCATGTGCGGGCGTCCCAGCAGTTTAAAAAAACCACAATATTGTAGTGAGCTGGCTATGAAGTACAGAGACAGAGCTGGCAACATTTAAAGGCATACAGCAAGCGGTTGATACAGGCATCCCCTAGAAAGGCACATTAGTAGACACCAACTGTGATATAGCAGCAATTGTGCTAGACTATTCTCAGTAAAAGTGGTGTATTACAGCTGGAATACCTCAGCTTTAGGCTTAGGAATATGCCGTCCAGAAGCTCCGGAACTGAATCTTCCAGGAAGCGAAGGGGGTCTCATCGGGCTCGGAGGATCTTGGGCATACTCCTGCTGCACCAGTCTCCCCTGAAGTTCAGAGGTAAGTGACCGTAGAGACCCCGCAGGGTACTTGGTACTGTGGCTGTCCTCAGTTCACCTGCTCCTGTGTATGTAACAGAGGAGGATTTTCCTCAGCTCTGGGAGGATTAGAGAGAGATTGTCAACATTTATCGCTGCCTCCCTGTCAGGGAAAGCACGCCCGATCTCCGTCTCCTCCTTCAGAGTGCCTGTTAGCAGAGCAACAGTCCCATACAGGGATCGACCTGCCTGAAGGGGATCAGGATGAGGTTGATTCTGTTATAGAGGAATCAACAGTGGGGGAACCTTTTCTCAGCATCTTAAGCTGAAAGATTATGGGTTCAGTCTCTGACTAACATGGTCCGATCAGCATTTAAAAATGCACCTTGCGGAACCATCAACCACTACTGTATCCTCGTTGGGGTCGCTAGAAGCCCCCAGACTGTTTGTTCTTTTCCACTTCACCCTTTACTGAAAGGGCTCATTTACCAGGATTGGGAACGTCCTGAGAAAATATTTATTCCCCCAAGAGATTTCCGGTGGTCTATCCCATGGAGGATAAGTTCATCAAAAAAAAAAAATGGAAGGTCCCTACAGTGGACGCAGCCATCTCTTGTATGTATAAATCACTGACATGTCCAGTGGATAATGTCCAAATGTTCAAGAACCCAATAGATAAAAGATTGGAGTCCTTATGAAAATCTGCTTGGTGATACAACCAGCAGTAGCAGCTATTGGGGTCTGCTAAGCAGTGAAGGATCAGTTGAAACAGGTCTTGAGGGACTTGACAGATCAGCAGGCTTTGCCCTAGCTGATCTACCTAGAGCCTTAGGCTTTGCGTTTGACGCCATAGAGGATTCAGTCCATCAGGCCTCCCGCCTTACGCTGTCTATAGTACATATGCGTAGGCTCCTATGGCTCAAAAACTGGTCTGCTGAAGCTCCCTGTAAAGAATGGCTGGTTAGCGTCCCATTTCATGGTGAACGCTTATTCAGGGAAAACCTGGACAAATATATCCAGAAAATTTCCAGCGGTAAAAATACGCTCTTACCGGTTAAAAGCAGAGTTAGAGGTCCCTCTTTAAGAGGCCTGCTTCTCCAGTCCCTGGGGCATCGGCTGTGTAACAGTTCCGACGGCCTCCTCGGTCAAATCCCGGGGGTAAAAAACAGGGACAGTAGCAGGGTAATGAGAAACCCTGGGTCAGGGGAGGTACAAAACCTCCCCCAAAGTTAAATTCATTGAAGCCCCCACTCAGTCGGGTGGGGGGAGGACTCCAGTTGTTCGCAAGAGACCTGGCGGGACACGATCAAGATAGATAGGTGCTCTCCGCAGTAGGTTTGGGATACAGTTTGGAGTTAAGACTCTCCTCCTTCCCATTTTTGAGGTCAAACGTGCCAAGGGATCCCCGGAAGAGAGAGTCCCTCCTGTTGGCACTAGAACAACTATTGCTCCAAGGAGTAATTATGGAGGTTCCCCTGGAAGAATGAGGGTTCGAGTTTTACTCAAACCTCTTTACAGTCCCGAAGCAAACGCGGTCGGGAGGCCCATATTAATTCTAAAAGGGCTATACAAATTCCTGTATATCAGGACTTTCCGATGGAGTCGATCCGATCGGTGGCCACTGCCCTACAAGGGGAGGATTGGTTAGCCACGATCGACATCAAAGATGCTTATTTGCACATTCCCATCTTTCCAGTCCACCAAAAATTTCTACGCTTTGCAGTAGAAGGGCGCCATTTTCAGTTCAGAGCCTTACCCTTCGGTTTGGCCACAGCACCACGAGTGTTTACAAAAATTCTGGCCCTTTATTGGCCAATCTAAGAACACAAGGTGTAATGATAATGGCATATCTGGATGACTTGTTGCTGATGGACCACTCAGTGAAAAAACTAGACGTGGTCGTTCACAAGACGATCAAGTATCTGGAATCTCACGGTTGGATTATCAACCGAGACAAGTCAGCCCTAAAAACCAGTCAAAAGTCTGGAATACTTGGGGCTAAGGTTGGATTCAGGCCAGAGAAAAATATTCTTGCCTCGAGGAAAGGTGTTGTCTTTGAAAGATTTGATCCACTTAGTGGGTACAAAAAAGACAGCCGTCCATACGCCTGTGCATAAGGCTGCTGGGAAAAATGGTGGCATCATTCGAAGCAGTACCCTACGGTCAATTCCATTCAAGGAATTTGCAGGGGGCCATACTGTCAGCCTGGAACAAAAAAGTTCAGGCCCTAGACTTACAATGTCCTTGTCCCCTTCCGTTCGCAAGAGCCTCCGTTAGTGGTTGGTTCCCCAGAATCTGGAAAAAGGGAAATCCTTCAGTCTGATTTCTTGGAAGGTGGTCACTACAGATGCCAGCCTTATAGGCTGGGGAGCAGTACTGGAGCAATAGTCTCTCCAGGGCAGATGGTCGGATGCAGAAAAGGCCCTGCCCATCAATCTCTTAGAGATACGAGCAGCCCGGTATGCCCTAGTAGCATGGACATCCAAACTCCAAGGGTCCCCTGTCAGAATTCAATCAGACAATGCCACAGCAGTGGCATATATCAATCATCAGGGGGGCACCAGGAGTCGTGCAGCCCAGAGGGAAGTAAATTACATCCTGAAATGGGCAGAAAAATATGTCCCAGCCATATCTGCGGTATTCATTCCAGGAGTGGAGAATTGGAAGGCGGACTTTCTAAGTCGCCAGCAATTAGGCCCAGAGGAAGGGTCCCTTCACCCCGAGGTTTTCTGGACAATATGTCAGCGGTGGGGAACATCGGATGTAGATCTTCTAGCATCCAGATTCAACGCAAAGGGGGACAGGTTTGTCTCTCGGACAAGGGATCCCCTAGCTTGCGGCTCGGATGCCCTAGTGTTCCCTTGGGATCAGTTCAAGCTGATATATGCATTCACACCGCCACAATGGTTACCTCGATTACTCCGCAGAATCAGGGTAGAAAAGAAACAGTGATTCCGGTGGCTCCAGCGTGGCCCCGAAGAGCGTGGTACGCGGAGATTGTAAAATTTCAGTGGGGAGTCCTTGGACTCTCCCACGTCGTCCGGCTTTCGCAAGGACCGATATACCACCCTTCCTTACCAGCCCTAGGTTTGACGGCCTGGCTATTGAATCCCACATTCTAAAAAAGAGAGGGCTCTCTAATGCTGTGGTATCTACCATGATCAATGCCAGGAAGCCGGTATCCAGGCAGATCTACTATAGAATCTGGAAGGCGTACATCGCGTGGTGTGAGGCCAAGAAATGGCATCCACATAAGTACGTAATAGGTAGGATTCTGGACTTCCTACAGTGGGCTGTAGATAGGAAGCTTGCCTTGAGTACTATCAAGGGTCAGATTTCGGCCTTGTCAATATTTTTTCAAAGGCCCTTGGCTTCGCATTCACTAGTCAAAGCCTTTATACAAGGAGTGATGCGTATTAGGCCTCCGGTTAATATTCCCATATGTCCATGGGATCTAAACTTGGTTCTGTCGGTTCTACAGAAACAACCATTTGAACCATTACAGCATATTTCCTTGGTGCTTCTCACCAGGAAATTGATTTTTCTAGTAGCCATTTGTTCGGCTAAAAGAGTATCGGAATTAGCAGCTATGTCCTGTAAGGAGCCATATCTGGTTATCCATAAGGACAGAGTAGTGTTACGTCCTCATCCAGCCTTTCTTCCTAAGGTGGTATCGAGGTTTCATTTGAACCAAGATGTGGTTCTTCCTTCTTTTTTCCCCAAACCTACTTCGGTAGAGGAAAAGTTATTGCATTCTTTGGATGTAGTAAGAGCAGTTAAAGCTTATCTAAAAGCCACTGCTCAGATTCGCAGAACGGATACTTTGTTTATTCTGCCGGAAGGCCCCAGAAAGGGTCAGGCAGCGTCAAAGTCTACTTTAGCCAAGTGGATTCGACAGGTCATTATGCAAGCTTATGGCTTGAGAAGGAGACCACCTCCGTTCAAAGTTAGAGCGCACTCCACGAGAGCAGTTGGAACTTCATGGGCAGTGCATCACCAGGCCTCCCTGGCTCAAATCTGTGAGGCCGCAACATGGTCTTCGGTACACACGTTTACTAGGTCCTACCAGGTGGACGTTAGAAGTCAGGAGGATGTCGCCTTTGGGCGCAGTGTGTTGCAGGCCGCAAAAGATCCTCATGTCTGATAGCGCTCAGCTTATATATGGTGTATCCCCCCCCCTCATTTGGCATTGCTTTAGGACATCCCATTAGTAATGACTATGTCGCTCTGTGTCCCGTGATGTACGAGAAAGAAAATAGGATTTTTATAACAGCTTACCTGTAAAATCCTTTTCTTGGAGTACATCACGGGACACAGAGCTCCCGCCCCTCTTTAGGGACACTTATTGCTTTGCTACAAAACTGAGGTGCTCCCGGATGGGAGGGGCTTATATAGGGGAGGGTACTTCCGGTTTTGGAAGTTGCCAGTGCCAGCACCTGACGGTATCTATATAACCCATTAGTAATGACTATGTCGCTCTGTGTCCCGTGATGTACTCCAAGAAAAGGATTTTACAGGTAAGCTGTTATAAAAATCCTATTTTTTTCCCCCTTTTGGATACTTTGTACTTCCCAAAATATTTGGGATTTTTTTCTTCTTCTTCTTCTTATTATTATTATTATTATTATTATTATTATCATCCATTATATTTTTTTCTTTATCCACCAATTTAGCGCTTGTGACCTTTTGTTGTTTTTTGCAGTGTGCAACAAAGATTGTTAAACATCCAAATTATTAATACTGTATTTGGATTTAGCTAATAAAACAACAAAAAATCCTGAGGTTACTCTTAGTTGAATTGAACTGTGTCCATGTCTCACTGTGCCCGTGTCTCACTGTGCCCGTGTCTCACTGTGCCCATGCTTCAATCACTGTGCCCGTACCTGATGCAGATTTTCATGGTATACAGATTTTACTGCTACACCGGTGGCCATTCCAGTATTCAAAAGCTGCGCCTCCTTCTCGTCTCGACTCAGTTTCCCAGCATTCAGTGTTCCGCCTATCATGGTCATCCTCATAACTAAGACGAGGATGAGAGGATGTCCATGATAGGCTGAATACTGCCTGCTGTGAAATTGAGTGTTCCGCCTATCACAGACGCCGAGGACTCGGGAGGCGCGGCTTTTGAACACTGCAATGGCCGCCATCTGTCTGCATGACACGCTGATCAGGTAGGCAGACGGCGGCTGCAGCGAGTAGATGTAATTGGGGTAACGCTGCCCCGTGCCATTCCGGATACGCCCCCTGCAGTCCTGCTACGGAAACTTTGAAGGGAAGAAAAAAAAATATATATATATTTTTTTTTTTTGAAAAAAAAAAATCGATTTTCTTCAAAACTGAATCGATTTGAGCTCAAAACTCGATTCAAGATTAAAATCAATTTTTTTTTTCCCAGCCCTAGTGTGTGTGTGTGTGTGTGTGTGTTTCCTGTCCCTGAGGGAGGAGCCCTATGTCTCAGAGGCTGTCCTGGAAGACGCCTAGAAAAAGAGTTACCGGTAAGTCCAACTCCGGTTTTCTCCCTTTAGAAAAATTGCAGGATCTTCAGGTGGCGTTGAAGCTGTTGGCATCCCGCAGGTGGTCGTCGCTGCTCTTTTGCATGCGAGTCCTGGGTCTCTTGGTGGCCTCCTTTGCGGCGGTACCATATGCTCAATTCCATACTCTAGTCTTCCAGAAGGATATCCTGTCCAAGTGGGACAAGTCTCAGTTGTCCCTGGATTGTCAAATCCGGGTGAGCCACCTAGTCAGGACTTCCCTGGTCTGGTGGCTGACATCTCTGGCCCTTCAGTCCGGAAAGTCGTACCTTCCCTTTCACTGGACGGTGATCACGACGGACGCCAGCCTGACCAGTTGGGGGGGTGTTTGGGGGGGTCCAGTCGACAAGGTCGATGGACACAGGAAGAATTCCACCTGCCGATCAATGTACTGGAACTTCGGGCGATCAGGCAGTGCCTCTCCACATGGGTCACAGAGGCTACAGGGGCGTCCAGTCAGGATCCAGTCGGACAATGCCACGGCGGTGGCATATGTCAACCATCAAGGAGGAACAAGGAGCTCGGCTGCAGCATCGGAGGTCACTCGCATCCTGCGGTGAGCAGAAAGGAGCGTGCCGGCTCTATCGGCCGTATACATTCCAGGCGTAGAAAACTGGCAGGCAGACTACCTAAGTCGCCAGATGCTGGACCAAGAATGGTCGCTACACCTGGATGTGTTTCAACTCCTTTGCCTAAAATGGGGGCACGCCAGACGTGGATCTCCTGGCTTCTCGACTTAATCGGAAGGTATTGAGGTTTGTGGCCAGGTCAAAAGATCCCTGGGCGGACGCAATGGACGCGTTGGTGGCCCCGTGGGGACAGTATCGGCTGATCTATGCGTTCCCCCACTGAAACTTCTTCCTCGTCTGCTCCGCAGAGTGGAGACCGAGGGGATTCCGGTAATCCTAATTGCCCCAGATTGGCCTCGGCGTCCCTGGTATGCTGACCTGGTGGCGGATGCCCCTTGGCGACTGCCGATGTGGGAGGACCTTCTGTCGCAAGGTCCCATACTTCATCCTGCTTTACAGTCGCTGGCTTTAACGGCATAGCTATTGAAAGCCAGGTACTAATGGACCGAGGCATGTCGGATTCAGTAATTTCCACCATGCTGAGGGCACGGAAGTCATCTTTTTGGCAGATCTACCATCGCACGTGGAAGGCATACATCTCTATGTGTGAGGAGATGGAGTGGCGTCCACGGGCATTTTCGCTTTCCAGGATCCTGCTGTTTTTCTACAGCGTGGAGTGGATCAAAAACTTGCCTTAATCACCATTTAAGGGGCAGATTTCAGCCTTGGCTGTTTTCTTTCAACGATCCCTGGTGGCTCATTCACTGGTAAGTACGTTTGTGCAAGGGGTCCGACATGTGGCTCCTCCGGTTCGACCACCACTACCTCAGTGGGATTTGAATCTGGTGCTCTCGGTACTTCAGAAACCTCCCTTTAAGAACATCCGAGAGATTCCTCTTGACACTCTCTCAGAAAGTTGCCTTTCTGGTGGCCATTACATCTGTCAGGAGGGTTTCTGAGTTGGCGGCCTTGTCTTGCAAGTCCCCCTACTTGATCCTTCATAAGGATAAAGCGATGCTACATCCGCAGCCTTGGTTTCTTCCGAAGGTGGTTTCGGCTTTTCATCTGAATGAGGACATTGTACTTCCATCCTTGTGTCCTCAGCCGTCGCATCCCAAAGAGGTTGCATTACATTCCTTAGACGTGGTCTGCGGGTGTATCTGTCTGCTACTGCTCCGTTTTGGAGGTCAGACTCGCTGTTTGTGTCGGTGACTGGTCCAAAGAAAGGCCTGGTGGTCTCGTCGGCAACCATTTCTCAGTGGATCTGACAGATTGTGTTTCAGGCTTATGCCCTTAAAGGGCGGGCGCCTCCCTTTCCTGTCACAGCGTATTCGACCAGGGCGATTGGTGCCTCCCTGGGCTTTTTGACATCAAGCGTCTGTCTCACAGGTGTGTAAGGCGGCAACCTGGTCGTCCGTTCACACCTTCGCTAAATTTTACAAGGTTGACGTGCATGCATCTGCGGATGCTTGCTTCGGCCTCAAGGTTTTGCAGGCAGCTGTTTAAGGTTGCAACTCCTCCGTTGAGGAGCTCTGTTTGTTTGGGGTGAAGTTTGTTTGCTTGCTGTTCCCACCCGTCGTTTTTTTGACACTGCTTGGGGACGTCCCACTTGTCTAGACTAAAGGAGATGTGTCCGTCCATGGACGAAAGAGAAAATAGGATTTTTGTACTCGCCGTGAAATCCTTTTCTCTGACGTCCATGGACGGACACAGCACCCACCCCTCCTGTTTGAGTTTGTACTGCTTTTTGACGAACTGAGCTGCTGAGTGCAGGGTGAGGGGTTATGACCAGAGGGAGCGCCCCCTGAGCGGGGCTGTTCAGCTTTGGTATAATTACATGTGTGTTTTTTTTTTTTGTATAGCTAACATGTCTGCCTAGTCCTCTCCTAATAGACGGAACATAACCCACTTGTCAAGACTAAAAGAGCTGTGTCCGTCCATGGACTTCAGAGAAAAGGATTTTACGGTGAGTACAAAAATCCAATTTTTTGCGCTCTTTATACAGCGCATTTTTAAAGTGAGCAAATTAGTTCATTGGTAGAATTTAATAAACAAACATTAACATTTATTGGTGTACTATACATTCAATTTTTTTTTTTTTCTCTTATAGGCTGAAAGCCGAAACTGAGTTGGTAAAAGATGTTTACTCTGCAGCAAAAAAGCTCAAAATCGACCGTGTTAAGCAGGTAGCGTTTCCAAGGGTGGTGGGCAGTGATTTTTGTTTTTTGCAAAGTAATGCAAGGTTTGGACAGACTGACGAACCTTTTTATGAATTTTCGGAATTCTGGCCCAGTGTTTGTTTAAACTAAAGCACTGACTTCACCCCACTCTTCTGTCCATGGTAACCTTTTCTTCTGACAGGTATCGGGGAAAACTGAAGAAAGGGGCAAGTATCATTGGAGGATATTGTTTGTGTAGTCTCTGCACATAATACAAAGGCTTGTTATTTCTGCATAAATGTAATTTTATTTTTCCTTTTTTAAAGGTGTGTGGTGAATATTTATTATCCAAGATGGATGTACAGAGCTGCATCTCGTACCGTAACTTTGCAAATGCAATGGGAGATTGGTGTCTTTTAAGCAAAATAGACATGTACATTCAGGAGCATCTTCTTGAAATTTCAGAACAAGATGATTTTCTTAAGCTGCCTCGACTTAAAGTAAGTACATATTTCTAAATGAAGTGTCTCTATGTATCTTCCCATATGCCAGTGCCTATGCCCAGGTTCTATTTTAGAACCCTGGACACCTTGTTTAGCTCCTTTTTTATATGGGTCCGGAATAGAAGTAAGCTTAAATTCTCCACCCTGCAAAGGCCTGAAGAGGAAGCTGGTATGGCACTTCCGAATACCACTATTTTATAGCAGGACAACTACGTCATTTAACTGATTGGTTTTCACCTACAGTAGTGGAGTCACATTTAGCATATGTCCTTAAAGTGAATAACTTGTTGATGGCTTTGGAGGAACCGAAGACGGACCTACAAAAAGAGCGGTTGCCGATTCTGAATTTGGCCATAGCGGTGTGGAAAGAGTCCAAACATATTGTAGGATTTAAAGACACTGAAGCTGCACTTCCTACTTGTCATAACCCCATGTTTTCTCAATAGCTACATTTTACAGACTACTCTTTCTGGGAACAAAAAGGTTTAACTACTCTAGAGGATATCTATAATGGCACTGTTCTTTCGTCCTTTGACATGCAGCAGAGATTTTGACCTCCCTGTACAAACTTTTATAAATACCTTCAACTCTAAACATTGAATGCTCAGTTTGGGACCAGGGTCTCAAATTTTTTTAATTACCCACTCATGGGCATATTAAAGTCGCAAGGTCCTGGAGGATTCATATCTGAAGTCTTTACCTATCTTTTAACCACTTGCTTACTGGGCACTTAAACCCCCTTCCTGCCCAGGCCAATTTTCAGCTTTCAGCACTGTCACGCTTTGAATGACAATTGCGCGGTCGTGCGACGTGGCTCCCAAACAAAATTAACATCCTTTTTTCCCCACAAATAGAGCTTTCTTTTAGTGGTATTTGATCATCTCTGCGGTTTTTATTTTTTGCGCTATAAACAAAAAGACTGACAATTTTGAAAAAGAAACACATTTTTTTACGTTTTGCTATAATAAATATCCCAATTTTATTTTATTTTTTTAAATTTATTTTTCTCAGTTTAGGTCGATATGTATACTTCTACATATTTTTGGTAAAAAAAAAAAAAATCAATCACAATAAGCGTTTGGTTTGCGCAAAAGTTATAGCGTCTACAAAATAGGGGATAGTTTTATGGCATTTTTATAAAAAAAATTTTTTTTAACTAGTAATGGCGGCGATCAGCGTTTTTTTTTATTATTATTATTGGGACTGCGACATTATGGCGGACATATCGGAAACTTTTGGCGCTATTTTGGGACCATTCACATTTATACAGCGAACAGTGCTATAAAAATGCATTGATTACTGTATAAATGTGACTGGCAGGGAAGGGGTTAACACTAGGGGGGCGAGGAAAGGGTTAAATGTCTTCCCTCATGAGTAATTCTTACTGTGGGGGAGGTGACCGATGGTTGTCCCTATGTACAAGGGACACACCATCGGTCTCCTCTCCCTAACAGGACGTGGATCTCTGTGTTTACACACAGAGATCCACGTCCCTTGCTCTGAAAATGCCGACCGCGCCTACCTGGCGGACATCGCGGCCTCCAGGCACGCGCATCGGCACCCACGTGACAAAGCGGGCACAGAAGTTCGCCGATGTGCGCTCGGGAGCGTGCGTGGGGAACGAGGAAAGGGGAGGGCGTCAATTGACGGCCTCCCGGCATTGTAGGTCCGCGCTGTAGCCGTCATTCGGCTATAGCGCTGGCCTCTAGTGGGTAAATGTTACTGTTAGCAAGAATCCAATGCAATCCAAATGGCAACAAATCATGCCAGATTTAACATGGGAGCATTGGGAAGAGGCTTGTTCCTCTCATTTACAGGTGTCTCCAGCCATTAATAACAAGATGATACACAGTCTCTCCTTACTCCGGTGAGGTTGCATGCTATGCATCGCATACCCACGTCTAACTGTAATCGCACAAAAGCTGAAGTCATTTGGGTGTGCTCTGTTGTAGCTCGTTACTGGAAGCAGGTGATGGACCTTCTGTCCTCAGTATTGTCGTTACCTGTTTCCTGTACTCGAGTATACTTCTTGGGTATTCTGGCTGAGGAACAGTGGCAGAGGTATCGCAGAGCTCTACTGAAAGACGTGGTTTCTGGCTAGGAAGGCCATTGCGCTTAAGTGAATTCAACCCAGCCCTCCTTCTGTCCGTACGTGGATTAAAATGGTAAACCTAATACTGCCATATGAAAAACTTGTATATGAACACGGGGCTCCCAACAAAATATAATACGATTTGGGATGTGTGGTGCGCATCAACCCTCACCATTTCCAGTAACTGAGAAACCCATTGACTCAGACATAAAGTATAACAACTGTCAGAATTCAAACCTCTTAATGTTGATTTTTCATACCCAGGGAAATAACGGTGACTCATTGAAAGCTTTATATATCTTTTACTTTCTGATCCAAGCAATCTGTATATACGGTACATTTTCAAATAACCTGATACATGTCGGTTCAAATGTACATTAATGCTATGGTGCTCATGTTGAGCATTTTGTTGCATTTGTTACTATAATGCACATTTTGTTAATAAAATAAGTACATTTTAGAGCTGCAAGATCGTTAAAGAATCCAATATCACAATTCTACCCCCCTCCCAATATTAAAACAGCATTTCTCTTACCGTCCATGGACTGACACAGCCTCTTCATTCTTGACAAAGTGGGTTATGTTCCTGCTCATAGGAGAAGACTAGGCAGAATGTTAGATGTTTTAACATACATTCATTTACCAGAGCTGTACAGCCCCGCCCAGGGGGCGGTCCCTCCGGAACATAACCCTCCTACCTGCAGCCAGCAGCCTTAGTTTTTTTCTGCCTAGCAGAGGAGAGGATGTGGCTGTCTTCAGAGCCAGTCTCTTGAAGAAATATTTTATTCTTTTAAAATTTTTATTTTATTTTTGAGATCTATCAACAGTCGGCTGGGCAACAGGTTGGGTAGTTCGCTTTCCTTGTAGTCTTCCCAGTCCGACCATCGAGCGCGCTGATCCTCACTCTGCGTGAGATCAGTCCACGACATACCCCGCGACTCCTGGGGTGGCCGGTGAGCTTTTTGCTCCAGGGTCCACGTATGTCTAAACAGTTTTGCTGTATCTTTCACGGTGGACCGGGGCCGACAGCTACTCAGTACTGCACTGTGATAGGTCTGTCAGGAACACACTAGTGGGTCCTTGCTGGACGGGTAAGTACTGTTCCCCCTGCCTCAGCAGGTGAGTACATGCTGTGTGTTCCTATGGTAGGGGGGTTTCCCTGCCCCCCCGTTTTTTTTTTTGCTACTCTGTCACCTATGGTTATGCGCTGTCTGGGGGTCACTCTGCCCCGGGTGGGGTCTGCTTTATGTGTGGGGATGCCTCTGGGTCAGCCTGGGCCTTTGTTTTTTTGTTTTGGCGCCATGTTTACTGTGTGTTTCTATTACTATTGTAAACTGCATTGGCGGCCATTTTGCCGTGGCCTTCCCATGGCACACTTATAATAGCGGCGGCCATTTTGTTGTAGCCACCCGCTTTTTTGCTGCTAGTTTGGCCTCTACTGCTGACTGGGACGGCGCGAATCTCCTCAGTCGCCTCGCAGTTCTCTCACTCTAGGAGCATTGCACAGGCAGCAGAGCTAAGCGGTCCTCTCTGGGTTGGTGAGTCCCCTGGGTAACCCCCTATAGTTAGCGCAGCCAGAGGGTGGACTTTTCTCTTTCTTTGTCAAAGTCTCAGAGGGTGCTGGTTATTATGGAGTCAGTTTCACCTGCTTCCCCCTTCATGTCAGAGGCAACAGGCAGTGCTCCTGCACCTGCGGTTCCTAAGGACCAGTTGTCGGCGGTCCTGGAATCATTTGTGGCCAGGGTGGAAGCAGCATGCGAGCGCAAGGGGGCTAAAAAGCGCCCTCTCCCCACACCATCTCCAGGGGACTGCACGGATTCAGAAATGGGCCTTGCTGCGTTACAGGACCCTAGCTCTGAATTTTTGGATATGTTTGACCAGGACATTCCTTGTGAGGAAGGCTCCTTATCTGGGTCAGTTCAGTGCATGACAGGGAGCTTGTTAGTGAACTCATTGATGCTGTGAGGGACACTCTCCAGCTTGATGCTACGGCTGAGCAACCTCTGGTGGAGGCAGTCTCCTTTGGTTCATTTACAGCGCATCCTTCAAAGAAAGTTTTTCCCTATACACCCTCCTTTGACAAATGCATAGACCAGGTATGAGAAAAATCTCAGAAGACCTTTGCGGTCTCGCGACGATTGGCGGTTAGGTACCCCTTTGAGGAGAACCTGGTTAAAAAATGGGCCTCTCCTCCGGTTGTCGACCGCCCGCCATCCCCCCCCCCCCCCCCCCGTTGCTCGGCTGAATAAAGCCACGACCCTCACGGTTGAAGGGACTCCTGCCTTTAAGAACCCTACCGATAGGTCGGAAGTGGTGAGCAGAGCCATGTTCACCATGCTGGGTTTCGCGCTGAGTCCTATTGTAGCGGCAACCCTGGTGTCTCATCTCAGACACTCACGGAATGGGCGAAGATTCTGCACCAGAAGACAGAAGCTTCCCTGGGTGCATAAGCCGAACAAGCCGGCAATTAAACCCGCCACTGCATAAAGTCTTGCCTCAGCCCGACTCTGGGGTGGGGGGACGACTTTGCAGATTCACGGATGGGTGGACTTTCCCGGATTTCCGACCGGTGGGTATGCAAGGTGGTTACCTCGGGGTACAGGATAGAGTTCCTTTCCTGGCCACCAGACGGGTTCTTTCCCTCAAATCTTTCTCCTTCTGGCGCGTCGAGCTGCCCTATTGAGGGCAGTGCAAGACTTGCTGAGGTGCGGAGTGATAGTGCCGGTACCGTCAAGGGAGAGGTTTCAGGGATTTTATTCAAAGCTGTTTGTGGTCCCAAAGAAGGAGTCCGTCCAATTCTGGACCTCAAAGCCCTAAATGCCTTTGTGAAGGTTTGGAAATTCCGCATGGAATCCATTCGCTCTGTGATTGCTGCGCTTCACCCGGGGGATTTTCTGGCATCCTTGGACATCAAGAACGCCTTCTTGCATGTCCCAATCTGCGTGGGTCACCAGAAGTTTCTGCGCTTCGCAATAGGCGAAGACCACTATCAGTTTGTGGCTCTTCCCTTCGGTTTGGCGTCAGCACCGTGGGTTTACACCAAGGTGCTTGCCCCGATTCTAGCTTTGCTGAGACAGCGAGGCATTGCTATCGTGGGCTATCTAGACGATCTTCTTCTGAGAGCAGACTCTGGCTCAGAATTAGAGGAAAATGTGGTGATAGCCAGTCAGGCCCTCCGGGAATTCGGCTGGCTGCTGAACGTTCAGAAGTCGGTCCTGGTTCCGACTCAGCGTCTGGAGTACCTGGGCTTGATCTTGGATTCCTCGGAGGCGAGGGTCTTTCTACCTTTGGAAAAATTACAGACTCTTCAATCTGCGGTACGGGTGTTGACGTCCAGCAAATGGTCGTCTACTCCGTTTTTGCATGAGAGTCCTGGGACTCGTGGTGGCTTCCTTCGAGGCGGTGCCATATGCCCAATTCCACACTTGAGTCTTACAAAGGGAGATCCTATCTCTTGCTGGAACAAGTCTTCATTATCACTGGATCGTCAGATCCAGGTGAGTCACATGGTCAGGGCATCCCTGACCTGGTGGCTAAGAACCCCGGCCCTTCGGTCGGGGAAGTCGTTCCTTCCTGTTCAGTGGACTGTGATCACGACGGACGCCAGTCTTTCGGGCTGGGGCGGAGTCTGGGGAGTTCTGTCAGCCCAAGGGCTCTGCACTCCGGACGAATCCCGTCTACCGATCAATGTCCTGGAACTCCGGGCAATCAGACTGTGCCTCTCCTCGTGGTCAAGGAGACTGTAGGGACGCTCAGTCAGGATCCAGTCGTACAACGCCACGGCGATGGCTTATGTCAACCATCAGGGGGGGACTCGGACCTCAGCTGCGGCATCCGAGGTCGCCCACATCCTAAGACGGGTGGAAAGAAGCGTGCCGGCTCTGTCGACCGTTTACATTCCAGGCGTAGACAACTGGCAGGCGAACTATCTGAGCCGCCAGATGTTGGACCAGGGAAAATGGTCCTTGCATCCGGAGGTGTTTCACCTCCTTTGCCGGAGGTGGGGCACGCTGGATGTGGACCTATTGGCCTCTCGACTCAAACGCAAGGTGTCGAGATTCGTGACCAGGTCCAGGGATCCCTGGGCAGACGTGTCGGACGCATTGGTGGCTCCGTGGGGTCGGTATCGGCTGATTTATGCCTATCCTCCACTGAAGTTGCTTCCTCACCTTCTTCGCATGGTGGAGGCCGAGGGGATTCCGGTGATCCTCATCGCGGCAAATTGGCCTCGGCGTCCTTGGTACGCCGATCTTGTGCGCCTAGTGGTGGACGTTACATGGCGACTTCCTGTGCGGGAGGACCTTCTTTCTCAAGGTCCCATTCTTCATCCTGCTTTACAGTCGCTGGCTTTAACGGCACGGCTATTGAAAGCCAGGTGCTGAGAGACCGGGGTCTCTCGGATTCGGTCATTTCGACCATGTTGAGGGTACGGAAATCTTCCTCCAGGAAGATATACCACCGTACCTGGAGGGCCTACATCACTATGTGCGAGGAGCTGGATTGGCGTCCACGGACGTATTCCGTTCCCAGGATCCTGCTGTTCTTACAGCGTGGTGTGACCCAAAAGCTGTTCTTTCAGCGGCCGCTAACGGGCCATTCCTTGATTAGTACTTTCGTACAGGGGGTCCGCCATGTGCTCCCCCCTATTAAACCACCTCTTCCTCCTTGGGATTTGAATTTGGTGCTCTCGGTTCTTCAAGAACCTCCTTTTGAAAACAACAGAGAGATTCCTCTCTTAACTTTATCTCAGAAAGTGTCTTTTCTAGTAGCCAATACTTCTGTCAGAAGGGTTTCTGAATTGGCGGCCTAGTCTTGCAAGCCGCCATGCTTGATCCTCCATAAGGATAAGGCGGTGCTACGCCCGCAGCCTTCTTTTCTCCCGAAGGTGGTCTCAGCCTTCCACCTTAATAAGGACATTGTGCTTCCGTCTTTATGTCCTCGTCCGTCGCATCCCAGAGAGTTTGCCCTTACCACGTTAGACGTGGTACGTGCTTTACAGGTGTACCTGTCTGCTACGGCTTCATTTAGGAAGTCTGACTCCCTGTTTGTGTCTGGTCCAAAACAGGGCCAAGCGGTTTCGTCTGCCACCATTTCTAGGTAGATCAGACAGACCGTCATACAGGCCTATGCCCTTAAGCGGCGTGCGCCTCCCTTTCCGGTTACGGCGCATTCAACCAGCGCAATTGGTGCTTCCTGGGTTTTCCGACATAAAGTGTCTGTTGCACAAGTGTGCAAGGCGGCAACCTGGTCGTCCGCACATACCTTTTCAAAGTTCTATAAAGTTGATGTGGCTGCATCTTCTGATGCTTCCTTTGGCCGCAAGGTTTTGCAGGCGGCTGTTTAATGTTGCAACTCCTCCGGTGGGGAGCTCTGCTTGTTTGGGGTGAAGTCCCCCTCCCCCCCCCCCCCCCCCCCCCCCCACTGATATGGTTCCCACCCCTCGTTCTTTGGGACGTCCCACTTTGTCAAGAATGAAATGAAGAGGCTGTGTCAGTCCGTGGACGGTAAGAGAAAATAGGATTTTTGTACTCACCGTAAAATCCGTTTCTCTGACGTCTATGGACTGACGCAGCACCCACCCCTCCTTTTTTAGAGTTTGTACTGCTTTGATACGAACTGAGGCTGCTGGCTGCAGGTAGGAGGGTTATATCCGGAGGGACCGCCCCCTGGGCAGGACTGTACAGCTCTGGTAAATGAATGCATGTTAAAACCTCTAACATTCTGCCTAGTCTTCTCCTATGAGCAGGCACATAACCCACTTTGTCAAGAATGAAGAGGCTGTGTCAGTCCATGGACGTCAGAGAAACAGATTTTACGGTGAGTTCAAAAATCCTATTTTCCCGATTCTATGTAACAAGTGCAGAAAGTTCTCTGCTTACTTCTGACAGCTGACAAAAAAAAATCCAGGCAGCCTGCCAAGTTTATCTCAACATTGGAGATCGAGAAACCTTGTCAAAACAAGCGAAGACCATGGAGAATAAAATGGCAGTTATTGCAATATTTTATGTCGCACTGTATTTGCGCAGTGGTCTTTCAAACGCAATTTGTTTTTTGAAAAGATACACTTTAACTACTTGCCGACCGTGTAACAAGTATTTACGTTCACAGAATGACTCCTGTGCGCATAGCAATGTACCCGTTCGTTGTTTTAAAAAAAAAACGCCTTGCCCGGCGCGAGCTCCGTGACATTGTAAACAAGGCATCTCCCTGTTCTGCCTAGTGACGGGACACTGATCTTCTGCTTCTTGTCATCGGGAGCAGCGATCAGTGTCGTGTCACAGGTAGCCCAGCCCCCAAACAGTTAAAATCACGCCCTAGAACACACTTAACCCCTTCCTCGCCCTTACTGGTTAACCCCTTCACTGCCAGTGTCATTTACACAGTAATCAGTGCATTTTTATAGCACTGATCGCTGTATAAATAACAGTGGTCCCAAAATAGCGTCAAAAGTGTCCGATGTGTCCGCCATAATGGCGCAGTCACGATAAAAAAAAACGCTATTACTAATTAAAAAAAAAAATTTACTTAATAATATGCCATAAAACTATCTCCTATTTTGTAGATGCTATAACTTTTGCGCAAACCAATCAATATATGCTTATTGCAATATTTTTGGTAAAAAAAAAAAATGTAGAATACATATCGGCCTAAAAAAAATTTGCTTTTTTTGAAAAAAAAATTGGGATATTTATTATAGCAAAAAGTACAAAATCTTGCTTTATTTTTTCTCAAAATTGTCGCTCTATTTTCTTTATCGTACACCACGGGACACAGAGCCAATCATTACATAATGGGTTAAGGGTCACCAGCGGTGATTGGACACTGGCACAACCAATGGAAGACAGTTCCCCTCCATATAACCCCTCCCATCAGGGGAGTACCTCAGTTTTTTCGGCAGTGTCGAAAGGTGTTGGACGCGTTAGGAGGTGCTAAAGGAAAGCTCTACCAAAGAGACCCTCTGGGGGTAAAAGAGCTATGCTTTCGGACCCATCCAAGACGCCTACAAAGTTAAGCCAAAACTGGATGGGATCCGGGCCTCACCCATGAGGCGTCGCCTGTAAGTCTCTCTTCGGAGGACTGGGCTCTAAGATCCAGCACTTTCGCTACTTCGCTATAAAGTCCTGGTAAGAGTCTTATACAAGGCCCAGGGGAGAGGTATCCTTTAAATAGGAACCCATATCCCTGAAGGTTGGCACACATAGCCCGCCGTGATGGGTGAAAATTGGTAAAAAAAACAGCGGCGAGGAAAGGTAAGTGGTTAGAGTCCTAAACTAAGTTTTTAAGGACCTTTCCAAAAAAAGTATGGATGTCTTCCCTTTTTTCCGCCACTGGGGGGAGTAAAGAGCTGAGTCAGATCTCACCTCACTCTGGCAGTGTCTGCTTCGGCAAAGCACACTGTGGGTCCTTCTGCTGCTGAGCTTGCTTGAAACCCCGCTCCTCCTCCAGAGGCTGACCAGACTCCTGCAGGGCAGGTAAAGTTGGATCAGAGAGCCTAGATGAGAGCACTCTCGCTGTAGCCAGCGCCATAGTAGCCGCAATAGGACGCGCGCGCTTTATCTGAGGAGGGGGGGGGCGGGAGGCCGCAGTAGCGTGTGCGGGCACGAGAAACGGCGCAAGAGTTAAAATCTGTCAGTGTACAAACACTGCAGCATCAAGCAAGTTCGTTGTTCTCTTGTTCCGGGCACAGAAACACAGCAGCAATACAGGAACGTAAGACTCCATGTGGTTGGACTGGGTACTTCATAGAAGACATCCATGTTATGCATAGCTATGTGTTATAAGTTGCATACTATATGTAATTGCTAAACTAAGCACGGTAGTATATGCATCTAGGTACCTTGTTTTTTTGCTAAACAGTAACCCTTCCAAGGAAGATGGTGCGGGTAAGAAAAGATAAAAAAGCACCACCACCTGAGGGCTCTAGCGGTGCTGAATCGGTACCTTCCTCTCCTGTTTTGCCGAAGGCATCTATACAGGATGAGCCATTACCTTTGTCAGGTATAGCAGCTTCCCCAGTGAAGCCTGGGCCTGCATATGTCACTGAGGACACTATCAGCAGCCCTAAACAATCTGGAGGAAAGAATTGCTACCTTGATCGCTAAATCCTCTAAGAAGGACAATAAGCGAAGCAGATCTCCTCCAGAGGTAAACCTCCCTTCAGAAGTACCTGAACAAGAGGAGGATGAGGAGGAGGCTACATCAGCTGAGGATGAGGAGTCAGACGGATCAGGGATATCGGATGAGCCTTTCTCGGTATCCCAGATTTTGAAGTCTCAGGTGCAATGTTATGCAGGGACAGTGCGATCTGCATTTAAGTTATCCTCTTCGGAGGTAACAGAATCACCGGTCTCCTCCCTAGGGTCGTTACGATCCCGCCTAGGTGAATGCTCCTTCCCGGTTCATCCCTTACTAGAGGATCTAATGTACGCAGACTGGCAGCATCCAGATAAGTGTTTCTCACCTCCAAAAAGTTTTAACATTCTTTATCCTATGGAGGAATTTTTTTTAAAGAAATGGAGCCTGCCTTCGATAGATGCGGCTATTTCTTGTGTAAATAAGAACCTGACATGTCCGGTGGACAATGTACAAGTGTTTAAAGATCCGTCTGAGAAGAAGTTGGAATCCCTACTAAAATCCTCCTTCCTTTTGGCCGGCTCAATTACCCAACCTGCAGTAGCAGCAGTCGGTATGTGTCAGGTCATCTGCCAACAGGTAAAGCAGGGGCTGAAGGAGCTGCCTTCAGAGCAGGCTAAAAATTGGGATAATTTGCCTAAAGCCTTATGCTTCACAGTGGATGCCATGAGAGATTCTATAATACAGGCATCACGCCTTACACTCCAGCTGGTACATATGCGTAGAGTACTTTGGCTTAAGCATTGGTCAGCGGAAGCTCCATGCAAAAAGTTGTTGGCAAGTTTCCTGTTCCATGGCGAACGCCTATTTGGGGAAGATTTAGAAAAATATATCCAAAAGATATCAAGTGGTAAAACGACACTTTTACCTGAGAGAAAGAAAAACAAGAGACCTTGTTTTAAACGCACTCTCTCCCCAGCTCCCAGGAAATCAGACTCCAGCCAGTGGCGACGGCCTTTTCAGCCGCCCACAAAAGCCAAAGAACAGGCTCAGAAGAACAAGAAGCCATGGGGTGCAAGAGCTAATAAGCAAGCCCCCAAAACCTCTCATTGAAGGGGCGCCCCCGCTCGGCCGAGTGGGGGGAAGGCTTCGTCAGTTCTCAGCGACTTGGAGGACAGAAACCCAGGACAAATGGGTTGTATCCACAATATCCTCAGGGTACAAATTGGAATTTCGAGAGATCCCATCTTCTCAATTCCGAGGTTCAAGACTCTCCAAGGATCCACAGAAAAGAGGATCCTTCTTCAAAGGTTTGAATCACTTAATGGCTCAAGGTGTGGTTACAGAGGTACCCCAAAAGGAGCAAGGTTCAGGTTTTTACTCAAACCTCTTTGTGATTCCAAAGCCAAACAGAGAAGTCAGACCCATCCTGGATCTAAAATCTCTAAATCGGTTTCTGAACGTTCGCCATTTTCGAATGGAAACGATTCGATCCGTGGTCGCTACTTTAAAAGGCGGAGAATTCATGGCGTCCATAGATATCAAAGACGCATATCTACACATACCAATCCTCCCTGCTCACCAAAGATTCCTAAGGTTTGCGGTAGAACATCGCCACTTTCAATTTGTGGCCCTGCCGTTTGGTGTAGCCACCGCGCCCAGAGTATTCACAAAGGTGCTAGCTCCTTTGTTGGCAAACCTAAGAACACAGGGCATAGCGGTAACAGCCTATCTAGACGATCTACTGGTAATAGATCAGTCAAAGGAAGGATTGGATCACGCTGTGCTCACTACAGCAAGATACCTGGAGCATTTAGGATGGATTATAAACTTACAAAAATCCTCTCTCCAGGCCCAAAGAAGGATAGTGTACCTGGGCATGATCATAGATACAGCCCAAAACAGGGTATACCTGCCAGAGCCAAAGATACAGTCTCTGAAAGACCTGATCCACAAGGTCAAAGCAAACAAAAGGCCGTCTATTCGCCTTTGCATGAGACTATTGGGAAAGATGGTAGCCTCCTTCGAGACGGTCCCTTACGCCCAGTTTCATTCGAGACTACTTCAAGGCAAGATTTTAGCCTCCTGGAACAGGAAGAGCCAAGCTCTGGATATACCCATGCGCCTGTCCTCACAAGCACGCCACAGCTTCAATTGGTGGCTAGAAGCCAAGAATTTACGGAAGGGAAAGTGCTTCCTCCCAGTGGCCTGGAAGGTGGTGTCTACGGATGCCAGCCTATCGGGCTGGGGTGCAGTATTCGAGGAGGCTTCTACCCAGGGAACCTGGGCCAAGACTCAGGGGATCCTGCCCATCAATGTGCTAGAGATCCGGGCAGTATATCTAGCCCTCAAAACCTGGACATACAGGTTACAGGGCTACCCAGTTCGGGTTCAATCCGACAATGCTACTGCAGTAGCTTACATCAATTACCAAGGAGGCACCCGCAGTCGGGCAGCCCAAAGAGAGGTGAACTGGATCTTGGCATGGGCAGAAGAGCATGTACCTTGCCTTTCGGCAATCTTCATCCCGGGGATAGAAAACTGGCAAGCGGACTATCTGAGTCGTCAGCAGCTACTACCAGGAGAATGGTCTCTCCACCCCGAGATCTTTCAGGCCATATGTCTGAGATGGGGAAAGCCAGAGGTAGACCTGCTAGCTTCCAGGTTCAACAAGAAATTGGACAACTTTGTGTCCAGAACGAGAGATCCTCTAGCCTACGGGACAGATGCTCTAATAACTCCATGGGATCAGTTCTCACTGATCTATGCATTCCCTCCGATCCCTCTTCTACAAAGACTGCTTCGCAGGATCAGAGAGGAGGGAATACCAGTAATCCTAGTGGCCCCAAACTGGCCCAGGAGGCCTTGGTATGCCGAAATCATAAAGATGGCGATAGGAAGGCCCTGGAAGCTTCCACTTCGACACGACCTGCTGTCACAGGGTCCAGTATTCCACCCTTCCTTGCAAAGGCTAAATTTGACGGCCTGGCTGCTGAGACCCACATTTAAAAAAAGAGAGGGGTCTCTGGTCCGGCTCTTTCTACGCTCATTAATGCTAGAAAGCCAGCCTCCAGACTCATTTATCATAGGGTCTGGAAAGCATACGTTTCCTGGTTGGAATCCACAAAAATATGAAATAAGCAGGATTCTTGCTTTTTGCCAGTTAGGAGTGGATATGAAATTAGCCCTTAGTACCATCAAGGGTCAAATATCGGCTCTATCAGTCTTCTTTCAGAGACCATTGGCATCGCATTCCCTAGTTCGGACTTTTATTCAGTGGGTACTGAGGATAAATCCTCCAGTCAGGTCTCCCTTGCGTCCATGGGATTTGAATTTGGTATTGTCAGTGTTGCAAAAGCAACCTTTTGAACCTATTCGCCATATTCCTTTAATTATATTAAACAGGAAATTGGCCTTTTTGATTGCTATTGTTTCTGCTAGGAGAGTATCAGAGCTAGCAGCTCTTTCTTGTAAAGAGCCTTATCTAATTTGTCACAAGGACAAAATCGTACTACGACCCCATCCGGCATTTCTACCTAAGGTGGTGTCGGCTTTTCACTTGAATCAGGACATTGTTCTGCCTTCTTTTTTTCCAAACCCGCGGACGGCGGGGGAAAAGTTATTGCACTCTCTAGATTTAGTGAGAGCGGTAAAGGTGTATCTGCAAGCAACCGCTCAGATAAGTAAAACAGATATTTTGTTTATTTTGCCAGATGGTCCCAAAAAGGGCCAAGCGGCATCAAAATCCACCATTTCCAGGTGGATTAGACAAGTAATTGTTCAAGCTTATGGTTTGAAGAACAGGACTCCTCCTTTTCCTGTTAAGGCGCACTCTACCAGGGCGATAGGTGCTTCATGGGCAGTGCATCACCAGGCTTCGATGACTCAGATCTGTAAAGCTGCAACTTGGTCTTCAGTCCATACATTTTCCAAATTCTATCAAATAGATGTGAAAGGACATGAGGATTCCGCCTTCGGGCGAAAGGTGCTGCAGGCAGCAGTATAGGGCTTTTTTGTCCGCAAGCGGCCTGTTTGATCTGTCTCCCCCCCCCCCCCCCTTCATATGAGCATTGCTCTGGGACGTCCCATTATGTAATGACTAGCTCTGTGTCCCGTGGTGTACGATAAAGAAAGTAGGATTTTTATAACAGCTTACCTGTAAAATCCTTTTCTTGGAGTACACCACGGGACACAGAGGTCCCCCCTTCTTATGGGAACCTTACTGCTTTGCTACAAAACTGAGGTACTCCCCTGATGGGAGGGGTTATATGGAGGGGAACTGTCTTCCATTGGTTGTGCCAGTGTCCAATCACCGCTGGTGACCCTTAACCCATTATGTAATGATTGGCTCTGTGTCCCGTGGTGTACTCCAAGAAAAGGATTTTACAGGTAAGCTGTTATAAAAATCCTACTTTTGTTCATAGCGCAAAAATAAAAACTGCAGAGGTGATCAAAGACCACCAAAAGAAAGCTCTATTTCTGGGAAAAAAAGGACGTCAATTTTGTTTGGGAGCCACGTCACACGACCGCAATTTTCAGTTAAAACGACGCAGTGCCGACTGATGTTCAATGGGCTGAAGTAGGACCAAAGTAGTACAGGGAGCATTTTCAAAGTCTGGCCGACTTGTGTTGGACCAGTTAAGACAGCTCCCGTAGGGAACCATTGTTTTGCACATGTCATGCGACATGTTCTCCCAATGTAGGAGCGTTTGTCGTACCAGTGTGAACCCAGCCTTTGGCTTCATTTTGCTAACTTGCCACCTGGTCTTGATCCTTTCTTACAAGGTAGTGGGTTCAGCCTCATCAGGTACCAGCTTCGGGAGTGGGTCCTTGGGTGACTCTTGAGCTGACTGCAGTCCCTGGTTTTGTTCACTTTTGGGCTTGTTGGCAGTGGTTTGCTTATGCCCACCCCTTAGTTGGACTATTTTTGGATTTTCCTATAGTGTGACTTTCTCTTTCCCTCAATGGACAAGAAAGATAATAGCATTTTTGTACTTGCAGCGCATTAATCTATGCTCTTGCTAATCTTGCTCTTGGTACTGCTTGCTTCAAACTAAGGCATGTTTAGGAGTGGTTATCCTGGGCTGGCGTAAAGATTTTTTTTTTTGTTGTTGTTGGGCTTTTCCCTTTTAAGAATAGGGCTAGGACCCAGGTTTTTTGAACATGGACCTCCCCCAGAGGTCAAAGGGCAGGTTCCCAGAGGTCAAAGGTCACTGGGCATGGCTGACCCACCCCCACCAAAGTGTACCGCTTACCCCAACTAAGTCGGGGAATGAACAAGTCGTTGTTTTTGTTGTTGTTTTACAGTGTCTAATCCTCAGACAGCAGCATAACCCCACAGTATTCCCGTGCACCTTTTTTGGACAAATGTACTTCATGGCAATTTTTTTATGCAGTAGGGGTAAACATGGAAATTGCACAAATTAGGTGTTTCTTGATGTTAAAAAAAATAAATAAAAATTGGACTTGGCCTTTAACCACTTAAGCCCCGGACCATTTTGTAGCTAAAGGACCAGAGGTGTTTTCAGAATTTGGCACTGCGCTGCTTTAACTGGAAATTGTGCGGACATGCAATGTTGTACCCAAACAAAATTTGCGTCCTTTTCTTCCCACAAATAGAGCTTTCTTTTAATGGCATTTGATTGCCTTTGCGATTTCTATTTTTTGCCATATAAACGGAAAAGGACTGAAAATTTGGGAAAAAAATGATATTTTCTACTTTTTGTTATAAGAAAAATCGAATAAACTCAATTTTAGTCATACATTTAGGCCAAAATGTATTCAGCCTCATGTCTTTAGTAAAAAAAAATGTCAATAAGCGTATATTTATTGGTTTGCGCAAAAGTTATAGCGTCTACAAACTAGGGTACATTTTCTGGAATTTACACAGCTTTTAATTTATGACTGCCTATCTCATTTCTTGAGGTGCTAAAATGGCAGGGCAGTACAAAACCCCCCCCCAAATGACCCCATTTTGGAAAGTAGACACCCCAAGGAAATTGCTGAGAGGCATGTTGAGCCCATTGAATATTTTTTATTTTTTTGTCTCAAGTGATTGAATAATGACAAAAAATAAATAAAAAATTACAAAAAGTTGTCACTAAATGATATATTGCTCACACATGCCATGGTTATATGTGGAATTGCACCCCAAAATAAACTTTGCTGCTTCTCCTGAGTACGGGGATACCACATGTGTGGGACTTTTTGGGAGCCTAGCCGCGTACGGGCCCCCGAAAACCAAGCACCGCCTTCAGGATTTCTAAGGGCGCAAATTTTTGATTTTACTCCTCACTACCTATCACAGTTTCGAAGGCCATAAAATGCCAAAATAGCACAAAACCCCCCAAATGACCCCATTTTGGAAAGTAGACACCCCAAGCTATTTGCTGAGAGGCATGGTGAGTATTTTACAGCTCTCATTTGTTTTTGAAAATGAAGAAAGAAAATTATTATATATATTTTTTTTTTTTTTTCAATTTTCAAAACTTTGTGACAAAAAGCGAGATCTTCAAAATACTCACCATACCTCTCAGCAAATAGCTTGGGGTGTCTACTTTCCAAAATGGGGTCATTTGGGCGGGGGGGGTTTGTGCCATCTGGGCATTCCATGGCCTCCGAAACTGTGATAGGCAGTGAGGAGTGAAATCAAAAATGTACACCCTTAGCCTGAAGGCGGTGCTTGGTTTTTGGGGTCCCGTACGCGGCTAGGCTCCCAAAAAGTCTCACACATGTGGTATCCCCGTACTCAGGAGAAGCAACAGAATGTATTTTGGGGTGTAATTCCACATATGCCCATGGCATGTTTGAGCAATATATCATTTAGTGACAACTTTGTGCAATAAAAAAAATAAAAAATTGTTTTTTTCTGCAACTTGTGTCAACATATAAAATATTCAATGGACTTGACATGCCTCTCAGTATATAGCTTGGGATGTCTACTTTCCAAAATGGGGTCATTTTGGGGGGGTTTTGAACTGTCCTGGCATTTTGTACACATTAGGAATCTTACATCCACTCTTCTAACCACTTGAAGACAAAGCCCTTTCTGACACTTTTTGTTTACATGAAAACATTTTTTTTTTTTTGCAAGAAAATTATGTTGAACCCCCAAACATTATATATTTTTTTAAAGCAAAGGCCCTACAGATTAAAATGGTGGGTGTTGCATTTTTTTTTCCACACAGTATTTGCGCAGCGATTTTTCAGACGCATTTTTTGGGGAAAAAATACACTTTTTATTTTTTTTATTTTAATGCACTAAAACACACTATATTGGCCAAATGTTTGATGAAATAAAAAAGATGATCTTAGGCCGACTACATAGATACCAAACATGACATGCTTTAAAATTTTGCGCATTGGCGACAAACTACATACATTTTTTATTTGTATTTTTTTTATTAATTTTGCTATTTTATTTTTAAACTGTTCCTTCCATATATTTTTTTTTTATTATTGTTCTCTCAGGGAATGTAAATATCCCCTATGATAGCAATAGGTAGTGACAGGTACTCTTTTTTTTTTTTTTTTTTTTTTTGGAAAAAACTGGGGTCTATTAGACCCTAGATCTTTCCTCTGCCCTCAAAGCATCTGACCACACCAAGATCGGTGTGATAAAATGCTTTCCCAATTTCCCAATGGCGCTTTTTATATCCGGGGGGGGGGACATTCCCTCCCACTGCTTGTAAAAGCAGTCTAGAGGCTAATTATCTGCTAGGATTGCTTTTTCATGAAAGCCGGCCGCTGGCTGAAAAGAATGATACCAAGATGATACCTAAACCCGCAGGCATCAATCTGGTATAACCATTCAAAGTCCAGCAACATACCAGTACGTTGCTGGTCCTTGTTGGACATGTATTGTAATCTTTTTTTTTTTTTCATGCAGCCTGTTGGCTGAACGAAAAAAGAGATTGATCAGTGGGTATGCCCACCATTAGAATACCTCCCTTCATTCACCCACTTCTAATGATGGGCATACATGCACCATTTATATATGCCGAAGCATGGGGGCATCCTCCCGCAAAAGTTATGCCGCACACACATGGTCGGACTTTTCCACGGGCAAGCCTCCGTCAGAATTTCGACCGTATGTACGTGGCATTAGGAGCAAAATCGCTCCTCCGCCCCTGCTGCCCCAATGCTTCGGCATATATGCTCCTTCCTTTTTTTTTTTTTTTTTTTTTTACTGTGGTGGTGAAATCACCTCCTACAGCACTGGAGTCGCAGGGATCAGGCCTGTCTCTGCGAACGCTGCAGTTATGTGTGTTTGTGTTTTGTAAGGTGATAGTGATCGATCGATACTGCACTTGGGTGGCCTGGGCTGGACGGAGGGGCAAAACGCAGGTGCTAGCAGGTATCGGGGGGATCCCGCTAACACTGCGTTTTTGGGAACCCTAAACTGCTGGGGACGCTAGTATAGATCTGATCAGATCAGATATTGATCTGTTCAGATACTATACCACTAAGGGAGGTGTATGCTTCACGCGTGGGTGTTAGCGTTACTGGCACCAACCTGACACTGCCTGGGGCGACACAGACCCTCTCTGACGCTAAAACCTAATTGATATCACCCGCCGGGCGATCAGGGGGTTAAACCTTTATTGGGTTATATACGGCGGGTGCCCTGACACTATAAAAAGCAAACTAACTAACCAGCGTCACCCGTAACACTTATATGGTGATCACTGGTGAAAGGGTTAACTAGGGGCAATCAGGGGGTTAAACCTTTATTAGGTAATATATGGGGGTACCCGACACTATAAAAACCTGCAGTGAACCTAAAAAAAATAACTGGCTACCGATCTGCATCACCGACGCTAAGACAGCGATCAGAAAAACGATCGCTTAGTGACATGGGTGAAAGGGTTACCTGGGAGGGGCGATCAAGGGGTTAAACCTTTATTAGGTAATATATGGGGGTACCCGACGCTATAAGAACCTGCGGCGAACCTAAAAAAAATAACTGGCTACCTATCGGCATCACCGACACTAAAACAGCGATCAGAAAAACGATCGCTTAGTGGCGGTGCTAGGGGGTGAAAGGGTTACCTGGGGGGCTATCAAGGGGTTAAACCTTTATTAGGGGGGGTTAGGGGGGCTACACTGGACCTAAAACTAACTGCCCTGACACTTTTACAGTCACAAATGTCACTGATTGCAGTGATCAGTAAATAAATGGTCACTGCAATCAGTGACACTGTGACTGGGGGGTGATTTGGGGGGCGATGTGCCTATGTGTGCTGGTGTTAGTGTAGTGTTTGTGCACTAAACTCTGTGTCTTCTCTTATGCGGCGCTCGGTATATGTGAGCGCCGCATGAGGGATGACATCACTTCCTCCTGCCTGTGTAAACATTACACAGGCAGAGGAAGCATTTGATTCGCCGGGAGCGATCGCGAGGGGGTGGCCAGAATCGAATGGCGGCCCCCTCATCACGGATCGCTCCCAAAGCGATCCCGGCCGCTCGCTGTACCGGAGGGGGGTCCGATTGGACCCCCCACCCATACGAAGGCAGGCGCGTACAGGTACGTGATTGTGCCTGTCCGTGCCATTCTGCCGACGTATATTTACAGTGGGCGGTCGTTAAGTGGTTTAAAGCATTTTTTTTTTAAACTGAACAAAGTTTGTGCAATAACACATGCTTTCACCCATAAGCCTGATTTATAGTATACATTTTATTTTTTTAAGATGCTATATTATGTTTTTCTAGCCTAAATTGAAATAAAATGTCCACAAATAATGTAAAGCATAGATCTAACAATGTTGTTTTTTTTGTTTTTTTTTTTTGTTTTTTCTTCTTTTTAAGCTGGAAATAATGCTAGAGGAAAATGTCTCCCTTCCAAATAATGGGAAGTTGTACACAAAGGTAATCAGCTGGGTTCAGCACAGTATATGGGAACATGGAGAAAGCTTGGAGACTCTGATGGATGAGGTTAGTGTTTCGAAGGATTGATATGGTCAAGTAGCAGCACAAAACTAATTCATATTGTCCTTTTATAATAATCAGAGCCCAAAAAAAAGAATTTCTGTTTTCAGTTGAAATCTGGTAGGTTTAAAGGTGAGATTAATTCTTATTTCCCCATAAATATTTTAATCCTTTTTTTCCCAGTTTTTGTAAGTGCTAAGGAATATTTCTTTTGTCTTTGAAAATCACTGCAGTCATTCAGATTTTCTTACAGGTTTATGCTTCAAATTACCGTTTTACGATGAAGCCTAACAGTTTTTCCTCCCCGTTGATTATCTTTCCGTAGGTTATTTTACAAAAGTAGGATTCCTGAAACTGAAGAACAATGAAGATACCTCAAGGTTAATTGAATCGTTATGAAGCACCAGTCTGCCCTAGCCTTCTAAGAAAAAATCCGCTGTGGGCAGAGAGCCATGATGATGATTTTAATAGTATTTGCTCCTTTTACAGGATCTGTGTGCATTGTACCATCTAAACATTATCATTAGGAATG
This sequence comes from Rana muscosa, assembly GCA_029206835.1. Lineage (NCBI taxonomy): Eukaryota > Metazoa > Chordata > Amphibia > Anura > Ranidae > Rana > Rana muscosa. The sequence goes on along the minus strand of CM055120.1, from coordinate 213,022,087 downwards.
CTTTATAAACAAAATCTTGCAGAGTCCTAGACTTCATTCTAAAATCACTCTTCACAAATGTTTTAAGGGGTTATTTTATGTTTTTAAAATCTTACATGAGGACACAATGTAGGATACAATTATTTAATTATTTTTTTTTTACGATATATCGGTTTTCTTTCGTGCAAATGTAAGATTTACAATCATGTCACCAGGATACGTGAACGACCTTCTATATAAGTAACACATTATAAGCTCAAATGACATGCGTGTTAGGCTTTGTGGTCATGTCTCCAAAGCTTTAAACAGAGGAAAGAGGGCTAAGCTTAAAGGAAGCTCAAATGGATGCCTATAGAAAATAGTCAAGTTTGAACCCTTGGGGATTTTCTGCATGAGGGTTTTTTAAATTGATCAGGTCTTCTACATCATTATAAAGGCAATCTTGTCAATAATGAATTTGTGTGCGCATCTTTTAGAACATTTTAAGTCCTTTTTTTTCTTTTTTTTTTTTTTTTTTTTTTTGAGTAAAAGACCTCTTAAAATGATATATACTGTATGAACCTCAAGCTTATAGGAGCCTTTCAGAAGAGATAAAGAGCTAATGAGAGATGTTATTTTAGTTAACACAAGGTGCACATAGTATTAATACCATTAGTAATCTGGATTGTTTAAGCCAATGATTTATTAAACCTAGCCCCATGTAAAAGGGCCTAATTTTTTTAAGGTTTGTTCTAGCCAAATGTGGGAAGTTTATATATCCCAAGTGTGAAAGCAGTTATTGAGAACTATAAAATAGGCTAGCCGTTCAAGTTGTTCAGCTTAAGTGCATTTTCTGCAAGATCGTAGCACATAATATTAGATCATAGAAGAAATGGTATTCGCAGTAAGGATAATTTAGGGTACAAGGCAATTCTAGTGTAAATCTGCAGCTATTGCAGGCAAACTGAAGCAAATGGCCATTATCTGAAAACTGCAAGTTAAAAGGTTTCAGATGCCAACAATTACTTATTGTGCTCTATATGAATATTTTGATAAGTAATTTACGTAGTCGGTAGGGTTGTCCTGATACCACTTTTTTAAGACCGAGTACAAGTACCGATACTTTTTTTCAAGTACTCGCCAATACCGATTACCGATACTTTTTTTCAATGTCATGTGACAGTTTGAAAGATGGGGACTGATAGGTGGCACTTATGGGCACAGATCGATGGCACTTGTGGGCACAGATAGGTGGCACTTGTGGGCAGTGATAGGTGGCACTTGTGGGCAGTGATAGGTGGCACTTGTGGGCAGTGATAGGTGGCACTTGTGGGCAGTGATAGGTGGCACTTGGGGGCACTGATAGGTGGCACTTGTGGGCAGTGATAGGTGGCACTTGTGGGCACTGATGGGTGGCACTTGTGGGCACTGATGGGTGGCACTTGTGGGCACTGATGGGTGGCACTTGTGGGCACTGATGGGTGGCACTTGTGGGCACTGATGGGTGGCACTGATTGCACAGAAAGGTGGCACTTGTGGGCAGTGATAGGTGGCACTTGTGGGCACTGATAGGTGGCACTGATTGCAGTGATAGGTGGCACTTGTGGGCAGTGATAGGTGGCACTTGTGGGCAGTGATAGGTGGCACTTGTGGGCACTGATAGATGGCACTGATTGCACTGATAGATGGCACTGATTGCACTATCAGTGCCATCTATCAGTGCCCACAAGTGCCACCTATCAGTGCCCATAAGTGCCACCTATCAGTGCCACCTGATAGGTGGCACTGGTAGATGGCACTGATTCCACTGATAGTATCCACAAGTGCTACCTGATAGGTGGCTGGCACTGAAATGCTGCGGGGGGTGAGGGGAAATGACACAGGATTTAAGAAAAAAAAAACTGCTGCAACGCCCATCTTGGTACACCCTGCACTCGGCTGCAGTAAGCAACAGCAGACATCTTGTTACACCCAGCCCATATAGCTCGGGCTGGGTGTAACAAGATGTCTGCTGCTGCTTACTGCAGCCGAGTGCAGAGTGTACCAAGATGGGCGTGGGGACGTTCAGCCGCTGACGGTGACCGAATGTGACAGCACCGATCCTGATGCAGCTGTGCCCTGAACCCCTGCCAACTGCAGGTGAGGGACTCGCTCTCCGCCCGCGGACTCCGTCCACCGACTGTGCCCGCCCTCTTCAGCCAGACTCCGCCCGCACTTTCCTCTCCCGCCCTCCCCAGCCACTGACTCCTCCCGCCCTCTCCGGCCAAACTCCGTCCGCACTCCCCCGCCCTCTCTCCTGCCCTCCCTAGCCACTGACTCCTCCCGCCCTCTCCGGCCACAAAAAAAAAAAAAGTATCGGGTGAAGCATCGGGAGCATTTGCGCGAGTACAAGTACTCGCGCAAATGCTTGGTATCGGTCCCGATACCGATACTAGTATCGGTATTGGGACAACCCTAGTAGTCGGTAATCTTCAATGAATCTTGTCTAAAGACCAACCAATTTTTTTTTTAAAACCAGTCATACAGATATACCAAAAAAAAAAAATCTAAGGGTTCACAAACTTGCAGAACTGTGTATTTATGATGCCAAAGATTCCACAGACATTACATAGTTTCAAAAAAATAGTCTACCTTGTATTGCCAGAATGAGGGCAATGCACAGGTTTAAAGGAATATTTTTCAAAAATGTGTTACCATTGAGAATTTCATATACAAATTAAGGTTTTCATTGAGCCCTACCTTTTTACCATTTTTTTTTTTTTTTAAATGGGCTGAAGACAGTTGTGAGGATTTGTATTCATCCTGGTGATGTTCTGATAAGCGTAATTTTATCTTTTTTTTTTTTTTTTTTTTTTTATTGTATGGTTATATACAGAATATTTAATGGGCCCTCGCTGGGCTCAAACATATTCTGCAGAGTATAAAAGTCTGCGGAATCTTTGGGATTTTATATGCATTTTTTATGCCCTCCACCTTGAGCTTGCTTTAGCAGCCTTTTCTTCTGAATGTGTAAGAGTACAGTGGAAAGCCCTATCAAGCACTTTTGATTTAATTGAGTGGACATTTGTATTTGTCCCCTGTAAGTGTTCAGATGGTTGGCTTAAATTTATTTTCTAATGCAACTAGACCTTGGAGTGGGTTTGTCTAACTGAGATTTTTTTTTTGTGGCTGCAATAAATTTTTTAAGCCCATTTCACAACATTCCAAACCATTTCTTCTGCTGCAGTCTTTGCCTTTTTAGATGCAGATAAATAACTTGTTAAGCTTATAGTCAACATTTGAAAACCTTTGTAAAAAAAAAACCTTTCTTTACAAAAGCATTATGTATGTGTATTTTATATTTTCCCAAACCTTGTATTTCCTAAATTGGTGATTTTTGTGATGCTTTTATAATTTTCATATTTTTATGCACCAGTATACAAGCTTTGTCTATTATGGGGGATCATGTGCTTTTGATTTTAGCCAAATTATTGCATATTGGTCTCCAGTTTGCTTACAGGCAACACTTTTAATGCTGGTTGTATAATTATGATTTTAGAAGCAATGGGCTTCATTCTTATGTACACTTCTTGCATTTGTGTTTACTGTGTGTGTATATATTTTATTGCGTCTGTTCTGCACAATTTCCAATTACCTAAGTGGCAACTCTTCAGCTGTCTCCTACTTTCTGGAAAAGGAAGATTTTCATGCGAAGACTCCTTTTTAGTGTTTAGAAGAATTGATGCCGTACAGTAGTTTTAACCTCCAAAATGGAAACTAAAAATGCTTTCCAACCAGAGTTGGAATTTCTGAATTCGTTTTTATGGGGCTAGTATCCATATGGCTATTTGTTCACTCTTTTACAGGTACAGACGTTGTATTACTCCGCGGATCACAAGTTGCTTGATGGATATGTCCTGGACCAACATAATGACATGTTTGCTGGTGAAGAAGATTCTATACAGTTGGTTCAGGTACAACAACATTTTTCATGCTAAATGAAGCTTTTTTTTTTCTAGCCTAGTAAATTTTATTAGGCATGGTTTGGTGCTGCCTTTGTGGCAGTCGTAGCTGTAGAATGTTCCATCTCTATAATCTCTAATTTAGTAAAGGTTTTGTGCTAGGATATGTCTTGATACATCTATGGGAGGACATCTGTCAATGGGGACCCAAAATATAGCTAGACAAACTTGTTGGGTTATTGTGACCCTTTGGCTACTTCTCCTTTTTTGTGCACCAACACCCACAATAATTACAGCATGTTTTGACTTTAACACCATGATCCTTTGCAATTTTTTTTAAGATTATGTAAACTGGGGGGATGCAGCAGAAGTATTAAAGGAAGCTAATGATTTAGATTTTTTTAAGTAATTAAAGCTGTGTTTTAGCTGTGCGTTTTTACAAACATTTCATAAACCAAAATGTTCGCTAAAAAACCAGAAGGAAAAAAAAGGAAAGGCCCCCACTTTGCCAACATCCAATGATTATAGAAAATGAATGAGTTATGACAACTCTATCAAAACAAGGCGGACTTTGTGGATATAACATAAGGCAATAATTTATAAAATATAAAGTCTTTATTACAAAATGATTAAAATAACATTCAACAGACAAAGACACCCTACTAACTGATGTGGTCAACAGATACCCAATAGGATAGACATGGAAGTATGGATCTGAAATAAGTTTTGTAAAATCCATAATGGACACAAATTACTATATAGAAATCTCAATGGGTAGAATCCATAGACTTTTCCATGCTTTGTCAACGCGTTTCAAAATTTTAATAGCTTCCTCGGGACAGTACTGGGTAGGTGCTGATGAACCTCAAGACCAGGTACAGGGGGACACCACACAAAACAAGTTTAGGACCAGGAATAATCCTTTTCACCAAATGAGTTGGCAAAGGTAAAGAATAGACCAATTATTTGACACCTAGGATGAGGAGAAAGTCTCACCTCCTAATATAACCAAGGTCGCTGGTAATTCTATTGATGGGGGATGGGTTGATTTGATCAGAGTGGATTGATATACGCAAGAAGAAAAATTTGTATATCCGACATCACCATCGATGTCAAAATAAAAATGGTATAATCACCCCTGAAGGAGGAGGCACAATTATTGCCTTGATAGGTCCACCCGAATATCGTCCTAATCATCAAATTAATATATAGATGGAGCCTTGTTATCATGTATCCAGGGCTTTCTCATATTCAAGGGGGCTTTGAATTATAAAGCCATAGCCATAGAACCCCAAGTGGGCTATAAGGTACCTCTTGCAGGAAAGGCTAATGGGATGGGTGTCCCCACTGTTCAGCACAGTTTTAGCTGTGTGTTTTTTACAAATTTTTCATAAACCAAAATGATCGATGTTTGCGTGTCCTGGGCTGATCGGTTGGCCCGATGTAATGTGAACACAGGTCATCGGATGCTCAGCACAGTCATGATTCTGAGAATGCTTTACATTTTCTGAATGCATGCAAAGCGTTCTCTGATTGAACAAGGGGTAGAGACGGGATGGCGGTGACGCTTTCTTGCACCGTCCAGTGAGAATGCTGAACCAATCAGAGCTGGATCAGTGTAATTTTGTAAAAATATGATACCTAGAATTCATCTTTAACCACTTCCAGACCAGGCCTTTTCTGGCACTGTTAAAAAAAACATCAGTATTTTTTGCTAGAAAATTTACTTCTCGGCCGTCATTCGAACCCCCAACTATTATATATTTATTTTTAAAGCAGGGGACCTAGAATAAATTGGTGGGTTTTGGAAATTTTTATGTCACACTGCATTTTACGTAGCATTTCTTTCAAACGCCAATTTTTTTATTTATTTTTTGTCCTCTTCCCGTCCGCCGTATGCAGAATGACGGCCGGGAAGTGATTCTGTTATCCTGACTGGGCGTCATATGACGTCCAGCAGGATAACATGCCGGCGCACGCCCATGGGGGCACGCGTTGATCGCGGCGTGTCAGTCTGACACACCGCATCTCTGATCGTGGTAAGAAAGCCTCTGACAGAGGCTTCTTGCCACCTGATCAGCTAAGACCAATCACAGAGTGAAACGGGAAGTGCCGGTAAACGGCATTCCTCGGTTCGTGCTGACAGGGAGAGAGAACCTAATTTTATTTTTAAATACAAAAGATACTCCAAATGCCATAACTTCTTTAAAATTTAAAATGTGCGATGGCGAAAACGTATGTAAATTTTACTATCCATAGGCCAACGCTTTAACAGGTTACCACTTTAGGTTTAAAGAGGAGGTCTAGTGCTAGAATTACTGCCCATGATCTGATGTTCGCGGTGATTCCTCACGTGTGGGCCGATCACTATTTGTGTGCGTGCAGGGAACGGACGATCGATATTTGTGTTCGTGCGTTGGCTTTTGCGCAGGGGGACGGGGGGCACTTAAAAAGAAAAAATAATAATTTGACTACTTTTTTTTTTTTTTTACACTTTTATTGCTGTAACAAGGAATGTAAACCTCCTTCTAACCGCAATAGGCATGCGACCGGTTTTCTTTATAGAGAGATCTGGGATCTATAAGACCCCAAATCCCTCTTTTGCTCATAAAAGCATTCGATCACACCAAGATTGGTGTTTTTCAATGCTTTAGATTTTTGAAAATGGCGCAGTTGAGATCTGAGTAAGTCTGAAGTGATGTCGGGTCATCATTTCCGGGTTACCGTATCCGAGAGCTGATCAAAGCCAATCCAGAAGCACCTGCTGGTTGCTCGGGTGTCCCAGTGGGGTGGGAGAGCCAGAGAAAGTCGCGAGGGGGGGACGTCTCATGCTGCATGTAAATGCAGTCCAGTGGCTAATTGGCCGCTAGTATTACTTTTGCAAGAGAGCCGACCGTCTGCTCTTAAAAAAACAAAACAAAAAGGTACCGGCATCATCCCGGTATAACCACTTGAAGTCCACAGCGTATGAATAGGTCGCTGGTCAGCAAGTGGTTAATTAAAGAAGTCCAGAAAAGGCCAAGAACTTTGGACATTCATTACTCCTGTTCTCCTCTTTTATAAATGGGGTGTAATAAGTAATTGTTCCAAACTAAAGTACATTTATGCATTTAAGTGTTGTACTGTTAGTTTGTACATTTTCGGCACATGCATCTTTCATGGTGTTGAATGGTACAATGGAAAATGCACAAAAAACACACTATAACAACTCCTAAACAAACTAGTTTTTTAAATGGGCGCTAAGGGCCTATTTGGGAAATGCTGCACAGCTCAAAGGTAGAAATCAAGCCATATCATCTTTTTCTTTATTAATTATTTGATTGCCTTTACAGAAGAAATCTCCTCGTGAAAGTGACAAGCACATGAGCAGTAGCTCTTCTGGGATTCCCTCACCTTCAAGTTTTGCTGCCCCAAACCCTAAACACGAATGGAAAGTAATTGCGTCAGCAAAAAAGTCACGTAAGTAGAGTATTGCCTGCACAATTTTTCTACATTTGTAGGTAAGCATGGAAAGGTGCATTGCTGATGAGCAATTGGCCTGTTCTGATATACAACTGTCTCTGCTGAAAACCGAAAACTACCAAGAATGTCATTTCTTTAATCGCTACCCGACCAGCCGCCAGTTATACTGCAGGAGATTGGCACGGCTGCGCAAATTGCTGTAGCTGTACGTCGCTCCAGGTGTGACAGCGAGAATCGGGATCTGTGTGTGTAAACGCACAAATCCCGGTTCTCTCAGGGGAGAGGAGACTGATCGTGTGTTCATGCTATGCATGAACACCTATCGGTCTCCTCCCCTAGTCCCATCCCCCTACAGTTAGAACACAGTTAACCCCTGCTCTGCCAGTGACATTTTATACAGTAATTGTCGCTATTTTAGCTCTGATCGCTGTATAAATGTCAATGGTCCTATCTGTCCGCTGCAATGTCGCAGTCCTGATAAACTCAGATCGCCGCCATTACTAGTAAAAAATAAATAAAAAGGACCTAAATCTATCCCTCATTTTGTAGATGCTATAACTTTTGCGCTAACCAACATGCACTTATTGCGATATATTTTTGATTTAAAAAAAAATATGTAGAAGAATATATTCCGGCCTAAACTGATGAATTTTTTTTTTATTATTATTATTATTTTGGCGGATATTGATTATAGCAAAAAGTACAAAATATTGTGTTTTGTTTTTTTTATAGTGCAAAAAATAGACTGCAGAGGTGATCAAACACCAACAAAAGAAAGCTCTATTTGTGGGGAAAAAAAGGACATACATTTTGTTTGGGTACAGCGTTGCACGACCGCGCAATTGTCAGTTAAAGCAACACAGTGACGTATCACAAAAAATGTCCTGGTCAGGAAGGGGGCAAATCCATCCAGGCTGAAGGGGTTAATATACATCTCAGGACACAGAGCTACTTCATATCCATTATGATAGGATTATGCTGCAATGCTCGTGTGACTAGACACTGGCAAAAAAAAATAGCTGGAGGTCCCCTCCCCGTTAGGCAGGGCTTCAATTGTTTGTTTTGTTTTTTCCTATTTTTTGCTTGTCTCCCTAATTTTATGCGTTTCCATCGCTGTAGCTTCTACCTTGCCTGCTTTGCAGGATTTGAGTGGAAGGAATTCTGGTGATTCTGATTTCCCTGGCTTGTCCCAGGAGAATGTCTTATGCCGAGATTATAAACATGGCAGCAGATGGCCCTTCGTGTAAGGCTTTCATCCTCGCATGTACATTGTGGGGCACATCCTGGCAATCTGCTTCAATCTGGAGTTGATCTAAGACTGTCCTTAAGTGGAATCAAAGGTCCGATTTCAGTCTTGGTGGTCCTTTTATCAGAGGCTGATTGCTTCACACTCCTTAGTGCATGCATTTGTGCAAGGCATCATGTGTATTGTTCTGTCAGGACACCGTTGACTCCATGAGATCGCAATTTGGTACTTTCTGTATAGCTGAAATCTCCATTTGAACCCATCTGGGATATTTCTTTAGTCCTTCTGATGCATAAGGTTATTTGGTTGAAAAAAGGAAGCGGGGGGGAGGAAAGGAACAGTAGCTGCACTGTCAATGTGCTATGGAATATATCGCAGGAAACTATTCATTCATTAGTTATCTGCAGTATGTTAGTGCAGAGTATGAATTCAAAAGTCCAATGTGTCGGTGAGAGGAGTCCAACACTATTTCAATGCTGCGAATGTAATACACAGTTTATGAATTCCAGACCAGTGCCTTGATTAGCAGTATATAAAATATTCCACGTTCACCAATGTGACTTTTCAGTAAGCACCGCCACCAATCACTCGTTCCCCTTGATGCCCAGACCTAATATAGGTCACCATGTGCATTTTCCTTTTAACCACTTCCCTACCGGGCACGAAAACCCCCTTCCCGCCAAAGCCATTTTTCAGCTTTCAGCGCTCTTACACTTTGAATGACAATTGCGCAGTCCTGCGTCATGGCTCCCTAATGAAATTTGCGTCCTTTTTTTCCCACAAATAGAGCTTTCTTTTGGTGGTATTTGATCACCTCTGCGGTTTTTATTTTTTGCGCGATAAACAAAAGAGCGTCCAGTTAGGAAAAAAAAACACTTTTTTACTTTTTGCTATAATAAATCTCCATTTATTTTTTTTATTAACATTTTCCTCAGTTTAGGTCGATGCGTATTCTTCTACATATTTTTGGTATAAAAAAAAATTGCAATAAGCGTATATTGATTGGTTTGCGCAAAAGTTATAGCGTCTACATAACAAAGGATAGATTTATAGCATTTTTTTTTTTTTTTTTTTTTTTTTTACTAGTAATGGCGGCGATCTGCGATTTTTATTGTGACTGCGATATTGCGACGGACAGATCGGACACTTTTGACACATTTTTGGGATCATCCACATTTATACAGCGATCCCTGCTATAAAAATGCATTGATTACTGTATAAATGTGACTGGCTGGGAAGGGGTTAACACTAGGGGGCGAGGAAGGGGTTAAATGTGTTTCCTATATGTGTTCTAACTGTGGGGGGAGGGGACTGACTGGGGGAGGTGACCGATGGTTGTCCCTATGTACGAGGGACACACCATCGGTCTCCTCTCCCTGACAGGACGTGGCTCTGTGTGTTTACACACACAGATCCACTTTCCTGCTCGGTTACTGGGCAATCGCGGGTGCCCGGCGGCCATCGCTGCCGCCGGGCACGCGCATCGGGTCCCCAGCAACGCGGCGGGTGCGCGCGGGCGACGCTTGCGCACGCCCCCTAGCTCCTTTTTTTAAAGGCAGGACGTCATATGGAAAATGCCAAAGGAAAAATACTTACAAAGTTGCACCACATGAATGTTAGTCGCTGAGGATGCTACCTTTTTGTTAGGCATGTTTTGCAGATTGCTGCATGAAGTTTTAAACTGTTCAGTTGTTTGGATTCTGTGGGCTTGGTGCCCTTCCCCTCATGTTCAGTGCTTTGGGACATCCCTATCATAATGGATATGAAGATGCTCTGTTCTGGGATGTACAATAAAGAAAATGCCTTTCTTGGAGTACATCATGGGGCATGGCAATCCTGTCCCTCTGTTGTTGTTGTGGTTTATAGCTTGCTACAAAAGTTGAAGCCTTTCCTAATAGGGTTATGCCTGCATTTTTATTTTATTTTTTAGTGTTCAGTCACCTGAAGGTAGCAGCATAACCCTTTTGTAATGGATATAAAGATTCTCTGTTTACCGTGATCTACAGGAAAACCTAAAATCCCCATTTTAAGCTCTGAGGGACCAGCCTTAAACGGTTCCTGACCGGCTCACGTGTATTTTCGGGGGCAGAATGGCTCCCCTGTGCGAAACCCCATACAGGTACGGAGTTCCTTTTTAAGAGCCGTCAGAGGGCACGCCCCCTGCAAGATCGGGGACCCGATGCGTGTGGCCGGCGGTCGCGATCCGCCACGCATGATCGCGTGCACAAGCGCCAGCACAGGGATCCCTGTGCTGCCAGAGGAGAGTAAACATGTCGTTTGTTCCTAGTAAGTAGGAACAGCGATCAAATCCCCATACAGTTAGAACACACATTTAACCCCTTGATTGCCCCATAGTGTTAACCCTTTCCCTACCAGTGTCATTAACACAGTAATCGGTGCATTTTTTTTTTTTAGCACTGATCACTATAAATGTCAATGGTGTCAAGTGTCCGATCTGTCCATCACAATACCGCTAAAAATCGCAGATCACCACCATTACTAGGGCTGGGCGATTTTCCCCCCAAAAAAAATCTGCGATTTTTTTTGTAAAAAACTCGATTTACGATTCGATTTTTTTTTTTTATTATTATTATATTAATTAAAGTGCATCAACAAACAAAATTGCAAAGGCAAACCCTTTCTCTAACTGCAAAGTCAGTGTGCAACAAACACACAATATAATCCAGCGCTCATGAAACATACATTATTAACTATTGAAAACTCTTGAAACTCTGTGTGTGATTCCTTCTGTCCCAGCCTTGCTGCGATCCTGGCTCTGCATCCTTTTGGGTTGGAGGGCCCTCCACACGCTGGTCTGCCTGTTGTCCATCATTCAAGGTACTGTGCTCACACGGAGATCATGCCACAGGCTTTGTTTTGACTTTTTTAACCCCTCCTTGCTCCACGGATGTCACTGCAAGTTTAACAAGTTTGTCACCACTGGCAACTGGAGAGTTAAGATTAATTTGCCCTCTGCACATTTGGGATTGGATCCCTCTCTTTATTGTGATTAATAAATGGACTAAGCTTTTTTATCAATTCTTCAAGAGTTTTCAATAGTTAATAATGTATGTTCCATGAGCGCTGGATTATATTGTGTGCATGTTGTGTATTTTGTACTTCTGGGTACGGATTTTTTCTTGCTGTGCTGGATACTGTTTTTTCCCCCTTTTTGGATACTTTGTACTTCCCAAAATATTTGGGATTTTTTTCTTATTATTATTATTATCATCCATTATATTTTTTTCTTTATCCACCAATTTAGCGCTTGTGACCTTTTGTTGTTTTTTGCAGTGTGCAACAAAGATTGTTAATCATCCAAATTATTAATACTGTATTTGGATTTAGCTAATAAAACAACAAAAAATCCTGAGGTTACTCTTAGTTGAATTGAACTGTGTCCATGCCTCACTGTACCCTTGTCTCACTGTGCCCGTGTCTCACTGTGCCCGTGCTTCAATCACTGTGCCCATACCTGATGCAGATTTTCATGGTATACGGATTTTACTGCTACACCGGTGGCCATTCCAGTATTCAAAAGCCGCGCCTCCTCCTCGTCTGTGATAGGCGGAACACTCAATTTCCCAGCATTCAGTGTTCCGCCTATCATGGTCATCCTCATAACACAGACGAGGATGAGAGGATGTCCGTGATAGGCTGAATACTGCCTGCTGTGAAATTGAGTGTTCCGCCTATCACAGACGACGAGGACTCGGGAGGCGCGGCTTTTGAACACTGCAATGGCCGCCGTCTGTCTGCATGACACGCTGATCAGGTAGGCAGACGGCGGCTGCAGCGAGTAGATGTAATTGGGGTAACGCTGCCCAGTGCTATTCCGGATACGCCCCCTGCAGTCCTGCTCCGGAAACTTTGAAGGAAAAAAAAAAATTTATTTATTTTTTTTTTTTTTTCAAATTCAAAAAAAAAAAAAAAATCTAAAAAAATCGATTTTCTTCAAAACTGAATCGATTTGAGCTCAAAACTCGATTCAAGATTAAAATCGATTTTTTTCCCAGCCCTAACCATTACTAGTAAAAAAAAATGCCATAAATCTTTGCCATAGTTTGGTTTGCGCAAATATAGCGTCTACAATCTATATACGCTTATTGCGATTTTTACCAAAAATATGTAGAAGAATACATATTAGCCTAAACTGAAAAATAAATTTGTGTGTTTTTATATATTTTTTTGGGGATATTTATTATAGCAAAAAGTGCTTTTTGATAAAAAAAATGTAGAAGAATATATATCATCGGCCTAAACTAATGAAGAAATTTTGTTTTAAACATTTTTTGGGATATTGTAGCAAAATGTAAAAAATATTGTTACTCTTTCGTTCATGGACTGACACAGCTTCCTATTGAAAAGTGGGTATTATCCTATCTTTAGGAGTGACTAGGCAGAAAAAACTTGTAAAAAGTGTTACATCACACCTTCTACAGCACCGCCCAGGGGGCGGACCCTCTGGGTATAATCCCTCTGCACCTCGCAGATCATTTTTTTTTTTTCTGTCTAGCAAGGAGGACATGGCTCCCTTCGGGCCCACTGGTCCGGTGGAATTTATTTTTTTTTACATTTTTTTTTATTTTTTTTGTTTCCTGCGATCTTCGATCAACTGCCGACTGGGTGACAGGCTGGATCCTTGATCCTTGTAGTCCCCCCCCCCCCCCCCCCCAGTTTCGGGCATCGAGCGTGTGCCGACCCTAGCTATGCGCTGTGTTTTCCACGTCATGCCCGTCGCTCTACGGGTGGCCGGTGAGCCTACGCTCCAGGGCTTGCATCGGACCGCTCAGCTTAGGCTGACCTTTACGGCCGAGTCGCAGTAGCCTGGCCGGTGAGCTCGCGCTCCAGGGCATGCATATGATCGTTCCCTAGGGTTCAATCACGGCATGCCTGGCCGACAGTCACCTCCATCCGCGGATAATGATCTGTCCGGAATGTCTTCCAGCATGATCCACGCAGGAAAGGTAAGTAGCTCCCCTGCTTCGACAGGGGGACTTGGCTGGACATTCCTGGAGAGATCAAGTAAGTGGTTGTAGCCCCTTTCTTTCCTCTCTCCCTGCCTTCCCTCCTCCCTGGGCTCTGAGCTAAGGTTGCTGGGTGCTGGGGGTCACCTGGGGGGCTCCATCTGAAGCGGGGCTGTGCTGTAGCTGTCGTTTAAAAAATGTAATTTGTGTGTGTGTGTGCCTTTTCTCCCTCCATGCTGTCGGCGGCCATTTTGGGGTGGTACATGCCTGTTGGCCTCTAGTGACCGGCCATTTTCTTGTGGTTCGCGCCAATATGTATGTAATTACCGCCGCCAGGTGGCCATCTTTTTGTGGCTCGCGGCCGTTTTTTGCCTCTGTCGGCTCGGCGGCCATTTTCTTAGGACCCACATTGTTTTCAATACTGCCGCTCGGCGGCTATTTTGCGGAAGTCTTCGGCCTCTAGGGTGCATTTCACTGGCGCAAATTCACACAGGGAACGCTGATGAGAATGGGATAGCATCACAGGTGGAGCACACGGCAGCGATAGCGGTACCGTTCCAAGGGTGGTGAGTCCTCTTTGAGATCTGCATCTCTGTAGCAGCTAGGAGGGTAGCCTATTGATGCCTTGCCTGGAGTCCCTGTGGGTGACAGCGCGTGGGTCAGCATGGCGTCTGAAGCAGATGTTTTTTCCCCTGAAACACCTGAGTTGGCAGCTGGTGCCCCTGGAAGTTTTTGTTGCCAAGGTAGAAGCGGCGCATGGGAACACGGGGGGTGGAAATCGCCCCGTCCCCCGCCATCTTCTGGGGATAATTGTGATGCAGAACCAGGCCCGGCTGTGGCTCATGGCCCGGATTCCGATGCATCAGAGACTGCAGACCATGACCGGTCGCCAAGTCCAGGTCAGCACGCAAAAAGGCTTTGGTATCTGACCTTATCACGGCAGTGCGGGATATGCTAAAATGGGAGAATGCTGCTAAAGCAGCAGAGACACCGTTCCCTTTTGGGTTCCATAAACCGGCCCGCACTGCTAAGGTGTTTCCTTGTGTGTCTTATCTTGATAAGCTCTTGTACAAGGAGTGGGAAGACCCACTGAGGGTTTTTTGCAGCCCCAAAAATTTTGGGGCGGTTCGGTACCCCTTAAGGAGGGTTCCTGAAAAAATGGACCTCTCCCCCCCGATAGTGGACCCCCCTGTGTCCAGACTTGACAAGTTACCACGATTCCAGTGGAAGGAGCTCCTGTCTTCAGGGTCACTCGCTACCTATACACAGTGGGGGGCTCAGCGGTATGTCCAGCATTGGCTGGGGTTTTTCTGATGGCTCAGACACTGACTGAGTACGCAAAAAGGCTACTCCAGGGGTTAAAGACACGGGAGACGACTCCTAATGAGATAGCTCTGGCTGACCAGTTGGTACAGGGCCTTGAGTCTGTCTGCGAATCAGACATGGATACTATTCCCTTGCTGTCTTGAGCCTCCGTGTATGCGGTGGCATTACGCCGCCTGATCCGCAGACTAGCACCTTAGCCAGACCAATCTTCCTAGAAAGCCCTGTTGGATTTGCCCTTTTAAGGCGACAGACTTTTGGGGCCTCTCTGGATGACATCTTTTAAGATGCCATAGGAGGTAAAAGCACATTGCTTCTGCAATCCAAAAAAGGGGTAAGGAGCCACGCCATAGGCAAAGGGCACTCCTTCACCGCGCACAAGCAGTTCTTTCGTCTACCAAGTAAAAGATCCCAGGCCGATAAAGCGCCTGCTGAGGGACAGAAGCGTTCCTGGGTTTGCAAGCCCAACCTTGCTTGCTTACCGAACAGATTTTTTTCCCTCCTTAACCGCCAGCTTCAGCCGACTTGTCGGGAAACCCTACATGGGGCAGTCCAAGACCTACTGATACGCAGGGTGGGCCTTCCTGTCTTAGTACAGGAACGGGTTCAGGGGTCCTACTCAAATCTGTTCGTAGTGCTGAAGGAGGGGGTTCGTCCTGTCTTGGATCTCAGGACCCTCAAATGCTTTGTGAAAGTACAAAGATTCCGGAAAGGAGTTGGCTCGCTCTGTTGCGCCCTGGGAAAGACCACTACCAATGGTAGCTCTCCCCTTTGGCCTGGCATCGGCACCAAGGGTGTTCACCAAGGTGCTTGCTCCGATTCTGGCCCTACTAAGACAGCGTGGCTTCGCGATCATGGGCAACTTGGACTATCTTCTGAGGGTCACTTCAGACTTAAATTTAGAAGTAAAGCGTGTCTATAACCTGTCATACCCTCCTATACTGGTGGGGTGCTGAACACTCAGAAGTCAGTGTTGGTACCGTCCCAACTCCTAGTGTGTCTAGAGTTGATTCTGGACGACTCGGAGGCGCAAGTTTTTTTTCTCCCATGGGGAAAGTTGCAGACCCTTCGGGCTGCGGTGTGGCAGTTGACATCCCAAAAATGGGTTGTCACGCCACTTTTGCAGGCGAGTCCTGGTCCTCATGGTAGCCTCCTTCGAGGCGGTACCATAGGCACTATTTCACACGCGAGTGTTAGAGGTAACTCTGTCCTTTAAGGGTCAAGTGCCCTTCATCCCTGGATTATCTAAATCCGGGTGAGCCATCTAATCAGGACCTCCCTAGTTGGTGGCCGACATCAACGGCATTTCTGTCTGGGAAGTTGTTCCTTCCTTTTTACTGGATGGTGGTCACGGCAGACGCCTGTCTTCCCGGTTGCAGAGGAGTCTGAGGAGCTCAGTCAACCTGGGTCGCTGGACTCCGGTGGAACCCATTGCAGATCATTGGCCTGAAATCTGGGCGATCTGGCTTTGCCTTTCCACATGGTCTCAGAGGCTACAAGGGCGTCCAGTCAGAATCCAGTCGGACAAACACCACAGTGGTGGCGTATGTCAATCAGCAAGGAGGAACAAGCAGCTCTGCTGCAGCATCGGAGGTCGCTCACCTCATAAGGGGCTCCCTTACAAGAGGGATATATCTCCTGACTTCTCGACTCCGTCGGAAGGTATTGAGGTTTGTGACCAGGTCAAGAGACCCTTGGGCAAACAGGACATATGCGTTTAGTCGGTACTGACTCCACAGTGCCATAATCTTTGCCCTTCCTCCTCGGAAGCTCCTTCTACGATGGTCCCAATTGTTCTGAATTGGCCTCTGCGTCCTTGGTACGCCGATCTAGTGCGTTTTGGTAGCAGACGCCTTTTGCATCTACTGTTAAGAAGGACCTGCTGTCGCTAGATCCCATACGCCATCCTGTTTTACAGTTACTGGCTTGAGAGCCAGGTGCTAAGAGACCGGGACCTGTCACTCGATTATCTCTACCATGAGGAGTGCTCAGAAATCATCCCCTAGGAAGATTACCATCGCCCTTGGAAGACCTGCATATCCAATTGTGAGGAAATGAGGTGGCATCCGCGTACTTATTTGGTTTCAGAGTCCTGCTGCTGTTCAGCAGGAAACGGGCCAAAAATATTACTTGCGTTCAATTAGGGGGCAGGTATCTGCCCTGGCTGTCTTTTTCAACGACCCCTGGTGGCTCACTCACTAGTGAGAATGTTGTACAGTGGGTTCGGCAGGCGGCCCCTCCGGTCCACCTTCCACTACCTCCGTGGGGCTTGTGTAGCAGACGTCCTTTTGGCGTCTACCACTACGAGAGGACCTGCTGGCACAGGGTACCATATGCCATCCTGCTTGCAGTCAATGGCTTCAACGGCATGACCTCTAAGTGTCTCAGAAACCACCGTTTGAGTACATCAGGGAGATTCCCTTGTTGACACTTTCTCAGAAAGTGGTCCTTTTGGTGGCTGTTATGCCAGTAAGATGGGTTTCTGAGCGGGCAGCCTTGTCATACAAGCCTCCATATCTGATCTTCCACAAGGATAAGGTGGTGCTGAGTCCGCAGCCTTCTTTTCTTCCGAAGGTCGTTTTTTTCGACCTTCCATCTCAAGGAAGACATGTACTGCAATCCTTGTGTCCTCATCCGTCGAATCCTAAGAAGACGACGTTGCATTCCTTGGACGTTGTCTAAACTCTGAGAGAATGCTTGTCTGGTACTGCTATGTTCCAGAGTCCAGACTCACTGTTGGTTTCGGTGGCTGGTCCCAAGAAGGGCCCAGCGGTCTCGTCGGCCACCATCTCTAGGTGGATCCGACAGATCGTGATCAGGCTTACGCCATGAAGGGTCAGGCGCCTCCCTTTTCCCAGCTTATTCGACCAGGGCAAGATATGCCTCTTGGTTTACGTCAGTTAAAGGGGTTGTAAAGGTTCGTTTTTTATTTTCTAAATAGGTTCCTTTAAGCTAGTGCATTGTTGGTTTACTTACCTTTTCCTTAGATTTCCCTTCTAAATATTTTTTTTCTTTTGTTTTCTTTGTCTGAATTTTCCACTTCCTGTTCCTCCTCAGTAAGCTGTTCTGGCTGACTCCACACCCCTCGGATGATGGTGTGAAGTTTAGTGAGGAGAAACAGGAAGTGAGAAATTCAGACAAAGAAAAAAAGCATTTAAAAGGTAAATCAAAGGAAAAGGTAAGTAAACCAACAATGCACTAGCTTAAAGGAACCTATTTAGAAAATAAAAAACGAACCTTTACAACCCCTTTAAGACGGTTTTCTGAGACGGCAGCTTTGTCACGCAAGGCTCCTTATCTGATCTTCCACAAGGATAGGTGGTGCTGCGTCCGCAGCCTTCTTTTCTTCCTAGGGTCTTGGACCTTCCATCTCAAGGAAGACATTGTACTACCATCCTTGTGTCTTCATCCGTCGAATCCTAGGAGACGACGTTGTATTTTTTTGGACACTGCCCGAGCTCTGAGAACATCTAGCGTCTATTTCACCAGGTGTGTAAGGCGGCGACCTGCTCGTCCGTTCACACTTTCACTAAACTTTACAAGTTGATGTGTGTGCGCATCTTCGGCCGCAAGGTATTGCGGCTGTTTAGAGTTGCAACTCCTCTGTTGAGAAGCTCTGTTTTGCTTTGGGGTGAAAGTTGTTTTAATGCTGTTCCCACCCCTCGTTTTTGACACTGCTTTGGGACGTCTCACTTGTCAATAGGAAGCTGTCAGTCCATGAACGAAAGAGTAAATAGGATTTTTTTACTCACCGTAAAATCCTTTTCTCTGAGTTCATGGACTGACACAGCACCCACCCCTCGTTTTAAGTTTGTACTGCTTTTTGACGAACTGATCTGCGAGGTGCAGAGAGAGGGATTATACCCAGAGGGTCCGCCCCCTGGGCGGTGCTGTAGAAGGTGTGATGTAACACTTTTTACAATTTTTTTTTTTTTCTGCCTAGTCACTCCTAAAGATGGGATAATACCCACTTGTCAATAGGAAGCTGTGTCAGTCCATGAACTCAGAGAAAAGGATCTTACGGGGAGTAAAAAATCGAATTTTCTCTTATCGTCCATGGACTGACACAGCTCTCATACTGTTTACTTGTGGGTATATGTCCCTGCTTGCAGGAGAAGACCTAGGCAGAATGTTAGATGTTAGAAACATTCTAGAACAAAACCAGAGCTGAACAGCCCCACCCAGGGGGGCGGTCCCTCCGGACATTACCCTCCCACCTGCAGCTAGCAGCCTCAGTTTTTTTTCTGCCTAGCAGAAGAAGAAGACGTGGCTCTCTCAGAAGCCAGTCTCCTGGAAGATTTTACTTTTATTCCTTTGGGAATTTTATTTTATTTTTGAGACCTTCAATCAACTGTCGGCTGGGCAAAAGGTTGGGTACACTGGTATCCTCAGTCTTCCCTGTCCGAACATCGAGCGTGCTGATCCTCGCCTTGTGTGCGTGAGACTCAGTTCACGACATGCCCCATGACTCCCAGGGGTGGCCGGGTTGCTTTTACGCTCCCGCGGTCCTCTCAAGATTGAACAGTACCTGTCTGTATCTTTCACGGTGGACCGAGCCGACAGCTACGCAGTACTACTCTGTAATAGGTCTGTCTGAAACAAGCCAATGGGTCCCTCTGGGACGGGTAAGTAGTCTCTCCTGCTGCAGGTTAGTACATGCTGGCTGTGTTTCTTTATATGGGGGGTTTATCCCTGTCTCCCCCCCCCCCCCCCCCCCGTTAGGCTGCTCTCTGCACCGGTGCTGTGTGGGGTCGCTTGGGGGTCACTCTGGCCTGGCTGGGGGCGCTTATGTCTGTTTTAGTGGAGAGGAGCAGTGTTCTGGTGTGTGGGTGTTGTATACTGTGTGCGCCATTAGCGCTGTGAGGTGATTTGAAAACTGCGCTCGGCGGCCATCTTGCCGTGGGTCTCTGGCACAGTAATGCATGCGGCCGGCGGCCATTTTCTTGAAGCCGCGGCGCTTTTAGTTTTGATTTCGGCCTCTATCGGCGCTGCTGCGGCGCGAATCTCACATTCTCCTCACAATCTCCTCACACCCTCCTCGGGCTTCACTCGCTGCAGCGCGGTTTCATACAGCGGATCTGAGTGGTCCTTACAAGGGTTGGTGAGTCCTCTGGGTATCCTCTCCTCAGCCTCAGCGCAGCCAGTGGGTGGACTGTACTATTCACTGTAATGGGTGTATAGGGTCTCAGAGGGTGGCAGTATGGAGTCTGGTTCACCTGCTTCTCCACTGTCTGAGGCAACTGGCAGTGCTCCTGTGGTCCCTAGCGACTAGTTGTCGGCAGTCCTGGAATCATCCTTGTCAGGATGGAAGCGGTGTGAGAACGCAAGGGAGCTTTAAAGTAGAGGTCGACCGATATGGGTTTTTCGCTGGCCGATGCCGATATTTAGAAATTTGGGCGGCCGATGGCCGATTTTTGTGGCCGATTTTTGTGTGGCCGATTAAAAAAAACAAAAAAAAAAAAACCTCACCCACTCCACTCCTTCCTGCTTACTCCCGTCACTCTAGCACACACTTGATGTCCTCAGTACAGATGGCACTGGCAGGTGGCACTGGTGTGGAACTGGCAGGTGGCACTGATTGGCACTAGCAGATGGCGCTGGTTTGGAACTGACAGTTGGCACTGGCAGGTGGCACTGGTTTGGAACTGGCAGGTGGCACTGGCAGGTGGCACTGATTAGCACTGGCAGGTGGCACTGATTAGCACTGGCAGGTGGCACTGATTGGCACTAGCAGATGGCGCTGGTTTGGAACTGACAGATGGCACTATTGGCACTGGCAGGTGGCACTGATTGGCACTAGCAGGTGGCACTGGTTTGGAACTGACAGATGGCACTGGCAGGTGGCACTGGTTTGGAACTGACAGATGGCGCTATTGGCACTGATTGGCACTAGCAGGTGGCACTGGTTTGGAACTGACAGATGGCACTAGTTTGGGACAGATGGCACTGATTGGCGGTGGGGCTGGCTGGCGGTGGCAGGTGGCGCTGGCTGGCGGTGGCGCTGGCTGGCGGTGGCGGGCGGCGCTGGCTGGCGGTGGGTGGTGCTGGGTGGCGGCGGGTGGTGCTGGCTGGCGGTGGCGTTGGCTGGCGGTGGCGCTGGCGGTGGCGGGTGGCACTGGCTGGCGGTGGCGCTGGCTGGCGGTGGTGCTGACGGTGGCTGGCGGTGGCACTGGCTGGCGGCACTGACAGATTGCACTGATTTTGCAGACCCAGCAGCTAAATTACATCAGCCAATGATTGGGCTGCTTTAGAAAGGGGGCGGGGCCACATACACATAGCGACCCGCCCAGATACCATCCCATTAGCTGGTGTAATATAGCTGCTGGGTCCCGCCCACCCCGGCCGGGTCCCGCCCACCCCGACATCGAGCTGACAGCTCCTCTCTCTCTCTCCTTTCTGCTCACACACTCAACGGCTCTGGCTGCATCAAGCGCCGCGCTGAGTGTGTGAGCAGAGAGGAGAGAGAGACAGAGAGGAGCTGTCAGCTCGATGTCGGGGTGGGCGGGACCCAGCAGCTATATTACACCAGCTAATGGGATGGTATCTGGGCGGGTCGCTACGTGTATGTGGCCCCGCCCCCTTTCTAAAGCAGCCCAATCATTGGCTGGTGTAATTTAGCTGCCGGGTCCCGCCCACCCCGCCCACCCCTTTAGCTGCCGGGTCCCGCCCACCCCCGACATCAAGCTGACAGCTCCTCTCTGTCTCTCTCTCCTCTCTGCTCACACACTCAGCGCGGCGCTTGATGCAGCCAGAGCCGCTGAGTGTGGAGAAGGAAGAATGAGCGGAGGTCAGTCTGAAATATCGGCCTAAAGCCGATTTATCAAATATCGGCCGATAAATCGGCCAGCCGATATATCGGTCGACCTCTACTTTAAAGCGCCCCCTCCCCACACATTCTTCTGTAGGGGAGTGCTCTGTCTCAGATATGGGCCTAGCTACTGCTGCTCAGGACCCTAGCTCTGAGGATTTTCATGTTTTTGAACAGGATATTCCCTGTGAGGAAGACCCCAGTTCTGAATAACTGACAGGGTGCTTGTAAGTGAACTCATTGATGCTGTGAAGGACACTATCAAGCTGAATGTTGAGGCTGAGGAACCTCAGGTGGAAGCTGTCTCCTTTTTTGGTTCCTTTTAAAGCCGTTTATTCGAAAAAGGTTTTTCCATATGTGCCTCTTCTTCTTTTTTTTTTTTTTTTTATACATTCATTGACCAAGTCTGGGATAAAGACTTAGCCGCAGAAGACTTTGACGGTCCCGCGACGCCTAGCCATGAGGTACCCCTTGAGGGGGACCTGGTTAAGAAGTGGACTCTCCCCCCAGTGGGCGACCCCCCGGTCGCCCGTTTGAATAGGGCTACCATGCTCCCAATGGAAGGGACTCCTGCATTTAAGGATCCCACTAACAGGAGGTCAGAAGTGGTGAGTAGAACTATGTTTACCTTATTGGGGTCTGCCTTACGCCCTATAGTGGCGGCGACACTTGTGTCTCAAGACACTCACAGGTTGGGTCTCCACACAAGCATGCATGTGACCCCTGGGTTCAATCCCGGGTAGGTCTAGAGTGCATTGTAAATGGGCTTGCATGTGACCCTGTGTTCAATCACGGGTCTAGAGTGCATTGCCATGTGACCCATGGCATCTCCGCTCAAAGATTTTGCACCAGACAGTACAGGTGCATAATCTCCCTCCTGAGACCATTTCCCTGGCTCACCAACTTGCGAAGGGTTTAGTCTCTGTGTACGAGGCCACTTGGATGCAGCCCCTTTAACATTCTGGGGCCTCTATCTATGCTGTGGTGCTGCATCGTTTTATCTGGCTGAAATGCTGGTCGGCCGACCTAGCTTCCAAATAGCTCCTGGCTGACTTGCCCTTTAAGGGCGGTAGACTGTTTGGGCCGCCCTGGATGACATTATTGTGGATGTCACAGGGGGTAAGAGCACCTTCCTTCCTCAGTCTGTTAAGGAAGAAGAGCCCCACCGTAGGCCAGGCCTTTCCTTTCCGGCAAAGACAAAGGAGTTTTTCGTCAGTCAGAATCCACGGGTAAGCCCGCCCAGACTGAGAAAAGTGCGGCTGCAGGACATAAGCGTCCCTGGGTGCGTAAGCCTACCAAGCTAGCTCCCAAGCCGCCGCCGCATGAAGTCTTGCCCCGGCCCGACTCTGGGGCGGGGGGGACGTCCTTGCAGGTTCACGGTTCAGTGGACCTCCCGGATCTCCGACCGGTGGGTGTGCGAGGTGGTCTCCTCCAGGATAGAGTTCTGTTCTTGACCCCAGACAGATTCTTTCCCTCAATTCTCCCTCTCCCTCCTGACCGTCGGGCGGCCCTCTTAGGGGTTGTACAGGATGATCAGGTCCGGAGTGATTGTGCCGGTTCCGTCACAGGAGAGTTTTCAGGTTTTCTGCTTGAATCTGTTTGTAGTCCCAAAAGAGGGACGTGGTTCAGCCAATCCTGGGCCTTAAGGCCTGAATGCCTTGGTAATGGTGCAAAAGTTCCGCACTCCATCAAGGGTTTTTTTCTGGCATCCTTGGACATCACGGACGCCTACTTGCATGTTCCAATCTGCGCAAGTCACCAGTAGTTTCTGCTAGGGGTGCAACGGATCAAAAAACTCACAGATCGGATCAGAGCCACGGATCGGATCATTTTCGGATCGGCAAAAAAAAAAGTAATTTACTAATATCCAAAATCTCCCCCACTGTAATATCCACGTCACCCCCCCCCCCCCCCCCCCCACTGTAATATCCACAATTCCCCCACTGTAATATCCACAATCTCCCCCACTGTAATATCCACGTCACCCCCCCCCCCCCCCCCCCCACTGTAATATCCACAATTCCCCCACTGTAATATCCACAATCTCCCCCACTGTAATATCCACGTCACCCCCCCCCCCCCCCCACTGTAATGTCCACAATTCCCCCACTGTAATGTCCACAATTCCCCCACTGTAATGTCCACAATTCCCCCACTGTAATGTCCACAATTCCCCCACTGTAATGTCCACAATTCCCCCACTGTAATGTCCACAATTCCCCCACTGTAATGTCCACAATTCCCCCACTGTAATGTCCACAATTCCCCCACTGTAATGTCCACAATTCCCCCACTGTAATGTCCACAATTCCCCCACTGTAATGTCCACAATTCCCCCACTGTAATGTCCACAATTCCCCCACTGTAATGTCCACAATTCCCCCACTGTAATGTCCACAATTCCCCCACTGTAATGTCCACAATCTCCCCCACTGTAATGTCCACAATCTCCCCACTGTAATGTCCACAATCTCCCCACTGTAATGTCCACAATCTCCCCACTGTAATGTCTACAATCTCCCCACTGTAATGTCCACAATCTCCCCACTGTAATATCCACAATCTCCCCACTGTAATGGGCATCTCCCCCACTTACTTTAATCTCTCCCCCCGGCCAGTTCAGATCCACGAGCAGCGACGGTGAGGGGTGATGACGTCCTAAAGCCGAGGCAGCGGATCGCGTGGTGATCCGATCCGAACAGGGTGACCCGTTCGGATCACCGCCGATCCGTTGCAGCACTAGTTTTACGATCGGCGAAGTCCACTATCAATTTGTGGCTCTTCCCTTCGGCCTAGCCTCGGCACCAAAGGTTTTTCACCAAGGTGCTTGCTCCAGTTCTAGCTTTGCTGAGACAGCGAGGCATTGCTATCATGGGCTATCTGGACGATCTTCTAAGAGCAGACAATGGCTCAAAATTAGAAGACGTGTGACTATTGTCAGTCAGACCCTTAGAGACTTCGGGTGGCTCCCGAACATTCAGAAGTTGGTCCTGGTCCCGGCTCAGCATTTGGAGTATCTTGGTCTGATCCTGGACTCCATGGAGGCGTAGGTGTTCCTAACTCTGGAGAAGTTACTGACTTTTCAGCCTGTAGTGCGGGTCCTGACGTCTCGGAAATGGTCGTGAACCCGTTTTTTGCATGAGTCCTGGGACTCATAAGGGCCTCGTTCAAGCCTGTTCCGTATGCCCAATCACGCAAACGGGCATTACAGTAAGAGATCATGTACACTTGGGACAAATCCCCATTGTCCTTGGATCTTCAGATCCAGATGAGTCACCCACTCAGGGCGTCCCTGGCGTGGGGTTGGGGTCCCCGGCTCTTCGGTCCGGGAAGTCGTTCCTCCCCATCCAGTGGGAGGTGTTCATGACGGACTCCAGCCTGACGGGCTGGGGTGGAGTCTGGGGAGTCCTGTCAGCCCCAGGGCTTGGACTCCGGACGAAGCCCGTTTACCGATCAATCAGACTATGCCTCCCCACGTGGTCTCTATCGGCCATCTACATTCAAGCATAGACAATTGGCAGGCGGACTATCTGAGTCGCCAGACGCTGGACCAGGAAGAGTGGTCCTTACACCTGAAGGTTTTTTCAAAATCTGTGCCGGCGGTGGGGCATGCCGGATGTGGACCTGAGGGCCTCGCGACTCAATCATAAGGTGTCAAGGCTTGTGGCCAGGTCCAGGGATCCTTGGGCGGATGCCTCGGATCCTTTGGTGGCCCCATGGGGTCATTATCACCTGATATCCGTTATCCTCAGCTGCAGCTGCTTCCTCGCCTGCTGCGCAGGGTTGTGGCCGAGGGGATTCCGGTGATCCTCTTTGCGCCGGGTGGGTCTTGGCGTCATTGGTACACTGATCTGGTACGTCTCATCGCGGACGTTCCTTGGCGGTTGCCAATAAGGGAGGACCTTCTGTTTCAGGATCCTAATTTTCATCCTGTTTTACTGTCTCTGGCTTATCGGCATAGCTATTGGAAGCCAGGTGCTGAGAGCCCGAGGTCTCTCGGATTCGGTCATTTCGACCATGTTCAGGGCACGGAAGTCTTCCGCTTGAAAGACATATCTCCGTACCTGGGAAGCTTACATCGCTATGTGCGAAGAGCTGGACTAGCGTTCACGGACGTCTTCCGTCCCCAAGTATCCTGCGGTCCTTGCAGCGTGGTGTGACCCAAATGCTTGCTTTGAGTACCATTAGGGGTCAGTTTTCTGTCTTGGCCTACTTCCTTCAGCAACCGCTAGCAGGTCATTCCTTGGTAGCACCCTTGTGCAGGGGGTTCGCCATGTGCTCCCTCCTGTTAAACCTCCTCTCCCTCCTCGGGATTTGAATTTGGTGCTCTCGGTTCTCCGGGAACCTCATTTTGAAAATTTCAGAGATATTCTCCTCTTGACCTTGTCTCAGGAGGTGGCCTTCTTAGTGGCCATTACTTCTTCAGACGGGTGTCTGAGTTGGCGGCATCGTCTTGCAAACCGCCTTACTTGGTCATCCATAAGGATAAGGCGATGTTGCGTCCGCGACCTTCCTTTTGCAAGGGTGGTCTCGGATTTTCACCAACATGTGGACATTGTCCTCCCGTCCTTGTGTCCTCACCCATTGCATTCCAGAGGGTTTGTGCTTCACACATTTTATGTGGTACGTGATATGACTCACTAGTTGTCTGTCTCTGGTCCGAAACAGGGCCGAGCGGTGTTGTCTGCCACCTTTTCTAGATGGATCAGACAGACTGTCATTAAGGGGTTGCCCCCCCCCCCCCTTTCCGGCGCATGCCACCAGGGCAATTGGTGCTTCCTGGGCTTTCCGACATCAAGCGTCGGTTGCACAAGTGTGCAAGGCGGCGACCTAGTCGTCCGTTCATGCCTTTTCAAAATTCTATGAGGTTGATGTGGCTGCATCTTTGGATGCTTCCTTCGGCCGCAAAGTGTTGCAGGCCGCTGCTTAATGTTGCAACTCCTCCGTTGAGGAGCTCTGCTGGTTTTGGATTGAAGTTTTGGTTGTTCCTTTACTATTTGCTCCCACCCTTTTTCTTATACTGCTTTGGGACGTCCCACACGTAAACAGTATGAGAGCTATGTCAGTCCATGGACGATAAGAGAAAATAGGATTTTTGTACTCGCCGTAAAATCCGTTTCTCTGACGTCCATGGATTGACACAGCACCCACCCTTCCTTTTTAAGGTTTGTACTGCTTTGTTACGAACTGAGGCTGCAGGTGGGAGGGTAATGTCCGGAGGGACCGCCCCCCTGGGCGGGGCTGTTCAGCTCTGGTTTTGTTCTAGAATGTTTCTAACATTCTGCCTAGGTCTTCTCCTGCAGGCAGGGACATATACCCACACGTAAACAGTATGAGAGCTGTCAGTCCATGGACGTCAGAGAAACAGATTTTACGGTGAGTACAAAAATCCTTTTTTTTTTTTTTTTTTTTTTTTTGTGTATAGCACAAAAAATAAAAACCACAAAGGTGATCAAATGGCACCAAAAGAAAGCTCTATTTGTGGGCAAATAAGGACGCAAATTTCGTTTAAGTACAGCATTGCATGACCGCGCAATTACCAGTGAAAACAACGCAGTGCCAAATTGTAAAAGTGCTCTGGTCAGGAAGGGGGTAAAACCTTCCAGGGCTGAAGTGGTTAAAATTATACTAATAAAGCTCAAGAAGTAGAGTATTGCCTTCAAAGCTTTGCTACTTTTTGTAAGAGTTAAGCATATAAAGGTGCATTGCTGATGAGCAATTCTAGTATATACACTGCATTTCAAAATGCAGTTTAAGACCAGGGGACCAGCCTTAAAGTGGATGTAAACCCACGCTCGTTCTTTCTAAACTACTGTCATAGTGCTGATCTATAAGGCTATACATGCCTCCTGCATGTATCCTTATCTGTCAAATGTCTCCAGATTAGCGGTTTAAAGCCCCCCAAAACTGCAGAGTCAGTGGGCGGGTGTGTTTTTCAGCACTTGGTGGGCGGAGTTGTGACGCCAGCAGACTCCCCGCCCACCTCTACACTCCCCTTGGCCAGAGCGTGCAGGAGAGGCAGAGCACGCTCACGGCCCCCCTGTCAATGCTACTGACATGTGAAAATATCCAGTGACACTCGGGGATGATCAGTGCAGCAGGGACAGCTGTGAACACCTTCCCCCTGCATGACTTTTCATCAGCCGCTTCTCCTTCTCTCCCTCCCGCAGCTTTCACCTGAAAAGCCATGCATGGGGGATTGCTGTGTTCACAGCTGTCTCTGCTGCACTGATCATCCCCGAGTGTCTGTGTCTTCTTCCTCTCCCGAAGGCTGCGGGGGGGGGGGGGGGGGGGATCTGTCAGGATGGAGAGTGGAGAAAGGAGCTGGTATGTCAATTACCAGCCCCTCTCTTTTCTGAACGGGAAACAACGTTTGTTACCGATCGCTGTGTGTCCTGTGACAACTGAGCAAAGTAACCTGTGTGTTACTCTGCTTCAGTTTATGAATGGAGAGGAGCCACTGTCTTCTCTGCATTCATCTTCTGTGCAGAGAAAAGGACTGGGGAATCAATGTCCTCTGTCTCTTTCTCTGTCACAAAGAGGAGATGTCAGGGGTCTCTGTTTAGACCCCTGACATGTCACCAACGCCCCCAACAGGGCTGATAAAAAAAAAATCCAAAATAAAATTGTAAGGGAAAAAGATAAAAAAAATGAAATTGAAAAAAATAAAGACTGACACCACAAACGCTTCCCCATACAGACACGATCCAGAGCCCCAAGACCACTGCCCCGCTGACGCTGGCCACTGCCCCACCCCCTTTCCCAAAAGCACTGTGAAAAAAAAATATTTAAAAAATAAAACCCCACCCTCCCATCATTGTTAAAATGGTACAAAAAATAATTCAATTGTAAAATAAAAAAAGAATCTGACACTGTCCATTATCCTGACACCATCCTGCACGTACTACCCACCACTGCATTCCTGTGATTCGCACCACATTGCTGTTCAGATCACATGCGATATCTGTGCGATGCAATTTCAGCCATACAAACTGTGTGGCTGAAATCGTATCGCATTTGGACCAAACACACACAGACCCTATTTTTGGTCTGCACCAGAATCGCATGGGTGTTCACACCTATGCAATCCGATTCATGTCCAAACTGTCAGTTCGCAGTGCGATATGCGAGCTGAAATGGGGGTGTCGTTAACATTGTATGACACTCCCCAGCAGTTCACATATGGCAGTGTGAACTGCCGTGCGAGTCGGGTGCGATGTGGGAACTTGCTGTGGATTCGCAGGGTTACCGAATCGCACCAGTGTGAACTGAGCCTTGGTGGGAGCAGTCAGGTGACATTTATAGGCTGTATGCTTTGAGGCTGGGTTCACACTAGTGTGATTCGGGAACCCTGCGAATCCACTGCGGGTTCCCACATCGCACCCGACTCGCACAGCATTTCACACTGCCATATGCGAACTGCTGGGGAGTGTCATACAATGTTAACGACACCCCCATTTCAGCTCGCATATCGCACTGCAAACTGACAGGACATGAATCGGATCGCATAGGTGTGAACACCTATGCGATTCTGGCGCGGACCAAAAAAGGGTCCTGTGCGTGTTAGGTCCGAATGCATTGCGATATCCGCCATACTATCTGTATTAATAAAATCGCACTACACAGACCTCGCATGTGATTTGCGCTGCGGTGCTAATCACATGCGATCTCGCACAGCGCACTAATGTGAACTGCACTATAATAATATCACTCAAGCTTCTACTCTTCCCAGCTCTGACTAAATACATCTCCCCTAATCACTTGTCTATGTATATTCTGCTGGCTGTTTATTGCAGCATACATTTCCTCGTCACACTGAACTGTGGATCACACCCCAGGATAAGAAACATCCAGTCAAAACACAGGAAAGGCAGCCAATCCTGGGAGAGCTGGAGGGGAGGGGGATGTGGACTTTTTACACAGGATGTGCCTCTGTCTAAAGATAGTGCACGAGATATGTAAATAACCTGTCACTCACAGCAAGGAGGCGGAACGGACGAAGGCATTTCTCTGTTTGTCCGTTTTTATCTCACTGAACAATAAAAAAGGATTGCTCAGAGCTGGATTAACTCTGTGTGGCAAGACTGGGCACAGATGATAGGAAATCTTATTCCCTACATTGTGACATCAAAAAAAAAATTATAATAATTTTCGGCTTTATATCCACTTTAAAGTGATACCAAACCTCTTCCTTCCTTTTTTATTTTATTTTTTATTATGAAATCTATGCGTGCGTGTGTGAATAAAGTATAGTCTGCTTCCTTATTTAATTTTTTTTCCTGGCTGATCCCATAGTCTCTGCAGTGACTGGATTAGGCTGTGATAAGGAGGGGAAGCCCTATATCCTCTTCTGTGAGAATAGGCTGCGAAAGCATCCCCACCACTTTGTACGAGTAGAGACTTTGGCCAAGCTGGGTTAAATACAGATCTAGGGTTCTGTAAGGGATGATCACAACACCTTTATATGGCATTGCAGATGCATTGGGGGAAAAAAAGGGGAAATGTTCACATAAATGGGGGATAATGCAGATCTTCTCCCAAAGAAGGTGATGCTAAAGTGGTTGTAAACCTCAGTCATAGAATCTGAACTAAGCACATATAGCTTTAGTGTTTAATTATCTCTTTCCAAAGCTCTAATGCCGCGTACACACGGCCGTTTTTCTCATCGAGAAAAACTAAATTTTTCCCATTCGACGAGAAAAACGATAGTCTGTGGGCTTTCTGTCGTTTTTTTCGACGAGAAAAACGGCATTAAAAACGACGAGAAAAATTAGAACATGTTCTAATTTTTCTCGTCGTTTTTTTCGACATGTTTTCCGTGGCAGTGTTTCCCATAGGGGTTCCCTCGTTTTTAATGACAATATTCACGGCGGTTTTTTAACCGCCGTGAATAATGATCGTGTGTACGCGGCATAAGTGTCGTTTCTCTGGTGCTTCCTCCTTTTATCAGCATGACTCTCTTCTGGGAAGTTTTCCCAACACATGAGCTAAACATTTGTGTCGGAGGGAGTTCAGCAGGGTGCTTTTCTATTCAGGACACCGTTTTGGTGTGTGTGTGTGTTGTTCCTTTCCTCCAGATGAATGATTTTAATACTTTTTTTTCCCTTTTTTGAAGGGATGTAGGGAAGAGAGGGCTGCAATTAAACAAGTACATTTTATGTAGGAGGATTATTTTCATCTGTGTATCATTTGAGGCTGTTCACTTCACTGGGTATATGTGAGGGTTTACAACCACTTTAAGGCACAATCTAAACACATTGGTTAAATTTGGATACAGAATTACATCTTTCACAGTTCCTGATAAATCGGGTCAACCAACTCAAGAAATGCATTGAATTCACCTGGATTCCACCATTATAATCGACATGCAAGACCAAGTTGATATTTTTTTTAGGCATGTGATGTTGATGGGTGAGAGAAACAAGTGTATTGTGTGAAAGGGTGTAGTGTATGAGATCACAACAAGATTTCTGGTCACATAAAGACCCTAAAGCCGTGTACACACTATCAGTTTTACCGATGAAAACAGTCTGATAGACTGTTTTCATCGGACGAACCGATCGTGTATGGGCCCCATCGGTCTTTTTTCCATCGGTGTGAAAAAATAGAACAGGTTTTAAATTTATCCTATGGGGAAAAGAAACGATAGCAAAATCTGATCGTCTGTGTGGAAATCCATCGGATAAAAAACCCACGCATGCTCAGAATCAAGTCGACGCATGCTCAGGAGCATTGAACTTAATTTTTCTCGGCTCATCTGAGTGTTTTACGTCACCGCGTTTGAAACGGTCCGTTTTTTGACTGATGGTGTGTGGGTAAGACTGATGGAAGACAGTTTCATCGGCTTTCCGATGGAAAAAACCATCGGATTAGAATCCATAGGATATCCGATCGTGTGTACAGGGCTTAAGTGTTTCTATCAGTTGATTACAATAAATGAAAAGATTTTTAAAGAGTGAAAATGTGTGTGTTGAATTGTTTAGCACCTATATTGTTCCAGCATATAATTGATTTTTGTGCACTAATAATTGGGGATGTGGTGTATTGATTTATGAAGCCGGTTGTAATGTATACCAATTCCCGAAAAGTTATTTTTTTTTAATTTTTTTTTTGCAGATAAATCCTACCTGTGTCTTGCTGTTCTTAACAGCACATTGAGCGTTATCTTCTTGCATGGCCGCAACACCCCATTGAGCTCCCCGTTAAATACTCCACGTCTAATGAAAAGTTTAAGCCTTGAAATACCTCCAGATGACTCAAATGACAAAATCATGTCACCAATGCATTATGCTCGTTCTGGTCTGGGAACAGCTGAAATGAATGGCAAACTAATTGCAGCAGGTAAGGACAGAAATCTAAAAGGGTGATGACAGACAGACTCAAGTGGTCCATCGAATCTAGGCAATTATTTTATTTTTTCTTTGAGTATAGATCTTTGTCCAAAAAATGTTTTAATTTAACTGTTGACTGGCTCACTACCTCTGCTGAATGTTTTTTCTAACAACTTTTCTGGTAAAATTAATACTTTGTAAGGTTCATTTTGAACTTTTCCTTCTGCTAGTTTAGTCATGTCTTTGTGCTCTGGAGCTTGGCTTCATAGTGAAAGTACTGCCCTCCTGAACCTTATTCGATCCTTTATGTATTAAAAGCCTAAGTACATTTTGGTACTTCTATCCTTAAACCTTCTATCCTTAAAACCACTTTAAAGAAATCACCCCTTTCTCTTAAGAAAAATCTCAAATGCAAGCATGAATGTTAAAGTGCAACTTTACCCATAACTTGCTAAAAAAAATATTGTTCTTGCATTCCACATTAATAATTATACTACCCAAATTTAGTGTGTGCCTTTTAATTGCCTTCAGCATTGTTCTGGTTTCTTCTTGCTGGAGGCTGCCATTTTGCCAAATCCCAGAGACCCTGAGCAGAAGTAAATCAAAAAAGTTACATTCCTGGATTACTAACTATCACATTTGTTTGTTTCCTCAACCAAACTGTCAAACCATCCAATTTCTGGTGTCCTAACTGGTGTGCAGCACCATGGCAGTTGCAGATCAAACAATTTCCTTGGCTGTAAAGGATAGGAGGAATAAATTCTGCTTTAAGGCTGTCGGCAGATTGGCCTCTACAAATTCGGCAATGCCTAAAAAGTGCAAAAAAAGGAGCATGTGCAGAGCAGGATGAGATGGCGTATTTGTGGATTTTAAACAGTATGGGCGCTTTAAAGAATTGTTGGAAATTGACATTAATAAACGTAGGTAGCTTTGTCTTCTGTGTATTTTTAGTTTTGCTTTGTTTCCTATACAGGTGGCTACAATAGAGAAGAGTGTCTGCGTACAGTTGAATGTTATGACCCAGCAAGTGACACCTGGACATTTCTGCCTCCAATGAAAACACCTAGAGCTCGGTTTCAAATGGCAGTTTTAATGGTATGTGTCAGTTATTTGAACATTTCTATTACAAGTCACACCATCCGTTTTTATTGTGAACTAATATTCATGCAGACAAGTAGGGTTGTCCCGATAAGGATACTAGTGTAGCGGGACGCCATGTTAAATTTATGGGATAGTCTGAGCCAGTAGTTGGGCTCCGGCCTACTTATTCTAAATTTTGTTTCTGCTCTGGGTGTGATACTGCCTGGCAGTTATATGCCCTGTTGCCTGTAGGTGGCGCTGCCATCACCGGCCCATGTTGGAATGAGGGGGGTATCACAGCGTCTTGAGTGTCCTTTCTCGGCAGCCGTGCAGTGGGCTTGGTCAACCCGCTGTGCATGCTAGGGAGGGGTACATAAAGGGCAGACACCATTGATGGGGGTTGTTCGTGTGGTGCGCCTCGTGGCCCTCATGGCATGGGGGTGTGTGTGTGTGTGTGTGTGTGTGTGTTCTAGCCCCGGGCACCTTCGGCCTGAGGCTACATTGCTACCTGGTAGGCCCAGTTATGCTGGCTGGGGCCTATGTCTTTGAAAAGGATCCCAAGCTGCCCATCTGCAGGAAGCCCATTCCTATGGAAGGAGGCCAGAGGAGGATCTGCTGCAGAGGAGACTGGCGATGGTACTGCTGTCTCGGGAGGAAGCTTGGCAACCTACCTAAGGAGGGATCCATTACTTTACAGGCCTTGTAATACGCCAGTCTGGCATAAAGTTCTCTTTATTGCTTGGCTAGGAGGTTCGGGACTTTAATAATCCTGTGGCAGAGGATTCCTGGACGCATCCCTAAGTTCTCATGTAAAACTGATCCATGCGTCATCCCGGCTGCTAGGACCGAAGAAACGGAACTATCCGGGCGAGCAATACCCACTCAGGCTTGAGTTGTGACATTAGTAAATTCTTTGTGCCTTTTGGAGCTGCTTGCCTGAACCTTCCCCTATACCTCTCTTGTTTCCTACTTTCTCCTCAAGTTCTCACAGCAAAGAAAATAAAGCCTTACTGTTTAGGTTTTACATTTGTGTGGACATTGACTTTTCTAAAGACTTTCTCTACCCTGACAACGGAAGCCTTGGAGGTAGTTTGCAGACCCAAAACAAAACCAGCAGCCCTCTAGAGGGTATCACCTACACGTGGGGGCTCGTCCGGGATTTGCAGCTACCTCCTGCAATTGGATTACTTTTTATGTTTTTGGAAAAGTCAGCCATTGAGGAAGTTGGACTGTGTTACTGTGCTTTGAACAAGAAGAAGGGGTTAAGGGGCACAGAACCGTTCTTTTTCCAACTGCGTAGTTCGTGGGCGTATCCTGAGGAAGAAAAGCCTGCGAGCTGCGTGCAGGAAGAGAAAAAGGGGAGGAGTTCCCACCACCTGCGTGCTATACGTGGGTGCATCTGGCGCCATGAAACAGAGTTTGGATCGAGCAAGAGGAGCAACATGTCTTCATTTCCATGGACCCCAGCCCTGTCTGGACCCCGGATGTTCCCCGTGCCTACTACCATGGACATTGCTCAGCTTGCAGCCCCGCTTACTGATACGGGGATCCGGCTCAAGCCCCGGGGCCGTTTCGTGTTGTACACGTGTCGAGGTGCGGAGGCCCTGGGCATGCTCTGCCCTTTATTCCACTTTATTCCAAAAGGGGCGAATTTTGGGGCATTCCCACCAAATATGGGGCATAGGACCAAAAAGGGGGCAAACTCTGAAGCAAGTTGGATCCGATGCTGGATATATAGTAGCCAATCTAGAAGGGGTTAGATACCATCTGGTTAAGACTTTAATGTTTGCCTTCATCAGGGAGACATTCAGAATCCCTTTGAAAAACTTAGAGAAGGCTGAATGGCAGGTATCCAAATCCCAACTAAACCGGGCATCATTTTCCCAAGCTTCCATATAAGAGGATTTCGCTACAGGGTGAGTGAGGCACGAATATATCACGGAGATTTTTCGTAAATTGGGGTGGAAAAGGTTTTTCCTTCCAGATTTGGTTTACAAATTTAGAGATTTGATTGAACCGAGGTTTTTCAGAATCTGGCAACTTCAGGTGTTTGACGCAGTAATGAAGGGTTATAGGTACTCCGGAGTTAAAAAATAAAAAATTCCTATACGGTACAGTCCTTTCTTTCTCGTACATCACGGGACACAGAGCGGCATAGTCATTACTATGTGGGTTATATAGTTTACCTTCAGGTGCTGGCACTGGCAACTTCCAAACCGGAAGTACCCTCCCCTATAGAAGCCCCTCCCATCCGGGAGCACCTCAGTTTTTTGCCAGTGTCTAAGGTGTTGGCCAAGAAGTAACATGTGTTTTTCACTGAGCTTGCGTACAGATTCTTTTGGGCCTCAGTAAGCTATTCCGGATCCGACCAAAAAAAGCTTCATAGCTAAACGGTCGGTACCCGGGCCTTGCAGAGAAGAGCAAGGTTTTGCCTGTAATGCTTCTCTTAGGAGGGCTGGACCCTGGGATCCAGAGCTCTGGTCATACCCACGACCAAGATGTTGTCTGTGCAGGGTGCTATACAGGTCCAGGGGAGTGGAATCCTTGGGAACCCGGTCCCTGAAGGTTTAATTACAATGCCTGCCGTGAGAGGTGAAGTTTGGGCTTCTGTGGACCAAACAGAGTCCTGCGGCGCGGAAAAGTTAAGTGGGGGCCCCTCAGGAACTTGGTTCTATTGGGGGACCCCCAAGCCTAATATGTCTTTCTGCCTGTTACCTAACGGTATTCCCGCTAAATATCTGTGCATGCCTGGAACTACTAAAAAATGTAATAATTTTAAGAGTGCTCAAAAAAAAAAAAAAAATTAGTTAAACCGCGGTACCTGTGTTAAACCACTAGAGGCCGCTGTGGAACGTTGTTTTCTTGTCATGTGGATTTTTTCTTTCCAAGTCAAAATCCAGGCAAATGGTGAGTTCTCTGAATGGGAAACTGTTTCCTCTGCCATGTTGCAATGCTCATCCATCCCCCAGCCCTGTGGCAAACAGGGCCCTGGCTTCTGTCCCTAGTTCCTTTTCAAAAAGAGCGCCGAAGGCGCGCGTGCGCGTGCACGCGCCTTTATTTATAGAGGTGAGCTGGAAAAAGGGGCGGAGCTTGGTGGATGACGCTCTGTGCGCGCCGCAGCGCTTCTGCGCATGTGCGGGCGTCCCAGCATGTTAAAAAGCACAATTAGGTGTTGTCAGCTGGTTATGGAAGGCAGAAACAGAGCTGGCAACATTTAGAAAGGCATACAGCAGGCGGTTGATGCAGGCATTCCCATAGAAAGGCACATTAGTAGACACCAACTGTTTATATAGCAGCAATTGTGCTAGACTATTGTCAGTAAGTGGTGTATTTCGGCTGGAATACCTCAGCTTTGGGCTTAGGAATATGCCGTCTAAAGTCTCCGGGACTAAGAATCCCAGGAAGCAAAGGGGGTCTCCATCGGGCTCTGAGGATCTTGGGCATGCTTTGGCTGCACCAATCTCCCCTGAAAAATCAGAGGTTAGTGACCGTAGAGCACCCTCAGGAGTACCTGGTACTGTGGCTGTCCTCAGTTCACCTGCTCCTGTGTATATAACAGAGGAGGTTTTTTCCTCAGCTCTGGGAGGACTGGAAGAGAGATTGACAACATTGATCGCTGCTTCCCTGTCAGAGGGAAAGCGCGCCCGATCTCCGTCTCCTCCCTCAGAGTACCTGTTAGCAGAGCAACAGTCCCATACAGGGATCGACCTACCTGAAGGGGATCAGGATGAGGTTGATTCTGTTGTAGAGGAATCAACAGTGGAAGAGCCATTCTCAGCATCACATGCTGAAAGATTATGGGTTCAGTCCCTGACTAACATGGTCCGATCAGCATTTAAAATGCCCCTTGCGGAGCCATCATCCACTTCTGTCTCCTCGTTTGGGGTCGCTAAAAGCTCCCCAGACTGTCTGTTCCTTTCCAATCCATCCTTTACTGGAAGGGCTCATTTACCAGGATTGGGAACATCCTGATAAAATATTTACTCCCCCCAAGAGATTTCCGGTGGTCTATCCCATGGAGGATAAGTTCATCAAAAAATGGAGGGTCCCTACAGTGGACGCAGCCATCTCTTGTGTGAATAAATCACTGACATGTCCAGTAGATAATGTCCAAATGTTCAAGGACCCAATAGATAAAAAATTGGAGTCCTTATTAAAATCTGCTTTCTCTACAGCAGGCTTGGTGACACAACCAGCAGTGGCAGCTATTGGGGTCTGCCAAGCAGTGAAGGATCAGTTGAAACAGGTCTTAAGGGACTTGCCAGATCAGCAGGCCCTTGCCCTAGCTGATCTACCTAGAGCCTTATGCTTTGCGGTTGACGCCATAAAGGATTCAATCCATCAGGCCTCCCGCCTTACGCTGTCTGTAGTACATATGCGCAGGCTTCTATGGCTAAAAAACTGGTCTGCTGAAGCTCCCTGTAAAAAATTGCTGGTTAGCTTCCCATTTCATGGTGAACGCTTATTCGGGGAAGACCTGGACAAATATATCCAGAAAATTTCCAGCGGTAAAAGTACACTCTTGCCGGTTAAAAACAGAGTTAGAGGTCCCTCTTTTAAGAGGACTTCTTCTCCAGTTCCTGGGACATCGGCTGTGAAACAGTTCCGACGGCCTCCTCGGTCAAATCCCGGGGGTAAAAATCAGGGACAATCGAAGGGTAACAAGAAACCCTGGGTCAGGAGAGGTACAAAACCTCCCCCAAAGTCAAATGCATGAAGGGTTGCCCCCACTCAATCGGGTGGGGGGAAGATTTCAGTTGTTCGCAGAGACCTGGCGGGACACGATCAGAGACAGATGGGTTCTCTCCGCAGTAAGTCTGGGATACAAATTGGAGTTAAAAGACTCCCCTCCTTCCCATTTTATAAGGTCGAACGTGCCAAGGGATCCCCGGAAGAGAGGATCCCTCCTGTTGGCACTAGAACAACTATTGCTCCAAGGAGTAATTATGGAGGTTCCCCTGGAAGAATGCGGGTTCGGGTTTTACTCAAACCTCTTTACAGTCCCGAAACCAAACGGGGACGTGAGGCCCATATTAAATCTAAAAGGGCTAAACAAATTCCTACATATCAGAACTTTCAGGATGGAGTCGATCCAATCGGTGACCACTGCCCTACAAGGGGAGGAATGGCTAGCCTCGATCGACATCAAAGATGCTTATTTGCACATTCCCATCTTTCCAGTTCACCAAAAATTTCTACGCTTTGCAGTAGAAGGGCGCCATTTTCAGTTCAGAGCCTTACCCTTCGGTCTGGCCACAGCACCACGAGTGTTCACAAAAATTCTGGCCCCATTATTGGCCAATCTAAGAACACAAGGTGTAACGATAATGGCATATCTAGACGACTTGTTGCTGATAGACCACTCAGTGGAAAAACTAGAAGTGGTCGTTCACAAGACAATCAAGTATCTGGAATCTCACGGTTGGATTATCAACCGAGACAAGTCAGCCCTAAAACCAGTCAAAAGTCTGGAATACTTGGGGCTAAGGCTGGATTCAGACCAGAGAAAAATTTTCTTGCCTCAAGAAAAGGTGTCGTCTTTGAGAGATTTGATCCACCTAGTGGGTACAAAAAGACAGCCATCCATACGCCTGTGCATGAGGCTGCTGGGAAAAATGGCATCATTCGAAGCAGTACCCTACGGTCAATTCCATTCAAGGAATTTGCAAAGGGCCATACTGTCAGCCTGGAACAAAAAAGTTCAGGCCCTAGACTTACCAATGTCCTTGTCCCCTTCCGTTCGCAAGAGCCTCCGTTGGTGGTTGGTTGCCCAGAATCTGGAAAAAGGGAAATCCTTCAGTCCGATTTCTTGGAAGGTGGTCACTACAGATGCCAGCCTTATAGGCTGGGGAGCAGTACTGGAGCAATGGTCTCTCCAGGGCAGATGGTCGGATGCAGAAAACGCCCTGCCCATCAATCTCTTAGAGATACGAGCAGCCCGGTATGCCCTAGTAGCATGGACATCCAAACTCCAAGGGTCCCCTGTCAGAATTCAATCGGACAATGCCACGGCAGTGGCATATATCAATCATCAGGGTGGCACCAGGAGTCGTGCAGCCCAGAGGGAAGTAAATTGCATCCTGAAATGGGCAGAAAAATATGTCCCAGCCATATCCGCGGTATTCATTCCAGGAGTGGAGAATTGGAAGGCGGACTTTCTAAGTCGCCAACAATTATGCCCAGGGGAATGGTCCCTTCACCCCGAGGTTTTCCGGACAATATGTCAGCGGTGGGGAACACCGGATGTAGATCTGCTAGCATCCAGATTCAACGCAAAGGTGGACAGGTTTGTCTCTCGGACAAGGGATCCCCTAGCTTGCGGCTTGGATGCCCTAGTGTTCCCTTGGGATCAGTTCAAGCTGATATATGCATTCCCACCGCCACAATTGTTACCTCGATTACTCCGCAGAATCAGGGTAGAAAAGAAACCAGTGATTCTGGTGGCCCCGAAGAGCATGGTACGCGGAGATTATAAAAATGTCTGTGGGGAGTCCTTGGACCCTCCCACATCGTCCGGACCTGCTTTCGCAAGGACCGATATACCACCCTTCCTTACCAGCCCTAGGTTTGACGGCCTGGCTATTGAAGCCCACATTCTAAAAAAGAGAGGTCTCTCTAATCCTGTGGTATCTACCATGATCAATGCCAGGAAGCCGGTATCCAGGCAGATCTACTATAGAATCTGGAAGGCGTACATCGCTTGGTGTGAGGCCAAGAAATGGCATCCACGTAAGTACGTAATAGGTAGGATTCTGGACTTCCTACAGTGGGCTGTAGATAGGAAGCTTGCCTTGAGTACTATCAAGGGTCAGATTTCGGCCTTGTCAATATTTTTTCAAAGGCCCTTGGCTTCGCATTCACTAGTCAAAGCTTTTATACAAGGAGTGATGCGTATTAGCCCTCCGGTTAATATTCCCATATGTCCATGGGACTTAAACCTGGTTCTGTCGGTTCTACAGAAACAACCATTTGAACCATTACAGCATATTTCCTTGGTTCTTCTCACCAGGAAATTGATTTTTTTAGTAGCCATTTGTTCGGCTAAAAGAGTGTCGGAATTAGCCGCTATGTCCTGTAAAGAGCCATATCTGGTTATCCATAAGGACAGAGTAGTGTTACGTCCTCATCCAGCCTTTCTTCCTAAGGTGGTATCGAGGTTTCATTTGAACCAAGATGTGGTTCTTTCTTCCTATTTCCCCAAACCTAGTTCGGTAGAGGAAAAGTTATTACATTCTTTGGATGTAGTAAGAGCAGTTAAAGCTTATCTAAAAGCCACTGCTCAGATTCGCAGAACGGATACTTTGTTTATTCTGCCGGAAGGCCCCAGAAAGGGTCAGGCAGCGTCAAAATCTACTTTAGCCAAGTGGATTCGACAGGTCATAATGCAAGCCTATGGCTTGAGAAGGAGACCGCCTCCGTTCAAAGTTAGGGCGCACTCCACGAGAGCAGTTGGAACTTCATGGGCAGTGCATCACCAGGCCTCCCTGGCTCAAATCTGTAAGGCCGCAACATGGTCTTCAGTACACACGTTTACTAGGTTCTACCAGGTGGACGTTAGAAGTCAGGAGGATGTCGCCTTTGGGCGCAGTGTGTTGCAGGCCGCAAAAGATCCTCATGTCTAAGATAGCGCCCAGCTTATGTATGGTGTATCCCCCCCCCCTCATTGGGCATTGCTTTGGGGCGTCCCACATAGTAATGACTATGCCGCTCTGTGTCCCGTGATGTACAAGAAAGAAAATAGGATTTTTATAACAGCTTACCTGTAAAATCCTTTTCTTGGAGTACATCACGGGACACAGAGCTCCCACCCCTCTTTTGGGGACACTTATTGCTTTGCTACAAAACTGAGGCGCTCCCGGATGGGAGGGGCTTATATAGGGGAGGGTACTTCCGGTTTGGAAGTTGCCAGTGCCAGCACCTGAAGGTAAACTATATAACCCACATAGTAATGACTATGCCGCTCTGTGTCCCGTGATGTACTCCAAGAAAAGGATTTTACAGGTAAGCTGTTATAAAAATCCTATTTTTTGTCTATCCAGCATTTAAATGCCTCTTCATCCAGACCAGGAGGAAAGTCTGGATTATTGAATAAATGAGAAAGAGGTCTTCCAGAGGAGACAAGGGCCGGAAGATTTCTGATGCTATCCCATAATGCAAATGATTGAGATAGGGGTGGGGTCATTATGGAAAGTCTTTTTATTTTTATTTTTTTTGGCGGACACCATCATAATAGGTATTCTAAAGAAAATCGTAGAATTGCCCGTTTTTCAATATTGATCCAATCCGGTTTTTCTGTTGTAAAGTAGATCAATGAAGTCTGAGCTAGTCTAACAGCTATGTAGTATTCATGTAGGTCAGGTAGTCCCAAACCTCCCTTGCTTCTGTGAAGAAATAACGTGTTTTGTGGAATACGATAGCCTGAGGAGCCTCAAGTATATTTGATTATTTATTTTACTTTGGAGTTTTTTCAAATAGTTTTTCCTAAGGTGTCTTTCAGGACAGCACCTTGAGAGATAGTGACTCCTCCCACCAACCACAGGAAACACCCTCTTTCTCCAGATCTTTAAAGGGAGGTACCTCCCTACCATACCTCAGTTTTTGTGTTTCCTCCGGCCCGGAGGGAACATCTTCGGTGAGGGGAGTCAATGTCTTTCAGATGCTCCTGGGAGACGGGTATTCCCTCTTGTTTTTTTCCTTAATGGGAGACCGCTGTCCTCCCGCTCTACCCAGGCACGGCAAGCGGTAGTTTCGGGCTCCTCTTCCCCCTGAGTGCTCAGAGGAGCCGTGAACTCGGTGACCTGCTTGTCCTGGAGCGGCGTGCGCACCGCCACCATTTTGGCGTAGTCCAAGGGCGCCGGACGTGACAGAGCGCGTCACCAGGTCAGCGCGAGCGTCATTTCCGGCGTGAACGCAGGGGGGAGGAGGCAGGGCAGAAGCTGGTGCCTATTTACGTTTCCAGGCCGGTGCAGAGGCACTATGGGAGTCCGAAAACGGCGTGTGAAGCCACGAATTCGCTGTACACCTGCAAAGGAAGACGCGGCGGCTACAGCAGTGGGGACAGGCACCAGCAAGACTCAGGTAGGAGGCAGCAGTTAAAGTCTGCCTGTTCCTTTACCTGTATATTTCTGGTCTCCCTTCTTTTCTTTTTTTTTTTTTCTTGCTATCCCCCTAGTGGCAGGGGAGGTCTATCGGCAGACACAAGGTCTCACTAAGGATCCCCTGCTTTTCTTCCCTTTTTTGTCTTCTCTCCATGCCAAGAGCTCTGACCCAGGCAAAAAGATGTCCTTCATTCAGTACTAAAATGGGAGAGAACTGGAAGAAAGCCCTATGCAGTACTTGCATTACTTCTTTAGTTAAGGAGGAATCGGCTTCTGTATGCGATGATTTGGTTGCCTCTGTAAAGAAGAAACTTTATGCCACGATTCAAACTTTTCGTGAC
Source organism: Rana muscosa (assembly GCA_029206835.1). Lineage (NCBI taxonomy): Eukaryota > Metazoa > Chordata > Amphibia > Anura > Ranidae > Rana > Rana muscosa. Next base: position 212,979,532 of record CM055120.1, on the reverse strand, counting down.
TCAGTTAACCCGGCTGCTAGTCAGCCTTCCACTTCAGAGTCTTCCTAGGGGTCTTTGGCTATACCTGTGTTGGAAACTCTGACTGAGGAGTATTTTACCAGGGAAGGACAGTCCCCAGCACCTTGTAATGAGGATTCGGAGGACTCGGTTGAAGAGACTGAAGTGGCCCCTTCCAAATTTAAATTTTCCCTGGAAGAGGTTGATGGGCTACTTAGAGCCATTCATGTTACCCTTGGCCTAAGTGAGGAAAAAGAGTTAAGTTTGCATGACCGCATGTATGCAGGTCTAAGTGAACCCAAGGGTCGGACATTCCCGGTCCATTTGGTCATCTCTGACGCCATAAAGAAAGAATGGCAGGATCCAGAGAAAAAAAATTTCTTCTCAAAGGCCCACATCCCTTTTTGATGAAGATCCCTCTGCAGTGTGGAACAAAGTCCCTAAACTGGATGCGGCCTTCTCTCACAAACGTGTGGACCTCCTTGCTCAAAAGATCATGGCAGTCAATCATGAGCAATTTAAAGCCCGCCAGGGCTGCCCACAACATGTGTAGCCAGAAATCTGGAATTTTGGGTTAACCAGTTAAAGTCCCATATAGTGGCATATTCTCCTAAACAGGAAATCTTAGACTCTTTTTCCACTTTGTCGTCTGCAGTAGCTTATATATATATAGCAGATGCTTCAGCTGAAGCAATTAAAATGTCGGCGAGGTCGGCAGCCTTGACTAATACTGCAAGAGCATTATGGTTAAAGATCTGGCCAGGTGATGCAGCTTCTAAAAATAAGCTTTGTAGGATTCCTTTTCCGGGTGACCTTCTTTTTGGGCCTGATCTAGATATCATTCTGGACAGGAAGGCTGATCGAAGTCTTTCCCAGTTAAAAAGAAGAAACCGCCCCCGAAACATTTTTTTCGACCTCAAAAGGCTCAAGAAAAAGACAACAAAACCCAGGGGAGAAGGAGGAATTGAGCCACACAAAAGGCCAAAGGAAAAGGTGGAATCCTTTTCCATCCTCCTACGCAAGCCGAGAAATCCCAATGACTCAGCCCGGGTAGGCGGAAGACTGCAAATGTTTCTTCTGCAGTGGTCAGCCATAACACCAAATCATTTTAGTCTGACCACTCTAGCCCAGGGTTGTGTGATAGTGTTCTCGGATCCCCCCCCCCCCCCCCCAAGGTTTCTGGTGACGAATACCCCAAAAGACCCAGAAAAAGCTCTGGCTATGAAGTCCTCATTAAAGGAGCTGACGCAGCAGGGCGTGGTGGTACAGGTACCACCAGAAGAACAGGGGTTCTATTCACACATTTTTCCTGGTCAGAAAACCAACAGGAAAATTTCAGATTGATCCTAAACTTAAAGCCTCTGAACAAATCTGTCACATACAAAAAGTTCAAGATGGACTCAATATTTTCGGTCAAAAATCTACTGACGCCAGATTGTTATATGGCGTCAATAGATTTAAGGGACGCATACCTGCACATCCCAATTTCCCCTCAGTCCCAGAGGTATCTCAGGTTGGCAGTGAAGATGGAGGGCGTAGTTCATCATCTACAATTCAGGGCCCTCCCTTTCGGGCTGTCATCCGCACCTCGGATTTTTACCAAGGTGATGGCAGAAGCCCTAGCCCCGCTTCGTCTACAGGGAATCGCAGTAATTCCCTATTTAGACGACCTGTTATTCTTTGCCCCCTCAAGAGAAAGGTTACAAGACAACTTGACTAAGGCACAAAGCCACCTGGAATCCTTGGGTTGGATTTTAAACCTTCAAAAATCCTCCCTAAGCCCATCTCAGGAGGTCTGTTTTTTGGGTTACCAAATCAATTCGGTAGATCAAAAAATGTTTCTCCCCCAGGAGAAAAGGACAGAGTGCAGGACACTGTGTCAAGACTACAGTCCAACCAGGCTATAACAATAAGGCAAGTAATGTCAGCATTAGGGGTACTGACCTCAACAATGCCGGCCATTCAGTGGGCAAGACTACATTTCAGATGCTTACAAGCCTTTTTCCTGAGGTCCTGGGATCACATGCTAGGATCCCTGGACACTGAAATAAAAATTCCATCCCGAGTTAAGAGGTCACTTTATTGGTGGAAAGATCAGGGGATCCTTTCAAGTGGTCTAGAGTGGTCTTTTCCAGTGGAAAAGAGACTGACCACGGATGCCAGTGCGTGGGGTTGGGGAGCCCACTTAGAAAGAAATTTTCATCCAGGGGACTTGGCCCAAGAAAGAGGCGAAAAATATACTGGAGAGAGTTGAAGGCGATTGCCTTGGCTCTACTAAAGTTCACTCCGGATCTCCAGAGTCACCATGTCCAGGTGTTGACGGACAAAGCCACGGAGGTGGCTTATCTGAACAGGCAGGGGGACACGAGGAGCAGATTTTTACAGGCGCTTGCAACAGAAATTCTGCTATGGGCAGAAAAACACTTGCTGTCCCTGTCGGCAATCCACCTAAAGGGCTCCCTGAACAGGGTGGCGGATTACTTAAGCAGACATGAAAACAATAGTTAAAATGCCTAATTCCCACTGGGGTACCTCTTACATGTGCTGATGGGTTGATTCGTCCTTATAGAACGGGATCCTCCTTTGAAACAAACGAACTGTAATATAATCCTGGAGGTGTTGGGACAGCAGAGGGCCCCAACAGAAAATTTGTAGGTGAATCAACCACAACAACCATCAGCTATATGCAAAGGCTTTATTGTTGAATGTAAAACATCATATCAAAGACAACTTATCCAAAAGGTTGTGTAACATCCTAAATGGAAGAGGGGTTCCTCCAGAACATGCAGAACACACAATAAAAAATATACATGAAAAATACAGTGCACTGTATAAGCTAAAAATCAGAGTGGGAACCTTCCGGCCCTCTCGGATACCTGAAAATAAAGTGGCCCCTGTTATCCGGACATTAATATGTCAAAAACCTGACATGTCTGTGAAATTGGGATGCATCAAACTGAACATGGATTAGTAAGGCAAAATGAATCTAAGTGGAATGGGAGTGCTGACAGAATCAAATGGAGTTTAGTCCGCAGACACCTAGGTGTCAGCTGTCAGTCTAAATATACCCAAGGCACCCAGATCGTTGATATAGATCATAAAAGTTCATCAGTTGTGAACACAGATGTAGTGAATCCACTGAATGTTATCTATGTGCAATGAAAGCAGATTCAAGAAGGGATGATTGTCCAATAAGGGAGAGCCGAGTTTATGCAGCAATAGAAAGGATGCCCAGCTGGACCAACTGCTTCTGCACACTTGAATTCAACACAATAAGAGGTACTTAGGAAAGGACTTGAAAGCTGTTACTAGGGTAGTAGGCTTACCCTTCCTGTAGTTCAATTTAGGGGTACTGAAGTCGAGACCCAGAGTATCCTCTTAGTGGTGGTTGTTTCTGTGAAGAAATATCAGCGATCTACACACTGGAAGTGCTTTCGGTGTGTTGTCCTGAAAGGACCGTTCTAGCTGAAGGAGCTTCTCTGTGCTGTGTAGATCCGTGGCTGGTGCGTATAGAGTCTGGCACCGGCCAAAGCGAGCGGCGTCGTAGTCACGTGATCGCTCTCTGATGAGTTCAAGGATCACAGGACGTAACCAGCGTTGGTCAGAAGCGCGAATCACAGATGACAGCCAGCAGATGCAGTAGATGTATACGGCCACCGGGGGCAATGCCGATGGTCCCGTATACCAAAATGACACGGTCAGAGGAACGGAGGGGGTTCAGGATGAAAGATGGGGGAGAAAGGTTATCCCAAGCTCTGATTATCGTCGAACATCGACGCGTTTCGTGACAGGCATGTCACTTTTATCTGGATGTATTTGCGGCAGGAAGTGCTCAGTTTAAATAATGCTAATTAGCCAATCAAAAACCTTAACAGCTAAGGGATAATATAGCACCATCTTGTGGTGACAACAAAAACTATTTAATGTATATACAGAGAGCAACACTATAGGTTCAAAGACAAAGCTGTCTATTTAAACAATACATAAGTGATGATAATTAACTGTACAAATGTCTGGCATGGTATACCTAAAAATTGAAGTTGAAAAGGGAAGATCCTGAAAAGAATCAAGAAGACGACAAATTCAAGGGCCAATACAGAATTTTTCGTAAAACCATGTAGTTAGCCAGATTTCTGAGAAATCTGGCACATGGGATAGTCAATTCTGGAAAGGTAAATTTGCATATCAAAGTGGTATTAAGCAAGAGGCATAAGATACAGTTCATCAGGGCTCTAGGAATACTCTAAAGCCCCATACACACGGTCGGACTTCCATCTGACTTTTTGTCCGAACTGAGTTGGCCGGGCACACCCATAGCATACACACCACAGGACTTTTCTGCAAACTTTCCCAAAACTTTTTGCAACATCACGTGGTTTTTCTGCTCTTTACTGCCACCCTTTGGTCAACTTCTGCTATTGTTGGTTGATTTTAACATTAGTTGTTTTGTCCATCGGACAAAAGTCCTATGGTTTTCTGTACACACGGTCGGACTTTTGTTGGCCAAAAGTTTGTCCGTTTGCAGACCCAACTTTTGTCCGATGAAAACACACACACAAAAAAAAAAAGTTTGTCCGATGGAGCGTACACACGGTCGGATTGTTGGTCCAACTTGCTCAAAATGAAGCTTGTTGGCCAAAAGTCCGACCGTGTGTATGGGGCTTAAGACTGAGTTCGGTGTTCAGGCCCCTAGGTTGAAGTGTCTGGAGCCTGAATATCCAAGACTTTTCTTTTTTAATAAAACTGAGTCAAAGTCTTCCCGTCTCTCTGAGAGGTTAAGGGCATAGAAGCCCTTTAACCTTGAGTCCCGTTGTTTTTCCTTGATGATATTGAAAAAAATGCTGGGCAATGGGGGTATCCTCTTTTGAGGCAGATACTTTTGAGATGTTCTGAAAATCTTACCCTAAGTTGGCGTTTTGTCTTCCCTACATAGAGAAGGTGGCAAGGACATTCTAAGATATAGAGGACCCTGGATGTACTACAGTTAATGAATGATTTTATCTCAAAGGTCTCCCTGGAAGCTGAATCCCTAAATGTTTGTTTTTTCAACATATTTACAGGTACCACAGTGTCCACATGCGAACATGCCCGTGATACGTGGCATGTCAGTCAACCAATTCCTGTCTACTGGGCGCTTGTATTCACTTTAGACCAGTTCTTCTCTTAGATTTTTTGCTCTCTTAGCCGTCAACAGGGGTCTATCCCCTACTATCCCCCTGGCACGGAGAAGCTCCTTCAGCTAGACCGGTCCTTTCAGGACAACAAACCGAAAGCACTTCCAGTTTGTAGGTCGCTGATATTTCTTCACAGAAACAACCACCACTAAGAGGATACTCTGGGTCTCGACTTCAGTACCCCTAAATTGAACTGCAGGAAGGGTAAGCCTACTACCCTAGTAACCGCTTTCAAGTCCTTTCTAAGTACCTCTTATTGTGTTGAATTCAAGTGTGCAGAAGCAGTTGTTTCAGCTGGGCATCCTTTCTATTGCTGCAAAAAACTTGGCTCTCCCTTATTGGACAATCATCCCTTCTTGAATCTACTTTTATTGCACATAGATAACATTCAGTGGATTCACTACATCTGTGTTCACAACTGATGAACTTTTATGATCTATATCAACGACCTGGGTGCCTTGGGTATATTTAGACTGACAGCTGACACCTAGGTGTCTGCGGACTAGACTCTATTTGATTCTGCCAGCACTCCCATTCCACTTAGATTAATTTTGCCTTTCTAATCCATGTTCAGTTTGATGCATCCCAATTTCACAGACATGTCAGGTTTTTGACATATTAATGTCCGGATAACAGGGGCCACTTTATTTTCAGGTATCAGAGAGGGCTGGAAGGTTCCCACTCTGATTTTTAGCTTATTCAACACCCCGTTTGGGAGTCAGAGTGGTCATTGAACCCGGAGGTCTTTGCGACAATTTCCAACAGATGGGGTCAACCAAAGGTGGACCTGTTTGCCTCAAGGGAAAACGCACAAGTACCTCAATTCTTTTTTCCCTGAACAGACTCGACGGGTCTCTAGGAACAGATGCTCTGGTGCATTCCTGGAGATTTCGCCTTTGCTTCGCGTTTCCCCCGTTCCAGTTAATCCCTCTAGTTTTAAGGAAAATTCAAAGGGGAACGTGTGCCTGTCATCCTGATCACCCCATTCTGGCCCAAGAGAGCTTGGTTCTCAACTGTCCTGGGAATGGCAACCAAGCCTTGCTGGCATCTACCTCTCAGGAAGGATCTATTGATACAGGGTGTCCCATAAATCATCCAGACGTGTCCAACCTCTCCCTCGCAGCCTGGTATCTGAAAGGCAGCTCTTAAAGAGAAAAGGCTTTTCAGACCGTTTAGTTACAACGCTGCTAGCAAGCAGGAAGAAGGTAACGAGGACCATCTATACCAAGGTCTGGAAGGTTTATAACTCGTGTGACTTATCTGCTGAAAACCTGGAGAACCTTGGTTCCATCTTGGAGTTCTTACAAGATGGAGCAGATGAGGGACTAGCGATCAGTAATTTGAAGGTACAGGTGGCTGCACTAACAGTTTTCCTAGAAAGATCTGTGGCCTCGGAACCACTAGTAGTTAGGTTTTTCAAAGCCCTTACAAGGTCTAGACCAGCTCCGATCAGGTTTCCCGAAATGGAATCTCTCGGTAGTTCTGCAATCCCTGGCAGGGAGTCCATTCGAGCCTCTAGAAGATGCATCTCTCAGAGATCTCACACTCAAAACTCTGTTTCTGATTGCTTTCACTTCAGCACGCAGGATCGGTGAGCTACATGCCCTGTCAATAAGGGAACCTTATTTATCAATATTTTCAGAATTATACTGAGAACTGACCCCGAGTTCTTACCCAAGACATCGTGCTCCCTACTTTCTATGCAGACCCCTCTGGGGGGAAAAAAACTTTTTTTCATATGTTAGATGTAAAAAGGACTTTGTTATGCTACCTAAAAATAACAAAGAACTTTAGACGCACAGATTCTTTGTTCTTTTTGCAGGCAACAAAAAAGGTTGCCAAGCTTCAAAAGTTACTTTGTCCAGATGGTTAAAGTTATCCATTCTGGAAGCCTACTTTCATGCAGGTTTGGTTCCACCAGTGGGAATTTGTGCACACTCAACTAGAGCGCTTGCGGCCACATGGGCAGAAAAAGCTGGTGCCACCCCTGAACATATTTGCAAGGCAGCAACGTGGTCAAGCTTTTGCATGTTCGTGCGCCATTACAGACTTGACCTCACATCTGACAGTGAGCAGGCATTTGGCAGAAAGGTCTTGCAGGCTGTTGTCCTGCCCTAAGTGGGTAAGTCTCATATCCTCTCAAGGTGCTGTCCTGAAAGACGCCTTGGGAAAATCCAAGTTAAGCCTAGTACACACGGTCGGACTTCAAACAAAGTTTTCTGTGGATTTTTGTCCGAAGGGAGTTGGCCGGGCACACCCATAGCATACACACGGCAGGACTTTTCTGCAAACTTTCTCAAAACTTTTCCAATATCACATGGTTTTTCTGCTCTTTACCACCACCCTTTGGTCAACTTCTGCTATTGTTGGTTGATTTTAACATTGGTTCTGGGCATGCGTATTTGTACTTTGGACAAAAGTCCAATGGATTTCTGTACACACGGTCGGACTTTGCACCATCAGACTTTTGTTGCCGAAAAGTTTGTCCGTTTTGCAGAGCGAACTTTTGTCCGATGGAGCTTACACACGGTCAGATTTTTTGGAAAACTTGCTCATTTTGAAGTTTGTTGGCAAAAAGTCTGACCGTGTGTACGGGCCTTTAGACTTACCGGTAACTTGTTTTCCAGAAGTCTTTCAGGATGGCAACGACCCGCCCTATTAGTTTGATATACTATGCTCTGACCAACGTATGTGTTCCAGCCGGGGCCGGAGGTTCTCTGCTACAGCTGAGGTATGGTAGGGAGGTACCTCCCTTTAAAGATCTGGAGGAAGAAGGTGTTTCCCGTGGTTGGTGGGAGGAGTCACTATCTCTCAAGGTAGGAAGGTTACTGGAAAACAAGTTACCGGTAAATCTAACTTGGATTTTAGTGATGGGAATAGGAAGAGATCTAAAATAATATAAGATTCTAGGAAGCAATGTAATTTTAATAGAATTAATCCTACCTAGCCAGGATAATTCATGTTTGGACCAGGTTAACAAATCATTCTCGAATTTTTTGAATAAAGGTGGGTGATTGTGTAAATAAAGGGTCTCAGTGCGGGCCGTTAGTGTGATGCCCAAGTATTTGATTGAGGTCTCAGCCCATTCAAACTTGAAGAATTGTTTTAAGCAACGAGACACTAGACAGGGGGAGCAAGACATTAAGGGCCTGTGATTTTGAGTAATTTACTCTAAGGCCTGAGGCCCTAGAGAAGGTTTTTAGAACTTGACAGATATTGAGAAGAGATATCAACGGAGATGTCACAAATAGGAGGACATCATCCGCAAAAAGGCCACATTTTATGGATTTGATTTCCACAGGATACCCCTTTTTTAATATTGGGGTTTTGTCTTATGGCTATCGCTAAGGTTTCTATGGCTATAGCAAATATAAGAGGGGAAAGCGGGCATCCCTGATGAGTGCTTCGTGCTATGTTGATTGGGTTGGAGTAATGATCCTGTAAATGGATGCGGGCCCTAGGATGAGAATAAAGGGAATGTTAAAGACCCATAAAGCGATCTCCAAATCCCCAACGTTCTATGAGGAAAATAAATTCCCTTATTACACAGAGACAGTTTGACAGTCACCACATCCCTGTTATATGGACAAACACAAAACCCCCTGGAGGATGAGACTTTGAAAGTGACTGACAAACCAGTAAGATTGTAAAAAAAAAATTACTTTTATTATAGTACGTATAAAGGTTAAAAGATAGAGAAAAAAAAAAAAATATATATATATATATATATAGTAATAACAGACATGTAAACATTACAAATCCATATAGTGGGTTGATGGATGTGGATGCTTACGAGGATAGCTCTCACAACTTGACTGGACCTTCTCTGCCTGGGATGAAGCCCACTTGATCTAGTATTAAAAAATTTGGTTAAATAGGGGGCTAAGGTGATTGCAAAAGCTTTATAATAAGGTATGGATAATCCATCAGGGCCAGGTGCCGATCTGTTTTTGAGGTGTTTAACCACTTAAGCCCCGGACCATTTCGGGCCATTAGGACCAGGCCTGTTTTTGGGATTCGGCACTGCGCTGCTTTAACTGTAAATTGTGCGGACATGCAATGTTGTACCCAAATGAAATTTGCGTCCTTTTCTTCCCACAAATGGAGCTTTCTTTTAATGGTATTTGATTGCCTCTGCGATTTTTTTTTTTTTTTGCGATATAAACAGAAAAAAACCGAAAATTTTGAAAAAAAATGATATTTTCTACTTTTTGTTATAAGAAAAATCGAATAAACTCAATTTTAGTCATACATTTAGGCCAAAATGTATTCAGCCACATGTCTTTAGTAAAAAAAAATGTCAATAAGCGTATATTTATTGGTTTGCGCAAAAGTTATAGCGTTTACAAACTAGGGTACATTTTCTGAAATTTACACAGCTTTAAATTTATGACTGCCTATCTCATTTCTTGAGGTGCTAAAATGGCAGGGCAGTACAAACCCCCCCCAAATGACCCCATTTTGGAAAGTAGACACCCCAAGCTATTTGCTGAGAGGCATGTTGAGCCCATTGAATATTTTTTTTTTTTTTTGTCCCAAATGATTGTATAATGACAAAAAGAAAAAAAAAAAAATGTACAAAAAGTTGTCACTAAATGATATATTGCTCACACATGCCATGGTTATATGTGAAATTACACCCCAAAATACATTCTGCTGCTTCTCCTGAGTACGGGGATACCACATGTGTGGGACTTTTTGGGAGCCTAGCCGCGTACGGGACCCCAAAAACCAAGCACCGCCTTCAAGGTTTCTAAGGGCATAAATTTTTGATTTCACTCCTCACTACCTATCACAGTTTTGAAGGCCATAAAATGTCAAAATAGCCCAAAACCCCCACAAATGACCCCATTTTGGAAAGTAGACACCCCAAGCTATTTGCTGAGAGGCATGGCATGGTGAGTATTTTACAGCTCTCATTTGTTTTTGAAAATTAAGAAAGACATTTTTTTTTCTTTTTTTTTTTTTTCTTTTTTTACATTTTCAAAACTTTGTGACAAAAAGCGAGATCTGCAAAATACTCAACATACCTCTCAGCAAATAGCTTGGGGTGTCTACTTTCCAAAATGGGGTCAATTGGGGGGGGTTTTGTGCCATCTGGGCATTCCATGGCCTCCGAAACTGTGATAGGCAGTGAGGAGTGAAATCAAAAATTTACACCCATAGAAATCCTGAAGGCGGTGCTTGGTTTTTGGGGTCCCGTACGCGACTAGGGTCCCAAAAAGTCCCACACATGTGGTATCCCCGTACTCAGGAGAAGCAACAGAATGTATTTTGGGGTGTAATTCCACATATGCCCATGGCATGTTTGAGCAATATATAATTTAGTGACAACTTTTTGTACATTTTTTTTTTTTTTTTTTTTTGGTCATTATTCAATCACTTGGGACAAAAAAAAAATATTCAATGGGCTCAACATGCCTCTCAGCAAATAGCTTGAGGTGTCTACTTTACAAAATGGGGTCATTTGGGGGGGTTTTGAACTGTCCTGGCATTTTATGCACAACATTAGGAAGCTTATGTCACACATCATCCACTCTTCTAACCACTTGAAGACAAAGCCCTTTCTGACACTTTTTGTTTACATGAAAAAAAATTTTTTTTTGCAAGAAAATTATGTTGAACCCCCAAACATTATATATTTTTTTAAAGCAAAGGCCCTACAGATTAAAATAGTGGGTGTTGCATTTTTTTTTTCCACACAGTATTTGCGCAGCGATTTTTCAAACGCATTTTTTGGGGAAAAAACACACTTTTTTTATTTTTAATGCACTAAAAAACACTATTGCCCAAATGTTTGATGAAATAAAAAAGATGATCATAGGCCGAGTACATGGATACCAAACACGACATGCTTTAAAATTGCGCACAAACGCGCAGCGGCGACAAACTACATTCATTTTTAAAAGCCTTTACAGGTTACCACGTTAGATTTACAGAGAAGGTCTACTGCTAAAATGACTGCCCTCGATCTGACCTTCGCGGTGATACCTCACATGCATGATGCAATTGCTGTTTACATATGACGCTAGACCGACGCTTGCGTTCGCCTTTGCGCAAGAGCAGGGGGGGACAGCGGTGCTTTTTTTTTTTTTTTTTTTTTTTTTTATTATTTATTTGGCTTTTTTATTTTATTTTTAAACTGTGCCTTCCATATTTTATTTTTTTACCATTTTTATCGTTATCTCAGGGAATGTAAATATCCCCTATGATAGCAATAAGTAGTGACAGGTACTCTTTTTTTGAAAAAAATTGGTGGGTTAGACCCTAGATCTTTCCTCTGCCCTCAAAGCATCTGACCACACCAAGATCGGTGTGATAAAATGCTTTCCCAATTTCCCAATGGCGCTTTTTATATCCGGGGGGGGGACATTCCCTCCCACTGCTTGTAAAAGCAGTCTAGAGGCTAATTATCTGCTAGAATTGCTTTTACATGAAAGCTGGCTGCTGGCTGAAAAGAATGATACCAAGATGATACCTAAACCCACAGGCATCATTCTGGTATAAACATTCAAAGTCCAGCAACATACCAGTACGTTGCTGGTCCTTGTTGGACATGTATTGTAATCTTTTTTTTCATACAGCCTATTGGCTGAACGAAAAAAAGAGATTGATTGGTGGGTATGCCCACCATTAGAAATACCTCCCTTCATCCACCCACTTCTAATGATGGGCATATATGCCGAAGCATGGGGGCATCCTACCGCAAAAAAGTTATGCCGCGTACACACGGTCAAGCCTTCGTCGGAATTTCGACCGTATGTACGCGGCATAAAAGGTTATGCCGCGTACACACGGTCGGACTTTTCCACGGGCAAGCCTCCGTTGGAATTTCGACCGTATATACGCGGCATTAGGAGCAAAATTGCTCCTCCGCCCCTGCTGCCCCCATGCTTCGGCATATATGCTCTTTTTTTTAACTGTGGTGGTGAAATCACCTCCTACAGCGTTGGAGTCACGGCTGTCAAGATAAATAGATCCGCGCTGCAACTGAATGGCGTACCTGCTAAGCAAATGGTGGTTAACATTAAAACAAAGTAACATTACAGTACAACAGTAAGACCTTACCATGCCATACCTGCAAAGCAAATACCAAAACAAAACCTAGTAAAAAATAAAAAAATGTTTTAACGCAACCTGTGCCTAAAATATATATATGCCGAAGCATGGGGGCATCCTCCCGCAAAAAAGTTATGCCGCGTACACACGGTCGGAATTTTCCACGGGCAGGCCTCCGTCGGAATTTCGACCGTATGTACGCGGCATTAGGAGCAAAATCGCTCCTCCGCCCCTGCTGCCCCCATGCTTCGGCATATATGCTCTTTTTTTTAACTGTGGTGGTGAAATCACCTCCTACAGCACTGGAGTCACGGCTTTATGTATCGTGGGAGCAAACGCTGTTGCTGTCAAGATAAATAATTCCGCGCTGCAGTTGAATGGCGCACCTGAAAACAAAAAATTACATACCTGAAAAGCAAGCATGATAAAACATTGCAGAATAGAATACAGTAAAAAAGAGCAGAACAATAGAGAGAAAATAGAGAGAGAGAGAACAATAAAACGACAACTATTTTTGGTTTTTTTTATTTTATATTTTTTTTGTGTTTTTGTTTTTTACGTTTTTTTTTTTTTCTTTTTTACACTTTTTTTTGTAACTTTACAACTGTAATGGTTCGGGTCTCTCAAAATGTAATGGCATCTTGGGAGACCCTGTGTAAGTGTGTCCTTGTCTGTGAAATGCTGTACCCTACGCTAAAACTTCACTTTTGAGTGGTAGCGTTCAAAACATTCACCTTGGACTGGTTGCTATGGACTGGTTGCTATGGACTGGTTGCTATGGACGGTTGCCATGGACTGGATGCCATGGACTGGATGCTATGGATAGTTGCTATGGACGGTTGCTATGGACAGTTGCTATGGACGGTTGCTATGGACTGGTTGCAATGGATGGTTGCTATGGACAGTTGCTATAGACTGGTTGCTATGGACGGTTGCTATGGACTGGTTGCTATGGACGTTTGCTATGGACTGGTTGATATGGATCAGGCCTGTCTCTGCGAACGCTGCAGTTATGTGTGTTGTGTTTGGTAAGTGACAGTGATCGATCGATACTGCACTTGGGTGGGCTGGGCGGAGGGGCTAAACGCAGGCGCTAGCAGGTATCTGGGCTGATCCCGCTAACACTGCGTTTTTGGGAATCCTAAACCGCTGGGGATGCTAGTATAGATCTGATCAGATACTATACCACTAAGGGGGGTGTATGCTTTGCGCGTGGGTGTTAGCGTTACTGGCACTAACCTAACACTGCCTGGGGCGACGCAGACCCTCTCTGGCGCTAAAACCTAATTGATCTCACCCGCCGGGCGATCAGGGGGGTTAAACCTTTATTGGGTTATATACGGCGGGTGCCCTGATGCTATAAAAAGCAAACTAATCAACCAGCGTCACCCGTAACCTTTATATGGTGATCACTGGTGAAAGGGTTAACTAGGGGCAATCAGGGGGTTAAAACCTTTATTAGGTTACATATGGGGGTACCTGACACTATATAAAAACCTGACGGGTAACCTAAATAACTTACTGGCTAACCAGTGACACCAATGACGCTTATACGGCGATCACTGGTGAGAGGGTTAACTCTAGGGGCAATCAGGGGGTTAAAATAATATATGGGGGTACCTGACACTAATAAAAACCTGCGGCGAACCTAAAAAAAAATAACTGCCTATCTAAAACACCAGCGACACGAATACAGCGATCGGAAAAACAATCGCTTAGTGACGCTGAAGTTAGGGGGTGAAAGGGTTACCTGGGGGGTGATCAAGGGGTTAAACCTTTATTAGGGGGGGGTTAGGGGGCTACCCTGGACCTAAAGGGGCCTAATCCTAACTGCCCTGCAACTTTTTACAATCACAGATGACACTAAATGCAGTGATCAGTAAAATAAATGATCACTGCAATCAGTGACACTGTGATTGGGGGCTTTGGGGTGACTTGGGGGGTGATCTGGGGGTGACTGGGGGGTGATTTGTGTGCCTATGTGTACCTATGTGTCAGTGGACTGTTGGTGCACTAACCTGCTTCTTCTGTCCTCGGCGCCGGGAACGAAAAGACCGCAGCGAGGGAGATGACATCACTTTCTCCAGCCTGTATTTACATTTCAGGCAGGAGGAAGCAATTTCATTCGCCGGGAGCGATCGCGAGGGGGGGGGCGGAATCGAGCGGCCGCCCCCTCATGCCTGATCGCTCCCGAACACTTAACGGTCCGGATGGACCCCCCAACTGCACAAAGGCGATCACGTAGATCTACGTGATTCTGCCTGTCTGTGCCATTCTGCTGACGTAAATCGGCGGTGGGCGGTCGTTAAGTGGTTAATAACTTCCAAAACCTCTATCGTGAAAGAGGAGCTTCAAATAAACTTTTATGTGTGGGGGTTAAGGAAGGAATGGGAAGATTGTCCAAATACCTAGATAGAAAATCCTTGTCAGGCTGAGAGTGAGATTTATACAGATCAGAATAAAACTCTTGAAATGCTTCTAGGATTTTGACAGGGTTTGCTGTGGGAGGTTGACCTGAAATCCGGATTTTAGGCATAGCCTGTATTCTAACTCTGGGTGAGAGTTTTGCAGCTAGTAATGACCCTATTTTATTTGCATTTGTATAAAATTTGTTGCCACTCCATCTGATCATGTTCTCCGCCTGCGTTGTAAGGGCTAAATTCAGATCAAGTCTGGCCTTGTCTATGAGTGTTATGGAAATTTTGGAAGGATTTCGTTTTTGACTAGCTCTTAGGGCTGTGTATTCTTTCTCTAAACGTTCTATATGAGCTTTGCAATCTTGTTTTTGGTTTGGGTAGAGATTTGAATAATTTTACCCCAGATGAAGGCTTTATGGGCCACCCAAAGCATCTCAGTGGAGATGTCCTCCCTATCATTAAGGGAAAAATATTCCTGCAATGCTTTATTGATTATCTAATTTGAGACTGGATTAGAAAGGATTGACTCGTTGAGTTTCCAATAGCCTTGTGTCCTTCCAAGTATACTAGAATTTAGCAAAATAACTACTAACGAGTGGTCTGAAATGGCCGTATTCTTGATGTGGGCACTTATTATAAGTGGAAGAAAGGATATGGTCTATTCTTGCGTATGTGTTGTGGGAATGTGAATAGTGGGTGAAATCCCGTTTGGAAGGGTTTAATTCCCTCCAAGCGTCTGCGAGGCTATGTGTTGAAATGATTTTGGCAATTTTGCGACTTTCATTAGTCGGACGAGTCATTTGGTCTCCGGGGGGTTTGGCTTTGTCCAGGGCCTGGTCAAATGCTACGTTCGAGTCTCCCCCAAAATAACTGTACCTATTGACATAGGGCTCAGGGTATTCATCATATTCCTAAAGAATAGGGCTTGGCCTCTATTGGGGGCATAATATGAGATTAGGGAATATTAGGTGGCCATCTATAGTACCCTGTATTAAAAGAATTCTTCCCTCCGGATCAACATATTCAAAAGGCGTCTCAAATTTGCAGGATTTTGAAAAGATAATAGTTACTCCCTTGGTCTTATTTTCAGCACTAGCTAGGTAGAATTGTGGAAAGTGTGGGTGTATATATTTAGGACTGTATCGTGTAGGAAAGTGCGTCTCCTGGAGCAAAAGAACATCCATTTTGAGGGATTTGTAATAATCTAAAATTTTCCTCCTTTTGATTGGAGAATTTAAGCCTTGAACATTATGGGAGGCTATTTTAAGATGTGTCTGATGGTTATTAGCCATTGAGTTCAGGAGAGGCATATCCGCTACCCCACTCACCCTTGGAGGTCCTTGGTCCAGAAACCTGACCGAGATTCCTCCAAAAAGTAGTTTAGGTGCATGATGCTCAGCATGGGTCTGATGACACGAGACTCTATAAGAAACAATTGGGTTAGACACAAAGGGAAAAAGAAAACAACATAACAAAGAAATGGGTAAGAAAAAAAGGCAAGGTAGAAGAGAGGTCTCCTATCATGTGAAGTCAGGATCCAGGGGAGGAGACACCCCCCCCCCCCCCCAAATCCTTTTAACCAGAACAAAAGTCTGATCTAAATCGATAAGAAAACATAACACCTAGAGACCCGCAGGTTTCCAAGGGATAGGTGGGTACACGTGTGGTCCACCCCCAAACAGGGCGCCCATATTAAAAATTAAACATTCCAAAATATATTAGCACGGCATAACTAAAGTGGACTCAAATTATGCTTTATAACCCCGAAATTATTATTCAGGGGTATGGACTTTGTATAAATTCAGAATAACAATAAATTTATAGGTAAAAACTAAAGAAAAATAAGTCCATAGTGCTGCCAAAAAAGGATTGAAAAATAGACCGGAGAACAAATTGAACTTAGGATGAATTTATCCTAAAACATTAGACACAGATAAATCTGTGTTCGGATTCTAGATACGAGGAAGGAAAATGTTGTGAAAAAAAGGTTGTGAAAAGGGAAATATGAACTTAATCAAGTAGGGCCATTGTCTTTTAATCTTCTTTTTCCTTTCCTTTTTTTTTTCCTTTGTTCCAAAGGGGGGATTGTGGACTTGTTGGCGTAGGTCTTTTGGTTGAGCCTGTACTGGTTGTGGAGATATCCATGTCAGCTTCGGTGGAAATAAGCTTGAATTGAAGTATAATGCGTTCTTCTTGAAGGCTTAAACAGGAGTAAGATCTTCCGTTGTCTAAAAGTTTCACCGCAAAAGGGAAAGGCCCATCTATATTTAATATCTTTCTGAGTCAAGATCAGTAATAAAGGTTTCAGTGCTCTTCTGCGTTGAATCGTGGAGGGAGATAGGTTGGCAAAAAGCTGAATCGGGTATCCTTGGCATAAAACTTGAGGAGCTGTTCTGGCTTGTTTCACGACCTCTTCCTTTATTGAGTAAAAATGAGGCTTTGCAATAATATCTCTCGGCTTTCCATCTTTTCTGGGGGGGACCCAGAGCTCTGTGAACCCTATCTAGCTCAAGGCGGTGCTGGGGGACATTAGGCAGTAGTGATTTGATCAGTTCCTGTACTGCTAGTGAGACATCAGCACAGATTCAGTTAACCCTTGATTCTGAGGTTTTACCTGCGAGACCGGTTCTCAAGGTCATCGATTCTAGACAGGGCATAGTCAAGTTGTTCCTGAACCGTGGATAAATGCTTTGCATTTTGGTTAGTGGCAGCCACTGTTTCCTCCAATTTGTGTTCAATAGAATCTATTCTTGTTCCTAGATTTTGGAAGTCGGCTTTTAAGTCACCAGTAAATTTGGCTGCTGTTTGCGCTAAACCCCTGTCCAGGAGTTCTGAGAATTTCTGGAACAAGTCTGCCATCTGAATTGCTTGGTCCTTGGGAGTAGTTTCTGAGGTAATAGAGCAGGGTTGTGTAATGAGATTATGGCCTGTGGAAGAATGGGTACAGTCGGGCTTTGTGAGGTTAAATTGGGGCTCACTAGAGGTTGAGGGGGGATTTGGTGTCTGTGGAAGACCTGCTTGAAATTCTGAGTGAAGGTTCAGGCTCTCTGAGGGGATAATTTGCTTGTGGTCTGTGAGGTAAAGTGTACCTGAAGCAGGAGGTTGTCTTGCGGGGGCCATTTTGAAATCTCGGCCCCGACCACGGACTTAAATTTCAGCTTGTGTCCCTCAGAACAAAGAAAAAAGTAGCCAGGAATGTTCCTCGACTATTCCGGTAACTGCCTGTGAATTTTGGTGACAATCCGTTTGCCGTGCTGGCAGTACTGGGCGCCGGTGTATGAGGCTGGTGCGGAGCTCAAGGCTTAAGCAGCCATTCACAAAGCCACGCCCACGTTTCTCTTCCTGGCTGCATTTTAGTGCCTGCCTATAAGTGCCATCTATCAGTGCCAGCCACCTGTCAGTGCCCAGCCATCAGTACTAGACATCATTGAGTGCCACCTAATCTGTATTGCACTTTGTAAACTGTCACATGACATTAAAAAAAACTATCGGTATCGGCGAGTACTCGAAATTAAAGTATCCGTACTTGTACTCGGTCTTAAAGTGGTTGTAAACCCACTTTTTCAACTTGCACCTACAGGTAAGCCTAGATTAAGGCTTACCTGTAGGTGCAAGAAATATCTCCTAAACCTACACGGTTTAGGAGATATTTACTAAAATGTCAAGCGCCGCTATCTACGGCGCATGCGCGCCGTAGACAACGGCGCATTTATGGGGTTAATCCCATTCACATACTCGGCTACTTCCCAGCAATCGCTGGGCGTAGCCGAGTGGGACGCCTCCCGCGCGCATGCGCAGAGTGACGTCTCCGCCGCTCCGGCCAATCACAGCGCCGGAGCGGCGCTGTGATTGGCTGGTGCGGCGATACCCGGAAGTAACATTCCGGCTATCGCCGCAGTGATGTCTGCGGCTGGACAGAGGGACGAGGACGGCTTCGGGGGCCCCGATCTAAGGTAAGTGGAACATAATGAGCTATTATGCTAGTCATAATAGCTCATTATGCCTTTCTCTTGCAGGTGGGCCAAAAAAAAAAAAAGTGGGTTTACAACCACTTTAAAGTGGTACCGGGACAACCCTACAGACAAATACGTTTTTAGGCTATATGAATTCCCATTCTCCTTTCTATGTCTCTGCAGGCAGCTAAATCTTAATAGATCTTTCTATGGTATAAAGGTCAGAATATACATTTTATGATTTTGTTCCATAAGTGATGTGTAAAATGTGCTTTTCACACTTGTTAGGATGAACTCTATGTGGTCGGTGGATCAAATGGTCAGTCTGATGATCTAAGCTGTGGAGAGAAATATGACCCTAAAGCAAGTGTATGGACACCTGTTCCGGAACTGAGAACAAACCGCTGTAATGCAGGTATGAATGTGTTTTTTTTTTTTTTTCTTTTTGTGCTGCAAGCTCCAAACCCATTTCAAAGGGTGTAGAACATACTGCTGTTTTGGAGTGCCCCTGACAGAATTGGTCCCTCTCATGGCACTCCAGAGTCCTGGTCAGTGCCAGGGGGTTTCTAATTTAGGCCATATCTGTCTTCATATTTGTTTCTAGGTAAGACTTTACAGCTGCACTGTCTAGTAGTGTTCTGGAGCAGTTATCTGATATCTGGGCAATTATGAGACACAAGGGTTGCAAACATTCCAGGTCCCAGATTTTTGCCTCCCCATTTTTTTTTTCTTCACCCCACATGCTTCAGAAGTGGGGTCAATGGAATAAGCAGTATCTTTAGCAGATTCCTCCCAAGAGAATAACCTGCCTTTAGTGAGGTCCTTAGAGCTGCAGTGGGGGTGCTAACGATGTGGTGTGAGAGAACCTAAAAAACAGAGACTAAGGTCACTGCGCTTGGGTAGTGGAAGGTTTCCAAACCCCTTAAGACATTTCCAATTTACACCCCCACACTAATGAAGTCTTCTACAAGGGCTGAGCACATCCGGAAAAGGTTTTCTAGTCCCCCTAAAGCAGGGATATGCAATAAGCGGACCTCCAGATGTTGCAGAACTGCAAGTCCCATGAGGCATAGCAAGACTTTTACAGCCACAAGCATGACACCCAGAGGCAGAGGCATGATGGGACTTGTAGTTTTGCTACAGCTGGAGGTCCGCTAATTGCATATCACTGGCCTAAAGGATTTGTCCAGCAATATCCTATGCAGGAGGACTTTCAAATAAATGGGCTTTCCCTACAGGTGAATCCAAAGATTTTTTTTTTTCAACCTGAGCAACACCCTCACGTTACCAGTGAATGACGTTCCAGTCCTTAACTGCTTGCCAACCAGCCTCCGTCATTAAACTGAGGCAGATTGGCACTGTTGCTCAAACTGCCATAGGTGTACATCGGCCACTTTAAGAGCTATAGGGAGTGCGTGCGGCGCAAGAGCCGATGCGCGTGGCCTTGCGGCCGCGCTGTCCACCTGCGATTTGCTCCTCTGAGAGCCAGAACAAGGATCTGACAAATCCCCTAGGGCTGCAACTAACGATTATTTTCATAATCTATTAGTTGCCCGATTTATTTTTTCGATTAATCGGTTAATTACCTCCGTTGAAGTATATTGAACCAAAAAAAGCACCATTCTGCGTTGAACAAATTCCTTGACCCTTTCCAAATAACGCAGCAGCTAAAAAAAAGCATAGATGTGAACGTGTCCCATAGGTGTGAACCAGGCCCAAGACGTTTAGTAACATAATGAGGTTAAAAAAAAAAAAATTGCCCTTTACTCTTTCGTCCATGGACCGACACAGCTTCTCTATTGACAAAGTGGGTATTATCCGTTAATTAGGAGTGACTAGGCAGAAAAACTTGTAAAAAGTGTTGCATCACACCTTCTACAGTACCGCCCAGGGGGCGGACCCTCTGGGTATACCCTCTCAGTCTGCACATCGCAGATCAGTTTTTTTCTGTCTAGCAAGGAGTAGGACATGGCTCCCTTCGGGCTCATTGGTCCGGGGAAAAAAGATATATATATTTTTTATTTTTTTGCTACATTTGTTGTTTCCTGCGATCTTCGATCAACTGCCGACTGGGTGACAGGCTGGATCCTCGATCCTTGTAGTCTCCCCAGTTTCGGCCATCGAGCGTGTGCCGACCCTAGCTACGCGCTGGGTTTTCCACGACATGCCCGTCGCTCCACGGGTGGCCGGTGAGCCTACGCTCCAGGGCCTGCATCGGACCGCTCAGCTTCGGCTGACCTTACGGCCGAGTCGCAGCAGCCTGGCCGGTGAGCTTACGCTCCAAGGCTTGCATCGGACCGCTCAGCTTCGGCTGATCTTACGGCCGAGTCGCAGCAGCCTGTCCGGTGAGCGTCATGCTCCAGGGCATACATATGATCGTCCCTTCTGGGTCCAATCACAGCATGCCTGGCCAACAGTCACCTTCCGTGCGCGGACGATGATCTGTTTGGAATGTCTTCCAGCAGAATACATGCAGGATAGGTAAGTAAAACTCCCCTGCCTCGGCTGGGTGATTTAGCTGGACATTCCTGGAGAGATCAAGTAAGTGGTTGTGGCCCCTTTCTTCCCTCTCTCCCTGCCTTTCCCTCCTCCCTGGGCTTCTAGCTAAAGGTTGCTGGGTGCTGGGGGTCACCTAGGGGGTCCCACTGGAGCGGGGCTGGCTGTAACTAACATTTAAAAGAAATGTCATTTTTGCTTACCTGTGTTTCTGTGTCTCCATGCTGTCGGCGGCCATTTTGAGGTGGTCCATGCCAAGTTTGGCCTCTTGTAACTGCCTGGCGGCCATCTTCCTGTAGTTCGGCCACACCCACTGGCCCCTATCAGGTGATCGGCGGCCATGTTTGTCCACCCTGTATGCAGATATTGCCGTTCGGCGGCCATCTTTTTTGTGGGCTATGGCTGCCTGACCTCTATCTTCTGTCGGCGGCCATTTTCTTAGAGCCCACATTATCTTCCATACAGACGGTTTTGGCAACCATTTTGCGAGAGCCTCCGGCCTCTAGGGTGCATTACACTGGCGCGAAAATTCACACAGGAAGTGCTGATAAAAGAAGCAGACTGACACAGCAGCAAGGGGACAGCATCATAGGCGCAGCATAGCAGTACCTATCCAGGGTGGTGAGTCCTCTGGGTAACCCAGCATCTCTGCAGCGCAGGAGGGTGGCCTATTGATATCTTGCCTGGAGCCCTGTGAGTGTCAGCGTGTGGTCAGCATGGCATCTGAGCCAGATGTCTTCTCCCCTGAAACACCAGATTTAGCAGCTGGTGTCCCTGAGGTGTCTATGGACGCTATGTCGGCAATCCTAGAGGCGTTTGCTGCCAGGGTGGAAGCAGCACACGGGAATACAGGGGGTAATAAACGCCCCCGTCCCCTGCAATCTTCTGGGGATATTTCTGATGCAGAACCAGGTCCAGCTACGGCTCATGGCCCAGATTCTGATGCATCAGAGACTGCAGACCGTGACCGATCGGACAGTGAGGAGGACTCCAAGTCCAGGTCAGTACGCGAGACGGCTTTGGTATCTGACCTTATTACTGCAGTGCGGGATACGCTAAAGTTGGAAAGGACTGAAGAAGTAGCAGATACTCCAGTCCCCTTTGGGTTTCGTAAACCTGCCCGCACTGCTAAGGTGTTCCCTTGTGTGTCTTATTTTGACAAACTCTTATACAAGGAATGGGAGAACCCACTGAGGGTCTTTACAGCCCCAAAGAGGTTTGCAGTACGGTACCCCTTTGAGGAGAGTTTTCTGAAGATATGGACCTCTCCCCCTATAGTGGACCCTTCGGTGTCCAGACTTAATAGAGCCACCACTATTCCAGTAGAAGGGGCTCCTGTTTTCAAGGACCCTGTGGATAAGAAGGCTGAAGCACTCGCTCGCTACCGATACTCAGTGGTAGGCTCAGCAGTACGCCCGGCATTGGCGGGGGCCCTAGTGTCTCAGACACTTACTGAATGGGCAAAATTGCTACTCCAGGGGTTAAAGGAGCGAGATGCTCCTCCTAATGAGATAACTTTGGCCGACCAGTTGGTCCAGGGCCTTAAGTTTGTCTGCGAGTCAGACATGGATACTATTCCCCTGCTGTCAAGAGCTTCGGTTTATGCAGTAGCAATACGCCGCCTGATCTGGCTAAAGGGCTGGTCTGCGGACCAGACTTCCAAGAAAGCCCTATTGGATCTGCCTTTTAAGGGCGACAGACTTTTTGGGGCTTCTCTGGATGACATCATCAAGGATGCTACAGGAGGTAAAAGCACTTTGCTTCCCCAAACTAGCAAGGGTAGGGGACCACGCCAAGGGCAAGGGCCCTCCTTTACTGCACGTAAGCGGTTTTTTCGCCCTCTTAAGGCGACAGGGAAAAGACCCCAGGCCGATAAAGCGCCTGCCCAAGGACAAAAGCGTCCTTGGTCCCGCAGACCCAACAAGCCTGTGGACAAATCTGCGTCCACATGAAGGTCCGCCCCCACCCAGCTCTCGGGTGGGGGGACGTCTTCGCAAATTCGCGACTCAGTGGACTGCTCTAGTCTCCGACAGGTGGGTTTGCGAAGTAATCTCCTCAGGCTACAAGATAGAATTTCTCTCTTGTCCACCAGACAGATTCATCACCTCCAATCTCCAGCTACTACCGACCCGTCGGGAGGCCCTGTATGGGGCGGTCCAGGGTCTACTGGAACGCGGGGTAGTTATTCCAGTTCCAGAACAGGAACGGGGTCAGGGTTTTTACTCAAATCTGTTCATTGTGCCAAAGAAGGAGGGGGTTCGTCCAATCTTGGATCTCAGAGCCCTCAATTGCTTTGTGAAGGTACAAAGATTTCGGATGGAGTCGGTTCGATCCGTAGTCACGGCTCTCCATCCGGGGGACTTTCTGGCCTCCTTGGACATCAAGGACGCATACCTGCATGTCCCCATATACTCCAGACACCAGAGGTTTCTGCGATTTGCTATCGGGAAGAACCACTACCAGTTTGTGGCCCTCCCGTTTGGCCTTGCCTCAGCACCCAGGACGTTCACCAAGGTGCTCGCTCCGATTCTGGCACTTCTAAGACAGCGGGGTATCGCTATCACAGGTTACTTGGATGACCTTCTGCTGAAGGGCCCTTCAAGCTCAGAATTAGAGGTAAGCGTGTCCATTACCTGTCAGACTCTTCGAGACTGTGGTTGGATACTAAACACGCAAAAGTCAGTATTGGTGCCCACTCAACGCCTAGTGTACCTGGGGTTGATTCTGGATTCCTCAGAGGCAAAGGTATTCCTCCCTGTGGAGAAGTTGCAGACCCTCCGGGCTGCAGTACGGCAGCTGACTTCCAGGAATTGGTCGTCACTCCGTTTTTGCATGCGAGTGTTGGGCCTCATGGTAGCCTCCTTCGAGGCGGTCCCATATGCTCAATACCACACTCGAGTGTTACAGAGGGAAGTTCTGTCCAGATGGAACAGATGCCCTTCATCTCTGGATTATCAAATCCGAGTGAGCCACCTAGTCAGGAGATCCCTGGTATGGTGGCTGACAGCACCGGCTCTAATGGCCGGGAAGTCATTTCTTCCGGTTTACTGGATAGTGATCACGACGGACGCCAGCCTTACAGGTTGGGGGGGAGTCTGGGGTGTCCAGTCGGCGCAAGGTCGCTGGACCCCAGAGGAAGCCCTCCTGCCGATCAATGTCCTGGAGATCCGGGCGATCAAGCTGTGCCTCTTCAAATGGTCTCAGAGACTGCAAGGGCGTCCAGTCAGGATCCAGTCAGACAACGCCACAGCAGTGGCATATGTCAATCATCAAGGAGGAACAAGAAGCTCAGCTGCAGCATCGGAGATCGCTCGCATCCTGAAGTGGGCAGAGAGGAGCGTACCGGCACTGTCGGCCGTGTACATTCCGGGTGTGGAAAACTGGCAGGCGGACTACCTGAGCCGCCAGATGCTGGACCAGGGAGAATGGTCCTTACACCCGGAGGTGTTCCAACTCCTCTGCCAAAGATGGGGCACACCAGACGTAGATCTTCTGGCTTCCCGACTCAATCGGAAGGTATTGAGGTTTGTGGCCCGGTCAAGAGACCCATGGGCAGACGCAACGGACGCGTTGGTAGCATCGTGGGGCCAGTATCGGCTAATCTATGCCTTCCCTCCCTTAAGGCTTCTTCCTCTTCTGCTCCGCAGAGTGGAGGCAGAGGGAATTCCAATGATCCTAATCGCTCCAGATTGGCCTCAGCGTCCTTGGTACGCCGATCTAGTACGTCTGGTAGCAGACGTCCCCTGGCGCCTACCACTACGGAAGGACCTGCTGTCGCAAGGTCCCATATTCCATCCTGCTTTACAGTCATTGGCTTTAACGGCATGGCTGTTGAGAACCAGGTACTGAGAGACCGGGGCCTGTCAGACTCAGTAATTTCTACTATGAGAAGTGCTCGGAAACCGTCCTCTAGGAAGGTCTATCACCGCACTTGGAGGGCCTACATCTCCATGTGTGAGGAAATGAAATGGCATCCGCGTACCTATTTGGTTTCCAGAATCCTGCTGTTTTTACAGCATGGGGTAGACCAAAGGCTTGCCCTAAGTACGATTAAGGGACAGATATCTGCCCTGGCTGTCTTTTTTCAGCGACCCCTGGCGACTCACTCTCTCGTGAGTACATTTGTGCAGGGGGTTCGACATGTGGCCCCTCCGGTCCGCCCCCCGTTACCTCTGTGGGACTTGAACCTGGTCCTCTCGGTGCTTCAGAAGGCACCGTTTGAGAATATTAGAGATATTCCCCTGTTGACACTTTCTCAGAAGGTGGTCTTTTTGGTGGCTGTTACGTCAGTTAGACGAGTCTCTGAGCTGGCAGCCTTGTCCTGCAAGGCTCCCTATTTGATTTTCCACAAGGATAAGGTGGTGCTGCGGCCGCAGCCTTCCTTTCTTCCGAAGGTCGTTTCGGCTTTTCATCTCAACGAAGACATTGTACTTCCATCCTTGTGTCCTCAGCCGTCGAATCCTAAGGAGTCGGCGTTGCATTCCTTGGACGTTGTCCGAGCTTTGAGAGTATACATATCTGCTACTTCCCTGTTCCGGAAGTCAGACTCACTGTTTGTTTCGGTGGCTGGTCCCAAGAAGGGCCAAGCAGTCTCATCGGCCACCATCTCTAGGTGGATCCGACAGATAGTAATCCAGGCTTACGCCTTAAAGGGTCAGGCGCCCCCCTTTCCTGTCACGGCGCATTCGACCAGGGCAATAGGTGCCTCTTGGGCTTTCCGACATCAAGCGTCTGTTTCCCAACTATGTAAAGCGGCGACTTGGTCGTCCGCTCACACTTTCACAAAATTCTACAAAGTTGATGTAGGTGCATCTTCGGATGCCTCTTTCGGCCGCAAGGTTTTGCAGGCGGCTGTTTAGAGTTGCAACTCCTCCGTTGGAGGAGTGCTGTTTTGTGTTTTGGGGTGAAGTTTGTTTTTATGCTGTTACCACCCCTCGTTTTTTCTCTGACACTGCTTTGGGACGTCCCACTTTGTCAATAGAGAAGCTGTGTCGGTCCATGGACGAAAGAGTAAATAGGATTTTTTACTCACCGTAAAATCCTTTTCTCTGAGTCCATGGACCGACACAGCACCCACCCCTCCTTTTAAGTTTGTACTGCTTTTTGACGAACTGATCTGCGATGTGCAGACTGAGAGGGTATACCCAGAGGGTCCGCCCCCTGGGCGGTACTGTAGAAGGTGTGATGCAACACTTTTTACAAGTTTTTCTACCTAGTCACTCCTAATTAACGGATAATACCCACTTTGTCAATAGAGAAGCTGTGTCGGTCCATGGACTCAGAGAAAAGGATTTTACGGTGAGTAAAAAATCCTATTTTTATAGTACAAAAAGAACAAATAATCACTACTGTAAGGGGTTAATTTTTTACTGTGGAACAGTGAAAGTAATATTTACAGTAGCGATTACTTGCTCTTTTTGTACTATAAAGGGCTAATTTTAGTTTTTTTAACCTCATTATGTTACTGGCCGATTAATCGATTATGAAAATAGTAATCGATTAATCGACAACTAATCGATTATGAAATTAATCGATTAGTTGTTTCGGCCCTTAAATCCCCGTTCTGTCAGGGAAGTAGAAAGAGATGTGCTGTTTCTAGTAATCAGGAACAGCAATCTCTCTCTACTTCCAAACAGTCGTCCCCTCCGCCCAAAGTTAAAAACATCTCCCATGGGAACTTAACCCCTTGATAGCCCCCTAATGTGAACTTCCCTGCCAGTGACATTTATACAGTAATCGATGGCTATTTATAGCGCTGATCGCTGTATAAATGTCAATGGTCCCAAAAAAGTGTCTAAACTGTCCACCGCAATGTCGCAGTCCCGCTAAAAATCGCTGATCACCCCCATTACTGGTAAAAAATATATATATATATAGCTATAACTATATCTCCTATTTTTTTTACATGCTATAACTTTTGCAAAAACCAATCAATATACGCTTATTGCAAAAAAAAAGTTTAGCAAAAATATGTAGAAGAATACATATCGGCCTAAACTGATGAAGACTTTTTTTGAAAATTTATTATAGCAAAAAGTAAAAAAATATTGTGCACTTCAGCACCGGAAGAATTTACCCCCTTCCTGACCAGAGCACTTTTTGCGATTCGGCACTGCGTCGCTTTAACTGACAATTGCGCGGTCGTGCAACGTGGTACCCAAACTAAATTTGACGTCCTTTTTTTCCCCACAAATAGAGCTTTCTTTTGGTGGTTTTTGATCACCTCTGCGGTTTATTTTTTGCGCTATAAACAAAAAAAAGTGCGACAATTTTGGAAAAAATAAACAATTTTTTACCTTTTTTGGTTATAATAAATATCCCCCAAAAAATATTTTTTTAAAAAAATATTTTTCTCAGTTTAGGCCGATATGTTTTCTTCTACATATTTTTGGTAAAAAAAAAATCGCAAAAGTTATAGCGTCTACAAAATAGGGGATAGTTTTTTATGGCATTTTTATTATGAATTTTTTTTTTTATTGTGACTGTGACATTATGGCGGACACTTGACACTATTTTGGGACCATTGTCATTTATACAGCGAACGGTGCTATAAAAATGCACTGATTACTGTGTAAATGACACTGGCAGGGAAGGGGGTTAAGTGTGTCCTAGGGAGTGATTTTAACTGTGGGGGGGGCTGGGCTACGAGTGACACGACAGTGATCACTGTTCCCGATGACGGAGCAGTAGATCACTGTCCTGTCACTTGTTTACAAAGGCATCTCCCCGTTCTGCCTCTCCGTGACACGATTACGGGACACCGGCAGACCGCGGGTCCCGGGAGCACGGTCACGGAGCACGCGGCAGGGGGGCTTTGCTTTGCGCAGCCGTGCCATTCTGCCGAAGGAAATGTGCAGGAGGCGGTTGGCAAGCGGTTAAAAAATGGCCTGGTCAGAAAGTGGGTAAATCCTCCCGGGGCTAAAGAGGTTGTAAACCCCATTCATGAAATCTGACCTAGGCACATAGATCTGTGGTGTTTTTACTTATCTCTCTCCAACGCTGAGTGCTGTTTCTCTGGTGCTCCGTTCCTCTGTTATTGGCATTAAACACTTCTGACAAGCTCTCCAACACAGGAGATAACCGCAGCTAAAATTTTGTGTCCGTGAGGGAGCTTAGAGGTCGATTAGCAGAGAACTGGTCTATTCAGACTATTCAGTAAAGGTGTGTCTCTTTCCTCCAATCAGCTCTCACACAGTGTAAGCCCAGACTCCCCACCCACTGCTGAATGAGGAAGAAAGATTTTTTATTTATTTATTTTGGTTTTTAATTTGCCATATGCACAAAGCAGATTACTGAACTTTAAATATACAGAATCGGAGAAAGCTGCTTTTCCAACACTATATGATTATTCCATACATCCTTTACAGATAGCAGCATGCGTACATAAAGCATTTATTTATATTTTTATAATCTAGAACATCAAAAAAATAACCTAAAAGAAACAAAAACCTAAGTGGATAACTCCACAATGAATTCAGAGTGAGCTACCTACCTTACACTATATATCTTTCAATACTAGCAGAACCTACCTTTACACTATATATCCTTCAATACTAGCAGATTTTCTCTGAGTTCCCAGATCAAGTTGAGTGGAAGCATATGGCATCCCAGAAACTATTGTTCTGAGGTTGTACCTGCGAGACCGGTTCTCAAGGTCATCGATTCTAGACAGGGCATAGTCAAGTTGTTCCTGAACCGTGGATAAATGCTTTGCATTTTGGTTAGTGGCAGCCACTGTTTCCTCCAATTTGTGTTCAATAGAATCTATTCTTGTTCCTAGATTTTGGAAGTCTGCTTTTAAGTCACCAGTAAATTTGGCTGCTGTTTGCGCTAAACCCCTGTCCAGGAGTTCTGAGAATTTCTGGAACAAGTCTGCCATCTGAATTGCTTGGTCCCTGGGAGTAGTTTCTGAGGTAATAGAGCAGGGTTGTGTAATGAGATTATGGCCTGTGGAAGAATGGGTACAGTCGGGCTTCGTGAGGTTAAATTGGGGCTCACTAGAGGTTGAGGGGGGATTTGGTGTCTGTGGAAGACCTGCTTGAAATTCTGAGTGAAGGTTCAGGCTCTCTGAGGGGATCATTTGCCTGTGGTCTGTGAGGTAAAGTGTACCTGAAGCAGGAGGTTGTGCTGTGGGGGCCATTTTGAAATCTCGGCCCCGACCACGGACTTAAGTTTCAGCTTGTGTCCCTCAGAACAAAGAAAAAAGTAGCCAGGAATGTTCGACTATTCCGGTAACTGCCTGTGAATTTTGGTGACAATCCGTTTGCCGTGCTGGCAGTACTGGGCGCCGGTGTATGAGGCTGGTGCGGAGCTCACGGCTTAAGCAGCCATTCACGAAGCCACACCCACGTTTCTCTTCCTGGCTGCATTTTTAGTGCCTGCCTATAAGTGCCAGCTTCGTGCCATCTATCAGTGCCAGCCACCTGTCAGTGCCCAGCCATCAGTACTAGACATCATTCAGTGCCACCTAATCTGTATTGTGCTTTGTAAACTGTCACGTGACATTAAAAAAAACTACATAAAGCATTTTTTTATTTTTTTTTAATCTAGAACATCAAAAAATAGCATAAAAGGATCAAAAACCTAAGTGGGTAACTCCACAATGAATTCAGAGTGAGCTACCTACCTTAAAGTAAAGGTAAAAGTAAGGTAAAACTGTTATAGGGCGGTAGGCATATCCAGTCCCTTGCCAGCACTCCTGGTCCCTCCCTCTTGCCGAATGCCCCCAGAGCAAGCAGCTTGCAATGGGGGCACCAAGCAGGCTTGTTCATGTCCATTCACACATACACAGCTCGGCCCTGCCCCCTCTCTCTCCTCATTGGCTCACTGGCTGTCTCAGCCAATGAGGAGGAAGGGTCCCCAGAGAGCTAAGGCTCTTGTGCACATCGTTGGAGGAAGATCCAGCTCAGATATGTATTGAGGGGTGGGGGGGCTGCTGCACAAAGGAGGGTTTTTTTTGTTTTTTTTTCATTCATGCATGCATGAAGGTTAAAAACCTTGAGCATTTACAACCACTTTAAGCCCTCCACCCAATGAAGGCACATCTCCACTTCAATGGGGTCATTGAATGTCTTTGCAGTTATTCAGACACAGAACATTTTGGACCTGTGGGTCCAGCATATTGTGTCCAGGAGTTACAAGTTGGAGTTTCGTGCTTTGCTTCCTCCCTACTTATGCCTTCCAATGTGGCCTCTGAGGCAGCCAGAAGAGCCACCTTCCTGCAGGGAACAAAGCAGCTTCTTTTGAAGGGCGCCATTACACTAGTCAAGAGCAGTGGTCCAAAAGCTAATTCAAGGCAGATTTATTCTTGTACTGTACTTGGAAATCTTACTTTGTCTGAGAGTGTAGTCTATTCAGTCCCAAATAATAATCTGTGCCTTGCATTCTGGTCTTTCAATGAGGTCTTGACCAGAATCTGGCTCTTAGCACTTTGAAAGGGTAGCCTTAGTGTACTCTATTTCAAATGCCTTTTGCTTTGCATTGCCTTGTTAAATTTTTTATCTGACGTGTTTCTCGCATCAGGCCCATTTTACAGCACCGTTTTCCCCTGGGACCTTATGAACTCATCAGGGATATTCCCTTGGAGATGCTTGCCAGCAAAGTAGCCTTTTTGGCCTAGAACGCCTGTGAGATGGGTTTGAGTTTTCCTCCCATACTTCATGTCAAGACTGTGTTATGTCCAAGACCATCTTTTCTTTCAAAGGTGGTTAGTGTCTCACTGAGGACAGTGTTCTGTGACGGCAGCTTTCACCTGCAAGATTGGTGCAGCTGCACCCTGGATCTGAGGTTGTCCCTAGAATGTTGGGCCTGTTGGCACAGTTTTGTTTACCGAGTTGCTGGCCACGCTTATATTCATTGCTTGGGGATGTCCCACGATGCATGAATAATTTGCCTGTGCCCTCGACTGTAAAATTAGGATCAGAGGAATTTTTACTTGACTGTAAATTCGATGTCTTGGAGTACAGGACACAGGCCACCCTACCTAAACGCTCCTTATTACTCTACATTGCTTTTAACACACCTGAGGACTCGGATATAGAGGCGGTTCCTTAGGGGGGCATATGCTCAAAAGCTTGCCAGTATCCAATCATCTGAAGGTATGAGCCTATGGTCTATAAATGGGCTACATCTGTCCTGTACTGCAAGATATATTACAGGCAAGTCAAAATTCCTCCTAACCATTTGTGGCTCTTCTGTACGGTCTGTCCACACCATCATGGGTTTTCACCAAGATGCTTGTTCCCTATCCTGGTACTCCACCAAGCCCATGGGACCCCCATTGGTGGGCTATTTGGATGTTCTACTTCGAGAGCAGAAAGAGGAGACCTTTTCGGCAATGAACAGGTGATGCAAGCTCTACTGAAGATCCAGGATCCATCCAAGGATCTGAAGTCAGTGCTAGATCCCTCCTATTACCTGGAGTATTAGGGCTTTGTCCTGAACACACACGTTTTCCTTTCCCCACAAAAAACTTGTCTGATTGCAACTGGAGAACCTGCGGTCCACGGAGCAGCCCTATAGTTGGCTTTCTTTTGGGGCCGTTCCATACACCTGGTCTCACTCCAGATAGTTGCAACTCCAGATCCTGGAAGCGTAGGACTAAGTTTCAGTCCCTGGATTCTCTCATGCATCTGACAAACAAACTTAGGTCAACTCTGCGTTGGGGTCCGGGAGATACTTTCACCCAATGGTCTGGATTTGTTCTGACGATGGGCACAAGCTGTGTAGAAGCCTGGAACCCCTCTTGGTTTAGAGCAGTGGTCATCAACCCTGTCCTCAGGGCCCGCTAACAGGCCAGGTTTGCAAGATAACTGAAATACACCACAGGTGATATCATTTGCTGCTCAGTGATTGCAGTATTCTAGTCTGCATCTCCCCAAGGTAATACATAAAACCTGGCCTGTTAGTGGGCCCTGAGGACAGGGTTGATGACCACTGGTTTAGAGGACATGATTGTCAGAGGAAATTAAGCCCTCCATCATCTGAAGCTTAAGGGCAATTCACTGTCCTTTTTGGACCTGATCTGATCCTATCCTGGACAAAACATTACATTCCGGCTCTATCCACGGTGCATGTTCCAGGCATGGAAAATTGGTGAGCAGATTTCCTTAGCTGCCGATGCCTGGATCCAGGGGAATGTGCTCTCCACCCAGAGGCCATTCAGGGCTTTTTATCATAGTTGGGGGTTGCAGACATGGACAGATTAGTGGCCAGAGTCGATGAACCTTACCCTTCAGGGTTGATGTCCTGTAACTCTCAGTGGGATTAGTTCAGTTTATTTACGCCTTTCCCCTCCTAGAACACCCCCCACCCCCTCCCTGTTTTGCAGGATATAGATGGAAGGTATCCCGGTAACTATCATTGTACCGAATTAGCCCAGGAGGGCATGGTACAAAGGTAGTCAAGCCCCAAACAGGCTCTTGTTGGGCTGTTGAGATCGTCTGGATCTGTTGTCTTATTGATGCATCTACCCTCCTGCTTTTCTTTTGGCTTTGTTACCTTGGCTGTTGATCTCTGGTTCCTGAGGGACAGTGGGCTCTTGGACTCATTAATTTCTATACTACATAAAGCTAGGAAGTATACATACAAAAAGGTCTACCATCGCACGAGAAAAGCATACTTTGATGAAAGCACGATTGAGTCATCGAGAGTTCTCCATGGAACTAGTGCTTCCTTTCTCCAGAATGAGTTTGAACCACTCCCTGACCTTGTACTGTTGAGTTCACCCTTTGGAACGGCTATGTTTTGTGTAGTGTGTCTCCCTTCCCACTGGACACACTGCTGGGTTTACACTGAGGTTCTTTCCTCCTCCATCCAGCGTTGTGTTCTATCCGCTTCCTCGAGCAGGTTCCTAGCTGGCACTATGAATCCTCAGCCTGAGTCTCTCCCAGCATGAAAGTCATCCATGCCTGCCATGGCCGTTAGTCTCGCTGCTGTGTACCTCTTCTTTTTTTATTTTTTATCATCTCTGTCCATCCCAGACTACAGATATGTGAGTGAACATTCTCAGTATATTTTTTCACAATAAAACGTTTTGTATGTGCCTTTGTATCCAGCACTTCAGTCTATACATTTTATAACAAGTTGTAGAAGTGATTTATGTGGCTTTACAGCTAGCTTGATCACTTTTACATTAAAGCCCAGAGGTTGCAGGGTCCTTTCTGTTGGAACTGGTAGTATTTGTCCCCAAGATTCTACATTGGACATGACCGCACATGAATTAAGAATTTTTTAGTTTTTTTTTTTTTAATCCTGTAGGAAAACACAGTATGGAAAATATGCCTAATTATATAAACTGGTTTTCATATTTGTATTGTAAATTATTATCTTTCTCCTACTACAGATTTGTATTTTTTATTTTTAGGTGTTTGTGCCCTCAATGGAAAGTTATATATTATTGGAGGATCAGATCCTTATGGCCAAAAAGGACTTAAAAATTGTGATGTGTTTGAACCTTTGTCAAGGTCATGGACAAGCTGCGCTCAACTTAACATCCGTACGTGTTAAATATTTTATATCCCCACCCCACCCCTTACTTTCTGACAGTTTTTGCCTCTTTGTAAATTGTTTTGTTTTCATTTTCTTTAGAACCAATGGTGTATAAGATCAGCCATATGTTTTATAGTATCCAATGTAGCCTTTATAAAGTGTGCTAATTAGCTATAGTTGAATGTGTCCACTCTGTAAACTGTAGCACTTTTATATCATAATTCTAAGTGGTAATATTTATTAGAACAAATAAGCTTATTTTTTGTACTTTACTATTCCAAATGCTACAGGAAGGCACCAATCTGCAGTTTGTGAGCTGGACAATCATATGTACATCATTGGAGGTGCAGAATCATGGAACTGTTTAAATTTAGTAGAGCGGTACAATCCTGAAAATGATACTTGGACCGTGGTAGCGCCCATGAATGTTGCTCGCCGCGGTGCTGGAGTTGCAGTTTATAATGGTAAGACCTTTTTTATAGGTTTAAAAATTTAACTGAAACCAGCTGGGGTTTGGTAGCATTGCCAGTGCAACTGGTGATCAGTGTGTAAGCCTTCGTATGCTAAAGCAAAAAGGCATGGAATATGATCAAGCATGTGCACATCCTATTAAATTGAGCAATGTAGATGGGCAATACTCCACCCTACCCAATATCTGCATCTCAACATGCCTACATTCTGACTACTAGTTCCACAATCACTAGCTTCAGACTGTAGCTATAAATAATATTAAGCGAGTAAAGAGGTACTAAGATGTGACTGGATGTATTCAAACATGTTTTACAAGAACTAAAAAAAAAAAAGCAGGGCAGTTAAATGTTTCTCTCTTCGTCCATGGACGTACACAGCTCCTTTAAATCTTGACATGTGGGTTATGTTCCTGTTCATAGGAGAGGACTAGGCAGAACATGTTAGTTATCTTAAAACATGTAACTTTAACAGAGTTGAACAGCCCCGCCCAGGGGGCAATCCCTCCGTTCATAGCCCCTCACCCTGCAGCTTACAGCTCCAGTTTTTTTTCTGCCTAGCAGAGAAGGACGTGGCTCCCTCTGGGCCCAGAGTCCTGAAGTTTTTTTTGTTCTATCTTCTATCAACTGCCGGCTGGATATTTATAGATCCTTGTAGTCTTCCCAGTTCCGGCCATCGAGTGTGCCAGTCCTTAGCTACGCGCTGGTTCTGCCACGACGTACCCCATGGCTCCAGGGGGTGGCCGGTGAGCACATGCTCCGGGGTCCACATATGACTGGGCTGCTTGCTGTCTCACTCACAGTGGACCGGGCCGACCACTACTATATACCATCGGTTGTGGGTCAGTCAGGGACATGCCAGCATATTCTCGCAAGGATGGGTAAGTACGGTTCCTCCTGTCTCAGCAGGATGGAACAGCTGGGCATTCCCGGAATTAAGGGGTTCTCCTGTCCTCCCTTTCCCTGTTCTCTGTCGCCCTTTCCCCTCCTGCCCGCTGCGACCGGGGTGTACCTGTGGGGGGTCCCTGTGGGGCGCTGGGGTCCGCTTTCTGTGAGGGGGGGGTCTGTCTTCTGGGAAGTCTCGGCACGGCCTTCTCGTCCACATCCCGGGGCTCAGGCGCCATTTTTTGCTGCGCCGACGCCAGTTTTAGTGTCTGTTTTCTCTATTGGAAACAGAAAAACAAACAAGGCGCCTCTAAGTGCAGAAGTATATAACTTTTAATATCCCCTAAAAGGGTTAAAAACACTTACAAGATAGTGATTGAAACAGGCATGTAGCAGGTAAGTGGCAGGGCAGTCCCAGTCTTTGATGGTAATGCTTCCAGAGAAGTCCATGAGATAACAGCTGATTGTGCTGTGAATGTTCAGAGGCGCCTTGTTTGTTTTTCTGTTTCCATTAGAGATTGCTTGTCTCCCTGAGTGCTGCCTAAAGTGTGTGAAGATTTGCTACCCTCTCCAACACAGACTTTATCTGTCAGGATTCAAATGCTTGGAGCGCCCTGGATATACACATTTTTCTGTTTTCTCTTTTGAAATTTCCATTGGCAGCCATTTTGTCGTGGCCGCGCTGTGGCGCAGGTCGGTATTGCGGGCGGCCATTTTCTTGTGGTCCACGCCCTTTGTCTGTGGCGTCTGGCGGCCATTTAGGAGTGGGTTTTGGCCTCTAGCACTGGCTTTCTGTATGGCGCACAGCTCATTCTCCTCAGTTTTTTTTCCTCACACACGCTGTGTATACAAGGAAGGTGGGCAGCGGTGCTGAGCGGACTTCCTTTGGGTGGTGAGTCCCCTGGGTTACACCCCCCACCCCACCCCCGGTCGGTGCAGCAAGGAGGGTGGACTTTTTAAGTGTTTTTGACTTAGTCCCTGAGGGCTGTCAGTGGGTGTTAATGGAGTCAGTATATGGCCTTCCTCCCCTTAAATTGCAAGAGGCAGCTAACGGTTCCCCTGCACCTGTGGTTACCATGGATACGCTGCCGGCAGTCCTGGAATCATTTGTTGCCAGGGTAGAAGCGGTGTAAGGGGGCTAAAAAGCGCCCCTTCCCCCGCCATCTTCTGGGGAGTACAAGACAGGGCACTTGTGAGTGCACTTCTTGATGCTGTGAGGGGCACTCTCAAGCTGGTAAATGCAGCTGGGACTTCCGCAGAGAAGTCTGTCTCCTTTGGGTCACACAAATCTAACCGCTTTGTGAAAGTTTTTTTCCTTATGTTACTTTCTTTGAAAAGTTCATAGATAAGGAATGAGAACGGCAGCAGAGGTCCTTTTGTGGTCCCTCAGCGCATGGCGGTCCATTATCCTTTCGGGGAGAGCCTTTTTAAAAAAAAGAAAGAAAAAGACACCCCAGTCTCTCGGCTACATAAGGTAACCACTCTCCCGGTAGAGGGAACCCCTGCCTTTAAGGACCCTACTGATAGGAGGTCTGAAGTTGTGACCCGGTCCAGGTTCACCATGCTGGGGTCAGCGTTGCGACCTATATTGGCTGCGACTTTGGTGTCTCAGACATTCACTGAATACAGACAGTAGAGGAGCATCAGCTTCCTCCATAGTGTGTAAGGCTGGCTGACCAAATGGTACAGGACATTGTGTATGCCTGTGATGCCACTCTGGATGCGGCCCCCTTGATTTACAGAGCCTCTGTATCTGCTGGGGTACTGCGCCGCCTGATTTGGCAGAAATGCTGGTCCGCTGACTAAGCATCCAAAAGAGCTCTAGCAGTTTTGCCTTTCAGAGGCTTTGGTACCTCGCTGGGCGACATTATTAAGAGCACACTTCTCCCGCAGTCCTCTAAGGGGAAGGAGCCGCGCCGTTGGCCGGAGCCCTCCTATTCCGCACAGTAGCAGTATTTTCGTCAGTCAGCCGGCAGATCCTCCCAGACTGACAAGGCTCCAGCTGGGGGACAGAAGCATCCCTGGGTGCGTAAGCCAAACAAGCATGAAGTTTTGCCTAGGGCTGGGAAAAAAATCGATTTTAATCTTGAATCGAGTTTTGAGCTCAAATCGATTCAGATTTGAAGAAAATCGATTTTTTTAAAAAAAAAAATTTCCTTCAAAGTTTCCGTAGCAGGACTGCAGGGGGCGTATCCGGAATGGCACGGGGCAGCGTTACCCCAATTACATCTACTCGCTGCAGCCGCCGTCTGCCTACCTGATCAGCGTGTCATGCAGACAGACGGCGGCCATTGCCGTGTTGAAAAGCCGCGCCTCCCGAGTCCTCATTGTCTGTGATAGGCGGAACACTCAATTTCACAGCAGGCAGTGTTCAGCCTATCACGGACATCCTCTCATCCTCGTCTGTGTTATGAGGATGACCATGATAGGCGGAACACTGAATGCTGGGAAATTGAGTGTTCCGCCTATCATAGACGAGGAGGAGGCGCGGCTTTTGAATACTGGAATGGCCAACGGTGTAGCAGTAAAATCCGTATACCATGAAAATCTGCATCAGGTACGGGCACAGTGATTGAAGCATGGGCACAGTGAGACACGGGCGCAGTGAGACACGGGTACAGTGAGGCATGGACACAGTTCAATTCAACTAAGAGTAACCTCAGGATTTTTTGTTGTTTTATTAGCTAAATCCAAATACAGTATTAATAATTTGGATGTTTAACAATCTTTGTTGCACACTGACTTTGCAGTTAGAGAAAGGGTTTGCCTTTGCAATTTTGTTTGTTGATGCACTTTAATTAATATTAAAAAAAATCGAATCGTAAATCGAGTTTTTTATAAAAAAATCGCAGATTTTTTTTGGGGGGGGAATCGCCCAGCCCTAGTTTTGCCCCTCCCGACTCAAGGGTGGGGAAACGGCTTAGCGAGTTTGCAGCTCGGTGGACCTCCCCGCTCTCCGACCAGTGGGTCTGCAAGGTGGTCACTTAAGGGTACAAGATAGTTTCTTTCTTGTCCACCAAACAGATCCTTCCCTCAGATCTTCCTCTCCTTCCGGCTCGTCTGTCTGCTTTGATGGGAGCAGCACAAGACTTGCTCAGGTGCGGAGTAATTTTACCTGTACCCCTGGTGGAAAGGTTTCAGGGATTCTATCCGAATCTGTTGGTAGTCCCAAAGAAGGACGGTGCCCGTCCAAGCTTGGACCTCAGGGCCCAAAATACCTTTTGTGAGGGTGCGAAACTTCAGGATGGAATCCATTCGTTCGGTGGTTGCTGCGCTCCATCCGGGGGATTTTTTGGCATCCCTGGACATCAAGGTCGCATACTTGCATGTCCCCATCTGCAACAGCCATCAGAGTTTTCTGCGCTTTGCGATTAGGCATAGCGTCAGCACCATGAGTTTTTAACAAGGTGCTCGCCCCGATCTGGCTACTTGGACGATCTTCTTCTTCTTCTGAGAGCTGCTTCTGGCTCAGATTTAGAGGAGGACATGTCCTATAGCCAGTCAGACCCTCCGGGAAATTGGTTGGGTACTGAACGTACAGAAGTCGGTGTTGGTACCGACTCAGCGTCTGGAGTACCTAGGCTTGATCCTGGACTCCTCGGAGGTGAAGGTCTTCCTTCCTTTGGAGCATTTGCGGACGCTCCAGTCGGCGGTGAAATTGTTGGCATCCTGCAAATGGTCGTCTCTCTGTTTCTTGCATGCAAGTTCTGGGCCTCATGGTGGCCTCCTTCGAGGCAGTACCGTATGCCCAATTCCACACTTGAGTATTGCAGGATGAGATCAGGTAAGTCACCTGGTCAAGGCTTCCCTGAGTTGGTGGCTGAGATCCCCGGCTCTTCAGTCCGGGAGGTCGTTCCTTCCTTTCCATTGGACTGTGATCACGACGGACGCCAGCCTCGCAGGTTGGGGGGGGGGAGTCTGGTGGGTCCAGTCGGCTCAGGGGTGCTGGACTCCGGACGAATCTCGCCTGCCGATCAATGTCCTCGAACTTCAAGTGATCAGGCTGTGCCTCTCCAAGTGGTCGCAGAGACTTCAAGGGCGTCCGGTCAGGATCCAGTTGGACAACGCCACGGCGGTGGCTTCTGTCAACCATCAGGGAGGAACAAAGAGCTAGGCCGCAGCATCGGATGTCGCTCACATCCTAAGATGGCCCGAAAGGAGCATGCTCTATCAGCTGTTTACATTCAGGGCGTAGAAAACTGGCAAGCGGACTATCTGAGTCGCAAGATGCTGGACCAAGGGGAATGGTCGTTACACCTGGAGGTGTTTCAACTCCTTTGTCAGAAATGGGGCACACCAGTTGTGGATCTCCTGGCCTCTCAACTCAATCGCAGGTTTGTGGCCAGGCCCAGGGATCCCTGGGCAGACGCGTTGGTGGCTCCATGGGGTCCGTATCGGCTAATTTATGCCTTTCCCCCCAATGAAATTGCTTCCTCGTCTGCTCTGCATAATGGAGGTCGAGGGAATTCTGGTGATTCTAATCGCCCCAGACTGGCCCCGGCGTCCCTGGTACGCCGACCTCATGAGACTGGTAGCAGATGCTCTCTGGCAGCTGCTAATGCGGGAGGACCTTCTGTCTCAAGGTCCCATACTTCATCCTGCTTTACAGTCGCTGGCTTTAACGCCATGGCTATTGAAAGCCAGGTACTAAGGGACCGTGGCCTGTCAGATTCGGTAATCTCCACCATGTTGAGGGCTTGGTGCCCACGGGCATATTCGGTTTCTCGGATCCTGCTGTTCTTACAGCGCGGAGTGGATCTGAAACTTGCCTTAAACACTATTAAGGGGCAGATTTCAGCCTTGGCTGTCTTCTTCCAACGATCCCTGGTGCCTCACTCGCTGGTAAGTACGTTTATTCAGGGGGTCCGACACGTGAATACCCCGATTGGACCACTGCTTCCTCCGTGGGACTTGAATCTGGTGCTCTCTGTACTTAAGGAACATCCCTTTGAGAACATCAGGGAGATTCTTCTGAACGCTTTCTCAGAAAGTTGCCTTTCTAGTTGCCATTACATCGGTCCGAAGGGTTTCTGAATTGGCGGCCTTGTCTTGTAAGTCACTTTACTTGGTCCTCCATAAGGATAAAGCAGTGCTATGCCCCCATCTTCATTCCTTCCTAAGGTAGTTTTGGCTTTTCACCTAAACAAGGACATTGTACTAACATCCTTGTGTCCTCGGCCGTCGCATCCCAATGAGGCTGCGCTACATACCTTGGACGTGGTACGGGCCTTACGGGTGTACCTGTCTGCTACTGCTCTGTTCCGGAGATCTGATTCACTGTTCGTGTCAGTGTTTGGTCCACAGAAGGGCCTGGCGGTCTCGTCGGCCACCATTTCTAGGTGGATCAGCAGACCGTAATCCAGGCCTATGACCTTAAGGGGCGGGTGCCTCCCTTTCCTGTCACGGCGCATTTAACCAGGGCAATTGATGCCTCCTGGGCTTTCCGACATCTAGCATCTGTCTTACTGGTGCGTAAGACGGCGACCTGGTTGGTCACACTTTCTCAAAGTTTTACAATGTTGATGTGAGTGCATCTTCGGATGCTTCCTTTGGCTGCAAGGTTTTACAGGCGGCTGTTTGAGGTTGCAACTCCTCGGTTGAGGAGCTCTGTTTGTTTAGGGTGAAGTTAAGTTTTGTTTTGATTGCTGATCCCACCCCTCGTTTTTTCTGACACTGCTTGGGGACGTCCCACATGTCAAGATTTAAGGAGCTGTGTCCGTCCATGGACGACCGAGTTTTTTTTTTTTTGTACTCGCCGTAAAATCCTTATTTTTATTGCAAACCTCAACAATTTTTGGGGTTTAGACCGACAAGGTAAACCTGTTATGTCAATGAGGGAAACATCTGTTTAACTGATTTTTGTTTAGGGCAGGCTTTAGTGTTGTATAAACCAGGAATAGCAATTGCATACAGTGGAAAAACATGGTGGGTCAGAGCAGGCACCCAAGTTTAAAAATGCTTTATTTTTTAAATAGTGTGTTTAAATATATGTACCACGTATGTCATAGCGGCCACAGAATCCACCTTAAACCAAGGATTAAATTGTTAGAACTACCATATTGGCTCTAGGTATGCACAAAAAAACTAATAAAAAAAAAATACACTGCACTCACGAGTGTCACTAGTCATGATCTGTATAAATGACCATTATTGTCAAATAATATAAAAAACATACAAGATCAAATATGTTCATTCACAAACTATAATATTAAAGCTAAAATGCAAAGAAAAAATGAATCGGAAGGGTCATACTAAAATACCAAAAACTAAACTGGAATTCAGACGCAGCCAGCTTGAGAAGAGACTTTGGGGGTGTCGCATGTAAAAATTAAAAAAGCACAAACCGTGCAACAAGATCCAAAATGGTGTAGTATTAACTGTGCAGTGATTTTGCGCAGAGCAGGCCAGATCCTCCTCTTCTCGGTCCCTCTTCTGTGCTTTTGGCCCTTCCCTCCTGCTGAGCGCCCTCACAGCAAGCAGCTTGCTTTTGGGGGCAGCCAAGCTGCTCTGTGTGTCCATTCAGACATGGAGCTGCAGCCTGGCCCCGTCCCCTCTGTCCTCATTGGCTCACTGATTTAGGTTGACAGCAGCAAGAGCCAATGGCGCCCCGCTACTGTCTCAGCCAATGAGGAAAGGGAGCCCCGGACAGCCGAGCCTTTTGTACATGACTGGATCGAGATGGGCTCCGGTAACTATTAGGGAGGCTGAGGGGGGCTGCTGCACACAGGTTTTTTTTTATCCTAATGCATAGAATGCATTAACCACTTAAGCCCCGGACCAATATGCAGCTTAAAGACCAGAGGTGTTTTTGCAATTTGGCACTGCGCTGCTTTAACTGGCAATTGTGCGGTCATGCAATGTTGTACCCAAACAAAATTTGCGTCCTTTTTTTCCCACAAATAGAGCTTTCTTTTGATGGTATTTGATTGCCTTAGCGATTTATTTTTTATTTTTTGCGATATAAATGGAAAAAGACCGAACATTTTGAAAAAAAGATTTTCTACTTTTTGTTATAAGAAACCTCTAATAAACTCAAATTTAGTCATACATTTAGGCCAAAATGTATTCAGCCACATGTCTTTAGTAAAAAAAAATGTCTAAGCGTATATTTATTGGTTTGCGCAAAAGTTATAGCAGCTACAAACCTAGGGTACATTTTCTGGAATTAACACAACTTTTAATTTGACTGCCTATCTCATTTTTTACAAAAAGTTGTCACTAAATGATATATTGCTCACACATGCCATGGTTATATGTGGAATTGCACCCCAAAATAAATTTTGCTGCTTCTCCCGAGTACGGGGATACCACATGTGTGGGACTTTTTGGGAGCCTAGCCGCGTACGGGGCCCCGAAAACCAATCACCGCCTTCAGGATTTCTAAGGGCGCAAATTTTTGATTTCACTCCTCAATACCTATCACAGTTTCGAAGGCCATAAAATGCCAAGATCGCACAAAACACCCCCAAATGACCCCATTTTGGAAAGTAGACACCCCAAGCTATTTTTTGAGAGGCATGGTGAGTATTTTACAGCTCATTTGTTTTTGAAAATAAAGAAAAAAACGTTTTTCTTTTTTCAGTTTTCAAAACTTTGTGACAAAAAGCGAGATCTGCAAAATACTCACCATACCTCTCAGCAAATAGCTTGGGGTATCTACTTTCCAAAATGGGGTCATTTGGGGGGGGGGGTTTGAACTGTCCTGGCATTTTATACACAACATTAGGAAGCTTATGTCACACATCATCCACTCTTCTAACCACTTGAAGACAAAGTCCTTTCTGACACTTTTTGTTTACATGAAAACATTTATTTTATTTTGCAAGAAAATTAGGTTGAACCCCCAAACATTATATGTATATTTTTATAAAGCAAAGGCCCTACAGATTAAAATGGTGGGTGATGCATTTTTTTTTTCCACACAGGATTTTTCAAACGCATTTTTTGGGGAAAAAATGCACTTTTTTCATTTTAATGCACTAAAACACACTATATTGCCCAAATGTTTGATGAAATAAAAAAGATGATCTTAGGCCGAGTACATGGATACCAAACACGACATGCTTTAAAATTGCGCACAAACGCGCAGTGGCGACAAACTACATACATTTTGAAAAGCCTTTACAGGTTACTATCTGACCTTCGCGGTGATACCTCAGATGCATGGTGCAATTGCTGTTTACATGTGACGCCAGACCGACGCTTGCGTTCGCCTTTGTGCAAGAGCAGGGGGGGGACGGGTGCTTTTTTTTTTTTTTTTTTTTTTTTTTTTTTTTTTTTACACTATTTTTATTATCTCAGGGAAGGTAAATATCCCCTATGATTAGCAATAGGTAGTGACGGGTACTTTTTTTTTTTTTTTTTTTTAAATTGGGGATCTTTCCTCTGCCCTCAAAGCATCTGACCACACCAAGATTGGTGTGATAAAATGCTTCCCCAATGGCGCTGTTTCTATCTGGGGGGGGGAGGGACATTCCCTCCCACTGCTTGTAAAAGCAGTCTAGAGGCTAATTAGCCGCTAGGATTG
Organism: Rana muscosa; assembly: GCA_029206835.1. Taxonomy (NCBI): domain Eukaryota; kingdom Metazoa; phylum Chordata; class Amphibia; order Anura; family Ranidae; genus Rana; species Rana muscosa. Next base: position 212,936,068 of record CM055120.1, on the reverse strand, counting down.
CTTTTACATGAAAGCCGACAGCCTGCTGAAAAGAATGATACCAAGATGATACCTAAACCCGCAGGCATCATTCTGGTATAACCATTCAAAGTCCAGCAACATACCAGTACGTTACTGGTCCTTGTTGGACATGTATTGTAATCCTTTTTTTTTTTTTTTCATGCAGCCTGTGGGCTGAACGAAAAAAAGAGATTGATCGGTGGGTATTCCCACCATTAGAATACCTCCCTTCATCCACCCACATTAGTGTGTGGAAGCGTTCAAAACATTTACCAATGCAAAGACCAGGATTGTCAGGACAGCGTGGACAATAGCGGGTGTCACGCCTAAATCCGTGCTTGCTACAGACACATCTATTTTGGGGGGCTCGTTGGGTAGGGGTACTGTCGAGGACATACGGAAAATGCCTCTCATGCAGCCAGCCGGCTTACTGCATTTGGTTGGGGGTGGTGAGGTGCAGAACCGCCTGGATACATCCTGAAATTTAAGGAAGGATAAAGTCCCGCCTGAAGCTCTGTATAGCACATGAGCGTTCAGCAAAGCCAATTGAAATAAGGATAGAGACACCTTTTTTTTGTACCAGCGTCTCGCCTTACGGGCAATGTGATAAGGTGCCAACAACTGGTCGCTTAGGTCCACCCCTCCCATATTTTGGTTATATTCGTGGACACAAAGGGGTTTCTCCACAACACCAGTCGCCGTACGAATTTGGACTGTCGTGTCTGCATGAAGGGAGGTAAGAAGGAAAACATTATTATCCCTCCACTTCCCAGCGAGCAAATTATTACACTTCAAGCAGGCTCTCTCCCCCAGCCTAAGACGGGAATCTACAAGCCTCTGGGGAAAGCCCTGGCGATTAGGTCGTACGGTGCCACATGCTCCAATCTGATGATCAAACAAGTGACTAAACGGTGGCACGTTTGTGTAATAATTGTCCACATACAAGTGGTACCCCTTTCCGAATAGGGGTGACACCAAGTTCCACACTATCTTGCCAGCGCTCCCTATGTAATCTGGGCAGTTCTCCGGCTCTACGTGACTGTCTTTTCCCTCATAAACCATAAGGCTCCATACATAGCCTGTTGCCCTGTCACAGAACTTATAGAGCTTGACCCCGTATGTGGCACGCTTGCTGGGAAGGTACTGCTTGAAAGACAAGCGGCCAGAAAATTTCATCAGGGACTCATCAACGCAGTCAACTTGATCGGGAATAAACAAGGCTGCAAAACGTTAGTTGAAGTGGTTTATGAGGGGCCGAATTATGTAGAGCCGATCGTATTCAGGGTCTTCACGTGGACGACGAAGTTCATTGTCGTTGAAGTGCATGAACCGTAAAATCTGCTCGCATCGTTTCCTGGACATGGAGGCAGAGAACACGGGCATATGGTCAATTGGGCGCGTGGACCAATAGGCGCGCAATGACGGGAATTTATGTGTGCCCATGTTGAGGGGAAGGCCCAGAAAGGTTTTAATTTTGGAAACCGTAATTGAATCGAGAGCGCGATTAGTCATGCAGCTATGGGGTGCTAAGGTATCAAATGACGGTTGTTGCAACTTTTGTATGTCACGCGGCATTTGCGCAGCAATTTTTCTCACACATTATTTTAAGAAAAACTGTTTCATGAACAAAAACAAAACACTAAAGTTAGCCCAATTTTTTTGTATAATGTGAAAGATGATGTTCTGCGAGTAAATAGATACCTAACATGTCGCGCTTTAAAATTGCGCACACTTGTGGAATGGCGCCAAAAAAAAGCAATATTTTTTTTACTTTTTTGCTATAATAAATATCCCCCAAAAATATTATATATTTCTTTCTCAGTTTAAGCCGAAATGTATTCTACATATTTTAGTATTCTACATATTTTTGGTATATAAAAAAAAATCGCAATAAGCGTATATTGATTTAGCGTTGCGCAAAAGTTATAGCGTCTACAAAATAGGGGGTAGATTTATGCCATTTTTTTTTTTTTTTTAATAGTAATGGCGGCGATCTGCGATTATTATTATTTTTTATTATTTATTGTGATTGCGGCAGACACTTCGGACACTTTTGAAGCTATTTTGGGACCAGTGACCTTTATACAGCGATCAGTGCTATAAAAATGCACCGATTACTATGTTAATGGCATGGAATGGGGTTAACTATGTTCCCTCACTGTGTTCTAACTACAACATGACAGAGATCACTTCTCCCGATGACAGGGAGCAGTAGATCCTGTCATGTTGCTAAGCAGAATAGGGAAATGCCTTTTTTACATAGGCATCTCCCCGTTCTGCCGCTCCGTGTCACGATCGCGGGCCCCCGGCGGACATAGAGTCCGCGGGACCCACAGGCACGCTCACGAAGTACGCGGCGAGCGTGCGCCCACTAAGCCGCAATTTAAAAGGGACCTACATTGTGCCATTGTGCACGTCGTGCGCTGGTCGGCAAGGGGTTAAATCTACATAGGCAACTCTTTAAAAAATTTTTTACAGGTTACCAGTTTAGCGTTAGAGGATGTCTTGGGCATGAATCGTTGCTCTCGCTCGAACGTTCGCAGCGATACCTCACATATGGTTTGAACGCCATTTACATATGTGGGGCAAGACATATGTATGTGTTCGCTTCTGCTATATATATATATATACGCATCCGGAGTGTTTTTCTGTGAACCGGCCCTAAAAAAAAAAATTATATATATATATATATAATTTTTTTTTTTTTTTAGGGCCGGCTCACAGAAAAACACTCCGGATGCGTTTTTTTTTGGTGCATTTTTTCCCCACTATACTAGGTCCAGTGCGTTTTTGAGCCGTTTTCTTGCGTTCCAGTACAGTCCAGTGCTGGAACTGAAAAGCCCTGGAACTGAGTGTGAACTATGAAATTAGAAACCCTGTAACCTACTTTCCATGCGTTTTTGATGCAGAATAATACGCACTGGACTGCATGTGGTGTGAACTGGCCCTTACAGCTTCCCTCTTTACATTTTTTTTTATTTTTTTATTCCTACTATGATGGCACCCCCCCCCCCCTACTCTACATATACGTTAGAGGCACCCTTTATAACTATTACAAGGAATGTAAACATCCCTTGTAATAGGTATAGGGCATGACAGGTCCTCTTTATGGAGAGATGTGGGGGTCTAGAAGATGTTGGAAACCTCACACACAAGGTGTTGGAAACATTCCTCTGAGATTTTGGTCCATACTGACATGAAAGCATCACGTAGTTGCTGCAGATTTGTCGGCTGCACATCCATTATGCAAATCTCCCATTCCATCACATCCCAAAGGTTCCTTTTTTGCAGTGGTTCTCCATCTCAGTCCTTAAGTACCCCCAACAGGCCATGTTTTGGGAACTTCCCTTAGATAAAATAGCTCTTATAAATGTCATTAATATTGATTTAAAGCAGCTGTGCAAAGTTAAGGAAAACCTGAAAACATGGCCTGTTGGGGGTACTTGAGGACTGAGGTTTAGAACCACTGCTCTATTGGATTGAGATCTGGTGACTGTGGAGGCCATTGGAGTGCAGTGAACGCATTGTCATGTTCAAGAAACCAGTTTGAGATGATTTGAGCTTTGTGATATGGTGTATTATCCTGCTGGAAGTAGCCGTCAGAAGATGGGTATACTGTAGTCATAAAGGAATGGACATGGTCAGCAACAATACTTGGGTAGGCCATGGCGTTAATTGATGATCAGTTGATACCAAGGGGCCCAAATTGTGCCAAGAAAATATGCCCTACACCATTACACCACCACCAGCCTGAGCCGTTGATACAAGGCAGGATGGAGCCGTGCTTTCCTGTTGTTTACGCCAAATTCTGACCCTGCCATCTGAATGTCGCCACTGAAAATGAGACTCCTCAGCCTAGGCAACGTTTTTTCCAATATTCTATCGTTCAGTTTTGGTGAGCCTGTGTGAATTGTAGCCTCAGTTTCCTGTTAGCTGACAGGTGTTGCACCTGTTGTGGTCATCCGCTGCTGTAGCCCATCTGCTTCAAGGTTCGATGTGTTGTGCATTCAGAGATAGTATCAAGGCATTTTCGTCCACCCAACTGCCGCTCGCTGGATATTTTCTCTTTTTTGGCCCATTCTCTGTAAGCCCTAGAGATGGTTGTGTGAGAAAATCCCAGTAGATCAGCAATTTTTGAAATACTCAGACCAGCCTGTCTGGCACCAGCAACCATGCCACATTCAATGTCATCTAAATCCCCTTTCTTCTCCATTCTGATGCTCGGTTTGAACTTCAGCAAGTCATCTTCACCACATCTAGAAGCGTTGAATTGCCACCATGTGATTGGCTGATTAGCAATTTGTGTTACAAAGCAAATGAACAGGTGTACCTACAGGTAATAAAGTGGCTGGTAAGTGTATGTGCTGCTAAGCGGGGGGAGAGCAGTTGGGGGGGGGTAAAAATGCATCTCAGCCACATGCGTTTGCCACCCCCCTCCAACCTCAAGTTTAAATCGGGTATCAGGTTTTTTTATTTTATTTTATTATTTTTTTTCCAGACAGTTTTTTTTTATTGCACAGGGTCTGTTTATTTTTAGGACACAATTCGATTAGAAATTTTCTGCAGTAGTGACATACGCTGCGTGTAAACAGTTTTTTCCAGTAAATTACGGAAGTGGTACTCTGTATTCCTGTTCCCGTATGTCTTGTCTTGCTGTAAGGCCCCTTTCACACTGAGGCGTTTTTGCCGCGTTTTCGCGGTAAAAATAGCGCTGTAATAACGCCTGAAATAATCCTGCCCCAGCATTCTCAATGTGAAATCTCTGAGGGCTTTCACACTGAGGTGTTGTGCTGGCTGGGCGTTGAAAAAAATCCTGCAAACCGCTTTTTTAGAGCAACTTTAGGGCGCATAAAATAGCGCTGTAAAAACGCATATCCCCATTGAAATGAATGGGAATCGCGGTAAAAACGCATAGGCATAAGCATTATGTTAAAAAATAGCGCTAACGCCTATGTGGTTTTACCACGTTCGCGCAAATTTTAGCGCGAACGCGGTAAATCCGCATAGGCGTTAGACATTTTTTACCGCGATTGCGGTAAAAATAGCGCTATTTTTTTTAGCGTTTTTTCAACGCCTCAGTGTGAAAGGGGCCTAACGGGCAGAACGTGAGTTGAAATCTCCAGTGGGGTCACCATTCTAAATATAAACCCGACAAGTATTCTTTCCTATGTCTATCCAAAACTAAAGTCGTTTTTTGGGGGGGGGGGGGGGGGCATTAAAGTGGAAGGAAACCTTAATGCCTTGAATGGGCCACCACAACCCTAACCAATTATTAACCTTCCTGATATGCCCCATAAGCTCAAAATCACATTTTTTTATATATATATATGTGTGTGTGCGCAATGTTGCTCCCCATTAGAAGACCACAATCCTCATTCCTTAGAAGGAAAGGGAGAGGAGGGGAAGATAAGGTGGGAGATTAGGGACCAACAGAGCATGTGACACTCATACATCACAAAAGGAGGAAATGGGAGGGGGTAATCAAGTGAGGGAAAGCAGAGCTGGCTGGCATAGTCGGGACCAACAACTGATCACGGAAGTGACAGTTTGCAGAAACTGTCATCTGAACACATCAAATGTTATCGGTACAGGAGAGGAGGGGTTCTGAATGGCTTGAGTGCCTTGCAAAAGTATTCACCCCCCCCCCCCCCTTGGCATTTTTCATGTTTTGCTGCCTCACAACCTGGAATTACCATGGATTGTTTGAGGATTTGCATCATTTAATTTACAGAACATGCCCACAATTTTGAAGATTTTTTTTTTTTTTTGTGAAGCAAACAACGAATAGGACAAAATAACAAAAAAAAACAATGTGCATAACTATTCACCCCCCTAAAGTCAATACTTTGTAGAGCCACCTTTTGCGGCTATCACAGCTCCAAGTCGCTTTAGGATAAGTCTCTATGAGCTTGCCACATCTTACCACTGGGATTTTTGCCCATTCCTCCTTGCAAATCTGCTCCAGCTCCTTCAAGTTGGATGGTTTCTGCTTGTGAACAGCAATCTTTAAGTCTGACCACAGATTTTCTATTGGATTGAGGTCTGGGCTTTGACTAGGCCATTCCAAAACATTTTACATGTTTCCCCTTAAACCACTCAAGTGTTGCTTTAGCAGTGTGTTTGGGGTCATTGTCCTGCTGGAAGGTGAACCTCCGTCCTAACCTCAAATCACACACAGAGTGGTTCAGGTTTTGCTCAAGTATATCCCTGTATTTAGCACCGTCCATCTTTTCCTCAACTCTGAGTTGAGAGGTATCTTAATATAGCGCGGTCTTACCCCGAAGGGTCCCGACGCGTTTCCAGTTTCCCAGTCCCGACTGCTGAAAAACATCCCCACAGCATGATGCTGCCACCACCATGTTTTACTGTGGGGGATGGTGTTCTTTGGGTAATGTGATGTATGGGGTTTGCACCAGACATAGCGTTTTCTTTGACCAAAAAGTAAAATTTTTGTCTCATCAGATCAGAGCACCTTCCTCCATACATTTTGGGAGTCTCCCACATGCCTTTACGCAAACTCAAAATGTGCCATTTTGTTTTTTTTTTCTGAAAGTAATGGCTTTCTTCTGGCCACTCTGCCATAAATCCCAACTCTATGGAGCATACGGCTTATTGTCGTCCTATGTTCAGATACTCCAGTCTCTGCTGTGGAACTCTGCATCTCCTCCAGGGTTACCTTGGGTCTCTGTGCTGCCTCTCTGATTAATGCCCTCCTTGCCCAGTCTGTGAGTTTTGGTGTGCAGCCATCTCTTGGCAGTTTTGCTGTTGTGCCATGTTCTTTCCATTTGGTAATCATAGATTGGATGGTGCTCCTAGGGATCATCAAAGATTTGGATATTTTTTTTATAACCCAACCCTGACTTGTACTTCTCAACAACATTGTCCCTTACTTGTTTGGAGAGTTCCTTGGTATTCATGGCAGTGTTTGGTTAGTAGTGCCTCTTGCTTGGGTGTTGCAGACTCTGGGGCCTTTCAAAAAGGTGTGTATATGTAATGACAGATCATGTGACACTTAAGGCCCGTACACGATAGGACTTTTTGACAACAAACGTCTGACGGACCTGTTTATCGAACAATCCGACCGTGTGTATGCTCCATCGGACAAACTTTTTTTCTTTTTTTCCATCGGACAAATGTTCGCTGTGAGAACAGACAAACTTTCCGGCAACAAATGTCCTACGTCGGCTAATCCTATCGTGTGTACACAAGTCCATCGGACTAAAGTACAAACACACATGCTCAGAACCAATGCTAAAGATCAGACAACAATAGCAGAAGTTGCCCGCAGGGTGGCGGTAAAGAGCAGAAAAACCACGAGATTTGGTGAAAGTTGGCTGAAAAAGTCCTGCCGTGTGTATGCATACCAAGTTCAAGGCCAACGCCTTCGAACAAAAATACACGGAAAAGTCAGATAGAAGTCCGATCGTGTGTATGAGGCTTAAGATTGCACACAGGTGGACATCATTTCACTAATTATGTGACTTCTGAAGGTAATTGGTTGCACCAGAGCTTTTTATGGGCTTCATAACAAAGTGGGTGAATACATACGTACATGCCAATTTATTCGTTTTTAATTTCTGAAGAATAGTTTTATGTATATATTTTTCTAATTTTTAGCACTATTGTGCTCTGATCTATCACATATAATTCAGATTAAAAAAACATTGAACTAAAGGCTGTAGTGTAACAAAATAGGTAAAAAGACAAGGGGGTGAATACTTTTGCAAGGCACTGTAGATGTATCTAATCAACCATTCAAGAAACTAAAAGTGGATAATGAAGATTTGGATGTCAATGTGGGGCACATTTTTATTTTTGACTGGAATTCCACTTAAATGTTTGCATTCCCAAAATATTTTTCTCTTGATGTATTGACATTCGGCTTGAACTTGTGATGAAAAGCTTATTTATTTGTTTACAGGTAAACTTTTTGTAGGAGGAGGTTTTGATGGCTCTCGTGCACTAAGCTGTGTGGAATCGTATGACCCTTTGAAAAATGAGTGGAAGATGGTTGGAAGCATGAATTCTGCGAGAAGCAATGCTGGTTTATTAGCTATAGGAAACAACATTTTTGCTGTTGGTGGATTCGATGGAAATGATTTTTTGAATACAATTGAGGTTTATAACACGCGCATAAATGAATGGAGCTCATACACCAAAATGTGCAGGTCTAAAGCCTGGTAGATAATTTCTTCTTTTTTTTTTTACCTTATGAGGGGTAACCAAAAAGTAAATAGAATGACAAAACCATTTTCCCTTTTTTTTTCTTTTTAAACCAAGTCCCCTTAAATTTGAATGCATTTGTCCTTGCAGCACCCCAAGACACACTGTTAATGAAACTTATTTTAGTACTCCAGCCAGACGTTGGCAGCAAATACTTTAGTCATCAGAAAATATTTCCCCTACATAGCTATCATCAGATGTTAAAGCATAACAGGTCCTATATAAAATGGGCCAAAAGTATGATGGAACATTCGGTCAGATTTTTTTATGCTCTGCTATAATTTTGGGTACCTATCAAAATTTATTTGCACAGAAGCTCATGGGTCTGTTACAACAATGCACACATTTCCAAGTGCTGTGGTGTATTCAAAATGAATGGGCTGCAGCGCATCTCATTGCATAAAAATAAATCACAACGCACATCTTTGTACCATGGAATGTCATTCAAAAATAATGGAACGTCAACAAAACAATTGGACTTTGTGTTCCCGTAATGCACATGTGTGAATGAGCCACGTGTGACCAAAAAATGCCAGCCTGTATTAGAATACAGTTTTAAAAAAATGGCTTGCCTTGGCTATAAACAAAAAGTCACAAGTACCCAGGAGTGATTCTGTGAACTTATTGATCACCCCTCGTACATTTTACTTCAGAGTGTCATGATGTTGTCTTGAGTCAGCGGTTTCCATACTGTATATTTGGTTTGTAAATTAGCTTGTATGCGCATTAAAAGGTTCTTTTGAAACCGGCATGTATTAATTGCCATGCACTGCCTATGCATATATAGTACACCCCAGTGCATGTAGCACCTGTACTGGGGGGCTCATATGTATGTTCCCCTGAGGCTCTCGGAGCTTTATACACAGTTCCATTGGCCCATTGACATCAGGGGCTGAATAGAGCATTTTGTAAGGCAGCTAACTGGAGAACCTCCTTTTTAAGTAGTTTTGTGCGTACTGTAAGATTACATCAACAAGAATTGACAAAATCATTGAGATTTATTTTTTCACAGTCTTCTGCAAATAGATTATGTACTGTAAATATAAAAAAAAAATTGCACTAAGTTGTAGAATTCCAATCAGTAGTTTCCAGAAGGTGGACGTTTTTAAATGTATGTGAGTGTTCTGTGTATTCTTCTTAGTACAGAATGTGCTCAAAAGCCTTATTAAAGTTTGAAGATTGATATTTTGATTATCAAGTGCAGGAATGCCAAAACAGTAAATATTTTCAGACTGCCTTTTTATTACTTTTTGTAAGCAAACAATGAGAGGCACAACTAATGTTATTACTGAAGATTTTTTTTTATCTTTGAAAGTGTTTCTTTTGAAGGCTTGCAATCACAACATTACATTACTGTATGTTTAAGTATTCAGAATCTCTAATACTTGCCGTAAGTTTCTTTTCCATTCATCTTCTCCATTGTTTTAGAAGATGGCAGCATATTTATTCCTTGGTGGTTTTTGTAATTAAGTTTTATGAAATCCAGCAATCCGCCAATATAAATTTTTTTTTGTGTCTTAAGCAAATTTCAGTAATGTCTGTAATATACTGGTAACTTTTTTCTATCACTGTAATAAAATGTTCTTAAATAAATTGGTTAAAAATGTGGTGTCAAAAAAAATGTTTTTTTTCCCCCCATCTTTTTGTGCTGGTTGTTTTGTTTTTTTGTTCAGAGATGCTTCCTGTCCATGTGTAAATGCCTGCCAGTATGAGCAGACAGCTTACACTGATAGCCTGCAAGAGCCCTGCATTGCACCAACGATCTGCTGATCGCAGCGGGTCCAATGCTTTGCAGGCTCCTAGTAAAAAAATAAAAGCACCTTTTTGCAGCAAAAAAAAAGATGTACATTTATTTTTTAACAATGTTCAACTTTGAGCTTTTTTAAAACTGGATTGGCAATTGGTACATTTTGAAATGTTGGAAATAATCCTTAACCACTTCTCTACTGTGCACGAAAACCCCCTTCCTGCCCAAGCCATTTTTCAGCTTTCAGCGTTGTCACACTTTGAATGACAATTGCGCGGTCGTGCGACGTGGCTCCCAAACAAAATTTGCGTCCTTTTTTTTCCCACAAATAGAGCTTTCTTTTGGTGGTATTTGATCACCTCTGCGGTTTTTATTTTTTGCGCTATAAACAAAAGAAGAGCGTCCAGTTTGGAAAAAAAACACTATTTTTTACTTTTTGCTATAATAAATACCCATTTTTTTTTTTAAATACAATTTTCCTCAGTTTAGGCCGATACGTATTCTTCTACATATTTTTGGTAAAAAAAAAAAAAAAACGCAATAAGCGCGTATTGATTGGTTTGCGCAAAAGTTATAGCGTCTACAAAATAGGGGATAGATTTATAGTTTTTTTATTAGTAATGGCTGCGATTTTTATTGTGACTGCGATATTGCGGCGGACACTTTTGACACATTTTTGGGACCATTCACATTTATACAGCGATCCCTGCTATAAAAATGCATTGATTACTGTATAAATGTGATTGGCAGGGAAGGGGTTAACCACCTAGGGGGCGGTAAGGGGTTAAATATGTTCCCTCAAAGTGTTCTTACTGTGGGGGGAGGGGACTGACTGGGGGAGGTGACCGATGGTTGTCCCTATGTACAAGGGACACACCATCGGTCCCCTCTCCCTCACAGGAAGTGGATCTCTGTGTTTACACACAGAGATCCACTTTCCTGCTCGTTTCCCGGGCAATCGCGGGTGCCCGGCGGCAATCGCGGCCGCCGGGCACGCGCACCGGGGCCTTGTGAACGCGGCGGGGGCGCGCGCCGCCTAGCTTGTTTTTAAAGGGAGGACGTCATATGACGTCCTCCCAGAACGAGAGTATCCTCCGCCCGCCGTCTATTGACAGTGGGCGGGGGACAAGTGGTTAAACTCTCAGAAATCGTCCCATACTTTGATCCTGCAAAGTACAGCATCTCTCCATGACTTTCCAAAATGTCAAGAAGACTGCTTATACACCTGGTTCATGCTGCTTAAATCTGTATCCTGCTGTTATGGAAATGAGAAGCCCCGCCCTCATTGTCACTGTGGCTTGAAAAGGTAATGATAAAAAGGAAATGCGGGACCGAACCCTTTTTCAGCATAAGGGTGACCAAGTTAGGACATCTTACAGCGTCTCCTGATTGCTAGCCACACCAGTGTAAAGTGTCAGTAAAGCCAGTGCAGCCAGCCACGTGTCACCAGTGCAGCCAGCAACAGTGTACCTGATATCTAGTGACAGTGTGACTACTGTCATTAGCAAAGTGCCACCAGCCAGTGTCCCTGATCCAGTCATACCCTCATCAATGACACCAGACCAGTATGTGTCAGAAACGGTGTTCCTGATCACTGCTATGCCAGTGTCAACAGAGCCATTGAAGCCAGGAAATACTGTTCTGATTGCTTGTGTCAGCAGAGCCAGTTAAGCCAGCAACAGTGTTCTGATCACCCCCACAGCAGTACAGTATCCCCAGAATCGGTGTCAGATTCTGATCATGAGAGTAGCAAGGAGGAACTCTTGACTATCAGATTTGGATTTGGAATATGAACTTGGGGAGAGCAGCGGTTCAATCAGTCGGTAAAATTGGGCTGCGCTTACGCCTATAGCTATCTAGTACTATAACAAGTGCAAAGCATGAATTCTCAAAGTGCCTAATCATAAACCACACAATCATATACAGGTGCATATAAGAAAGTTCATCAAAGTGTTGCTGTGTATAGAAAGTATATCAGTGACCCTTTTTAAATACGTTTTTAGAATAAAGTGCCATGTGTGTTCAATAAATCACCACCACAATCCATCTGCTGTGCCTCCACCAGTATGCACTCACCCGCAGATGTTGACCCCGAAGCTTAGGTGGGTCACGTATAAGCTTTTTTAGAGGGTATTTCTCATACACTGTTCTGCTATCCTCGTCTATTAACCCATATAATCGAGAGAGAATCCTAACTCTGAGGCCTCGTACACACGACCGATTTTCTCGGCAAGAACCAGCAAGAAACTTGCTGGCAGAGAGGTCTTGCCGAGTAAATCGGTCGTGTGTACGCTGCTATCGGGTTTCTCGTCGAGAAAACCGACAAGAAACCTTGACGAGAAAATAGAGAACCTGCTCTCTATTTTCTCGTCGAGATTCTCCTCGGCATGTTTCTCGACGCGAAAAGTGAGTGTGTGTACACTTACCTGTCCTCCCGGAAGCCCGCGCATGTTCGAAATGAATTCGACGCATGCGCGGTAGCTTCCTAGGCATACGTAGGGTATACCAAGATGGCGGCGACGGCATCGAATGTGACGAGCGCATGCTCGACGTAGTCGATGACGTCACCGCGTACGCTCCTTTCAAAGAACCGCGGGTTCTTTGAAACGAGCGTGTGTACACTCGGCCGGGACAAGTTTCTTGTCCAAGAATCTCGTCGAAAAAAACGACATGTTTTTTTCAACGAGAATCTCGGCCGTGTGTACGAGGCCTGACAGTTTATTATAACCATAAAAAAATATTGCACTCACAAAGTAATATGCCTGCATGGCACCAACGAAAATGTGTCAATGCTCATACTGCAGTACCTCCACTCTGATTTCAATCTGGAGCTGGCGTGAGCTTCAAATTTACAGAAGTGACGTGCATGCTGGAAGTCTCTGCCTATACGCTTTTCATCATTAACCAGATGTCCTCAGGACCAATAAGGACCTCTGATTCAGAGGATGAAAGGATCGCTATATAAAGAGTCGGGTGTACTGAAGCATGTAATTTGTTTGCCCAGCAGAACATCACTGGTAATCTTAAATCCATTTATGCCCATCCATTTCAGTGAAAGCCCATCGCAGGAATATAAAAAAAATTGGCCTTACCCTTAGTATAGGACCCCAAAAATAAAATAAATTGTTGATCTATTCCTCAGTTATGTTCAAGGCAAGCTATAAAATAAATTTGAGATTCCTGCATTTTAATTAAAATCTCCTGTGCCCTCTCTGTAGTCACCCAGAATACGACAGGACTTAATTAATTTTCCCAAAAAATGTCTGACATTTATTCTCCCAATAAAAAGATCTGCATTGAGTCCATCATACATTTCGGATGCAGAAATTATATCATACGGTATATTACCAGTAAACATGCCAGATACTGGGTGAAGTACTATAAACTTTGTTAGAGGGCTACAGAATACACCTATGACCTGTTTATGAAGGGAAAGATGGAACCCCCTGGATGCCCAACTTAAATGTGTAACCGTGAAAAAAATAACATGGGACCTTGCATCACCCTGATTCATCAAGGATACTATCTCCATGTGGACAATTTCTATGCCAGGGTGCCATTTTTCCAGCACCTTTTTCTGCAGTAAATTGTAGCTTGTGGTACAGTGTGACAAAATCACAAGAGCTTTCCAGAAAGACTGGTCACCATGAAGCTGAAAAGGGGGGAGTCAGCAAGCTTGCGAAAAGAAGAACTCTTGGACCTTAAATGGAAGTGTAAGAGGGATGTCTGTCTCTTCTTCCATCCACCAAGACACCTCAGTTGAAATCCAGGGAAGGTAAAGTCGGGTCCAAAAACTTTACTGCATTCATGCATACAGTCAATTCATTGGAGTTGTAGATTTAAGTGATCTAATGATGAAGCTCTACCTGGCCACTAGAAGATATGTTCACTAGTATAAAAGTGTCCATCTACCACGGGAAGCCATGGCTCCTTATTAAACTACCAAGAAGAGGTTTTAACAGCCCTTATTTACCATCAAGGCCCTGCATCTTCAAACTTTTATTCTGATGCAGGCAGCAAGCTGTATGAGAGACACTCCCTGATATTCTCCCCCCTTTTGAAATAGGCCTCCACCCCACCCCAAAAAAGAAATAAAAATCTATGCTCTAAAGATGGAAAAATGGTGCGACACTTGTTACTATTATCCTGACTGTCCCCACAACCTGGCCTCTCCATAAAGGACTGCTTCCATTGCTACCATACCTCACTACATTATTAGTAAAGGTATGGTATGTTTTACTCTTTCGTCCATGGACCGACACAGCTTCTCTATTGACAAAGTGGGTATTATCCGTTAATTAGGAGTGACTAGGCAGAAAAACTTGTAAAAAGTGTTGCATCACACCTTCTACAGTACCGCCCAGGGGGCGGACCCTCTGGGTATACCCTCTCAGTCTGCACATCGCAGATCAGTTTTTTTCTGTCTAGCAAGGAGTAGGACATGGCTCCCTTCGGGCTCATTGGTCCGGGGAAAAAAGATATATATATTTTTATTTTTTTGCTACATTTGTTGTTTCCTGCGATCTTCGATCAACTGCCGACTGGGTGACAGGCTGGATCCTCGATCCTTGTAGTCTCCCCAGTTTCGGCCATCGAGCGTGTGCCGACCCTAGCTACGCGCTGGGTTTTCCACGACATGCCCGTCGCTCCACGGGTGGCCGGTGAGCCTACGCTCCAGGGCCTGCATCGGACCGCTCAGCTTCGGCTGACCTTACGGCCGAGTCGCAGCAGCCTGGCCGGTGAGCTTACGCTCCAAGGCTTGCATCGGACCGCTCAGCTTCGGCTGACCTTACGGCCGAGTCGCAGCAGCCTGTCCGGTGAGCGTCATGCTCCAGGGCATACATATGATCGTCCCTTCTGGGTCCAATCACAGCATGCCTGGCCAACAGTCACCTTCCGTGCGCGGACGATGATCTGTTTGGAATGTCTTCCAGCAGAATACATGCAGGATAGGTAAGTAAAACTCCCCTGCCTCGGCTGGGTGATTTAGCTGGACATTCCTGGAGAGATCAAGTAAGTGGTTGTGGCCCCTTTCTTCCCTCTCTCCCTGCCTTTCCCTCCTCCCTGGGCTTCTAGCTAAAGGTTGCTGGGTGCTGGGGGTCACCTAGGGGGTCCCACTGGAGCGGGGCTGGCTGTAACTAACATTTAAAAGAAATGTCATTTTTGCTTACCTGTGTTTCTGTGTCTCCATGCTGTCGGCGGCCATTTTGAGGTGGTCCATGCCAAGTTTGGCCTCTTGTAACTGCCTGGCGGCCATCTTCCTGTAGTTCGGCCACACCCACTGGCCCCTATCAGGTGATCGGCGGCCATGTTTGTCCACCCTGTATGCAGATATTGCCGTTCGGCGGCCATCTTTTTTGTGGGCTATGGCTGCCTGACCTCTATCTTCTGTCGGCGGCCATTTTCTTAGAGCCCACATTATCTTCCATACAGACGGTTTTGGCAACCATTTTGCGAGAGCCTCCGGCCTCTAGGGTGCATTACACTGGCGCGAAAATTCACACAGGAAGTGCTGATAAAAGAAGCAGACTGACACAGCAGCAAGGGGACAGCATCATAGGCGCAGCATAGCAGTACCTATCCAGGGTGGTGAGTCCTCTGGGTGACCCAGCATCTCTGCAGCGCAGGAGGGTGGCCTATTGATATCTTGCCTGGAGCCCTGTGAGTGTCAGCGTGTGGTCAGCATGGCATCTGAGCCAGATGTCTTCTCCCCTGAAACACCAGATTTAGCAGCTGGTGTCCCTGAGGTGTCTATGGACGCTATGTCGGCAATCCTAGAGGCGTTTGCTGCCAGGGTGGAAGCAGCACACGGGAATACAGGGGGTAGTAAACGCCCCATCCCCTGCAAGCTTCTGGGGATAATTCTGGTGCAGAACCAGGTCCAGCTATGGCTCGGGGCCCAGATTCTGACGCACCAGAGACTGCAGACCGTGACCGGACAGTGAGAATGACTCAAAGTCCAGGTCAGTACGCGAGACGGCTTTGGTATCTGACCTTATTACTGCAGTGCGGGATATGCTAAAATTGGAAAATACTGCAGAAGCAGCAGAGACTCCGGTCCACTTGGGTTTCATAGACCTGCCCGCACTGCTAAGGTGTTCCCTTGTGTGTCTTTTGATAAACTCTTATACAAGGAATGGGAGAACCCACTGAGGGTCTTTACAGCCCCAAAGAGGTTTGCGGTACGGTACCCCTTTTGAGGAGAGTTTTCTGAAGAAATGGACCTCTCCCCCCTATAGTGGACCCTCCGGTGTCCAGACTTAATAGAGCCACCACAATTCCTGTAGAAGGGGCTCCTGTTTTCTAGGACCCTGTGGATAAGAAGGCTGAAGCACTCGCTTGCTACCTATACTCAGTGGTAGGCTCGGCAGTACGCCCGCCATTGGCGGGGGCCCTAGTGTCTCACACACTTACTGAATGGGCAAGATTGCTACTCCAGGGGTTAAGGAGCGAGATGCTCCTCCTGATGAGATAACATTGGCCGACCTGTTGGTCCAGGGCCTTAGGTTTGTCTGCGAGTCAGACATGAATACTATTCCCCTGCTGTCTAAAACTTCGGTTTATGCAGTAGCAATACGCCACCTGATCTGGCTAAAAGGCTGGTCTGCGGACCAGACTTCCAAGAAAGCCCTGTTGGATCTGCCTTTTAAGGGCGACAGACTTTTTGGGGCTTCTCTGGATGACATCATCAAGGATGCCACAGGAAGTAAAAGCACTTTGCTTCCCCAAATTAGCAAGGGTAAGGGGCCACGCCAAGGGCAAGGGCCCTCCTTTACTGCACACAAGTGGTTTTTTCGTCCCCCTAGGGCGACAGGGAAAAGACCCCAGGCCGATAAAGCGCCTGCCCAAGGACAAAAGCGTCCCTGGTCCCGCATACCCAATAAGCCTGCGGACAAATTTGCGTCCGCATGAAGGTCCACCCCCACCCAGCTCTCGGGTGGGGAGACGTCTTCGCAAATTCGCGACTCAGTGGACAGCACTAATCTCCGACAGGTGTGTTTGCGAAGTAATCTCCTCAGGCTACAAGATAGTTTCTCTCTTGTCCACCGGACAGATTCAACACCTCCAATCTCCAGCTACTACCGACCCGTCGGGAGGCCCTGTATGGGGCGGTCCAGGGTCTACTGGAACGCGGGGTAGTTATTCCAGTTCCAGAACTGGAACGGGGTTTTTACTCAAATCTGTTCATTGTGCCGAAGAAGGAGGGGGTTCGTCCAAGCTTGGATCTCAGAGCCCTCAATTGCTTTGTGAAGGTACAAAGTTTTCGGATGGAGTCGGTTCGATCTGTAGTCACGGCTCTCCATCCGGGGGACTTTCTGGCCTCCTTGGACATCAAGGACGCATACCTGCATGTCCCCATATACTCCAGACACCAGAGGTTTCTGCGATTTGCTATCGGGAAGAACCACTACCAGTTTGTGGCCCTCCCGTTTGGCCTTGCCTCAGCACCCAGGACGTTCACCAAGGTGCTCGCTCCGATTCTGGCACTTCTAAGACAGCGGGGTATCGCTATCACAGGTTACTTGGACGACCTTCTGCTGAAGGGCCCTTCAAGCTCAGAATTAGAGGTAAGCGTGTCCATTACCTGTCAGACTCTTCGAGACTGTGGTTGGATACTAAACACGCAAAAGTCAGTATTGGTGCCCACTCAACGCCTAGTGTACCTGGGGTTGATTCTGGATTCCTCAGAGGCAAAGGTATTCCTCCCTGTGGAGAAGTTGCAGACCCTCCGGGCTGCAGTACGGCAGCTGACTTCCAGGAATTGGTCGTCACTCCGTTTTTGCATGCGAGTGTTGGGCCTCATGGTAGCCTCCTTCGAGGCGGTCCCATATGCTCAATACCACACTCGAGTGTTACAGAGGGAAGTTCTGTCCAGATGGAACAGATGCCCTTCATCTCTGGATTATCAAATCCGAGTGAGCCACCTAGTCAGGAGATCCCTGGTATGGTGGCTGACAGCACCGGCTCTAATGGCCGGGAAGTCATATTTCTTCCGGTTTACTGGATAGTGATCACGACGGACGCCAGCCTTACAGGTTGGGGGGGAGTCTGGGGTGTCCAGTCGGCGCAAGGTCGCTGGACCCCAGAGGAAGCCCTCCTGCCGATCAATGTCCTGGAGATCCGGGCGATCAAGCTGTGCCTCTTCAAATGGTCTCAGAGACTGCAAGGGCGTCCAGTCAGGATCCAGTCAGACAACGCCACAGCAGTGGCATATGTCAATCATCAAGGAGGAACAAGAAGCTCAGCTGCAGCATCGGAGATCGCTCGCATCCTGAAGTGGGCAGAGAGGAGCGTACCGGCACTGTCGGCCGTGTACATTCCGGGTGTGGAAAACTGGCAGGCGGACTACCTGAGCCGCCAGATGCTGGACCAGGGAGAATGGTCCTTACACCCGGAGGTGTTCCAACTCCTCTGCCAAAGATGGGGCACACCAGACGTAGATCTTCTGGCTTCCCGACTCAATCGGAAGGTATTGAGGTTTGTGGCCCGGTCAAGAGACCCATGGGCAGACGCAACGGACGCGTTGGTAGCATCGTGGGGCCAGTATCGGCTAATCTATGCCTTCCCTCCCTTAAGGCTTCTTCCTCTTCTGCTCCGCAGAGTGGAGGCAGAGGGAATTCCAATGATCCTAATCGCTCCAGATTGGCCTCAGCGTCCTTGGTACGCCGATCTAGTACGTCTGGTAGCAGACGTCCCCTGGCGCCTACCACTACGGAAGGACCTGCTGTCGCAAGGTCCCATATTCCATCCTGCTTTACAGTCATTGGCTTTAACGGCATGGCTGTTGAGAACCAGGTACTGAGAGACCGGGGCCTGTCAGACTCAGTAATTTCTACTATGAGAAGTGCTCGGAAACCGTCCTCTAGGAAGGTCTATCACCGCACTTGGAGGGCCTACATCTCCATGTGTGAGGAAATGAAATGGCATCCGCGTACCTATTTGGTTTCCAGAATCCTGCTGTTTTTACAGCATGGGGTAGACCAAAGGCTTGCCCTAAGTACGAGTAAGGGACAGATATCTGCCCTGGCTGTCTTTTTTCAGCGACCCCTGGCGACTCACTCTCTCGTGAGTACATTTGTGCAGGGGGTTCGACATGTGGCCCCTCCGGTCCGCCCCCCGTTACCTCCGTGGGACTTGAACCTGGTCCTCTCGGTGCTTCAGAAGGCACCGTTTGAGAATATTAGAGATATTCCCCTGTTGACACTTTCTCAGAAGGTGGTCTTTTTGGTGGCTGTTACGTCAGTTAGACGAGTCTCTGAGCTGGCAGCCTTGTCCTGCAAGGCTCCCTATTTGATTTTCCACAAGGATAAGGTGGTGCTGCGGCCGCAGCCTTCCTTTCTTCCGAAGGTCGTTTCGGCTTTTCATCTCAACGAAGACATTGTACTTCCATCCTTGTGTCCTCAGCCGTCGAATCCTAAGGAGTCGGCGTTGCATTCCTTGGACGTTGTCCGAGCTTTGAGAGTATACATATCTGCTACTTCCCTGTTCCGGAAGTCAGACTCACTGTTTGTTTCGGTGGCTGGTCCCAAGAAGGGCAAAGCAGTCTCATCGGCCACCATCTCTAGGTGGATGCGACAGATAGTAATCCAGGCTTACGCCTTAAAGGGTCAGGCGCCCCCCTTTCCTGTCACGGCGCATTCGACCAGGGCAATAGGTGCCTCTTGGGCTTTCCGACATCAAGCGTCTGTTTCCCAATTATGTAAAGCGGCGACTTGGTCGTCCGCTCACACTTTCACAAAATTCTACAAAGTTGATGTAGGTGCATCTTCGGATGCCTCTTTCGGCCGCAAGGTTTTGCAGGCGGCTGTTTAGAGTTGCAACTCCTCCGTTGGAGGAGTGCTGTTTTGTGTTTTGGGGTGAAGTTTGTTTTTATGCTGTTACCACCCCTCGTTTTTTTCTCTGACACTGCTTTGGGACGTCCCACTTTGTCAATAGAGAAGCTGTGTCGGTCCATGGACGAAAGAGTAAATAGGATTTTTTACTCACCGTAAAATCCTTTTCTCTGAGTCCATGGACCGACACAGCACCCACCCCTCCTTTTAAGTTTGTACTGCTTTTTGACGAACTGATCTGCGATGTGCAGACTGAGAGGGTATACCCAGAGGGTCCGCCCCCTGGGCGGTACTGTAGAAGGTGTGATGCAACACTTTTTACAAGTTTTTCTGCCTAGTCACTCCTAATTAACGGATAATACCCACTTTGTCAATAGAGAAGCTGTGTCGGTCCATGGACTCAGAGAAAAGGATTTTACGGTGAGTAAAAAATCCTATTTTTCTCTTATGTCTGACAACCTGCATCTTGTCTATATCTAATGTTTTGTGTACCGACCATTTGCCTGTTTTCTCAAACACATTCTGCCTGCTGCCTGGACTGGCCATTTGTCTGCAAACTTACCATGCCTCTCCCTGCCGCCTGAACTGACCCTGGCCTGTTAATTGTCCATGTTTCTGCCTGCTGCCTGGACTGATTCTTTATCTGTATACTGATCATATCTCTGCCTTCCACATGAACTGACCCTGGTCTGTTTTATTGACCGTATTTCTGCTTGCCATATAGACTAATCTGGCTATTTGCTGACCACATCACTGCCTGTAATGATCCTGGTCTGTTTATCAACCATGTTTATGCATGGACCAATCCTTTGCCTGTATGCTGACCACGTCTCTGCCTGCCACCAGTTATGACATGTTCCACTGATTACGTTCCTGCAAGATACATGTCCCACCCATCTTCTGCGGGCAACTGCACTACTAGTACCACAGGTACTCTTTTGTCCCCCCAACCCCCCTTTATTTCAGTCTCCTGTACTTACTGGCCAGTGAACATAGCATTGTGCTATGAGGGAAGCCACATGCCAGTAGGTTAGGCCTGCTTGGCTTTTTGTAGCAAGGACTGCTGTAGGTATAGCTACACTAAGCTATTGTCCCTGACCACTTATACAGGAGGTGATCATTACAGTACATTGTTTTTTATACAGTGTTGGTGGTTTTTGTGATGCATGAGATTTGAAGGTTGGGTACATAGTCTCTCCAAACATTGAAAAGGTCTTACAGATAGTATCCCCACAAATTGACAATTTCCAAAAACTTGTGGCAAAAAATTAAATTTCCAAGACTCGCTATGCATTTTATAAAATACCTTGGCATGTTTGCTTTCCAAAATGTGGTCATTCCGTAGTTTCCACTATCTTGGTGCTCCAGGGCCTCCACAAATGTGATGGGTAGTCAGGAAACTTATATACATAATTTATACCCCTAGAAGACCCGAATGAGCTCCTTGGATTTTAGGCCTCTCTATGCAGCTAGACTCTGGGGGGGGGGGGGGTCTCACATGTGGTATGGAAGAGTAGCATAATGTGTTTTGAGGTTTAATTCTAAGTACGCCTACACAGTGTATTAGAAATATATCCTATAAACTGACAATCTTGTTTAACCACTTAAGGACCGAACCTCTTTCTGAGATTTGGTGTTTACAAATTGAGCTAGAAAATTACTTGAAACTCCCAAACATTTATATATATTTTTTTCTAACACCTTAGAGAATAAAAATAGGATTTTTATAACCGCTTACCTGTAAAATCCTTTTCTTGGAGTACATCACGGGACACAGAGCGACATAGTCATTACTAATGGGTTATATAGATACCGTCAGGTGCTGGCACTGGCAACTTCCAAAACCGGAAGTACCCTCCCCTATATAAGCCCCTCCCATCCGGGAGCACCTCAGTTTTGTAGCAAAGCAATAAGTGTCCCCAAAGAGGGGCGGGAGCTCTGTGTCCCGTGATGTACTCCAAGAAAAGGATTTTACAGGTAAGCTGTTATAAAAATCCTATTTTCTTTCTCGTACATCACGGGACACAGAGCGACATAGTCATTACTAATGGGATGTCCTAAAGCAATGCCAAATGAGGGGGGGGATACACCATATATAAGCTGAGCGCTATCAGACATGAGGATCTTTTGCGGCCTGCAACACACTGCGCCCAAAGGCGACATCCTCCTGACGTCTAACGTCCACCTGGTAGAACCTAGTAAACGTGTGAACTGAAGACCATGTTGCGGCCTTACAGACTTGAGCCAGGGAGGCCTGGTGATGCACTGCCCATGAAGTTCCAACTGCTCTCGTGGAGTGCGCTCTAACTTTGAACGGAGGCGGTCTCCTTCTCAAGCCATAGGCTTGTATTATGACCTGTCGAATCCACCTGGCTAAAGTAGATTTTGACGCTGCCTGACCCTTTCTGGGGCCTTCCGGCAGAATAAACAAAGTATCCGTTCTGCGAATCTGAGCAGTGGCTTTTAGATAAGCTTTAACTGCTCTTACTACATCCAAAGAATGCAATAACTTTTCCTCTACCGAAGTAGGTTTGGGGAAAAAAGAAGGAAGAACCACATCTTGGTTCAAATGAAACCTCGATACCACCTTAGGAAGAAAGGCTGGCTGAGGACGTAATACTACTCTGTCCTTATGGATAACCAGATATGGCTCTTTACAGGACATAGCTGCTAATTCCGACACTCTTTTAGCCGAACAAATGGCTACTAGAAAAATCAATTTCCTGGTGAGAAGCACCAAGGAAATATGCTGTAATGGTTCAAATGGTTGTTTCTGTAAAACCGACAGAACCAAGTTTAGATCCCATGGACATATGGGAATATTAACCGGAGGACTAATACGCATCACTCCTTGTATAAAGGCTTTCACTAGTGAATGCGAAGCCAAGGGCCTTTGAAAAAATATTGACAAGGCCGAAATCTGACCCTTGATAGTACTCAAGGCAAGCTTCCTATCTACAGCCCATTGTAGGAAGTCCAGAATCCTACCTATTACGTATTTACGTGGATGCCATTTCTTGGCCTCACTCCAGGCGATGTACGCCTTCCAGATTCTATAGTAGATCTGCCTGGATACCGGCTTCCTGGCATTGATCATGGTAGATACCACAGCATTAGAGAGCCCTCTCTTTTTTAGAATGTGGGCTTCAATAGCCAGGCCGTCAAACCTAGGGCTGGTAAGGAAGGGTGGTATATCGGTCCTTGCGAAAGCAGGTCCGGACGATGTGGGAGGGTCCAAGGACTCCCCACAGACATTTTTACAATCTCCGCGTACCATGCTCTTCGGGGCCACGCTGGAGCCACCAGAATCACTGGTTTCTTTTCTACCCTGATTCTGCGGAGTAATCGAGGTAACAATTGTGGCGGTGGGAATGCATATATCAGCTTGAACTGATCCCAAGGGAACACTAGGGCATCCGAGCCGCAAGCTAGGGGATCCCTTGTCCAAGAGACAAACCTGTCCACTTTTGTGTTGAATCTGGATGCTAGCAGATCTACATCCGGTGTTCCCCACCGCTGACATATTGTCCGGAAAACCTCGGGATGAAGGGACCATTCCCCTGGGCATAATTGTTGGCGACTTAGAAAGTCCGCCTTCCAATTCTCCACTCCTGGAATGAATACCGCAGATATGGCTGGGACATATCTTTCTGCCCATCTCAGGATGTAATTTACTTCCCTTTGGGCTGCACGACTCCTGGTGCCCCCCTGACGATTGATATATGCCACTGCTGTGGCATTGTCTGATTGAATTCTGACAGGGGACCCTTGGAGTTTGGATGTCCATGCTACTAGGGCATACCGGGCTGCTCGTATCTCTAAGAGATTGATGGGCAGGGCCTTTTCCGCATCCGACCATCTGCCCTGGAGAGACCATTGCTCCAGTACTGCTCCCCAGCCTATAAGGCTGGCATCTGTAGTGACCACCTTCCAGGAAATCGGACTGAAGGATTTCCCTCTTTCCAGATTCTGGGGAACCAACCACCAACGGAGGCTCTTGCGAACGGAAGGGGACAAGGACATTGGTAAGTCTAGGGCCTGAACTTTTTTGTTCCAGGCTGACAGTATGGCCCTTTGCAACTTCCTTGAATGGAATTGACCGTAGGGTACTGCTTCGAATGATGCCACCATTTTTCCCAGCAGCCTCATGCACAGGCGTATGGATGGCTGTCTTTTTGAACCCACTAAGTGGATCAAATCTCTCAAAGACGACCCCTTTTCTTGAGGCAAGAAAATTTTTCTCTGGTCTGAATCCAGCCTTAGCCCCAAGTATTCCAGACTTTTGACTGGTTTTAGGGCTGACTTGTCTCGGTTGATAATCCAACCGTGATATTCCAGATACTTGATTGTCTCGTGAACAACCACTTCTAGTTTTTCCACTGAGTGGTCTATCAGCAACAAGTCGTCTAGATATGCCATTATCGTTACACCTCGTGTTCTTAGATTGGCCAATAATGGGGCCAGAATTTTTGTGAACACTCTTGGTGCTGTGGCCAGACCGAAGGGTAAGGCTCTGAACTGAAAATGGCGCCCTTCTACCGCAAAGCGTAGCAATTTTTGGTGGGCTGGAAAGATGGGAATGTGCAAATAAGCATCTTTGATGTCGATCGAGGCTAACCATTCCTCCCCTTGTAGGGCAGTGGCTACCGATCGGATCGACTCCATCCGGAAAGTCCTGATATGTAGGAATTTGTTTAGCCCTTTTAGATTTAATATGGGCCTCACGTCCCCGTTTGGCTTCGGGACTGTAAAGAGGTTTGAGTAAAACCCGAACCCCCATTCTTCCAGGGGAACCTCTATAATTACTGCTTGGAGCAATAATTGTTCTAGTGCCAACAGGAGGGATCCTCTCTTCTGGGGATCCCTTGGCACGTTTGACCTTATAAAGCGGGAAGGAGGGGAGTTTTTTAACTCCAATTTGTATCCCAGATTTACTGCGGAGAGCACCCATCTGTCTCGGATCGTGTCCCGCCAGGTCTCTGTGAACAACTGAAGTCTTCCCCCCACCCGATTGGGTGGGGGCAACCCTTCATGCATTTGACCTTGGGGGAGGTTTTGTACCTCTCCTGCTCCAGGGCTTCTTGTTACCCTGCAATTGTCCCTGATTTTTACCTCCGGGATTTGACCGAGGAGGCCGTCGGAACTGTTTCACAGCCGATGTCCTAGGGACTGGAGAAGCAGGCCTCTTAAAAGAGGGACCTCTAGCTCTATTTTTAACCGGCAAAAGTGTACTTTTACCGCTGGAAATTCTCTGGATATATTTGTCCAGGTCTTCCCCGAATAAGCGTTCACCATGAAATGGGAAGCTGACCAGCAATTTTTTACAGGGAGCTTCAGCAGACCAGTTTTTGAGCCATAGAAGCCTGCGCATATGTACTACAGACAGCGTAAGGCGGGAGGCCTGATGGATTGAATCCTTTATAGCGTCCACCGCAAAGCATAAGGCTCTAGGTAGATCAGCTAGGGCAAGAGCCTGCTGATCTGGCAAGTCCCTTAAGACCTGTTTCAACTGATCCTTCACTGCTTGGCAGACCCCAATAGCTGCCACTGCTGGTTGTGTCACCAATCCTGCTGTAGAAAAAGCAGATTTTAATAAGGACTCCAATTTTTTATCTATTGGGTCCTTGAACATTTGGACATTATCCACCGGACATGTCAGTGATTTATTCACACAAGAGATGGCTGCGTCCACTGTAGGGACCCTCCATTTTCTGATGAACTTATCCTCCATGGGATAGACCACCGGAAATCTCTTGGGGGGAGTAAATATTTTGTCAGGATGCTCCCAATCCTGGTAAATGAGCCCTTCCAGTAAAGGATGGATCGGAAAGGAACAAACAGTCTGGGGAGCTTTTAGCGACCCCAACGAGGAGACAGAAGTGGATGATGGCTCCGCAAGTGGCATTTTAAATGCTGATCGGACCATATTAGTCAGGGACTGAACCCATAACCTTTCAGCATGTGATGCTGAGAACGGCTCTTCCACTGTTGATTCCTCTACAACCGAATCGACCTCATCCTGATCCCCTTCAGGTAGGTCGATCCCTGTATGGGACTGTTGCTCTGTTAACAGGCACTCTGAGGGAGGAGACGGAGATCGGGCGCTTTTCTCCTGTGACAGGGAAGCCGCGATCAATGCTGACAATCTCTCTTCCAGCCCTCCCAGAGCTGAGGAAAAAACCTCCTCTGTTACATACACAGGAGCAGGTGAACTGAGGACAGCCACAGTACCAGGTACTCCTGAGGGTGCTCTACGGTCAATAACCTCTGATTCTTCAGGGGAGACTGGTGCAGCCGAAGCATGCCCAAGATCCTCAGAGCCCGATGGAGACCCCCTATTCCTCCTGGAATTTCTAGTCCCGGAGTTTTTAGACGGCATATTCCTAAACCACAAAGCTGAGGTATTCCAGCCGAAATACACCAGTTACTGACAATAGTCTAGCATAAATGCTGCTATAAGAAACAGTTGGTGTCTACTAATGTGCCTTTCTAGGGGATGCCTGTATCAACCGCTTGCTGTATGCCTTCTTTAAATGTTGCCAGCTCTGTCTCTGTACTTCATAGCCAGCTCACCACACAAAATTGTGGTTTTTAACATGCTGGGACGCCCGCACATGCGCAGAAGCGCTGCGGCGCGCACAGAGCGTCATCCCCCAGGCTCCGCCCCCTTTCCCGGCTCACCTCTATATATAGAGGCGCGTGCACGCGCACGGCCACGTGCGCCTTCGGCGCTAATTTCGAAAATGGAAACCAGGGACAAGAGCCAGGGCCCCTTTGCCGCAGGCCGGGGGATGGACGAGCATTGCAACATGGCAGAGGAAGCAGTTTCCCATAAGAGAACTCACCATCTGCCTGGACTCGCTCTGATGAGAAGAAACTAGTCCACATGACAAGAAACGTTCCACAGCGGCCTCTAGTGGACAAACACAGGTACCGCAGTCTAATATATTAAATATATATATATATAAAAAAATTGTTTTTTTTTCTTGACCACCATTAAAAATTATTACATTTTTTTAGTAGTTACAGGCATGCACAGAATTTTGCGGGAATACCATTAGGTAACAGACAGAAAGACAAATTAGGCTTGGGGGTCCCCCAATAGAACCAAGTTCCTGGGGGCCCCCACTTACCGCAGGACTTTGTTTGGTCCACAAAAGCCCAAACTTCACCTATCACGGCAGGCATTGTAATCAAACCTTCAGGGACCGGGTTCCCAAGGATTCCACTCCCCTGGACCTGTATAGCACCCTGCACAGAAAACATCTTGGTCGTGGGTATGACCAGAGCTCTGGATCCCAGGGTCCAGCTCTCCTAAGAGAAGCATTACAGGCAAAACCTTGCTCTTCTCTGCAAGGCCCGGGTACCGACCGTTTAGCTATGAAGCTTTTTTGGTCGGATCCGGAATAGCTTACTGAGGCCCAAAAGAACCTGTACGCAAGCTCAGTGAAAAACACATGTTTCTTCTTGGCCAACACCTTAGACACTGGCAAAAAACTGAGGTGCTCCCGGATGGGAGGGGCTTATATAGGGGAGGGTACTTCCGGTTTTGGAAGTTGCCAGTGCCAGCACCTGACGGTATCTATATAACCCATTAGTAATGACTATGTCGCTCTGTGTCCCGTGATGTACGAGAAAGAAATAGCGGTTGTTGCAATACTTTTTGTCACACCATATTTGTGCAATTTTTTGAAAAAAAATCACTTTTTTTAATAAAAAAATAAGACCACAGTAAAGTTAGACTAATTTTTTTACATTGTGAAAGATAATGTTACGCCGAGTAAATGTCATGCTTCAAAGTTGCGCCCTCTCGTGGAATGGCAACCAACTTTTACCCTTAAATCTCCATAGGCGACGTTTAACAAATTCTACAGGTTGCATGTTTTGAGTTAGAGGAGGTCTAGGTCTAGAATCATTGCTCTCGCTCTAACGATCGCGGCGATACCTCACGTGTGGTTTGAACACCGTTTTCATATGCGGGCGCTGCTCATGTATGCGCTCGCTTCTGCGCACAAGCTCTTCGGGACGGGGCGCTTTAAAAACTTTTTTTCTCTTACCGTCCATGGACTGACACAGCCTCTTCATACTTGACAAGTGGGTTTATGTCCCTGCTCATAGGAGAAGACTAGGCAGAATGTTTGATGTTACAACATACATTCTAAAACCAGAGCTGAACAGCCCCGCCCAGGGGGCGGTCCCTCTGGACATAACCCTCCTACCAGCAACCCTTAGTTTTTTTTCTGCCTAGCAGAGGAGAGGGCGTGGCTCTCTTAGGAGCCAGTCTCCTGAAGATATTTTTTATTACTTTAGGAATTTTTATTTTATTTTTTGAGATCTTCTATCAACTGTCGGCTGGGCAACAGGTTGGGTACATTGGATATCCTCGTAGTCTTCCCTGTCTGACCATCGAGCGTGCTGATCCTCGCTTCGGCGTGAGACTCAGTTCACGACATGCCCCATGACTCCAGGAGGGGCCGGTGGGCTTTTTATGCCCCGCGGTCCTCATAAGATTGAACAGTCCTGCTGTATCTTTTGCGGTGGACCGGGCTGACAGCTACTCAGTCCTGAACTGTGATAGGTCTGTCAGGAACACACCAGTGGGTCCTTCTAGGATGGGTAAGTAGTATCTCCTGCCTCCGCAGGTGAGTACATGCTGTGTGTTCCTCTGTATGGGGGATTTTCCCTGTCTCCCCCTTGTTGGTTGTTGCTCTGTCACCTTGCTCTGGCGCTGTGCTGCCTGGGGGGGTCACTCTGTCCCGGGTGTCCACATGGAGCTGGGGGTGTTTTTTTCACTGTTTTGGGCCTGTGCGCCGTTCGGTGCCATGGTTTTTTATCTCTTCCTATATTTTATATTGGGGCGCATGGTGGCCATCTTGCTGTGGATTCTATGGTGCAGTTGCATTGCGGAAGCCATTTTCTTGGAGCCGCGCGCGCTTTTCATGCTGTTTGACCTCTATCGCTGCTGGAACGGCGCGGTTCTCAGTCTCCTCTCTGCTCATTCGTGCTGTACAGCGCAGCACAGGCAGCGGAACCGAGCGGTCCTGACCGGGTTGGTGAGTGCCCTGGGTAACCCCCCACAGTCAGCGCAGCCAGAGGGTGGAATTTTCTTTTATTTGACAAAGTCTCAGAGAGTGACAGGTTATGGAGTCTGGTTCACCTGCTTCCCCATTCATGTCAGAGACAACAGGCAGTGCTCTTGCACCTGCGGTCCCCATGGACCAGTTGTCTTCAGTCCTGGAATCATTTCTTGTCAGGATGGAAGCGGTGTGCGAGCGCAAGGGAGCTATAATGCGCCCTCTCCCCACACAATCTCCAGTAGGGGAGTGCTCTGATTCAGATATGGGCCTAGCTACCGCTCAGGACCCTAGCTCTGAATTTTTTGATGTTTTTGAACAGGACATTCCTTGTGAGGAAGACTCCTGCTCTGAGTCAGTAACAGGGCGCTTGTAAGTGAACTCATTGATGCTGTGAAGGGACACTCTCAAGCTGGATGCTGCGGCTGAGGAACCTCAGGTGGAAGCTGTCTCCTTTTGGTTCTTTTAAAGCCAAGCCTTCTAAAAAAGTTTTTCCTTATATGCCTTTCTTTGACAGGTTCATAGATCAGGTTTGGGAAAAGCCGCAGAAGACTTATCTGGCATTTATCTGTTAAGTACCCCCTTTGATGAGGCCCTGGTTAAAAAATGGGCTTCTCCTCCGGTGATTGACCCCCCGGTCACCCGTTTAAATAAAGCCACAACTCCCGCGATGGAGGGGACTCCTGCCTTTTAAGGACCCCACTGACAGGAGGTCAGAAGTGGTGAGCAGAGCTATGTTCGCCTTGCTGGGATCCGCCTTACGTCCTATTGTAGCGGCGACCCTAGTGTCTCAGACAGTCACAGAATGGGCAAAGATTTTGCACCAGACCGTGCAGGAGCATAATCTTCCTCCAGAAATCATTGTACTAGCCCACCAACTGGTGCAGGGTCTAGTGTATGTGTGTGATGCCACTTTGGACGCTGCACCCTTAATATCTAGGTTCTCGGTGTCTGCAGTGGTGTTGCGTCGTCTTATCTGGTTAAAATGCTGGTCTGCTGACCTGGCCTCTAAGAAGCTCCTGACTGATTTGCCCTTTAACCACTTGCTTACTGGGCACATATACCCCCTTCCTGCCCAGGCGAAATTTCAGCTTTCGGCACTGTCACGTTTTGAATGACAATTGCGCGGTCGTGCGACGTGGCTCCCAAACAAAATTTACGCCTTTTTTCCCCCCCACAAATAGAGCTTTCTTTTGGTGGTATTTGATCACCTCTGCGGTTTTTATTTTTTGCGCTATAAACAAAAAAAGAGCAACAATTTTGAAAAAAACACAATATTTTTTGATTTTTGCTATAATAAATATCCCATTTTTTTTTTTTTTTAAACACATTTTTTTTTTAAACACATTTTTTTTTTATCAGTTTAGGCCGATACGTATTCTACATATTTTTGGTAAAAAAAAAAATCGCAATAAGCGTATAGTGATTGGTTTGCGCAAAAGTTATAGCAGCCACAAAATTAGGGGATAGAATTCGGACTTTTTTTTTTGTTTTATTTTTTTTACTAGTAATGGCGGTTATTTGCGATTTTTGTCAGGACTGCGATATTAAGGCGGACACTTTTGACACATTTTTGGGACTATTCACATTTATACAGCGAACAGTGCTATAAATAAGCACTGATTACTGTATAAATGTGACTGACAGGGAAGGGGTTAACACTAGGGGGCGAGGAAGGGGTTAAATGTGTGCCCTGGGAGTGATTGTTACTGTGGGGGGAGGGGACTGACTGGGGGAGGTGACCGATCTGTGTCCCTATGTACAAGGGACACAGCATCGGTCTCCTCTCTCTCTGACAGGACGTGGATCTCTGTGTTTACACACAGAGATCCACGTCCTTGTCTGTGTACTGGTCGATCGCGGGTACCTGCAGGACATCGTGGCCGCCAGGCGCGCATGCTTCGGCATCTCAGTGACGTGCCAGGCACGCGCCCCCATGGCCGGAGGAGCCGAGGCTGTATAAAGACGGCCTCCCGGCATTGTAGAGCCAGTGGTTAAGGGCGGTAGGCTGTTTAGTGCTGCCCTGGATGACATTATTAAGGATGTCACGGGGGGGAAAGAGCACCTTACGTCCTCAAGACTACTAAGGATAAGGAGCCCCGCTGTAAGCCGGGCCCCTCCTTTCCAGCACATAAAATGTTTTTTCGGCAGTCAGAGCCCACGGGGAAAACCCTCCCAGACTGATAAAAATGCGGCTGGGGGACAGAAGCGTCCCTGGGTGTGTAAGCCAATCAAGCCGGCTGCCAAGCCCGCCACCACATGAAGTCTTGCCCCCGCCCGACTCCGGGGTGGGGGGGACGACTGCGCAAGTTTGCGGATCGGTGGACCTCCCGGATCTGTGACCGGTGGGTGTGCGAGGTGGTCACCTCGGGGTACAGGATAGAGTGCCGCTCCTGGCCTCTAAACAGATTCTTTCCCTCAAATCTCCCTCTCCTTCCAGCGCGTCAGACGGCCCTCTTAGGGGCAGTGCAGGACTTGCTCAGGTGCGGAGTAATTGTGCCAGTACCGTCACAGGAGAGGTTTCAGGGATTTTATTTGAATCTGTTTGTGGCCCCAAAGAAGGACGTCCAATCCAAGCCTTCGGCTTAGCGTCAGCACCGCAGGTTTTCACCAAGGTGCTTGCCCCGGTTCTGGCTTTGCTGAGACAGCGAGGCATTGCCATTGTGGGCTATCTGGACAATCTTCTTCTGAGAGCAGACACTGGCTCAGAATTAGAAGAAAATGTGACGATAGTCAGACCCTCTGGGACTTCGGTTGGCTACTGAACACTCAGAAGTCGGTCCTGGTTCTGACTCAGCGTCTGGAGTATCTAGGTTTGATCCTGGACTCCTCGGAAGCAAAGGTTAGACTCTTCAATCTGCGGTTCGGGTTCTGATGTCCCGAAAATGGTCGTCGATCCGTTTCTGCATGAGGGTCCTGAGTCTCATGGTGGCCTTCTACGAGGCCGTTCCGTATGCCCAATCACACACTCGGGCCTTACAGAAGGAGATCCTGTCCATCTGGGACAAGTCCCTGCTGTCGCTGGATCGACAGATCCAGGTCAGGGCCTCTCTGACGTGGTGGTTGAGATCACCGGCACTTCGGTCCGGAAAATCGTTCCTTCCTATCCAGTGGACGGTGATCATGACTGACGCCAGCCTTACGGGCTGGGGTGTTCTATCAGACTGTGCCTCTCCTCGTGGTCAAGGAGACTGCAGGGATGCTCAGTTAGGATCCAGTCGGACAACGCCACTGCGGTGGCTTATGTCAACTATCAGGGGGGAACTCGGAGTTTAGCTGCGGTGTCCGAGGTCACCCACATCCTAAGTCAGGCGGAAAGAAGCGTACCGGCCGTTTACATTCTGGGAATAGACAACTGGCAGGTGGACTATCTGAGCCGCCAGACTTTGGACCAGGGTGAATGGTCCTTGCATACGGAGGTGTTTCAACTCCTTTGCTGGCGGTGGGGCACGCTGGATGTGGACCTGTTGGCCTCTCGCCTCAATCGCAAGGTGTCGAGGTTTGTGGCCAGGTCCAGAGACCCCTGGGCAGACGCCTCAAATGCGTTGGTTGCCCTTCAGGGTCAGTATCGCCTGATATATGCTTACCCTCCGCTGCGGTTGCTTCCTCGCCTGCTTCACAGGGTAGAGGCCGAGGGGATTCCGGTGAGCCTCATCGTTCCGGATTGGCCACAACGTCATTGGTACGCTGATCTTGTGCACCTCGTCGCGGATGTTCCTTGGCGATTGCCAGTGAGGGAGGACCTTTTGTCTCAAGGTCCCATTCTTCATCCTGCTTTACAGTCGCTGGCTTTAACGGCATGGCTATTGAAAGCCAGGTGCTGAGGGACTGTGGTCTCTCGGAATCGGTCATTTCGACCCTGCTGAGGGCACGGAAATCTTCCTCAAGAAAGATATATCACCGTACCTGGAAGGCTTACATCGCTCTGTGTGAGGAGCTGGATTGGCGTCCATGGACGTACTCTGTTCCCAGGATCCTGCTGGTTTTACAGCGTGGTGTGACCCAAAAGCTTGCTCTAAGCACCATCAAAGGTCAGATTTCGGCCTTGGCTGTCTTCTTTCAACGACCGCTTGCGGGCCATTCCTTGATTAGCACCTTTGTGCAGGGGGTTTGCCATGTTCTCCCTCCTCGGGATCTGAATTTGGTGCTTTCGGTTTTTCAAGAACCTCCTTTTAAAAACATCAGAGATATCCCTCAACCTTGTCTCAGAAGGTGGCTTTCCTGGTAGCCATTACTTCTGTCAGACGGGTGGCTGAGTTGGCGGCATTGTCTTGCAAGCCGCCGCCTTAGTCATTCATAAGGATAAGGCGGTGTTGCGTCTGCGGCCTTCTTTTCTCCCGAAGGTGGTTTCGGCCTTTCACCTTAATGAGGACATTGTTCTTCCATCCTTGTGTCCTCATCCATCGCATCCCAGAGAGTTTGCGCTTTACACGCTAGATGTGGTACGTGCCTTGCGGGTGTACCTGTCCGTGACTGCTCCCATTCAGAAGTCTGACTCGCTGTTTGTGTCTGGTCCACAACAGGGTCATGTGGTGTTGCCTGCCATAATTTCTAGGTGGATCAGGCAGACCGTCATACAGGCCTATGCCCTTAAGGGGCGGGCGCCTGTAGTGGCAAAATTGGTTGTTTGCAGAGCATACAGCCATTTTTTGCCTTGTGCTAAATAAGCACACTTCGTCTTAATGCAATAATACTTCTTAAACTAAAATTCACTCACCATTCATTCGAACCCCATTCATACAAATCAAGAAGCATCACCAGACTGGTCTCATCATCACGGCCTCCCAGCAAAGACTGGTCGGCTTGAGCCTCACGGCTCCTTTTATTATCGCAGAAGAACTCGCCCACAGGAGGTGATTTGCTGCAGCATGTGACCGCCTCCATAGGAAGTGATGTCACAGCATCTGACCTCCATGGGAGTGGTCATCACAGGATGTGTCAATACATGATAACCCTTCCAACAGGGATATTTAAATACATACAATATAATACCAATACAAAATAATACAACAACATAATGGCTAAAGTCTTATGGGCGTGTCCAGGCAGGGAAATCATGTATGCTCCCGGCAAACAAAGCCGTATTGCTTTAAAACATGAACGCTTTCCCTGACTCTGAAAACGCTCGCAAGCTCTCATATTACCGCTGATAGGAATCCTTATTCTACGCTATTCCATAGAATAATGCATATTCAGATTATACTATTATTGCTTGTGGGAGGCTATCTGCAGGCGCGCGCTACAAACCCCGACCAATGTTGATCAACACACCGCCGAGACAAGAGCGCACATCTGCCTATAACCAATGATGTCATTGCAGAGCGAGCATATCCTCTCCTAAACGATCGTCCATGCTAATGCACAGAGGGCCCCTCGTCGGCGAGCATATCGGCACGCTGCAAACATCGCACTCCAACCTCAAGACGTTTTCCACTTCCAGACGGGATTCAACCAGCCTCAGACTGCCCCAGTCAGCTCTTTAGAGCGGGTTGCTGAAGTACTAACACTGGGTGACACTATGACAATACATCTTCATAAAATTTTCCACAACAGTCCTCCCTTTTTTGTCATGTGCTCCCACATGTATTTCGATGCCTTCTTACACCTGGAAATTAATCAGTCCTTACAGTCCATAAAAAGGTAGACTCTGCTCTTCAGGAGCATGACTTATAAGGACACGACATGGTGCGCTGTAGTAATCGCCGATGCCCGTCTGTGATCCTCTGTGTCTTGTACGTGGGTCCGGCTTCGGGGCGTCTCATCAAGGAAGCTCTGGTCACGCGTCCAATCAGGCAACAGGAGCACCTCGTCACGACATAGAAAGAATAGAAATTAAAACGACATGAGTATATATATTCCCACTTCCTTTAACCATGATCCGCTGTAAAATAAAAATTAGATCCCCCAAAGATTCCCAGACCCATAAAAGGGCTCCCAACCTTCACTAGCTATAGCTCTGGCTTCAACAGTTACATGAAGAATCCTATCCTTAATGGATGAGAATTGTTCAGTCGTATCCTAAGCTCGAGCCCCCCCACCTTGTATATCCAGGAAACCATGCCCAGACCTGGTCGGGGTTGGTGAACAATTCCCTTCTAGCTGTCCCTGCCATTCTTAATTTCTCGCGCCATCAAATCCTCGCGATTGGCTGCGACATAAGATGCTGGGACAGCTTCACCATCACCCATGAACCTCTTGCTTTGGGGGAATTACCTTATAAGCTGCAGATCCGCATAAACACCAAACTAAAGTTCAAACACACTTGTGGGCTGCCTAGATACCCAAACCGACAAGAGACAGAGCTATTAAAACTATAACCAATTTTACCCTCTAAAAATGCATTGTTAGATTCCATTGACAAGTGTCTGTTTGGAGTCTTCACTAGTTTGTCAAAATTCCTCCTACCCATAATAACATCATAAATGGCATGTACCGCTGTCATCGCTGGGGTACTAAAACTCGGTGGAGACTCAGAACAGACCTAGCAATCGGTCCTGTTCGCTTTCTGAGCTAGTCAGGAAATACACTTTAAATAATATCTTGGGATGCTTTTCATCGTTACCGTTGCTAAAATTTACTAAACAAAAAAATATAAATAAACGAAGATACTACTCAGTCCTTT
The DNA here is from genome assembly GCA_029206835.1 of Rana muscosa. Taxonomy (NCBI): domain Eukaryota; kingdom Metazoa; phylum Chordata; class Amphibia; order Anura; family Ranidae; genus Rana; species Rana muscosa. The sequence goes on along the minus strand of CM055120.1, from coordinate 212,900,569 downwards.
GGTGTGGTTGAGTCGCTTCTTGCAGTGGCTGGCGTGGTCTCATCCCTCAAGCTTCTTTACAACGACCCAGTCACCTGGTTGGAAAGAATGTAAACTGGTTATTGTGTCAGGGTCCAGGAGTGACTCGTGAACCCTGTGGTGGACATTTTGAAGTTCATGTCACAGTGATCGCACCCACCCCATCAGCCGAGAATATCAGTGACAGCTAATGAGGAAAGTACGACTCTGGTTTTGATTGACCTCTAAACAACCCTCATATGACAATAACCCAGACATCGGGACTGTGGTCACTGCATAACCTGTGTGTGGCTTACAATACCTGGAACCATTGACAAAAGGTTCTTAGCATCTGGGATGGGAACCTACTTCACCAGACTGCTGCTTGCCGATTCAAATTCTATCAAAGAAACACAGTCTTGGCACAAACTTGGTTAGAATTACAGAGGTTAACACTATTTGTTTGAAAAAAAAACTGTCATTCTTACATTTATCACTTCTCCCCCCATTTTCTTCCTCATTACAGACTGAAGGAAGAAATGTGTGGTGCAGGAAAAAAGAAACAATGAAATAGCCTATGATACTTTTACCTCTTTAGACTCATGTATTTATCCATATGTACAGCTGTCTACATACACCTGCTCTCTGTGTACATACACTTTCAGAAGCTCCTTTGGATCTGAAAAATACTTATAAGCAAAATCATTACTCTATACTTCATATTTAACCTGCAAAGAATGGTAAATAATAATGACATTCCTGTACATTGGTAAATTGTCAATGACATTCTTTCAAAACTGATTCAATGAAAACCCTCTGTAACCCTTACTTTTCCCGTTCCTACAAAAATACAACAGCCGCGACGCATCGGAGGATCGCCGCAGTAAGTTCGAGCATATTCACGTTACTACATACAAACATTCAGATACAAATGTGGGGGAGATACTTCATAGTTTCCAAAACCAAAAATGAAAGAAAAAAAAAAACAGCCTGAATTCTACCTTCACTCTTTCAGCAATAGAAAAAAATACAATGGGACAAACATGAGAGCAGCTCGAGAACCTTGCATGGACCAGCCATACAAAGTTCAAACAAACGGGCATGAGAATTTTAACCACCGTTCCTACTCTGAGAATCACAAAAGCGTGTACTACACCTCCATCAACACTCATCATTTCAGATTTCTGAAGCCACAGCTGAACTACATCCATTCCAGAGGGATACCCAAAATAGTATCCTTGGACCACCTATGTTAATCTTTTTGGGGTTCTCATGTCCGGAGCCCCAGACCTCATGTGCGGTGCAGCTGTCTGACTGGTGTGGAGCCTATTTTTTTTCCTCCAACGCATGGACGGCACATTACCCATGACGATTCGAATCGCTTATGAAGTTCCCGCGTCCAGGACACCCTTGCACTCGTTTTCGGAGCAGTGACCATTTTTACAGTACTGGCACCGGCGTATTCCGATTATTTTACACGGCCTCCCGGTATGCTAGCGTACTACTCCTCACGTTTATGCTAATACAATCGCGCACAGGAATTCCGATTATTTTACACGGCCCGACCTGTCTCACGATATACAGCCTTCTAAACGTGTTTGTCAGATGAAACTACAAAGCACCATGAAATCCTCCACTATTCAAAACAATGTTTTGGCTTCTTTCTGTATCCAGATGTTACAACAATAATGGTGAGTCCCCCCTGTTTGCTCTCTACCCAAAACTGTATTACAGTACAAAACTTCACAAAACTGGAACAAAGTATAAAACACTTAAACGCCAAAATGCTTTCCATTTTCTTTCCAAGCACAAATCTCACTGGCCAACCTTTCAGAAAACCCCAAACTCCTCCTACCAACTTTCTGCTGATACATAAATGCTGAAAAGAACTTCCGGTTACATGCTCAGCTCTCAAAAAAAAAAAAAAAACTGGTTTATTTACATATCAATTGTTCAGGGAGGGGGGAGCCTAGCCCCATCACCTTGTTTATCAACACACCAAAACAAATCCATGGCTAAACGTCATATATATTTCAACAATTTAAAAAAACCTTTGTCAAGGAAATGATGGAACAAACCCCCCTTTTTCAAATGGGAGGGAATCCCCCCTGACCCAAACATCCCCTGTAAGTCAAACCACAAGTTGAGACTCAAATACAAACTCCTGCCAAAAGATGGCTATACAGTACAAGCTTCAAAAACAATGAATTGCCTTCTGGGAAACTCCCAAATAAACATAAAAACACACACCACCGTACAAAAACTCAGTTAAAGTTAGTCTTACAATCTATCAAAATTCAGTGTAAAGTAGGGATTTCACTTACAACCAAAATCCAATACAAAAACCACCGCTCATATACTGCAAAGTCAGCTAACCCTGCAATAGTTTACATTCACTTAAATGAAAACAGAGAAATCCCCATCCTAACACCATCTGCATGGAGTTTGCATGTTCTCCCTGTGTCCACGTTGGCTTCCTCCCACACTCCAAAGACATGCTGGTAGGTCAACCAGATTCCCTCCATAAATGGGCCCCAGCATGTGTCTGCAAGCGCGTCAGGACCCCTCGGGGTAAGACTGCGCTATATCAAGATACCACTCTACTCAACTCAAGAGGCGATGCTTAGAAAAACTATTTAAACTAGCAAATTTAACACTAAACAAAAAGAGCCTCTCAGTATGTCACCCTGGTGTCTCACTACTCTGGGACGACCCACAGGCCAAACTGAAAATCCCTCAAAATGTGGGTTCTCCCGGATAAAAACGTTAACAAGAACTGTGCCTCTAAATCACCTTTTTAAAACAGAACAGACCACACACACACACAAAGGAATTGGAGCAGCTTCCTCTCTAGGATGACCCACAGGACAAAAGACACAAAATCCTTAAACTGCCTCTCAAGATGGCCGACAAGCCACATGGACAACAACAAAATGGCGCCATTAACGCATGCAATGCAGTTTTTGATTTTGACAAAATCAGCACAAACTTCCCTACCAGACAAAAACTGACAAACATGGGACATCAAATGAACACTTAAATATAAAACACACAACCACATGGGTTCCCACACACAAAGGAAAACAAAAATGGTCTCCACCAGATTCCAACACAGAAAAGACCGCACTACTCAATTCGCACCAAACATCAAAATCTGCCCCAAAGGCCGCGAAACTCCACCAGCAAGACAGCCGACGAATGCCACAGCACGGTCACATGGCACAGCACCCAAAGGAAAGGTGGCTGCACCCTCCCCCATAGGATGACCCACAGGCCAAGGAGAAACTGCGCCTCAAGATGGCAGACAAACCACATGGCCAACAACAAAAGCCAAGCCACAACAAAATGGCGCCATTAACGCATGCTATTTTTCCCGCCAAAACCAGGATCTCTTCCCTACTAGCCAAAACATCTCCACAAACACTGACAAACATTGAGATTCACACTCAACCATAGACACACACTTTACCCTACTTCAACTCAGACCCTTTGGCCAACTAAACAGCACATTCAATAAATGTTAGTTACATGCACAACATTAAAACACTCTTTTCTCTACCTAAAGTTCATATACACACTGTGGCATCAGCTTCCATAACAAGCCATCGCACAGACATACAGTGATTCTTGCATGCTTTCTCAGAACATCAGATCATCTCTCAGGGCGTAGCCCCTCCAGCACAAAACTCCTGCATTGTAAGCAGTGGGCTGCCCTTCCCCCAATCCACATGGCACACAAACGATCATCCACTTACAAACTGCTCAGTGCAGGCTGCACTAAATAATCCCACAGCTATACCTACATTTCATACACAATATTCAGTTTCCATATGCATACACAGAGAGTCACCAATTTTCGCCATTGTAGATAGCCATGCTGGCTTCCCTCCCCCACCAAAGCACATGGCAGCAATGACTGGCTGTACAAGCTGCTCAATACATCGCACAAAGGTAATTTTCCCAAACAGCCATCTCTCTTACATCTCCCATACAACAGACAAACGATGACAGAATCACACACATACGATCGGATTCACAGACATCCACACACAGGCCCACATGATCGGATTCACAGGCATATGATCAAACTCCCAACAAAATCACACACACACACGATCCAAATTCACAGCATTATTTCAAAAAGACGAAAAATTTGTTCTTTTACAGAGCAGACCCCCCCCCCACGCATCGGATCGTGCATCCATACTCCCCCATCTCGACCCGATGTCTAAAGGGGGCCCCCTCTAGTCCCTTCAGAGTCGCCATCTGTAGTGGCAAAATTGGTTGTTTGCAGAGCATACAGCCATTTTTGCCTTGTGCTAAATAAGCACACTTCGTCTTAATGCAATAATACTTCTTAAACTAAAATTCACTCACCATTCATTCGAACCCCATTCATACAAATCAAGAAGCATCACCAGACTGGTCTCATCATCACGGCCTCCCAGCAAAGACTGGTCGGCTCGAGCCTCACGGCTCCTTTTATTATCACAAAATAAATCACCCACAGGAGGTGATTCGCTGCAGCATGTGACCTCCTCCATAGGAAGTGATGTCACAACATGTGACCTCCTCCATAGGAAGTGAGGACACAGCATCTGACCTCCATTGGAGTGGTCATCACAGGATGTGTCAATACATGATAACCCTTCCAACACGGATATTTAAATACATACAATATAATACCAATACAAAATAACACAATAATACAACAATATAATGGCTAAAGTCTTATGGGCGTGTCCAGGCAGGTAAAGCGTGTATGCTCCCAGCAAACGAAGCCGTATTGCTTTAAAACATGGACGCTTTCCCTGACTCTGAAAACGCTTGCAAGCTCTTACATTACCGCTGATAGGAATCCTTATTCTACGCTATTCCATAGAATAACGCATATTCAGATTATACTATTATTGCTTGTGGGAGGTTATCTGCAGGCGCGCGATACGAATTCTGACCAATGTTGATCAACACACCGCCGAGACAAGAGCGCACATCTGCCTATAACCAATGATGTCGCTGCAGAGCGAGCATATCCCCTCCTCAACGATCGTCCATGCTAATGCACAGAGGGCCCCTCATCGGCGAGCATATCCGCACGCTGCAAACATCACACTCCAACCTCAAGACATTTTCCACTACCAGACGGGATTCAACCAGCCTCAGACTGCCCCAGCCAGCTCTTTAGAGCGGGTTGCGGAAGTACTAACACTGGGTGACACTATGACAATACATATTAAATACATCTTCATTACATTTTCCACAACAGCGCCTCCCTTTCCAGTTACGGCGCATTCCACCAGGGCAATTGGTGCTTCCTGGGCTTTCCAACATCAAGCGTCGTTGCACAAGTGTGCAAGGCGGCGACCTGGTCGTCCGCACATACCTTTTCAAAGTTTTACAAGGTTGATGTGGCTGCATCTTCTGATGCTTCCTTCGGCCGCAAGGTGTTGCAGGCTGCTGTTTAAAGTTGCAACTCCTCCGTTGAGGAGCTCTGTTTGGAGTGAAGTTTGGTTTTTCCTTTAATTCTGCTCCCATCCCTCTTCTTTGACACTGCTTTGGGACGTCCCACTTGTCAAGTATGAAGAGGCTGTCAGTCCATGGATGGTAAGAGAAAATAGGATTTTTGTACTCACCGTAAAATCCGTTTCTCTGACGTCCATGGACTGACACAGCACCCACCCTTCCTTTTAAGGTTTGTACTGCTTTGTTACGAACTGAGGGCTGCTGGCTGCAGGTAGTAGGGTTATGTCCGGAGGGACCGCCCCCTGGGCGGGGCTGTTCAGCTCTGGTTTTAGAATGTATGTTGTAACATCTAACATTCTGCCTAGTCTTCTCCTATGAGCAGGAACATAAACCCACTTGTCAAGTATGAAGAGGCTGTGCCAGTCCATGGACCTCAGAGAAACTGATTTTATGGTGAGTACAAAAATCCTATTTTTTTTTTTCTTATTTATTTTACTTTTTTTTTTGACAGAAAAATGTTTTAAAATTAAAAAAAATTTGGTCACTTTTATTCCTATTGCAAGGAATGTGCGGGCGCTGCTCATGTAATAGAAAAAAGCATGACAGGTCCTCTTAAATATGAGATCTGGGGTCAAAAAGACCTCAGATCTCATATTTAGACTAAAATGCAATAAAAAAATTTTTTTGGGCATTCTAAAAAAAAAAATGTCCCTTTAAGAGCATTGTGCAGAAGTGACGTTTTGATGTCGCTTTTGCCCTGCAGTGATATGGAGACGGGTGGGGGCTATCTTCCCCCTCACTCGTCTCCATACCCAGGCAGGGACAGGACCGGATCACCTCCACCGCTGCCAACGGCTCCAGTAAGCGGCGGAGGGCACTGGAGAGCGGTGGGAGGGGGGGGGGCTTTCTCCCGCCGCCGATAAAAGTGATCTTGCGGCGTATCCGCTGCAGAGACCACTTTTATCTGAAAGAGTACAACTCTTTATAAATCCACGCTTAGGTAGCGGGTATGGGCTGCTGCCCCCCCTAAAATACCCCAAGAAAGGGGTTTAGAAGAATTGTAATGTGTGTGTGTGTGGAAGGGGTATATGGCACTGCCCTCTGGTGGGGTATGGATAAAGGGCTGGAACCAATCCTGCTATATCCCTGTGAGTAGAAAGCAGAGATGGATAGTGGTGGGCCCACGGAATGATTATGAAATAATTGTCGGGTACCCAGTGAATGGTAAACCCACATGAATAGTGAGCCCCCATCACCTCCTCATTAAAGTCGTGTAAGAGAAGCCAGGGCGTGCTTGGTAAGCTCCAAAGGCGATGGGTTACCCTGTTACTGAACAGCAATGTGTTAGTGAATCACTCTTTCCGTGATGTGTATAGTTGCTAATTGCCACTATGAGTGAGTGGACAAAATATGCTATGCCTGGACTCTTAGGGGTGAATAATAATAAATGTGTAAAGTGTCAACTCCTAATAAGGTGATTAATAAGACTAAATGAAGTAAAAAGAAAAAAAATCTGAGTTTCCTGGAAGGAGAGTGAGTGACAAGATTGTGAATGTGTAACAGGTCTCCAAACCTGTTGTGCAATGCACTAATTGTAGCAAAAAACATAAATCACAAGATAAACAAAGAAAAAATTATCACAAAGTGAAAAAACTAGTATATAAAAGGTCCATGGACTTCCCAGTCCTTCATAAGCAGCAAATAAAGTGCAGGTACTGTGCTGACTAGGTTTGTACCAGTAATAATGCTACTGTGCTCATTGAAAAAACTGTTCAATAATTCCTAAATCTTAAACCACTAATGGTCATTCATAGATATACCACAGAAATACCAAATCAAAAATAAAACCGAAAAAGGGTATAAGAAGCTGAAAGTAGTTCCACACAATGTTGATATATTGTGACTTTTGTGAGATCTTCAAGCGCTGGTCATCATATTGATGTTAAGGTGACTGCATGCACCCCCCTATAGGTCCCCACTCACCAGAGCTGTGAACCCCTTCAGGGGTGATAGACAAAAGGAGGTGGGATGGATGAGCTGATCCTCTCTAGGTCGGACGGTCACCTGCTCCTGTCCCAATCCACCGTTCAGATCCAGATGAATATCCTACGGATGCCGGCGTCTCAAATAGGCAGATCGCAAACAAAAAAGTGCCCGCATGGTGTGATATTGTTTAAAAAAAACAATTTATTTGATAAAAAAGGTCTCAGTGAACTTGATACCATGCAAGGTATAGTTAAAAGCAAAGTAAATTAAAAAAACCTTCCGTATCGCACTGGGGATGCAAGGTGCTGACAGCGTGCGTTCCACCGCTGCAATCCCCTAAACCAGATCGGACATAAGACGTCTGTGCTGACTGGTCACTGACGCGTTTCGTCGTGTGACTTTCTCAAAGGTGATGACACCACCAGCCTCACCAGAGGTTCCTACGTTTTACAGTAGAGGAACATCATTCTCAGTTTGTGGCTCTACCCTTCGGACTGACTACAGCCCCTCGGGTATTTACAAAGGTCCTTGCACCTGTACTGGGCTTTAAGAGCCCAAGGGTACCTGGACGACCTTCTGCTCAGAGATCACTCAGTACAGGCTCTAGAACAGAGCATAATACACACAGTATGGTATTTAAAGAGCTTATGCTGGATCTTAAATACCGAAAGGTCAGAGTTGAGACCAGCTCAAAATTTAAAGTATCTAGATTGATCCTAAACACTGCCTCTTTCGAGGCAGTGCCCTATGCCCAGTTCCATTCCAGGCCCTTGTAACAAAGCATTTTGTTGGCTTGAAACAGGGGAAGCAAAGCCCTGAATTATGCAATGTGCTTATCCCCTCAGGCATCCATAAACCTAAATTGGTGGCTGCGAAATCGGAACCTGCGAAAGTGAAAATCCTTTCTCCCAGTAAACTGGAAGATACTGACTACAGATGCCAGTCTCTCAGGCTGGGGAGCAACTCTAGACGGGCTCTCAGCCCAGGGGAAGATAGTCAGGAACAGAACAGATCCTGCCCATCAACGTCCTGGAATTATATATAAATAGAGAGAGAGAGAAACTGCAGGGTGAGGTGCACATCGGTCCCAGCTGATAGTGCTAGCAATCAAGCCTTCCCACAGGCTTGGATATAGAGAAAATAGCGGAGGGATTGCTGCACTTAAAAATTATTTTATTAGTAGAAATTCATCAAAAAGACATCAGAACACATACCGTATGTATAGTCAGGCAGACATGGTAATAAACGTTTCCGGGCTATTGTAGATCGCCCCCTGCCTCAGAGTATCATGCCTATGCCCGATCACAAATGTGACCGAATAAATACATCATCATCAATTAACAATCATTAGAAAAATCTGGAATCAATTGATCGTTCTTGATTCCAGAGTTTTCTAATGATTGTTAATTGATGATGTATTTATTCGGTCACATTTTGATTGGGCATAGGCATGATACTCTGAGGCAGGGCGCGATCTACAATAGCCTGAAAACGTTTATTACCATGTCTGCCTGACTATACATATGTGTTCTGTCTTTTTGATGAATTTCTACTAATAAAATAATTTTTAAGTGCAGCAATCCCTCCGCTATTTTCTCTATATCCAAGTCTGTGGGAAGGCTTGATTGCTAGCACTTTCAGCTGGGACTGATGTGCACCTCACCCTGCAGTTTTTCTTAATATACCCTTGTGAGTGAGCACCGGCAGACACGTTTTGGAATCACTGGAACCATGGCCACAGGCGGTTCATTTTCTTACACCAACGAGGATACAGCACGGATATTTACAGGAACGACAGGATCCAGAGACTTCTTAAAGCGGTTGTAAAGCCGCTGACTTTTTTTTTTTATACACCTGTAAAGGAAAAGGCATAATAAGCTTGTATGCACAGCATACAAGCTTATTATGAAATACTTACCTTAGAACGAGGCATCGGTAACTCACCTGGTCCACGCCGAGGGAGATGACATGTTGCCTCGGCGTGTCTTCCGGGTATCGCGGCTCCAGCACTGTGAGTGGCTGGAGCCACGATGTCTCACTCCCGCGCATGCGCACGGGAGACTTTGTTCCGGCGAGGCTCGGCGTCTGCCGAGCCTTCAGCCCGAGAATCCCCTGTGCGCATGCGCCGCTGCTGTCAGCGGCGCATTGCGAGGGGAATATCTCCTAAACCGTAAAGGTTTAGGAGATATTTATTTTACCTACAGGTAAGCCTTAGTATAGGCTTGCCTGTAGGTAAAAGTAAAAATAATGACTTTACAACCGCTTTAATTGAGAGTTCATCACCACAACTTACCCGTAAGTTGGAGAAATCGATGCAACAACTTATCTCTATGGAATTACATGAAATAACACTTGCTGAATATTACAAATCTCAACTTATACCTCGTGGACTAAGAGTGCGAATAGTACCAACATTATTTGCACAAAATTAGGATTTTAAAAAGAGATTTACCCAAATCATTAACAAGTGTTCATTTGATTTGATTACTTTGACTGTGGAATTTTTGCAAGCTGAACGTCTCACGATTTCCAAGGACACTGCTGCCCTAGAAAAGCAATTATTAGATCTGATGGGGCAAGATGATTTCTTCAAAATCAAAAAAACTTTGGATGAGAAGTCATTAACACACAAGAAAACTACTATACTTGCTGAACGTCTCACGATTTCCAAGGACACTGCTGCCCTAGAAAAGCAATTATTAGATCTGATGGGGCAAGATGATTTCCTCAAAATCAAAAAAACTTTGGATGAGAAGTCATTAACACACAAGAAAACTATTGAGACCCGTAAGCGAACTAAAATGGACCGGGATCAAGAGGACTATGCTAATAATCGGGTTTATAATTGGACAGAATCTAATCGCTTTCGTATGCAATTTAAAAACCTGCGTCGTAACCAGCAATTGTCTACATCAAATTCATCTATGGCCTCCACCGGCTCTTCAACTAATGCCCCCAGAGGCTCTTTTTTGGAACTGGGCCCCCCAAAAATAAACCCAGAAGGAGAGGAGGCAAGAAGAACCGAAGGCGCCACCACAAGATCAGCTGCGACCAGAAACAGGAACAGACAGAGGACTTGACCATTTGTGCAGTACATAATATTTCTTCTATTTCTCTCAAGCCCTGTACACACGATCGGATATCCTATGGATTTTCTTCCGATGGATTTGTCCATCGGATATCCGATGAAACTGTTTTCCATCAGTCTTGCCCACACACCATCAGTCAAAAAACCGACCGTTCCAAACGCGGTGACATAAAACACTCCGATGAGCCGAGAAAAATTAAGTTTAATGCTTCTGAGCATGCGTCGACTTGATTCTGAGCATGCGTGGGTTTTTGATCCATGTTCTATTTTAAAAAAACGATGGAAAAAAGACCGATGGGTCCCATTCACGATCGGTTTGTCTGATGAAAAGAATCCATCGGACGAAAATCCATAGGATATCCGATCGTGTGTACAGGGCTTAAGTGACATTGAATTAAGGGTTTTGAATAAGGGTCTTAATTTTAGTCCTAAAAGTAAGCTGGACTCATTTGCATTGAAACAGGATTTTTATAATTTATTTAGAAATGTTAGTTTTAAAGGATTTTTTTTTCCACTAGACCTACTGGGGGTACTGTTAGTCCACTGCCATTATTTATTTTCAATCTAGACTTAAAAAAAAGTTCATTTGTACCCCCCACATCTTGTGCGGCAGCTGAGTTATTCATAACCAAAGTTGAGGCAGATATTAATGATTTTATGCATTATAATAACGGCAGGGACCATATTCCTAACAACATGACTCAGGTGGAAATCACAGTTCTTTCTGCTTTGGCCAAACACAAAGAGATTACTATTAAGCCGGCCGATAAAGGTGGCTCAATAGTAGTCATGGATACCTCACAATATGAAAGAGAAATTCTCAGACAATTGGCAGATCCTAAAGTATATAAATGTCTGAGTTCTAATCCTACCTTACGTGTTCTAAACAGAATTAAAAAAGTGGTTGGCCAAACTGTACAATATCAGATTATAGATATAAATACTCAAACTTATTTAATTACTGAATTTCCAGTAACTCCTGTCATTTATGTACTTCCAAAAATACATAAAGATCCTATCAATCCACCTGGACGTCCCATTGTGTCCAGCACTGCATCAGTCACCACACCCTTAGCCAAATATCTGGATAGGTGTCTCACACCATTGACTGTACAAACTCGCTCCTACATTAGAGAGACACAAGATTTCCTGAACAAAATACAATCCTTGGTTATTCCACCTGATGCACTGCTGGTCACATGGGACGTTGCTAATCTCTACACAGCTATTCCCCATGACTTAGGTATAGAAGCATGTAAGCAAATATTAATTAATTAAAAAAAATACACTTCTTCACAAATTTAATTTCTCCTTGAGCTACTAACAATAGTTTTGGAGGAGAATTTATTTTTGTTTAAGGATAATTACTATCTTCAGCTCGCCGGAGCATCTATGGGTTCTAATGTGGCACCCCCTTATGCCAATTCCTTTATGGATATGATTGAACAGGCTTTAATTTCCCTGTGCACTTTATTCTATGAACACTGTACCACCTGGTACAGGTTCATAGACGATGCATTTGCTGTATGGACTGGCGACTTGGATTCCCTTACTTCAATTCATATTTAAATTCTCTTGTCCCGGGTTTAAAGTTTAATATGTCCATCTCTACTGATGCTACTCCTTTTTTAGATACTTCATTAATTGTTAGAGATGGATATATTTATAGCGATCTCTACAGAAAGCCTACAGATCGCAACCAGTTGTTGTTTTCTAGTTTTCACCCCCCAGGGGTATTTAAGTCTATACCTCGCAGCCAGTTGAAACGAGTGACTAGAATGGTCAGCGACACTGCAGTTTGTGACATGCGGTTAAGTGAAATAGAGGACAGATTGTGTCTACGTGGTTACCCTGCAGATCTGGTACACACTGAATGTACTAATATACATAATAATGTTCCTAGTAAAAATACAAGTCGTAGAATGTCGTTTACCTCGCAATATCACCCTTTTTCAAACAAAATAAACAACATCATTAAAAAACATTGGTCAATTCTCCAAAAAAGTTATCCCATGGTCCCTGAGTTCAATAACCCCCCCTTCCATCATATTGCAGGGGTGGTACCATACATGACAGATTGGTTAGATCTGACCAATATAATCCACCTACTTCACGAGTAACTTTTTTAGGTCCAAAAAATCATGGGTCATTACCATGTCTATCGTGCATACACTGTAACAGCATGATAAAAGGGAAATCCTTTTCTCACCCCCAGACAGGTCGTGACATCTCTATCAGGGATTATTACACCTGCCAGTCTTCCTACGTCATATACATTATCAAATGCCCTTGCAGGCTTTTGTATTTAGGTGAAACTACACAAAAGGTGAAAGACCGTATTGCCCGACACAAGTATTCCATTCGGGATAAATTGGATAAACTTCCCTTAGCCAGACACTTTGAGAAGGGACACACCATGTTCAAACTCAAGTTTATGGTTATAGATGGAGTCCCCAAAAATAGACGTGGGGGAAATAGAGAATTAGAACTTAGGAAGTTGGAAGTTAAATGGATCCATCTATTATGCCGCGTACACACGATCGAGATTCACGGCGGTGAAAACACCGCCGTGAATCCCGACGGGAAAAACGAGGAACGGCTTGTTCCCCTACACACAGCGTTTTTTCCCGTCATTTTTTCTCTTGGTCGAGAAAAACGACCGTGTGTAGGCTCCCCGGCAGTGTTTCCCTATGGGAAAACTGCCGCGGAAAAAAATGGCGTGAATCACAACAAGAAAAATTAGAGCATGTTCTAATTTTTCTCGTCATGATTAATGCCGTTTTTCTCGTCGGGAAAAATGACCAAAAGCCCACACACGGTAGTTTTTCTTGTCAAAGAGAAAAAATTTCATTTTTCCCGACGAGAAAAATGGTCGTGTATACGCGGCATTCGATTCTCTCCAACCTAAGGGCTTAAATTCTGATTTTGATATATGTTTATTTCTTTGATTGTATGACTCAATATTTTGAAGTTCTCTTTAATTTTATTAAAACATTTTTTCTCTTATCGTCCATGGACTGACACAGCTCTCATACTGATTACGTGTGGGTATATGTCCCTGCTTGCAGGAGAAGACCTAGGCAGAATGTTAGATGTTAAAACATTCTAGAACAAACCAGAACTGAACAGCCCCGCCCAGGGGGGCGGTCCCTCCGGACATTACCCTCCCACCTGCAGCTAGCAGCCCCAGTTTTTTCCTGCCTAGCAGAAGGAGAAGACGTGGCTCTCTCAGGAGCCAGTCTCCTGGAAGATTTTACTTTTAAATTTTATTCCTTTGGGAATTTTATTATTTTATTTTTGAGACCTTCAATCAACTGTTGGCTGGGCAACAGGTTGGGTACACTAGTATCCTCGTAGTCTTCCCTGTCCGACCATCGAGCGTGCTGATCCTCGCCTTGTGTGCGTGAGACTCAGTTCACGACATACCCCATGACTCCAGCGGTGGCCGGGTTGCTTTCATGCTCCAGCGGTCCTCTCAAGATTGAACAGTACCTGACTGTATCTTTTGCGGTGGACCGGGCCGACAGCTACGCAGTACTACTCTGTGATAGGTCTGTCTGAAACAAGCCAGTGGGTCCCTCTAGGGATGGGTAAGTAGTCTCTCCTGCTGCAGGTGAGTACATGCTGGCTGTGTTTTTTGTGTGGGGGGTTCTACCTGTCTCCCCCCTGTTATGCTGCTCTCTGCACCCTGTTCTGGTGCTGTGCTGTGTGGGGGTGCTTGGGAGGTCACTCTGCCCTGGGGGGGGCGCTCATGGCTGTTGGTGAACTCTGGGAAGTGTTCTGAGGGAGCGAGTGAGGCCTTATTGCGTGCGCCTTTGACACAGTGTTTTAAATTTAAAAAGTGCGCTTGGCGGCCATCTTGCCGCGGCTCAAATGCGCAGTTATACAGGCGCCCGGCGGCCATTTTCTTGTAGCCGTGGCGCTTTCACTTTCGTTTTCGGCCTCTAGAGGCGCTGCTGAACGGCGCGAAATACCTCAGTCTCCTCACAGATTCTTCACTCTCCTCAGGCTTCACTCACGCTGCAGCGGTCCCTAAGTGTGGTGAGTCCTCCGGGTATCCCCTCCTCAGTCTCAGCACAGCCAGTGGGTGGACTGTATTATTCACTGTAATAGTGAATAAGGTCTCAGAGGGTGGAAGTATGGAGTCTGGTTCACCTGCTTCTCCACACTTGTCAGAGGCAACTGGCAGTGCTCCTGCACCTGCGGTCCCTATGGACCAGTTGTCGGCAGTCCTGGAATCATTCCTTGTCAAGCTGGAAGCAGTGTGCGAATGCACGGGGGCTGTAAAGCGCCCCCTCCCCACACAATCTCCACATGGGGAGTGCTCTGACTAAGATATGGGCCTAGCTACTGCTGCTGAGGACCCTAGTTCTGAGGATTTTGATGTCTTTGGACAGGACCTTCCTTGTGAGGAAGACCCCTGTCTTGAACCACCAACTGACAGGGTGCTTGTAAGTGAACTCATTGATGCTGTGAGGGACACTCTCAAGCTGAATGTTGAGGCTGAGGAACCTCAGGTGGAAGCTGTATCCTTTGGTTCCTTTAAAGCCGTTTCTTCAAAAAAGGTTTTTCCATATGTGCCTTTTTTTAATACATTCATTGACCAAGTCTGGGATAAGCCGCAGAAGACTTTGACGGTCCCGCGGCGCATAGCCTTAAGGTACCCCTTTGAGGAGGACCTGGTTAAGAAGTGGACTATCCCCCCAGTGGTCGACCCCCCGGTCGACCGTTTGAATAAGGCTACCACGCTCCCCATGGAAGGGACTCCTGCATTTAAGGATCCCGCTGACAGGAGGTCAGAAGTGGCGAGTAGAACTATGTTCACCTTATTGGGGGCCGCCTTACGCCCTATAGTGGCGGCGACACTTGTGTCTCAGACACTCACAAGCTGGGCAAAGGTATTGCACCAGACAGTGCAGGGGCATAATCTCCCTCCTGAAACCATTGCCCTGGCTCACCAACTTGCGCATGGTTTAGTCTTCGTGTGCGATGCCACCTTGGATGCGACCCCTTTAATAACGGGGGCCTCTATCTCTGCTGTGGTGTGCGCCGCCTTATCTGGCTGAAATGCTGGTCGGCCGACCTAGCTTCCAAAAAGCTCCTGGCTGACTTGCCCTTTAAGGGCGGTAGACTATTTGGGACTGCCCTGGATGACATTATTAAAAATGTCACAGGAGGTAAGAGCAGCTTCCTTCCCCAGTCTATTAAGGGAAAGGAGCCCCACCGCAGGCCGGGCCATTCCTTTCCGGCGAAGAAGACGTTTTTTCGTCAGTCAGATTCCACGGGTAAGCCCGCCCAGACTGAAAAAAGGGCGGCTGGGGGACAAAGACGTCCCTGGGTGCGTAAGCCTACCAAGCAAGCTCCCAAGCCCACCACCGCATGAAGTCTTGCCCCTGCCCGACTCTGGGGTGGGGGGACGTCTTCGCAGGTTCTCGGTGCGGTGGACCTCCCGGATCTCCGACCGGTGGGTGTGCGAGGTGGTCACCTCGGGATACAGGATAGAGTTCCTATCGTGGCCCCCAAACAGGTTTTTTCCCTCGAACCTCCCTCTCCTTCCTGCCCGCCGGGCGGCCCTCTTGGGGACCGTACAGGATTTGCCTGGGTGCGGAGTAATTGTTCCGTCACAAGAAAGGTACAGGGGTTTTACTTAAACCTGTTTGTTGTCATTAAGAAGGACGGGGTCAGGCCAATCCTGGACCTCAAGGCCCTGAATGCCTATGTGAGATTATTAAAATTCCGGATGGAATCCATGCGCACGGTGATCGCGACACTCCACCAAGGGGATTTTTTGGCGTCCTTGGATATCAAGGATGCTTACTTGCACGTCCCAATTTGCGCAAGCCACCAGAGGTTTCTGCGCTTTGCCATAGGCGAAGTCCACTATCAGTTCGTGGCTCTTCCCTTCGGCCTAGCATCGGCACCACGGGTTTTCACCAAAGTGCTTGCCCCGGTTCTAGCTTTGCTGAGACAGCGAGGAATTATTATTGTGGGCTATCTAGACAATCTCCTTCTCAGAGCAGAAAATGGCTCAGAATTGGAGGAAAATAGTCAGTCAGACCCTCCGGGACTTCGGATGGATTCTGAACACGCAGAAGTTGGCTCTAGTCCCGACTCAGCGCTTGGAGTATCTGGGTCTGATCCTGACACTTCGGCAGCGAAGGTGTTTCTACCCTTAGAGAAGTTACTGACGCTTCAGTCGGCAGTGCAGGTTTTGACGTCCTGAAAATGGTTGTCAATTCGCTTCTGCATGAGAGTCCTGGGACTAATGGTGGCCTCCTTCGAGGTGGTTCCGTATGCTCAATCACACACTCGGGCATTGCAGAAGGGAATTCTGTCTGTTTGGGACAAGTCCCCATTATCATTGGATCTTCAGGTTCAGTTGAGTCACTCTGTCAAGGCGTCCCTGATGTGGTGGCTGAGATCCCCGGCTCTTCGGGCCGGCAAGTCGTTCCTCCCCATCCACTGGACGGTGATCACAACGGACGCCAGCCTGACGGGCTGGGGAGGAGTGTGGGGAGTCCTGTCAGCTCAAGGGCTCTGGACTCCAGACGAATCTCGTCTCCCAATCAACGTCCTGGAATTGCGGGCGATCAGACTGTGTCTCTCCGCATGGTCGAAGAGGCTACAGAGCCGCTCGGTCAGAATCCAGTCAGACAACGCCACAGCCGTGGCGTATGTCAACCATCAGGGGGGCACTCGGAGCTCGGCTGCGGCGTCCGAGGTCGCCCACATCCTAAGGTGGGCAGAAAGAAGCGTGCCGGCGCTGTCGGCCATCTACATTCTGGGCGTAGAAAACTGGCAGGCGGACTATCTGAGCCGCCAGTCCCTGGACCAGGGGGAGTGGTCCTTGTATCCGGAGGTGTTTCATCTCCTTTGTCAGTGGTGGGGCACTCTGGATGTGGACCTGATGGCGTCTCGACTCAATCGCAAGGTGTTGAGGTTTGTGGCCAGGTCCAGGGACCCCTGGGCGGATGCCTCGGACGTGTTAGTGGCCCCGTGGGGTCAGTATCGCTTAATGTATGTCTACCCTCCGCTGCAGTTGCTTCCTCGTCTGCTGCGCAGGGTGGCGGCCGAGGGCATCCCGGTGATCCTCATTGCCCCGGACTGGCCTCGGTGTCACTGGTACGCCAACCTGGTACGTCTCATCGCAGACGTCCCTTGGCGCCTGCCCTTGAGGGAGGACCTTCTATCTCAAGGTCCTATCTTTCATCCTGCTTTACAGTCTCTGGCTTTAACGGCATGGCTATTGAGAGCCAGGTGCTGAAAGACCGAGGCCTGTCGGATTCGGGTAATTTCAACCATGCTTAGGGCAAGGAAGTCTTCTTCTAGGAAGATCTATCACCGTACCTGGAGAGCTTACATCGCTATGTGCGAAGAGCTAGACTGGCGTCCACGGACGTGCTCTGTCCCCAGAATCCTGCGGTTCTTACAGCGTGATGTTGCACAAAGGCTGGCTTTGAGCACTATTAAGGCTCAGATTTTGGCCTTGGCTGTTTTCTTTCAAAGACCCCTAGCAGGTCATTCCTTAGTTAGCACTTTTGTGCAGGGGGTACGCCATGTGGTTCCACCTGCCAAGCCCCTGCTCCCTCCTTAGGATCTGAACTTGGTGCTCTCGGTTCTTCAGGGACCTCCTTTTGAAAATATAAGAGATATTCCTCTTTTAACTTTGTCCCAGAAGGTGGCTTTCTTAGTGGCCATCACTTCGGTTAGATGAGTGTCTGAGTTGGCGGCTCTGTCATGCAAGTCGCCTTACCTGGTCCTCCATAAGGATAAGGCGGTATTGCAACCGCGACCGTCTTTCCTTCCTAAGGTGGTTTCGGCTTTTCACCTTAATGAGGACATTGTCCTTCCGTCCTTGTGCCCTCATCCATCGCATCCTAGAGAGGTTGCGCTTCACAATTTGGATGTGGTGCGTGCCTTACGGGTATACCTGGCGGCTACTGCTTCTATTCGGAAGTCTGACTCGCTGTTTTTATCTGTCTCTGGTCCGAAACAGGGCCAAGCGGTGTTGTCTGCCACCATTTCTAGGTGGATCAGACAGACTGTTATACAGGCCTATGCCATTAAGGGGCGGGCGCCTCCCTTCCCGGTCACGGCGCATTCCACCAGGGCAATCATTGATTCCTGGGCTTTCCGACATCAAGCGTCGGTTGCACAAGTGTGCAAGGCGGCGACCTGGTCGTCCGTTCATACCTTTTCAAAATTCTACAAGGTTGATGTGGCTGCATCTTCGGATGCTTCCTTCGGCCGCAAAGTGTTGCAGGCCGCTGTTTAGTGTTGCAACTCCTCCGTTGCGGAGCTCTGCTGGTTTGGAGTGAAGTTTTGGTTGTTCCTTACTATTTTGCTCCCACCCTTTTCTTATACTGCTTTGGGATGTCCCACACGTAATCAGTATGAGAGCTGTGTCAGTCCATGGACAATAAGAGAAAATAGGATTTTTGTACTCACCGTAAAATCCGTTTCTCTGACGTCCATGGACTGACACAGCACCCACCCTTCCTTTTAAGGTTTGTACTGCTTTGTTACGAACTGAGGCTGCTAGCTGCAGGTGGGAGGGTAATGTCCGGAGGTGTTGCAGGAAATTTTCCAGCATTAGGGATGGCCAGGGGTCGACCTACTGGTATCCAGATTCAACAACAAACTACAACAATTTGTCTCTCGGACAAGAGATCCTCTGGCAATTGGAGCAGACGCTCTGATAGTTCCATGGAGCCAGTACACCCTGGTTTATGCTTTCCCTCCTTTCCCTCTTTTTCCACTTTTTGTTGCGCAGGATTCGGAGAGAGGGGGTCCCAGTTATTCCGGTAGCACCAGCCTGGCCCAGAAGGCCCTGGTTCCCAGAGATTGTCAGACTGACAAAAGACGGACCATGGACGCTTCCACAGCCCCCCGATCTACTGTCTCAATATCTTATATTCCACCCCAATTTGCAGTCTCTAAATTTGACGGCAGGGCTATTGAAGCCAGGGTGTTAAAGGACCGAGGCATCTCGGGACCAGTGACTTCTACCCTAGTGAATGCTAGAAAAGCTGTCACTAGAAAAATCTATCATAAAGTCTGGAAGACTTGTATTGCTTGGTGTAAAGCCAAAAGATGGCATCTACGAAAATACGCGATTGGGAGACTACAATCAGCTGTAGAAATCAAACTGGCTTTAAGTAGAATCAGAGGTCAAGTTTCGCCCCTATCAGTATTATTTCAAAGGCCTTTAGCCTCCCATTCACTGATCCGAACCTTTATGCAGGGGGTAACTCGTTTGCTTCCCCCTATTAGGTCACGGATGTGTCCTTGGGACTTGAATTTGGTGCTGTCTGTATTACAGAAACAACCATTTGAACCTATTAAGGAAATTTCATTTGACTTGCAGTCACGCAAGCTAGCCTTCCTGATGGCTATTACCTCGGCTAGAAGGGTGTCAGAGTGGCGGCCCTTTCGTGCAAGGAACCATATTTGATCCTTCACCACAACAGGGTCGTGTTACGACCCGTTCCATCCTTTTTGCCAAAAGTGGTGTTGACTTTTCATTTAAATCATCTGTGGCTCAGATTTGTAAGGCTGCTACCTGATCTTCAGAGCATACGTTCACAAAATTTTATCAAGTGGATGTTCAAGCAGCCGAGGATTCGGCTTTTGGCCCACAGTGTACTGCAGGTTGCCGTATAAAGTTCTGATGGCTATTATTATTTGGCAGGGTGTAGCCCTCCCCATAAGGCTTTCTCTGGTCCCAGCAGGTAATGAATATTAGCCTGGCCTCTGTGTCCCATGATGTGTGAAAAAGAAAATAGTATTTTTTCGTCATACTTACCTGTAAAATCCTTTTCTTTGGAATACATCATGGGACACAGAGGTCCCTCCCCTCTTTTTTTTTTTTTTTTTGAGGACTCAGTGCTTGCTACAAAGCTCATGTGCTTCCCATATGGGAGGGGTTATATAGGGAGGGGCACTTCCTGTCTAAAGATCGTTTGATCTACCAGTGTCGTTCACCTGATGAAGTATAACCCAACAGATAATGAATATTAGCCTGGCCTCTGTATCCCATGATGTATTCCAAAGAAAAGGATTTTACAGGTAAGTATCACGTAAAAATCCTATTTTTTTTATTCAAAAAATTGTCCCTTTTAAGGCCGTTGGGCGGAAGTGACGTTTGACGTCGCTGCCGTCATCCAATGGCATTGAGTCGAGTGGGGGCCCATCGTTCCCTCACTCGACTTGGTGGTAAGGAGGGAAAGGATCCGATCGTCTCTGCTGCTACCGATGGATCCTGTAAGCGGCGGAGACGACACACAAATGCTATTCTGGAAGAATGGCCAACATTCCCATAGACACACTCCTAAACCTTGTGGACAGCCTTCCGAGAAGAGTTGAAGCTGTTATAGCTGCAAAGGGTGGGCCAACTCAATATCGAACCCTACGGACTAGGACTGGGATGCCATTAACCACTTCCGGACCACCCACTGTCGATATAAGTCGGTCCTTTGACATTAAATACCGTTATGGCAGCAGATAAAGAAAATACTGGGTATTGGCAGCTAACAGCAGGTGGTCCGCTTTAGGATAAAAGTGGTCTCCGCGACACATTCGCCACAATGTCACTTTTATCGGACTGCTGCCGATAAAAGTGACATTGTGGCGAATGTGTCGCGGAGACCACTTTTATCCTAAAGCGGACCACCTGCTGTTAGCTGCCAATACCCAGTATTTTCTTTATCTGCTGCCATAACGGTATTTAATGTCAAAGGACCGACTTATATCGACAGTGGGTGGTCCGGAAGTGGTTAATGGCATCCCAGTCCTAGTCCGTAGGGTTCGATATTGAGTTGGCCCACCCTTTGCAGCTATAACAGCTTCAACTCTTCTCGGAAGGCTGTCCACAAGGTTTAGGAGTGTGTCTATGGGAATGTTGGCCATTCTTCCAGAATAGCATTTGTGTGGTCAGGCGCTGATGTGGCTGAGAATGCCTGGATCGCAGTCTCCATTCAAATTCATCCCAATGGTGTTCTATCGAGTTGAGGACTAGTCACATTCCTCCACCCCAAACTCACTCATCCATGTCTTTATGGACCTTGCTTTGTGCACTGGTGCGCAGTCATGTTGGAACAAAACTATTCCCATAAAGTTGGGATCATAAAATTGTTCAAAATGTCTTGGTATGCTGACGCTTTAAGAGAGTTCTATTCACTGGATCTAAGGGGCCAACCCCTACCCCTGAAAAACAACGCCCACGCCATAATTCCCCCTCCACCAAATGATTTGGACCAGTGCACAAAGCAAAGTTCCATAAAGACATGGATGAGTGAGTTTGGGGTGGAGGAACTTCATTGGCCTGACCTGACCTTAACTTAATAGAACACCTTTTGGGATGAATTGGAGCAGAGACTGAGCCAGGCCTTCTTGTCCACATCAGTGCCTGACCTCACAAATGTGCTTCTGGAAGAATGGTCAAATATTCCTGTAGACAACTTCCATACCTTGTGGACAGCCTTCCCCAAAGAGTTAAAGCTGTTATAGCTGCAAAGCGTGGGCCAACTCAGTATTGAACCCTACGGACTAAGACTGGGATGCCATTAAAGTTCATGTGCGTGTAAAGGAAGGTGTCCCAATACTTTTGGTAATCTAATGCATATCCTATGGTTTGTAGGCCCTAGTCTAGATCTTTCACACAGACTAAATATGCTAATTGTTATTCACCAAAGAAATGTAGCAGAATAATGGAAAATTTATATCAAATACTTACCGTAATTTTCCTTTCCTGATGGACTCCATGGCAGCCTACGTGTGGGTTAATCCCGCCCCTCATACCTCATAGGACCCTTCTCCCATAAAGCTTTGCTCTGGGCCAGAGGCTGTGTTCCATAATTTAGCCTACTCCAGCCACTGGGAGGGAACTCCTGCTGCCATGGAGTCCATCAGGAAAGGAAAATTACGGTAAGTATTTGATATAAATTTTCCGTTTTCCTGACAGACTCCATGGCAGCCTACGTGTGGGAAATAACTAGCCATACACACCCGGGTGGGCAGAGTGCTGGACAAAAGAAAAAAGGTTTAATTGGCACCATCACAGACAAGATACGTAAACCACTACGCAGTAGTGTGCCATGAACGTGTTAATTGAAGACCACAAGGCCACCTTGCAAATAACTTCTGGAGGCACGTGACGTGATGCCGCCCATGATGAAGACACTTCTAGTTGAGTGAGCAGTCACCGCTTCTGGAGGCGCCAAGCCCTTGGCTTTATAGGCCCACTGAATGGCCTGAACAATCCATGCTCCGATAGATCTGGAAGAGGCACGCATTCCCTTATACTTCCTGTGAAAAGAACGAGCAGGTGGTCGGTCTGACGGAAAGAAGCTGTAGCTTCAAGATACTGACTCAGAGCTTTTCCAACATCTAAGGGATAAACACTGGAATCCTCGGTAGATCTGAACGTTGGAAGAGCAATCTCCTGATTGTCATGAAACACAGATGCCACTTTGGGGTTTGAACCCAACATAGGAATTAAAAGGTTTAGAAATGGCTCCTTGCATCCCTGAGAGCTGATTTCAGAGACCCTCTTGGCCGAGGTTATAGCCACCAAGAAGACAACTATTAGAGAGAGTCATTTGACAGAAGATTGATCTTCATGTTCCAACTCTCTACCTAAGAAAAAATCCAGGACAAGGGGAAGATCCCAATTAGAAAAACTTGGCTCTGAGGTCTGAGCCTTATTGCTCCTCTGAAAAACTACTGAGTAAGAGGGTGTCTAGCCCAGGAAACACCCGTAAAGGCAGAGATTACAGCGATTTGGACTCGCAGCGAGCTGACTGACAATGAGAGATCCAATCCTGATTGTAAGAAGCCCAGGATATCATGTATCTTTGGGTTATTGCAAGAACCTGCAGTGGAAGAGGTGTAGTCTGAAAACTTTTTCCAAATCCTCTGGTAGACCCTGTTGGTGCCTGTTCTTCTGGCATTTAATATTGTGGAGATGGCCCTACTTGGACAGCCTAGGGCCTCCAACCTTCCCCTCTCAAGAACCAGATCATCAGATGTAGATGGGCCGGGCATGGATGTAGAAATGCCCCTTGTGATAGGAGATCTGGTCTGGAGGGTAGAGGAACTGGGTCCCGGAAGCTGAGTTGCATCAGCAGTAGAAACCATGGCTTGTTTGGCCAGTATGGGACTATTGCCACTATCTCTGCTTCTTCCATCCTGAGCCTCGACAAAAAACGGAGAATGACAGGAACCGGGGGAAAGGCATAGGCCCTGTGGAACCGCAAATGGTCTGTCAGAGCATCTACACAAAAGCCTGGGGATACCAAGACCTCGTGTAGTATCTCTCTAGTCTGAAGTTGCATGGGGAGGCAAACAAGTCTACTTCCGGAATGACTCCCAGGGACAGGACCCACCTGAAGACTTCGGGGGGGAAGTCCACTCGTTGTCCAGAGAAACTCTCAACAGAAAATCTGCCTGAACGTTCGGGACTCCAGGGAGATAGACAGCTGTCAGGTTGGCCAGGTTTTTCTGGGCCCAGATCATGATGGGGCTCTATTTCCTTTGACAGGGAGAGTCTGCGAGTACCCCCCTGTCTCTTGATGTATGCGACTGCCGTTGTGTTGTCCAGTCTTAGGAGGACTGAGTCTCCTGCTGTTAAGTGGTGAAAGGCCTGCAGAGCGCAGAACGCTGCCCGGAGTTCCAGAACATTGGAGACTATCCTGTGAGAGGGAAAATTCCATATGCCTTGGGCTACTTCTGTCAGCCCCTGTTGCTGGCATCTGTAGTGATGGTGACCCAAGACACAGGTGCGATGGAGTGACAATTGAGGAGGTTCCTCTGTTGTAGCCACCAAGGAAAGTTCTCCCGCATGGATGAGGTTATTTGGATAAAGTGATCCCGAAGCCCTGGATTATACTGCTGGAGAAAACCCTTCTGGAAGGGCCGCATTTTCCACTGAGCCCACTTTACCATGGGTGTTGTTGCCACCATGGTGCCAATGATCTTTAGGCATTGAGAGGCTTGGAGATGAGGACGACATTGCAAGCCAAACTCTGTCCCGGATCACTGGGATTTTTCCAGGGGTAACAAGATGGTGCTCTTGATAGCGTTGAAGTGTGCCCCGAGGAATACCAGGGACTGCGTAGGATCCAGATGGCTCTTTTCCAGATTCAGAAGCCAACCAAACTCGAGTAGAGTGGAGATGACCTGGGATCTGTGGATTAGCAACTACTCCTTGTCCCGAGACAACAGCAGGTCGTCTAGATACTGATACAGACGGATACCTCTGGTCCTGATCAGAGCCACGACAGCCAACAAGTTTTGAAAACACACGAGGCGATGTTGTAAGCCCGAAGGGGAGACAGGTGAACTGCAGACGGATTTGATCGACAGCAAAGTGAAGGTATTTCTGGAATTCTGACGCTATCGGAACATGGAAGTAGGCGTCCTTCAGGTCTATAGAGACAAGCCAATCGCCTGGTTGGATTGCTTGACTGATCATGAGTAGTGTCTCCATCTTGAACTTCTCCTTCTAGATAAAAGAATTCAAGTGGGTTAGGTCTATAACTGGCCTCCAGGAGACGTTTTTCTTCAACACCATGAAGAGGGGCGAGTAGACCCCTTAAAACCTTTTGTCATCTGGAACTGGAATTGCAGCGCCCTGAGCCACAAGAGAGACAGGAGAATTTGCTTTTTCTCTTCCGAGAGAGGCAAGGATGCCGACTCGCTCTGTTTTAGGCAGGTGCAATATCATAAAGACTTAGGGGATTCTTGTCCACCGGAAGATGCCCCTTTTGAAAACTTCTGGCCTGAAGGCTGTTTTTTTTCTTCCAGGTCTTCTTGAACTCACGGCCAGGCCTATAGTAGCAAGCATTCCTTGCTCGATCTGAACTTTGCCTGGGCTGTGTTCTCTTCTGGTTTAGCAGACGGCGATCCTGGGGAAGGAACCCCGACTTGCCCCCTGTGGCACGGGTGATGGCACTGTCCGATATGTTCCCAAAGAGGGACGAACCTCCAAATAGAATCCTGCACCATGCCTGCTTGGAGGCAGGGTCAGCTACCCATGGGCGCAGCCACAAGGCACGCTTAGCCGTGACAGATGTCAGCATGATTCGAGCCACCAGGCGAATTATGTCTAGGGAAGCCCCACGAGAAAAGCCAACGTCAACCTTAGCCCATGAATAGGTGAGCTCCTGGCCAGTTCTTCCGAGATGCTCCTCAGAGAAGCATCTACGTCGTCTGCCCAGACTTCCATCGCTTTAGAAAGGGCTGCGAGAGCTAGAGCTGGTTTGCAGGTCATACCCGCTGTAATGTAGATCTGCTTGAGGTCGGTATAAATTTTCCACTCCAGGCAATCCCTAAAGGAAACAGTATCCTCCAATGGGAGTGTGACATGCCTCACCATCCTCATTAGGGCTGAGTCAATGAGAGGAGTCGACTCCAGGTGTTTTACATCCTTGCTTTTAAATGGGTACATTTTTGATACCTTCATTAACAGGCAATTCTTCCTTTCAACACCACCCCATTTGTCGGTAATTATTGCACTGAGTTCACCCAAAAAGCAGAAATTAGGGTGTTCTTTTTTGAGGTTTTTAAAATATTTCCTCTGTTTGGAGGGTGCCTCCACTGGCTCTTCCATCTCAAAGCTTCTTTGACAGCTTTTGACCAGCTGTGGTACTAGGGCAAATTCAAAACCTGCACCAGGGTCATCTACCTCCACCTCACTGTCTGAGGCTTCAATTGAGGAATGGCTCGGCTGTGAAGGGCCTGGAGCCTTGAGATCATCCCTAATAGGGACTGACATAGTGTCGCCAGCAGGGTTGTGGGTATGACCAGAATCCCCTTTACTCAGGGACTCATGGACCACCTTTCTGACCAGTGCTTCCACTTGTTGGTCTCCACCCTCTCTTTCTTATGCGACTTTAGAAAAGCATCGCTTGCAGAGCGATTTGCCTTCAGGAACCTGGGCCCCGCATACCCAGCAGGCTTTCCTCACAGAGCGGCTGGAGTGGCGGTGAGAGTGACGCCCAGAGGTGGTTTTAGACTCCTATCTGTGGTACCTAGATCTAAAGGAAGATCTGACGCCTGTACCTTGAAGGAGTGACAACGTTGAGACCTAGGACGGTCTTTGCCGTGCTTTGGTGTTCAGACCTAGAAGAGCTGAGTGAAAAAGAAAGGGTTAACAGCTCCTGAATGAGTGAACCCAAGCATCACAGGTAGAAAATAAATAAATCCTACCTGCAGCGCAAGGGTTGGCCACAAGAGGGCGGTGACAGATCCATGGCAAGGCAGTTTGAAAGTGAAATGAATCATTACAGCCTTATAAGAAACAGGAGTGACAACAGGCATGAGAGAGCACATAACAAAACATAGCCAGCACCCAGGGAGCCTGCAGCAAACAATTTACCTTGTAAAACAGAGCCCAGTGCCTGGGAAAATACTGCATAAGCCTGCAAGTCCTCCCAAGTAATAGCTGCTTTGACAGCTATTTAAATCTGCCACCGTTAACGATGTCACCGCCCCATAGCGGTTGCCATCCGGTGGCGGCCAATCGCATTCGCAACCGCCGCCGCCATTTTGGCGAAACTGCACCTGCACGAACCAAGCACAGAATCTTCGTTCGCGGCTTGCGGATGCGCAGCGACTTCCTGAAACGGCGAGCTGGAACGCAGCTGCGCTCCAGCCGCCGTGGCCACTCACTGGAGCTTGATAGAAAATAAGGAGACACACAAAACAGAGATACGGCTGCCATATAAAAGGAATATCTTTGTACATTACCACCACCACGGCATGATCCGGACCAGAACCTGGGACTGGGGAGCTGTTCGCTCGACCCACCGCACGATCGGGCGTTTACAAAGCCTACCGCTAATAGCTGGGACGTTTGGCCATATTGCCGCTTGCCTGCCAATGGCCAGGTTAGTAAGCTCTTCATGGTATCACATCATATCGCCCATGTCCACCTGCTAATAGCTAGGATTGCTGGACTGCAGAGAGGATCACCGCTAACCACCAACGTATCGCCGTGCACACCGCCAGGCCTGGATTACAGAAAAACTTCATGAAAAGGTAAGACTATATCTTGGTCCTAGGAGGAGGACAAAAAAAGGAACACAGCCTCTGGCCCAGAGCAAAGCTTTATGGGAGAAGGGTCCTATGAGGTATGAGGGGCGGGATTAACCCACACGTAGGCTGCCATGGAGTCTGTCAGGAAATGTTTTTATAACAAACTAAGAAAAAGAAAATTCCATTTAAAATTATTTTTATTTATTTTTCCCCTTTTATGTAGCAATGACGCAGCCCCACTAAAAATAGTTGATCACCGCCATTACTAGTAAAAATGCCATAAAAATATTCCATAATTTGTAGACGTGATAACTTTTTGCGCAAAAATATTAAGCAGAATACATATTGGCCTAAATTGATGAAGAAACTTGATTTGTCTGCCTTTTTTTCTTTATAGTGCAAAAAAAATAAAAAACCTCAGAGGTGATCAAATACCACAAGGAAAGCTCTATTTGTGGGGAAAAAATAGGATTTTTGTACTCACCGTAAAATCCGTTTCTCTGACGTCCATGGACTGACACAGCTGGATACTGTAAATGTGTGGTATATGTCCCTGCTCGCAGGAGAAGATCTAGGCAGAATGTTAGATGTTAGAAACATACATTCTAGAACAAACCAGAGCTGAACAGCCCCGCCCAGGGGGGCGGTCCCTCCGAACATTACCCTCCTACCTGCAGCTAGCAGCCTCAGTTCGTAACATAGCAGTACAAACCTTAAAAGAAGGGTGGGTGCTGTGTCAGTCCATGGACGTCAGAGAAACTGATTTTACGGTGAGTACAAAAATCCTATTTTCTCTTATCGTCCATGGACTGACACAGCTGGATACTGTAAACGTGTGGGACGTCCCAAAGCATTATCAGAAAGGGTGGGAGCAGTAGTAAAGGAACAACCATTAAACAGTGGCCTGCAACACTTTGCGGCCGAACGAAGCATCCGAAAATACAGCCACATCAATCTTATAGAACTTAGAAAAGGTATGAATGGACGACCAGGTCGCCACCTTGCACACTTGTGCAACCGACGCTTGATGTCGGAAAGCCCAGGAAGCACCAATTGCCTTGGTGGAATGTGCCGCAACAGGAAAGGGAGGTGCCCGCCCCTTAGGGGCATTGGCCTGTATGACGGTCTGCCTGATCCACCTAAAGACGGTGGCATACGACACCGCTCGGCCCTGTTTTGGACCAGAGACTGACACAAACAGTGAGTCAGACTTCCGAATGGAAACAGTAGCAGACAGGTACACCCGTAAGGCTCATACCCATCTTAATGTATGAAGCGCAAACTCTCAGGGATGCGATGGGTGAGGACACAAAGACGGAAGAACAATGTCCTCCTTAAGGTGAAAGGCCGAGACCACCTTTTGAAAAGAAGGACGGTTGTGGGCGCAACACCGCCATATCCTTATGGAGGACCAAGTAAGGCGACCTGCAGGACAAGGTCGCCAACTCAGACACCCGTCTAACCGAAGTAATGGCCACTAAGAAGGCCACCTTCTGGGACAAGGTCAAGAGAGGAATCTCTCTGATATTTTCAAAGGGATGTTCTTGGAGAACCGAGATGCATCAAATTCAGATCCCAAGTAGGGAGAGGAGGCTTGACAGGGTGGATCACATGGCAAACCCCCTGCACAAAAGGTGCTAATCAAGGAATGGCCTGGTAGCGGTCGTTGAAAAAGACAGCCCGGGCCGAAATCCGACCCTCGATGGTACGCAAGGCCAGCTTTTGGGTCAAACCACGCTGTAAGAACAGCAAAATCCTGGGAACGGAATACCTCCGTGGACGCCAATCAAGCTCCTCGCACATAGCGATGTAAGCCTTCCAAGTACGGTGATATATCTTTCTGGAGGAAGATTTCCATGCCAACAACATAGATGAGATGACCGAATCCGAGAGACCTCGGTCCCTCAGCACCTGGCTTTCAACAGCCATGCCATTAAAGCCAAGGACTGTAAAGCAGGATGAAGTATGGGATCATGAGACAGAAGGTCCACCCCAATAGGCAGTCGCCAAGGAACGTCTGCGACTAGCCGAAGTAGATCGGCGTACCAATGTCGCCGTTCCGGAGCAATGAGGATCAACGGAATGGCCTCGGCCCCTACTCTGCGAAGCAGGTGAGGCAACATCAGTAGCGGAGGGTAAGCATACATCAGGCGATACTGCCCCCACGGGCCACCAACGCGTCTGCCTAGGGGTCCCTGGACCTGGCCACGAATCTTGACACCTTGCGAGTGAGTCGAGAGGCCATAAGGTCCACATCCGGTGCCCCACCTCCGGTAAAGGAGGTGAAAACACCTCCGGATGTAAGGACCCTTCCCCTGTAATGCACACGGCCGACAGGACCGTCCTGCAGTGAGATGTATGAAAATCCCAAAGAGACCCCGCAATGTATCGGAGAAGGGAGGTCCCGGCTTACTGGGTGCCTCAACTGTTGGCCAAGAAAGGCAACTTGACAGAGCTTCCCTAGAAACTCGGTCAGTGGACCAGTAACTCAGCCTCCACAGGTGGCGCAAACCCACCCCGGGCACAGAGCCCCTAAAGGCTAAAGCAGTTGCAGTGCACCTGCTGGTCGACTGATAGATGAAGCAGAGGCTCAGTCATTGAGCTTCAGAAACGCCAGAGACGCAGCCACTAACGGGCGTAACTCTAACCTCAGCCTGGCGAACACAGTCCAAGCCAGCGCTTCTGATCACCACTGAAGGCAGGTGGAAAGTGGTACCCCTGATACCAGGGATCCTTATGACAATGCTCCATCCAGCAGCTACCCCATTGATAAGTGCTGATTGTACAAACACATAGTTTATACTGTGTATTGCGTCAAAACGTGCAAATAGAGTGTGGGGGGAAACCCACTCAGCCACAAAGAGCATAATACAACCACATACGGCGTATGTAGTTTAGTATGTGTGGATAAACATATTAAACACGTTTATACTGTGCCAGCAACGAAGGCGTGCACATCATCGGGGCTTGGATGGAAACCAGCCACGCAGACTGCGTACACAACCGTGTAGGTATGTTAGCCTGCGAATAAACAAATTGCACATGTTTATACTGTGCATAGCGCTGAAAATGCGCACACCATTGGAGCGTGGGGGAGAAACCAGAGCACCCGGATGAAACCCACGCAGAGTGCATACGCATACCGTGTAGGTACTATAGTATGTGTGATAGCACCGAAGGCGCGCACACCGTTGGCGCGTGGGAGGAAATCGAAGTACCCGGAGGAACCCCACGCAGACCCAGAGAACACAATACATACAACTACTGTGAATGTATTTAGTGTTGTGTATAAACATAATGTGTATGTTTATACCATGTATTGCACCGAAGGCACGCATGTCATGTAGCGTTGGCAGAAACTGGAGGACCCTGAGGAAACCCACGCAGACTGCACAGACACACCGAGTAGGTATGTTAGTATGTGGATATCAAATTGCACAAATTTTGGCTGTGCATAGCGCCCATACCATTGGAGTGTGGGAGGGAACCGGAGTACCCGGAGGAAACCCACACAGACTGCATACACATACCGTGTAGGTATTATAGCATGCGTGATAAACATATGGAACATGTTTAACTGTGCAGAGGGCCAAAGGCGCACATAACGTCAGAGCGTGCGAGGAAACTGGAACACCCGGAAGAAACCCACGCAGACAGCACACAGATACCGTGTAGGAATGATAGCATGTGAGTAAACATATTGCACATGTTTATGCTGTGCATTTCCATTTGAGTGTGGGAGGAAACCGGAGTACCCGGAGGAACCCCACGCAGACAGTATACCCATACTGTAAATATGTATAGTATTTGCAATAAACATATTGAACATGTCTATACTATGCAGAGAGTCGAAGCGCACATACCATGAGAGCGCGGGAGGACACCGGAGCCCCCGGAGGAAACTGACGCAGACCCAGAGAGTATAATACATACATATACTGTGAATGTATCTAGAGTCGTGCATAAACATATTGTGTATGTTTATATCATGTATGGCACTGAAACACAGCATTGGAACGTGGGGGGAAACCCACGCAGACACAGAGACAAATAACACATACATACACTGTGAATGTATCCAGTGTAGAGGTATAAGATGAGTTTAAATTATAGCGCAGAGGCGAATAATCTTCTCTGTATCATTCCAACCTGCTTAACTGTGCTGCCGAAGCAGCATGCAGGTAACAGGTAAACTCTGATCCTCAGACCGTGGTCCTGTCAGAGCTCAGAGCGTTCCCCAGGAAATGGCGGGAAACCACAGGTGCAGAGACCCTGTTGTTGCCTCAGGACATCACACAGAAGGCTCATATGGACTAGAGACATAAATGAATAAAGTCCCCCCCCCACCATGCTGCACCAACCAGAGGGGGGGGGGGTGACACTGTGTACCACTGTATCATCCATGCTGCTCTCGACGCAGTGTGTGAGGAAAACAGTGAGGAAGCTGTGTAAAAGAAAAGCTTGAAGGAACCAAGGGAAACAGCGTCCGCCTTAGGTGCCACAGCATCCAGCTTGAGAGTGTTCCTCACATCATCAATGAGTTCACTTACAAGCGCCCTGTCATTTATTGACACAGAACTGGAGTCTTCCACACAAGGGAATGTCCTGTTCAAAAACATTAAAATATTCAGAGCTAGGGTCCTGAGCAGCAGTAGCTAGGCCCATATCTGAATCAGAGCACTCCTCCACTAAAGATTTTTGTGGGGAGAGGGGGCTTATAGCTCCCTTGCGCTCGCACACCGCTTCCATTCTGACAAGAAATGATTCCAGGACTGCCGACAACTGGTCCATAGGGACCACAGGTGCAGGAGCAATGCCTGTTGCCTCTGACAAGTGTAGAGAAGCAGGTGTATTAGACTCCATACTGCCACCCTCTGAGACCCTATACACTTATTATAATGAATAGTACAGTCCACCCACTGGCTGCGCTGAGGCTGAGGAGGGGATACCCAGAGGACTCACCAACCCTTAAGGACCGCTCAGTTCCGCTGTATGAACCGCGCTGCAGCGCGAGTGAAGCCTGAGGAGAGTGTGAGGAGATTCCCGCTGCAGCAGCGTCGCTACAGGCCGAAACCGAAGTGAAAGCGCAGCGGCTTTAAGAAAATGGCCGCCGGCCGCATATATTACTGCACCATTAAACCATGGCAAGATGGCCACCGAGCGCATTTTCAAATTCACCACACAGCGCTAATGGCGCACGCAATGCAGTCCCCACACTCACTCACTTTTTTCCCCAGAACACTGCTCCTGTCCACTACACAGATATGAGCGCCCCCAGTCAGGCCAGAGTGACCCCCACACAGCACAGCACCAGTACAGGGTGCAGAGAGCAGCATAACAGGGGGGAGACAGGGAGAAACCCCCCATAAAAAGAAACACAGCCAGCATGTATTCACCTGCAGCAGGAGAGACTACTTACCTGTCCCAGAGGGACCCACTGGCTTGATTCAGACAGACCTATCACAGAGTAGTACTGCGTAGCTGCCGGCCCGGTCCACCGCAAAAGATACAGACAGGTACTGTTCAATCTTGAGAGGACCGCGGGAGCATAAAAGCAACCCGGCCACCCCTGGAGTCATAGGGCATGTCGTGAACTGAGTCTCACGCACACAAGGCGAGGATCAGCACGCTCGATGGTCGGACAGGGAAGACTACAAGGATACCAGTGTACCCAACCTGTTGCCCAGCCGACAGTTGATTGAAGGTCTCAAAAATAAAATAATAAAATACCCAAAGGAATAAAATTTAAAAACAAAATCTTCCAGGAGACTGGCTCCTGAGAGAGCCACGTCTTCTTCTTCTGCTAGGCAGAAAAAAACTGAGGCTGCTAGCTGCAGGTAGGAGGGTAATGTCCGGAGGGACCGCCCCCCTGGGCGGGGCTGTTCAGCTCTGGTTTGTTCTAGAATGTATATTTCTAACATCTAACATTCTACCTAGATCTTCTCCTGCGAGCAGGGACATATACCACACGTTTACAGTATCCAGCTGTGTCAGTCCATGGACGATAAGAGAAAAAAGG
This sequence comes from Rana muscosa, assembly GCA_029206835.1. NCBI lineage: Eukaryota > Metazoa > Chordata > Amphibia > Anura > Ranidae > Rana > Rana muscosa. The sequence continues at coordinate 212,866,979 of CM055120.1, read as the reverse complement.
ACAACAATTTTGTTTGGGTACAGTGTTGCATAAACATGCAAGTGTCAGTTAAAGCAACACAGTGATGTATTGCAAAAAATGGCCTGGTCATGAAGGTAGTGAAATCTTCTGGGGCTGAAGTGGTTAAATACCACCAAAAGAAAACTCAATCAGTCTGAAAAAAAGGTGATAAAATTAATTTGGGTAGTGTTGGATGATTGAATAATTGTCATTCAACTTGGGACAGTGCTGGAAAATTGCCTTGAAGTAGAATGGGGTTTAACATCAAGTGGTTAATCCTACAGTACTGGACATGGTCATAGTACTGCATACCTTCAGGTGAGTGCACACTAGCAAAGCTCATGAGGACACACCCCTTCTGGAATGTCAACTCTATAAATCTGCCTCACTTCATAAATCATCAGTTATTGCTAGTGTCCTAAGGTGATGGACCTTTTCTCCCATGCAGTGAAATTGCTCTTGCTCTATTACTGTATAATTTTATCTTTGGATTCTTCAATCAACTGCTCACTGTCTTATATATTACATTAAAAACTGCATCTGGATACTCTATTGGAAACCATATCTGGACCCCAAGCCATAGGGATGGTCTGTAATGTTGCTTCGCGCACTAGATCCTGCATTGGTGCTCACCTTGAAACTTAGTGCAGTATTCTATACATAGCCGTGTTCTGTTTGTCTTAAGCCCAGGCCCTAAAGACACCCTTAGAGGTATGCTCACCATGACGAATGGGGCCTGCACTCTTTACATGGACCAGTGGTGCATGAACAGGTAAAAAAAAGGTTTGCCCTGTATTTCTGACTAATACTGTAATAATCAAGGTTACGTTGGAAATGTATTTCACATTCTGTGTAAATGTATTAAACTTGGAGCTAAATGCATGTACCTCCACGGAGGGGGCCATAGCATCCTCCCTGGAGACTCTGCATAACATCATCTACAGAGGATGGGTTCCTGACCGCCCCGGAACCTCTCTACTGGCCACCTCCCTTTCAACTTTTCGTTACATTGTCAAGAAGGTATCTACGCATACCTGGTCGCAGTCTCCCAACAACCCTCTGTGGTTTAACCCTAATCTGCAGGAACTGTACTGTCTTCCTGATCCCAATCGCTGGTACTCTAAGGGGGTTAAATACCTATGTCACTTATACAACGCCTAGGGCTTTAAAACTTTCTCTCAACTACGCTTAGATTTTGACCTGCCAAATTCGTACTTATTTTATTACTACCAGCTTCGGCATGCTATACAGGCCCAGTTTGGTTCCCTGAAAGACCCCACTGACCTGCCACCATTGGAAAAATTGCTCCGACAACCAGATCCGACTAAACTTGTTTCCACTTATAATGCAACCCTTCTGACCGATTCTAACCCCAGATTCCATAAAGCTCAGGACAAATGGACCTCTATGAACATCCCCTTGGAGGACGAGGACTGGTCGGAATTCAGGGATATCTACAAAACGTCTGTCATTGCTTCCCGAGACAGAATCATATAAGCTAAGATTTTCCACCAAACCCACCTTACTCCAGCGAGGTTGCATAGGATGGGTCTCCTGTCCTCAGCCGCTTGCTTCTTACACTGTTTTTGGTCATGCCCAATAATTCGGGACTTCTGGGGGGAGGTGGGTGCCTTTATCTCCTCAGCGTTGGGCCTCCCATACATAATTCACCCCAAGAACTGCCTCCTAGGCATTTTTGGTGACTTACACCTATCAACGCATGCCAAGAGACTGCTCCGTATACTATATTTGTATGCTAAAAAAAGCCATTCTACTGTCCTGGAGGGGTGCACATACCTCTTTGAAAGCCCTCTGGTTGAAACTTATTAATGACTCCATCTCACTATATAAACTTACTTTTGAAATCCGGAAACGGACAAAAACAGTTCATAAAATTTGGGGTAGATGGTTGGCTAGCCCACTAACTCTCTCTCAGCACTAACTGAAGTACCCCTGCTTGACCATTGTTGGACCGTGCCCTAAGGATCTCTAATATCTAGTCTCCCACCTTTGTTGTGCCCGTGTTGGTCTACATGCACCTCTTCCCGGTGTGCCTACTCTATATACTTTGTATTGATGTCTCTTTATTTGTCCATGTCTGAGCATATTGCCTACCGTTTCGGACCAGTCTATCTGGTACGGTAATTGTGTGGGGGTTTTTTTGTGTATTTTTTTTTTTTTCGGTTTGTTCGTTTGTTGAAAACTTCAATAAAAATATCTTTAAAAAAAAAACAAAAAAACTAAAATATAACCGCTTAGGCTCAGGTGGATAACCGAGTATTGCATCATACCACATTTCGTGCACTCTATCGCTATCCTGCCTACATTCATTATAAAATTAAGGCACGTTAGAGCTCCTTTTGTTCTTTGCATGAGGACTTCGGTACATGACAGTCTGCAACCCTGTTATGCTACCTTTCCAGACATGCTTACTCTGTACACAGGAACAAACAAAAAATATTAGTGTACTCGCTAATTAAATAAAGAAAAGTGATATAATTCATTCACCTACCTCATAAATAAATTCATTAAGCGAGTGCCGCACCACACCACCTATCTGGGTAAGGATGTATGACGAACTATAAAAACGTATATTAAGGTGTGCTGTCCTTAGCACATTGGTATGTTTCAAAAAATAAATAAATCACTTAAAACACATACATGTGAAAAAACAATAAATTAAATCAATAGAGCATTATATAAAGTGCATGAATGGTAATTAAAATCTGATTAAAGTGCAAAAATAGTGTCCAGTTTTCAATCCTTCACACTCTTTTCTCCTTATGTGGAAAATGTTAAATCAAATCACACCACTGCAAAAAAAAAAAAAAAAAAAAAGCTACCGGATTTTCAGATCTCTTTTTATTCCTTATGGTACCTACTTCAAGAAAAGTGGACACGTGGTCTCTTTAAAGTTCCAAAGTGCAATAGTGCATACAATATAACTACATCAAACCGTATTATTATCTGTATAAGGAAATAATGATAGTGTAAACTTAATATATGCAATAAATTTAAAAAATCTAAAAATTGAAAACCAAATATAAAACGCAAATAAAATTGTACCGTATGCTTAACGGTGTCAAAAGCACTCAAGCATTAAAGCATGTGTAATACAACACAATAGAATAACAAAAAATGACGGCGCAAGGAGTGGATACAGAAAATACACCAGTATAAACTAGGGAATGGTACAGCAGTACAATAATGCAATGAAAATAAAAATAAAGGGTTGGCGGATTATGAGTATTAAGCATAAATTAACATAGTTGAATAAGAGTAAAAAAGTCCCAATAGGATAATAAAGTCCAAATATTGGTCGTAATGGTGATAATGATGAAAAGGAATATATAATTACATAGGCACCGTTGGCAGCACTTTTAAGAGTGAAGCAGACTGTAAATAATAGAAGAAAAGAAAAAATGCGCCTACTAAGTGCAGTATGTAGATATCAGTTTAATTAATAGATAAAAATCAGCCAAATGGCTACTCACAAGATAGTGTTTAAAACATTGCAAAGAAGGATGTAGATAAGTATCTGCGGGGGGTGTCTCTCTTGACTCCGAAGTACATCTGCATTGTATTGTTGCTCCAGTGATGGATCCGCAAAACAGTTTGCCGTTGTATGGCTGGGAAGAGCGATATCAGGCTTGTAGATGTCCGGCAACCAGGAACTCAATGCACCACAGCGTGCGTGTCAGGCTGGAGCGCAGACGACTTACGGCAACAGAAAGTGACGTCAGAACAGGCTCAGGTTGATGACGCGTTTCAATGCTTCCGCATTTTCTTCAGATCTAATTGGCTAGAGCTGTCTGTCTTATATGTGTTCCCCAGAGCGGAACAACAGATTAAGTTTTTGGATTTTTTGATACAGGCGCTGTTATTGGATGGCCGCATTGAAAATAATATGTAAAAACAGGCGCTGTTATTGGATGGCCGCATTACGAATAAAAACAATATGCGTAAAAACATATGAGTAAAAACATGTAGATACAAACATCGAATGGAGAACATCATAACATAATGGTAATGCATGAGAGGAAAGGTTGCTATATATGGAAGATATATGCACATGCATATGCACCCTTTATCACACACATATGCGTGTGTAGAGAGATACATATCAGCAAGGGATCATAATATGTATTAGTGCACACCTGTATGCCCATATGACTGTGTGCGCACACGCATGCATAGAGAGCATGCATGATACTACTAATAAGAGTGGAATACATGCATTCATGCATATATAATCAAAAAGTTATAATTCATTATAAGACTATTTAAAAAAAATATATATATGAAAATGTATAAAGATCTATAAAAAAGGGGTTTACAAAGAAATAGGTCTAAGAATTTGCGTGACCCTATGGGTGTGCAGAAATATGAGAACGAGATACCTATCGTCAACATGGGTGGTATATATGGATGGACACGAGTTAGATGTTGGTGGTTCATGCGCATGTATGGGTGCTCGACATAAGCACACATATGCTGCACATGACCACATATACTGTCATGGGGTAAAAAGGAAAAGAGAGGGGACAAGAAGTGAAGGGGAAGAGAAAAAGGGGGCAAAAGGATATATATAAACAAAAATAAGAATAAAGGATAAAAGAATAGAAGAATAAAAGAACAGACCAAATATGCATGTGGTGTGAGAATGAAAGCCATCGCACGCAATATACATGTATGCGCATTCTTACATTTCCCACGTCACTACATGACCGTATTAATCTCAATCTCTTCATTGAGTCCATAAGGTGTGAGAGTATTAAGAATGTATATCTGTGACAGGGGTCACTTTGGGCATAGGGTGACTGAGGAAATATATCTTGGACTACCTAAAATGGGATAGTAATATTAATCCACAATATTTACTGTTTGTTGATCCTGAACTCAACAGTTTAATTGAAAGGGCTGATGTGAACTTCAATTACCCACCTGCCTGTTGTGATGTAAATGAATCTAGGATGGCTTCTGAAGACCCTTTCATTGTGAATAGTGATAATTAACTCTGTACTTGTGTGTATTGTAAAGCAGACAGACAGTCTGGTGAATATAAAGGGCATGCATAGTCATTTAAGATGTAAAGGGATTAGCTAATGAACTCACCTGTTGTCTAAGGGATGTCAGAATATGTGTATTGGGAGCTCGTTATGTAACCATTGTGTGATGTTGTGGGTGGAGTTGGACCATTGTTCATTTAGATTAATGCAGTATTATTTTGGTGTATAAAAAGAGCCTGCTCTCATTAAAGATTGTCAGACCTGCTGGAAACTTCATACAGAGTGTTTGTCTCGTATATCTGTAAGGATTATTCCTATGGGAAGCGGTCGCCTGACTGTGGAGTGTCTGGTAGCTGTCTTTTAGCTGCTGTGTGTGCTGTGTGTTCGGAAATGGAATATATCTAAACGACGATAACCCCTGTCGTTACAATATCCAATACGTTTCTTGCTTACATAAACGTTGGAATCTTTCAGCAGGTGTATATTTGTCTGGTATAGATTCTAAGATCCATACCTGAAGAGCAGATATATCCTTAGGATGGTGGATATTAAAGTGTCTAGACACGCTATATTGTGGAATACTTTCTTTGACTGCTCGGCGATGTTCGCCGAATCTGGCTCGTAATGCTCGAATGGTTCTGCCCACATATAAGAGGCCACATGGACAAGATATGCAATAAATGACATACATAGTAGAGCAATTATAGAAAGAAGTGAGAGTGAATGTGTTATTGTTTGCTATGTAGCTTTTTTTTACCATGATGGACATGGGGACAAGTAAGGCACAAGGCCTTGTTACATCTGAACATGCCTACTAGAGGTATTAGGGTTAGCTGTTTTAATGTAGTAGATTTTACTTTGGATTTGATTTTACTCGGTGCAATTTTACCTTTTACATTAGGGGCCCTACAGTATGCAAATTTTGGTAATATGGGAAGTGATTTAGTTAAATGAGGGTCTTGTTTCAAAATAGACCAATGTTTATAGAAGATACTTTCCATTTTCTTATGACTATGGTGATGAATCTAGTGACAGGCATGGGAGTCTGTTTTTGCTTATCTACCATACTGTCTGTGTGGTACGCTAGACGTGCATTGTCTACAAGATCAGGTGGATAGCCTTTGTCGATAAATTTGGTTTTTAGTGAAATGCTCTGCATTTCATAGTCATCTAATCTAGTGCAATTTTGCCTAAGACGATGAAATTGGCTTTTTGGGATATTCTGAATCCATTTTGGATGGTGGCAACTGGTATAGTGTAAAAATGAATTACCTGCTGTGGGTTTCGTATAATTTTAATTGTTATATCTTTGGTAATATGGAATAATTCCAAATCTAAAAAGCATATAGATATGGGGTCAGATACTGAAGTAAAATAAAGTCCAAAGGAGTTGGCATTACAATAAGAGACAAATTCTTTAATCAAATCAGTGGGACCGTTCCAGATGATTATAATGTCGTCTATATATCTTCTGTAGAAGATTAGGTGCACTGCAAATGGGTTGTTAGCCCAAATGCACCTGGCCTCCCAGGACCCCATGGTTAAATTAGCATAACTAGGTGTGAAATTTGCGCCCATAGCAGTGCCCTGCTTTTGCTGGTAATATGTACCTTCAAAAAATAAGTAGTTGTGTTCTAGGCAGAAGCGGGTAGCTTGGAGTATAAATTCTGTTTGTTGTACATTGAGATGGGAGTCTTCCTTGTGGAAGTAGGCAACGGCTTGTAACCCTATGTCATGGGGAATGGACGTATACAAGGAGAAAACGTCTAGGGAGATCCACTGATAAGTGGGTTCCCAGGTATATGGGCGCAGTTGTTCTATTAAGTGTGTACCATCCCTAATATAAGAGGGCAAGGCCTGGGCCAGTGGTTGAAGAAAATAATCTATATATAATGAAAAACTGGAGGTGATGCTGTCCATGGAGGCAATGATGGGATGTCCCGGTGGATTAACTGTGTTTTTATGAATTTTTGGTAAATGATAAAAAATAAGGAACCTGAAAAAAAGATTTACAGAAGAAAGCCTTTTCCAGTTTGGATAATATACCATCTGTATGCGCCTTCTCAACTATTAAGTTGGATTCAGCAGTGAATGTAGGTAGTGGATCATTTCTTAGCTTCTCGTAAGTGGTACTATCTGAGAGAAGACGATGGGTTTCCTTTACATCTTTATCCTATATCACTATGCCACCTCCCTTATCAGCAGGTTTTATTATAATGTTGTTATTCTGACTTAATGATTTCAGGGCAATATTCTCTTGTAGACTTAAGTTATTCTAAAGCCCCGTACACACGGTCGGACTTTTGGCCAACAAACTTCATTTTGAGCAAGTTGGACCAACATGTACGCTCCATCGGACAAACTTTTTTTTGTTTTCAAAGTCCGACCGTGTGTACAGAAAACCATCGGACTTTTGTCCGATGGACAAAACAAATAATGTTACAATCAACGAACAATAGCAGAAGTTGACCAAAGGGTGGCGGTAAAGAGCAGAAAAGAGCAGAAAAACCACGTGATGTTGGAAAAAGTTTTGGGAAAGTTTGCAGAAAAGTCCGAGCGTGTGTATGCTATGGGTGTTCCCAACCAACTCCGTTCGGACAAAAAACCACGGAAAAGTCAGATGGAAGTCCGACCGTGTGTACGAGGCTTTAGAGTAATTGGGTTTAGTGGATTCTATTTTACAAAGATCATTTAGTTCTGTAAGAACTACCTGATAAAAGGTTTGTAAATAGGGACCCTTGGATTGTGTCAGATTAAATATTGATTTAGGCCTAAAATTAGTGTGTGTAGTGGGTAAAGGTGACTGTGAGTATTGGGACCAGGCGATAATGTCGTCATCTTCGTGTGTGTTCCATAGTTCACACAAGTCTAGCAGAGCTTGTTGTTCCAGAGTGGTATCTAGGATAGGGGAATTTTCAGTCAGGGGGTCTATATCAACAGTTGGTACTTTTTTCTCCTTTATATTATAGTATCTTCTAAGAGTTAAATTTCTGATGAACTTATTCAGATCTTTAAACATAATAAAGGAATTTGGAGCAACAGTAGGGGCAAAATTAAGGCCCTGTGCTAACAGTGATAGTTCTTGGTCATTCAGAAGCTGGGTAGATAGGTTATAGATTTTTACACTTTCCGCAATTTTTCCGGTCGTGGTGTGTTTAAATTTGAGTCTTCCCCCTCTCCTGCCTCTTCTGAATATTTTCTTTTTGGTTTCGGTGGGCTGGATGGGGGGTCTGCACTATAAAAGTATCGGTATTATCTATGGATGTGGCACCAAATGTAATGGGTGGTGTAGCATGAGTATCAGCCTGCTGGTGCTGGATAGTATTTTTTATGGTGTTATTCTCACTGATGGATGAAGTGGAGTATATTGCTGTAGTCGTCTTCACTGTACAGTGTGAAGTAACAGTGTTTTTGGGCTGAGTGGGGATGTTTTGAGCTACAGAGATAGCCTCAATGGGCGCAGTCGCAATATTAGAATTTAGGTATCTCGTTCTCATATTTCTGCACACCCAAAGGGTCACGCAAATTCTTAGACCTATTTCTTTGTAAACCCCCTTTTTATAGATCTTTATACATTTTCATAGATATATATATTTTAAATAGTCTTATAATGAATTATAACTTTTTGGATTATATATGCATGCGTGCATGTATTCCACTCTTATTAGTAGTCTCATGCATGCTCTCTATGCATGCGTGTGCGCACACAGTCATATGGGCATACAGGTGTGCACCAATACATATTATGATCCCTTGCTGATATGTATCTCTCTACACACGCATATGTGTTTGATAAAGGGTGCATATGCATGTGCATATATCTTCCATATATAGCAACCTTTCCTCTCATGCATTATCATTATGTTATGATGTTCCCCATTTGATGTTTGTATCTACATGTTTTTACTCATATGTTTTTATGCATATTGTTTTTATTCTTAATGCGGCAATCCAATAACAGCGCCTGTTTTTACATATTATTTTCAATGCGGCCATCCAATAACATCGCCTGTATCAAAAAATCCAAAAACTCAATCTGTTGTTCCGCTCTGGGGAACACATATAAGACAGACAGCGCCTCTAGCCAATTAGATCTGAAGAAAATGCGGAAGCATTGAAACGCGTCATCAACCTGAGCCTGTTCTGACGTCACTTCCTGTCGCCTTAAGTTGACTGCGCTCCAGCCTGACACGCACGCTGTGGTGCATTGAGTTCCTGGTTGCCGGACATCTACGAGCCTGATATCGCTCTTCCCAGCCATACAACGGCAAACTGTTTTGCGGATCCATCACTGGAGCAACAATACACTGCAGATGTACTTCGGAGTCAAGAGAGACCCCCCCCCCCGCAGATACTCATCTACATCCTTCTATGTAATGTTTTAAACACTATCTTTTGAGTAGCCATTTGGCTGATTTTTTTATCTATTAATTAGAGCTGTTACTGATTAAAATTTTCGTGTTCGATTAATCTTTTTTTTTTTAATCGATTAATCGACTAATTTCGATTAATTATAACGCACATACAGATCCAACTACTTTTAGCTGATCTCCTTGCAGGCCGATTCCCAGTGCAGCTACCAAGCACTGGAAAAATAGATAGCAGGATACAAAACACACACAAAGGCAGCGCTCGATGGGAATAGCATTAAAACTTTTAGTCTTCAAGTAGGTAACAAAATAATTATTGCACTGGAGATAAAATCAATGTAGCTACATAAACTGTAAAAATGGTGCGAGTAATACCAAACGGTAGAAAAAGCAGTCATAAAAACATGTAGCTAAGTATGATACTGGTATAAAAATGTGTACAACGATACCACTGCTGAATCCAGATGAGGAGGGGTTAACATCAGTCCATTGGCATGTAGATGACCCGAGAAGGGAACTATCACAACTCCCAGTGGATGGCTGTATAATCCCAGGTTGATAGAGGGAAGTGTAACAGCCCTTGCGTGTGGCAGATAGTAAGGTCCCGCCGGCATGCAGATATGAAGGCACAGCAAAGGAGCCCTTCAGGTGGACACGGCAAGCCCCGCCGGTGTCCGTGACGTCACCAGATCTCCGACAGAACTCCCTGAAGACCTGGAAGCCGGCGGAGAGGTGAGTACCGACCAAAAGAATTTTGATCGATCAAAAAAATTAATCGATTAATCAAGGAATTAATAGTTAATTTCCACAGCCCTACTATTAATTAAACTGATATCTACATAATACAACACAATACTCTACTCTCAAAATAAAGATAAACATAAAAAAAGTATATATCTGTACAGATGGACAAATGTGTATATGGATGATGATAAGCTAGATGCTTAAATGTCAAAAACACTCAAACTGTAAGATGAATGTGATATTAGGGATGTTGAATATAATCGTTGCATCGGGATTTGACCGTCCACGATGCGGCATCGATGCTGTACCTTTAAATAATCGATTAATGAGGATGACGTGCCGCCGCGCCATGTCAGGTTCAGAGGAGACAGACTGCAGCAGAGCCGAGTGACACCAGGCATCCATCAATCACCTTCCCTCCCCTCATCGTCCCACCCCCTCACCAGCCAATAGACGGTGATCCCAGGCGGCGTCATGGTGACGGAATTCGGAAGTGAGGAGCCACGCTGTGCACGTGTTGGCGGGGACATGGAGGGCTGGAGATGTCCCTGCTGCTAAGAGTGGCGGCGGCCGGCTTATGGAGCACCGAGCTCCGAGGAGGAGAATGGAGCCATCAGTGCCATTGGTCCCGGAAGGGTTCAGGGCGGCCGCGGCGTATCCAGCCGGAGGTGTAATGGAGGAGGACGAGGCAGATCCGGAGGAGAGCCAGAAGAGCGGTAGAGCCAGATGAGGGGGCTGCGGGGGGGACACTGAGGACTGACATGGTAAGGCAGGTGCCAGACTGTATGCAGAATGCAGATAGGGCAATAAAACAAAAAATGGTGTGCAGTGCTTTGCGCCCACTTTATTTTGTTTTTAACTCGGATATGACACCATGTTCCCCAGCTGGCTGTCAAACTGCCTAATGTCCTTCACAGCCCCTTCCTCCCCCCTCAGGTCCCACTATCTCTCGCCCAACCCCCCCCTCCCACTATATATATATATATATATATATATATATATATATATATATATATATTGTGACAGCAGGAAGGTAAAGTCACCTGGTTGCATCCAGGGGGGTAGGTATATTTCTCCCAGATTCAGGCTTTATGCAGACTTATACAACTAGGGAGAGAGTTGATGAAGCCCAGCTGAGGCTAGTGGGCTCATGGATGATTCATACCTCTAGGGAGAGTGCTGGGCGTCGTGCAGGCAGGGAGTTGATGAGACCAGCTGAAGCTTGTCAGCTCGTTTTAGGCCTCTATAAGAACTCCCAGATTCATTAGGTGTTAGCTCATGCCTGGAACCAGACCTGTGTGGACTGTCTAGGGAGAGTGAACCCCTGTGCGGTGAGACAAAGCCTGTGTGGCTATTTGTTTGGACATTTACTAAACCAGGGACTTAGGGACTAGGACAGCACCAGGCTGATCCCAGTTGTTAGTTTAGGAAACCTGCATGTTTAGTCAGAGGTCAAGCTGACCAGGGTTTATTTTGTTTATGTTTCTTTTTGCTTTGCTGTGTTTTTGTCACTGTAAATAGAGAAATAAACCGCACCCTTTTGATCTTGAAAACCACAACCTCCGTCTGCTGGGCCTGTTTTTGTGTGGGGAGCCCATCCCGGGGGTCACAAACACCCGCTGCCGAGCTAACCCCCTCACAATATATATATATATATATATATAATGTCTCAAACTACTCATGTTCACTAACCCCAGATCACCCAAACTACACATCAGACAGATATGGCTCCCAGCCCATTCCTCTTCCACCTCCCTATTCAAACCAATGGCCACCGCATAGCCCTCACCCACCTCACCTCCATTCACAGGCTCCAACCCCCACCCCATGCAGCCCTGAACAATCTGAGGTCCCACGATTCTTATCTCGGGACCGACCCCTCTATCCTTCAGTTCCTATCACCCCCCCAGACTCTTCCATCTAATAATACTCCTGGACTCTACCAGCCTTCCATTCTTATCCTCCATCCTTTTTTCCTTGTTCATGGATTCCTATTTCCCAATCCCCGGATTCTTCCATCCTTTTAGTTCCCATCTCCAGACTACTCCATTCTTCCTTTCCTATTCATGGATTCTTCCTTCCCTATCTCCAGACTCCTCCATCTTTCTAATCGTGATGCATTGCGGAATCAAATCGAATCGTTGACATGATAATCGTAATCGAATCGAATCGTGAGACCACCGAAGATGCGCACCCCTATGTGATATAACCCAGTACTCCACTCTCATAATTAGAAATAAAAGCAGTGTATATACATACAGATGAACAATCATATATAAAACATAAATAAAATGTTATTCAGTATTACAAACAAAGATAATGAAGATGAATAAAGTAAAAAAAAATAGCAAATTGTCCATACAGATGGATAAATATGCTGGTGAACAGTCCAAAATCAAGTTGGAAAATCCCAAAGAAAAAGAAGACACACTTCAAAGTGTAAGACGGCGAGCATTCCGTGCAGCAGGAATAGAGGGTGCCAGGAAATTACACCAACCACATGTAAGGTCCCTACCAGAGACACTGATCCCACAGAGATCATGAAGCGCCTTGTTGTCCCACAGCACAAAATATTCAGACACGTCACTCCATCTAGGTACGATCCTGTGAAAGCAAGAAGGGACCACCATAGTGCAGTATGTTAAAACCAGGGGATTTTAATATGGTAATGTATTTACAATAGGAAAACAATCACAGGCATGTAACAAAAGATGAGCACCGCCGGATGCCCCCCAGCATGCGTGATAACATCACGTGTTCGGCCCCACCCTCATCACAGAGGAAGCTCTCAAAAGTCTCTTCTTCAAAATCCTCTACCCACTCAAAGCACGGAGCACTTAATTCCACTCAGGTTGCAAAGTATAAAACTAGATAAAAGAGGTTATTCCCGCGCTACGATGGGGTCTAAATGAACAATAATCAGAGGTGCAGCAACTGCCGAATGGGCTAAACGCTACCCACAGTCTCCGATGAAGTCACGTGACAGTGACGATACGCGTCAGACACAAGGATACCGGAAGTGACGTTTGCACGGCGCGAGCTCGCTGCTCGTTTGTGATACACTGCATACATTTCTGTTTTAAAATGTGAGTACCCGTTTTGCTTTATGTCTAAATAAATCAATCAATCAATCAAGTGTTTAAAACCTACTACACCAGAGAGCCTCCTTTATGTTTCTCTACCCTGTTAGGTAATGCACTCGGAGTGGTTTTACCTACTACATATCTAGCCTGGAAGAAAGCCTTATTGACTGGAAGGACAGATAGGAGATATCCCTTCTGCCCCAGAGTAACCCCATTGGATTCATATGCTGCTTACCTTGCAGCGGTAAGGTAATAAGCTGGTACACCTGCGGGTAAGTCACCCTGCCACCCGTTGATGCTGTCTAAGCACCCTGTAGTTGATCTACACACTGAAGAGTCACCATAAGTCACCCTGCCACTCGCTGATGTTATTTCAAACACCTGCACTGGACCTGCACTTTGCTCTCTTGTTAAAAAAAAAAAGACCTGCACTTTGCAATTTATTTCTGGTTAAAATTGCACTATATATATTTTTTGGACTGAATTATATTTACACCATATATATTTTTACTTGGACCATTCTGAAGCTTCATATGATGTGATTTTCATTCACACACTACAGTCACCTTTATTTGCATTGTTTTGCACTTATTCAGCACACCGTTGCATTCATTTGTTACTGTTTTAATATTTATACACTACAGTCACTTTATTTGCCAGTTTTGCACATATTTATATACGCTCACTTTATTGCTAAAATTACTGTGAAATTCAAGACGGAGCTGGGTGTAGCAAAATGTCCGCTGCGGCCTTCTTCTGACTGCAGGTGTTCTGTCAAATGAGCAAACTTGGTAGCAGTGGAATGCATGCACAGCTGATGGAACGTCACTTTCGTTATCTAATCTAATTTTATACCGATTCGGACGGAATACCGGCAGGCTCATTGTACCCAAGTTGATCAATCGTCATTGGTACATTCAGCCTGCCCTTTAACGGTTCGAATCTCGGCTGGTTCCTGCTGAACTGGCAGAGATTTAAAGCGTGTATGGCCGGCTTTAGGAGTAAAGGGGGGGGGGGGGGGGTGTCTGTATGCCTGTCCCTATTGCACAGGAGTTCCAGACAGAGCTTACAGCTATGATGTAGAGCAGAGATGCCAAGCTTTTGACCTTCCTGAAAAGGAATTGTCTTAGGCCACACATAAAATAATACACTAATATTGATAGCTGATGAGAAGAAAAAGTCAGGCAGATCACAATGTAACAGTCACTGATACACAGTAGATAATGTGCCTGAGTAATACAATTTAATTTTTTTTGTAATATTTTTTATTATAAAAATAAAACAAGACAACATCAAACTACTGCGATATTTGACACATTTTTTGATAAATAAACGCATCAGTATCTGGTTTGATGGATGTAGTAGCAATTCTCAAGGTGCTCCTCAGATATTTTGTTTCTAATTTTGCCCTTTGTGTACTTCATCCTTGAAAAATAGTTGCTCACAAATATAGGTGCTTCTGAAAACTCATGACATGTGCAACGCACCCCACGTAAGTGCTGCTGGTGAATAAGGATCCCCCATCCTGCACAGCCAGGCACACCACATTTTCACAGGCATACTTTAGGCCTCATGCCCACGGACGTTTTTACAGCTGCGTTTTTTACAGCTTAAAAACGCCTGTCCATGTTATTGTATTTTTTTATTTAATTTTTTTTAAACGCGGAGCTGAAAAACGCAATCGCGGCGTTTTTGCGCGTTTTTTGACACTCGCGTTTTTTTCTGCCTAATTCTGACGCTGAGGAACACACTGGTCCTGGGTTTTTTTTACAGCTTAAAAACGTCTATGCTATTTGCAGCTCAAAAACGTCTAGGTGGGCATGAAGCTATAGACTAACATGGACAGGCGTTTTTAAGCTGTAAAAAACACTCAAAAACGCAGCTGTAAAAACATCCGTGGGGATGAGGCCTTAGAGTCTGTGAACAGTCCAGCACTTTGTTTTTTTGTTTTTTAAGGGGATAAAACTTGGAAAGGGTTTTAGGGAAATTATGGGATGCCCACTCGACTTTAAACAACAATTCTTCCTATGTGCAGCTCAGAGGCATAACTAGAATCTTCAGGGCCCCAGTGCAAGAAACCATGAAGGGCCCCCACCAGGAGCCTTGCTTGGTCTACAAAATATTTCAGGCTAGAGCACATAGCAGTGTAACAAGTAAAGAAAGTCATATACTTGGGTGGGCATACACATGTATACAATATACTTGTGTGTGTATGTATGTATTTATATATATATATATATATATATATATATATATATATATTGTGACAGCAGGAAGGTAAAGTCACCTGGTTGCATCCAGGGGGGTAGATATATTTCGCCCAGATTCAGGCTTTACGCCGACTTATACAACTAGGCGGAGAGTTGTATAAGCCCAGCTAAGGCTAGTGGGCTCATGGATGACTCATACCTCTAGGGAGAGTGCTGGGCGTCGTGCAGACAGGGAGTTGAGTAGACCAGCTGAAGCCTGTCAGTTCGTTTAAGGCCTCTATAAAAACTCCCAGATTCATTAGGTGTTAGCTCATGCCTGGAACCAGACCTGTGTGGACTGTCTAGGGAGAGTGAACCCCTGTGCGGTGAGACAAAGCCTGTGTGGCTATTTGCTTGGACATTTAAAACCAGGGACTTAGGGACTAGGACAGCACTAGGCTGATCCCAGTTGTTAGTTAGGAAACCTGTATGTTTAGTTAGAGGTCAAGTTGACCAGGATTTATTTTGTTTATGTTTCTTTTGCTTTGCTGTGTTTTGTCACTGTAAATAGAAAATAAACCGCACCTTTTTGATTTTGAAAACCACAACCTCTGTTTGCTGGGCCTGTTTTTGTGTGGGGAGCCCATCCCGGGGGTCACCCACACCCGCTGCCGAGCTAACCCCCTCACAATATATATATATATATATATGTGTAAATAAAAATTGTTACATATGTGAGTGCGGTTCCCCCTTACACCAGCGTATCCAGAGATCCCCCACTTACATCAGGGTCCCCAGAGAGCCTCCCCTTACATTAGGGTCCCCAAAGAGCCCCCACTTACATCAGGGTCTCCGGAGAGCCCCCCTTACATCAGGGTCCCCAGAGAGCCTTCTCCCTAACATCAGGGTCCCCAGAGAGCCTCCCCTTACATCGGGGTCCCCAGAGCTCCCTCATTACATCAGGCTCCCCAGAGAGCCTCCCCTTACATCAGGGTCCCCAGAGAGCCTCCCCTTACATCAGGGTCCCCAGAGCCCCCTCATTTACATCAGGCTCCCCAGAGAGCCCCTCCATACATCAGGCTCCCCAGAGAGCCCCTCCATACATCAGGCTCCCCAGAGAGCCCCCCCTTACATCAGGGTCCCCAGAGAGCCTCCCCTTACATCAGGGTCCCCAGAGAGCCTCCCCTTACATCAGGGTCCCCAGAGAGCCTCCCCTTACATCAGGGTCCCCAGAGAGCCTCCCCTTACATCAGGGTCCCCAGAGAGCCTCCCCTTACATCAGGGTCCCCAGATAACCCCTCCTTACATCAGGGTCCCCAGATAACCCCTCCTTACATTAGGGTCCCCAGAAAACCCCTCCTTACATTAGGGTCCCCAGATAACCCCTCCTTACATTAGGGTCCCCAGATAACCCCTCCTTACATCAGGGTCCCCAGAGAGCCCCCCTTACATCAGGGTCCCTAGAGAGCCCCCCTTACATCAGGGTCCCCAGGGAGCCTACCCTTACATCATGGTCCCCAGAGAGCCTCCCCTTACATCAGGGTCCTCAGATAACCCTCCTTACATTAGGGTCCCAGATGACCCCTCCTTACGTCGGGGTCCCCAGAGAGCCTCCCTTACATCAGGGTCCCCAGAGAGCCTCCCCTTACAAAAGGAACCCCAGAGAGCCCCTCCTTACATCAGGGTCCCCAGAGAGCCCCTCCTTACATCAGGGTCCCCAGAGAGCCCCTCCTTACATCAGGGTCCCCAGAGGGCCCCCCATACATCAGGGTCCTCAGAGGGCCCCTCTTGCATCAGGGTCTCCAGAGACCCCCCTCCTTACATCAGAGTCCCGAGAGAGCCCCCCTTACATCAGGGTCCCCAGAGAGCCTCCCCTTACATCAGGGTCCCCAGATAACCCCTCCTTACATCAGGGTCCCCAGATAACCCCTCCTTACATTAGGGTCCCCAGATAACACCTCCTTACATTAGGGTCCCCAGATAACCCCTCCTTACATTAGGGTCCCCAGATAACCCCTCCTTACATCAGGGTCCCCAGAGAGCCCCCCTTACATCAGGGTCCCTAGAGAGCCCCCCTTACATCAGGGTCCCCAGGGAGCCTCCCCTTACATCAGGGTCCCCAGAGAGCCTCCCCTTACATCAGGGTCCTCAGATAACCCTCCTTACATTAGGGTCCCAGATGACCCCTCCTTACGTCGGGGTCCCCAGAGAGCCTCCCTTACATCAGGGTCCCCAGAGAGCCTCCCCTTACAAAAGGATCCCCAGAGAGCCCCTCCTTACATCAGGGTCCCCAGAGAGCCCCTCCTTACATCAGGGTCCCCAGAGAGCCCCTCCTTACATCAGGGTCCCCAGAGAGCCCCTCCTTACATCAGGGTCCCCAGAGGGCCCCCCATACATCAGGGTCCTCAGAGGGCCCCTCTTGCAACAGGGTCTCCAGAGAGCCCCCTCCTTACATTAGGGTCCCCAGATAACCCCTCCTTACATCAGGGTCCCCAGAGAGCCCCCCTTACATCAGGGTCCCTAGAGAGCCCCCCTTACATCAGGGTCCCCAGGGAGCCTCCCCTTACATCAGGGTCCCCAGAGAGTCTCCCCTTACATCAGGGTCCTCAGATAACCCTCCTTACATTAGGGTCCCAGATGACCCCTCCTTACGTCGGGGTCCCCAGAGAGCCTCCCTTACATCAGGGTCCCCAGAGAGCCTCCCCTTACAAAAGGATCCCCAGAGAGCCCCTCCTTACATCAGGGTCCCCAGAGAGCCCCTCCTTACATCAGGGTCCCCAGAGAGCCCCTCCTTACATCAGGGTCCCCAGAGGGCCCCTCATACATCAGGGTCCTCAGAGGGCCCCTCTTGCATCAGGGTCTCCAGAGAGCCCCCTCCTTACATCAGAGTCCCGAGAGAGCCCCTCTTACATCAGGGTCCCCAGAGAGCCTCCCCTTACATCAGGGTCCCCAGATAACCCCTCCTTACATCAGGGTCCCCAGATAACCCCTCCTTACATTAGGGTCCCCAGATAACCCCTCCTTACATCAGGGTCCCCAGAGAGCCCCCCTTACATCAGGGTCCCTAGAGAGCCCCCCTTACATCAGGGTCCCCAGGGAGCCTCCCCTTACATCAGGGTCCCCAGAGAGCCTCCCCTTACATCAGGGTCCTCAGATAACCCTCCTTACATTAGGGTCCCAGATGACCCCTCCTTACGTCGGGGTCCCCAGAGAGCCTCCCTTACATCAGGGTCCCCAGAGAGCCTCCCCTTACAAAAGGATCCCCAGAGAGCCCCTCCTTACATCAGGGTCCCCAGAGAGCCCCTCCTTACATCAGGGTCCCCAGAGAGCCCCTCCTTACATCAGGGTCCCCAGAGGGCCCCCCATACATCAGGGTCCTCAGAGGGCCCCTCTTGCAACAGGGTCTCCAGAGAGCCCCCTCCTTACATTAGGGTCCCCAGATAACCCCTCCTTACATTAGGGTCCCCAGATAACCCCTCCTTACATCAGGGTCCCCAGAGAGCCCCCCTTACATCAGGGTCCCTAGAGAGCCCCCCTTACATCAGGGTCCCCAGGGAGCCTCCCCTTACATCAGGGTCCCCAGAGAGTCTCCCCTTACATCAGGGTCCCCAGAGAGTCTCCCCTTACATCAGGGTCCTCAGATAACCCTCCTTACATTAGGGTCCCAGATGACCCCTCCTTACGTCGGGGTCCCCAGAGAGCCTCCCTTACATCAGGGTCCCCAGAGAGCCTCCCCTTACAAAAGGATCCCCAGAGAGCCCCTCCTTACATCAGGGTCCCCAGAGAGCCCCTCCTTACATCAGGGTCCCCAGAGAGCCCCTCCTTACATCAGGGTCCCCAGAGGGCCCCTCATACATCAGGGTCCTCAGAGGGCCCCTCTTGCATCAGGGTCTCCAGAGAGCCCCCTCCTTACATCAGAGTCCCGAGAGAGCCCCTCTTACATCAGGGTCCCCAGAGAGCCTCCCCTTACATCAGGGTCCCCAGATAACCCCTCCTTACATCAGGGTCCCCAGATAACCCCTCCTTACATTAGGGTCCCCAGATAACCCCTCCTTACATTAGGGTCCCCAGATAACCCCTCCTTACATCAGGGTCCCCAGAGAGCCCCACTTACATCAGGGTCCCTAGAGAGCCCCCCTTACATCAGGGTCCCCAGGGAGCCTCCCCTTACATCAGGGTCCCCAGAGAGCCTCCCCTTACATCAGGGTCCTCAGATAACCCTCCTTACATTAGGGTCCCAGATGACCCCTCCTTACGTCGGGGTCCCCAGAGAGCCTCCCTTACATCAGGGTCCCCAGAGAGCCTCCCCTTACAAAAGGATCCCCAGAGAGCCCCTCCTTACATCAGGGTCCCCAGAGAGCCCCTCCTTACATCAGGGTCCCCAGAGAGCCCCTCCTTACATCAGGGTCCCCAGAGAGCCCCTCCTTACATCAGGGTCCCCAGAGGGCCCCCCATACATCAGGGTCCTCAGAGGGGTCCTCTTGCATCAGGGTCTCCAGAGAGCCCCCTCCTTACATCAGAGTCCCGAGAGAGCCCCTCTTACATCAGGGTCCCCAGAGCGCCCCCCTTACATAAGGGTCCCCAGAGAGCCCCCCCTTCATCAGGGTCCCCAGATGGCCCTCCTTACATCAGGGTCTCCAGAGAGCCCCCTCCTTACATCAGAGACCCAAGAGAGCCCCTCTTACATCAGGGTCCCCAGAGAGCCCCCCATACATCAGGGCCTCCAGTGGGCCCCTCTTACATCAGGGTCTCCAGAGAGCCCCCTCCTTACATCAGAGTCCCGAGAGAGCCCCTCTTACATCAGGGTCCTCAGAGAGCCCCCCCTTACATAAGGGTCCCCAGAGAGCCCCCCCTTCTTCAGTGTCCCCAGATGGCCCTTCTTACATCAGGGTCTCCAGAGAGCCCCCTCCTTACATCAGGGTCCCCAGAGAGCCCCCTTACATTAGGGTCCCCAGACATCCGCCCCCCCCCCAGAGGTTCCCCGTGTACCTGGCTGGTCTCCGCTGTCTGTGCACCTCCAACCCCCAGCACAGGGGAGGTAGGAGGGGGCGATCGGCAGCTCTTTGGTGCGTGTGGACCACGCGATCTTCCTGAAGCTTGTAGTTCTCCTCCCAAGTGTATACAGTGGAGAGGGGAGGGGCCTCTGAGCCAGGCATGCATCAGCAACAGTGTACAAGCAGAGCAACTCACTTTATACACTGAAGAGTGAAACTGATAGCTGCCCGGGTCAGAGGCCCCTCTCCTCTCCACTGTATACACTCGGGGGGAGAACTACAAGCCCTGCGGGCACCATAGAGCTGCCGATCGCCACCTCCCACTCCCCCCCACTGCATCCCAAACTGAAAGCCAGAGGTGCAGGGGGAGATGCCGGGTCTTGGGGGAGCCCCCCCACAGCGACAGAACGGCAGGGCCCAGTCGCAAGTGCGACTGCTGCGACCCTGAATTTTCTGCCACTGGTACAGCTACATACACTCCTCTTCCTCCACAACTCGCTTGCAGAAAACACAGACTCCGCTGGGACGCTTTAGTAAATATGGCAAAAAAGCACTCAAACAGATTAACAAAAGCCCTTTACAGGCAGGGTCCGCAGGCCCCTTTGGTGTGTAGAGAAAAGTCCAGCGTCCAGCTACATCCTTGTGGCTACTGATCCCAGCACCAAATCTTCAGGCCCTGCCTGGCTGCAGCTGCCCCTCTCACTAGCCCTCCTGGCTACTTCTCCACAGTCCTCCCAGAATGCACACTCACCAGCCACCCCGCTGTCTTCTGGACATGCTGACCCTCTCCCGATGTCCTCACACCTCAGGGGCGGATCCAGAGTCTTTTCTCGGGAGGAGCACTGCCAAAAAATATGTTTTTTTGTGGGAAATTTATCGGGAAATGGCTGGTGTAGGCGCTTCAATCATCCCGGCACCATGGTTGTTATGGTGTCAGGATGATTGAAGCGCATTATTTCTATTATTACATTGTAATATAAAATTAAATAGTTCAATGCAGAATCAGTGGGAGCCCTGAGTGTGTCACTTGCCACCGTCGCCTGCAATTAGTGGGAGCCCTGAGCGTGTCACTTGCCACACGTTGCGGATTGTCACTTGCCACGTCACCTGCCACACCTTGCTGATTGTCACTTGCCTGCCACCAGATGCAGATTGTCATTTGCCACGTCACCTGACATAATTTGCGGATTGTCACTTGCCACGTCGCCTGCCACACCTTGCGGATTGTCACTAACTTGCCTGCTAAGGTGTAGTTTTGGTTGTTTCTTGCTGTGTCCCAGACTCCCAGAGTCAGGCAGCAGAGAGATAATGTAATCTCTCTGCTGCCTGCACAGTGAGGGCAGAAGTCACTGCAGGAATGCAGGGCAGGCACGGGCGGTGAGAGATGATCTCATCTCTCTGCTCCCCCGCTCCCGGCTAGCTGATTGGCCAGCTGCCACACGGAGCCTGCTCTCTCACTCTCACCTGCGCTGCCAACACACTGAGCAGCACGGTCTGCCCACAAACCGCGCCGCCCGCCCACAAACCACGCCGCAAGCGGAGCCGCCCGCTTTCTTACCCGTCTGTGGAGCCGCACGCTATCGCACCTACCCACAGAGCGGCCCGACGTGACTCACTGACGTCACTCGTTGCTAGACACCAAGCGGCCCAGGCGTTAGCAACGAGTGCAGGGAAGAGGCTCCACCCACCTCCTCCTCCGCTCCTGGTATCGTGTCAGTGCACCGCGTAACTACATTAGACGAGTCTCTCTCTCGGCGCCGCTGATTGGCTGATGTGAGAAACTGAGAGAGACACTCAGAGAGGCAGCGGCAGCCGCAGAACAAGTACTGTATATACGCGAGTATAAGCCGACCCGAATATAAGCCGAGGCACCTAATTTTACCCCAAAAAACTGGGAAAACTTATTGACTAGAGTATAAGCCTAGGGTGTCCATCTGCATGCCTCACTTTGCCTCACTGTGCCCATGCCTCACTGTGCCCATGCTTCACTGTGCCCATGACTAGACTGATGTTTAACATGGGAGTCTATGGAAGGAGTGCCCGGGTTTGAAAAATTGGTTCTCCCCGGCCTTAGGTCTCCCAGACACCAAGCCTTGTACACTTGTAGAGGAGATATGGGGCTACATGGGAGCCAAGTTTGGGGTCCAGGGGACCTACGACCAGCCAGTACCGGGTCCGCAAATTCACCAGAGAAATGACCGTTTAACATTGGAGTCTATAGAAGGGGTGCGCTTTTTTTAAAAATCAGTGCTCCCCGGCCATAGGTTCCCCAGACACCAAACTTTGCACACTTGTAGAGGAGACATGGGGCTACATGTGTACCACGTTTGGCCGGTACTGGGTCCCCAAATTCCAGGAGATCAGGCGCAAAAACAACCAAAACAGAGCAAGCAAGTGAGTGTGACAGATGGTCTCGGGGGGGCAATTGCCCTGTTGCCCCCCCCTGGATCCGCCCCTGTCACACCTGCTCCCGAGCATCCAGGACAGGACTCCTCTGTGTGTTGTAAGATGGTTCCTCCAGCACCCAAACCCCAGGCCCGAGGTCACCCCCCAGAATAGGGGGCACTGAAGGGCCACTGACAGCCTCCTCAGCACTCCAGCTCCCACAAAATTGCCCCCTGCTGACATGACTCAGAGTATTTCAGAGGTGCCCTCCCGCCACCAGCCCACTTGCTGGGGATTGGCAGGGGCCTCTCCCCAATACTCCAGGCAGCTCCTCCTAACTCCCCACCATTTCTTCTAGAAGCTTCTCCAAAATTACAGCAAGTAGGAGGAGGTACCAGAGGTGCTGCCTGATGAGTCACCCAGCCTCCCTGAGTCACTCACCTTGACCCAGATTCAACCCAGCCTAAATTTCACTACACTACAAAACTATGTACACCTAACACTCTACACTAGAGGGTGCTACATTCAACCCCCCCCCCCCTTAAAAAAAAAGACCATCTTGTCCCTGTGGCTAGGAAAAATGACTCCTGCACCAAGGAGCTAGGGCATCCCATAAAAGTACAGTTTTGGGAGGGGAAAAGGGAAACAACTTGGATGGGGCTGTGGTACAAATAAGTTAGCATGTATAAATAAAAGACATTTCTTAAAATCACATATGTATATTTACATAATCCACATCATATATACAGTACATCCTGCAAAAAAGTGAAAATAACAATGCGCTACCCTTAAAAAAAGCAAACACAGTGCTGATAATTCATATGTGTTCACATACATAGAAAATACAAAAAATAATAAAATATAAAAAAAATATTATATAAAAAAACACACACCAAAGTCCTGTGCTTAAAAATTTCAATAGTGACACCTGTGCAAAAAGAGAAATATATATACACAGAAAAATCGAAATATCAATGAGATTAGTTCATATAAAAAATGAGCAACCACATCTGCTGGTATATGTGTAGTGCAATCTTCTATGCGTTTGTAGAAGAAAACCCCCACATCCAAATTGTTCAGATAATATATAGAAGAAATGGCAGCTTACCGGATCAAACGGATCTCTATTACGGAGATCTATAGGGGCTCAACTCGTATATTAATCCCACCGATCAGTCAGCCAAGAAACACTGGAAACAGATAATAACTTCCCCCTCCTGGGTTTTCTTCCAAGATAGGAAAAGGAATTTCCCTCCAGGTATCAGCCGAAGCAATTAGCTCATGCAGCGCAATGAGTTGTGATGAAAAGGGAAGAAAGAAAATAAAAACCTCATGGTGCAGTAATCCTTTAAAATAGGATACCCTTTATTTATCCTGGGTAAAAAATGGGTCACATAACAGGTTTTTAAATCCAGAGCAGCAAGCTCAAACAAAACCAATACTAGTACTCAGCTGCGGTCTGTGCCGATCAGCTGTAGCGTAGTGACGTCACGTTCGGCAGCTCCACCCGACGCTGCATTTCGTCGTAAGAGGCGTCCACTGGGAAAGGAGGCTGAAGAACGGACGTCACTAACTACGCTTATAAATGGCAAAGAGAGATGACACCGGAAGCCGGGAAAGGAATCCCTCGGCTATCCGTGTACCAATATTGTATTCCCTCAGCATTCAAAACCAAAATTGGAGAAGCTGCTGGAAAAACAACTGATCTCTTAGTTACATAAGACAAAAAGAAACTAACATTATTTAAAAATATGTATAAAAGACATTTTCTACACTGAAGCCTCGTACACACGGCCGAGATTCTCGTTGAAAAAAACATGTCGTTTTTTTCAACGAGATTCTTGGACAAGAAACCTGTCCCGGCCGAGTGTACAGACGCTCGATTCAAAGAACCCGCGGTTCTTTGAATGGAGCGTACGCGGTGACGTCATCGACTACGACGAGCATGCGCTCGTCACATTCGATGCCGTCGCCGCCATCTTGGTATACCCTACCTATGCCTAGGAAGCTACCGCGCATGCGTCGAATTCATTTCGAACATGCGCGGGCTTCCCGGAGGACAGGTAAGTGTACACACACTCACTTTTCTCGTCGAGAAACATGCCGACGAGAATCTCGACGAGAAAATAGAGAGCAGGTTCTCTATTTTCTCGTCGAGATTACTTGTCGGTTTTCTTGACGAGAAACCATACACACGAACGAGTTTCTCGGCAAGACATCTCTGCCAGCAAGTTTCTTGCTGGTTCTTGCCGAGAAACTCGGTCGTGTGTACAAGGCCTTATAGTTGAAATTGCTATACAAACATTAAAAACATATTATGGCATTAATTAAACATACAGATTCCAATACAATAATGGTCAAAACACTACACGAACCCCAATGGGTAGAAATAATCCCCCGTATTGTTAGCCTGCACGTCACTACATCTCAGGGGTCTTTACATGAAAAAATTAAGTATAAAATTACCACGTGCCTTTGATATATAAAAATATACAAAAAACCTCTTGGTTATAATGAAAAGGTGAAAAATTAAAAATTAAAATTAAAAAATAAATAAAAAAGACCCCTGAATGGAGAGCATCGGTGCCTGTATGTTTGACACATATAGTGATTCCACTAACTCAATGAATACTATCATCATATGGTGAAGAGGGACAATGCATTTCCCAATACACAAATATACATATATGAAAAACACACATGCATTCATATATATACCTGCATGAAAGGTGTGCATGGGAAACATGCATATAACAAAAAAACACAAATGATAATAAAATGACCATTGATCTACTCTCATTGGATTTAACTATCGAGCAATCAAAACGTTGCTATGGGGACCAATTGTCATATTATTATGAAAATCTTCATGGGATAGGGGCTAAGAACTCATAGAAAAAACTGTAGGGTGGTAAATTTAACTGTTATTTATATAACAATTTATATCCCACTCTATGTTAAGACCAAAGGGTCGATAACATTGTAAATTATAAATCCACCGCGTTTCTTTACGGGATATAGAACGCTTCAGGTCACTGCCTCTCCAGTGGGGGGTATAGGCCTCAATACCTATTACCTCCAGAAGAGAGGGGTCTCTATTGTGGCACAGATGGAAATGCCACAAGACACTGTGATCCTTGAAACCCTTACGAATATTAAAGAAAAGGCAGGTGACCCATTGAGACACATAGATGCCATAACCATGCCTCCATCCCTGGTACATTAAAAATGAAGAAAGAAAGTGGGCTGTGGGACTTTAAATGAGGCATGGATGGGCGTAGGAAAAAAGTCTAGGATATCAAAAATGAGTAAACATCACTGTCCCGTTGGGGGATAGTCTGTAGCCATGTATACATGCTGCATAGTCAGTCTGAAGAATGGAAATCAAGGCATGGATATAAATATAAAAATGTATTGTATCATGGTAAAAGTACACATGGATCATGCAAACAAAGGCATAATGTAAATAGAGGTTATCACATAGACATGATCAAAATTCATTGTTGAGACATGGCTGAAGCAAGTAATGACAGTTAAATGGACATACAGAAACAGTGAAATTGATTATCCAATTGAAAAGTCAAGAATTCACTTTATAGATTCATAGTTGGGCAAGCTTTACTTGGCATCCCAGAGCATGGACTCATGGATGGGCGTGGGAAAAAAGTCTAAGATATCAAAAATTAGTAAACATCACTGTCCCGTTGGGGAATGGTCTGTAGCCAGGTATACATGCTGCATAGTCAGTCTAAAGAATGGAAATCAAGGCATGGATATAAATATAAAAATGTATTGTATCATGGTAAAAGTACACATAGATCATGCAAACAAAGGCATAATGTAAATAGAGGTTATCACATAGACATAATCAAAATTCATTGTTGAGACATGGCTGAAGCAAGTAGTGACAGTTAAATGGACATACAGAAACAGTGAAATTGATTATCCAATTGAAAAGTCAAAAATACACTTTGTAGATTCATAGTTGGGCAGGCTTTACTTGGCATCCCTGAGCATGGACTCAACGCGTTTCTTGGCGTTTAAAGCCAGTCATCAGGAGTGGGGTGCATGTCATTTGACTAAAAGGGGAGATGGATAGACAGGTCAAATAAAGTCTTGAAAAAAATGATGTCATGTTTGAAACAAAATAACAGAATCAGGTGGTCTGATACGTTACCAATGGCAAAGCCCGGAATGGGGTTGTCCCAAGCATTTGAAATATGGCATAGAGTGGTGGTCCTGGATGCACTGTCTCACCCGGGGCTGAGGCGGGGAAGGCCCCCAAAATAAACACTTCAACGGCCCATCAATCAAGAGGAGAGCCAAGGAGAAGATGGCATGGGACATCCATCAAGGAGGAACCCGGACAGCCACGGCACAGCGCCAAACTGAGGGAGAGGCACAGACAGGATACAAGGGCAGAATGCTGGTGGAGAGATGAAGAAATGCAAATGAGCAATGGGTGAAAAAGAAGATTGAATGGTTTGCGAACCAAAATTGGAGTGTGAGTGGGGGAGGGGAGGGGAAGGAAAAACAAAAGGGAGCAAAGGAAGAGGGGAGTGAATATGTAAATGATGTGCTGGTGGATCCTAGTGGGAATAATGTGTGATGGGTGCTGGAAGAAATTAAACAAAAAGGGATTGATGATAAAGCATGACTGAAAGGATTAACAGCCAAAGTTGGCAAATCAGCTGAGTGTTGGTGTAGGTGAATCTTGTTTGAGAGGGAGCCAAACCAAATCCCCAACAATGCTAAATATCAATAAAATAAAATGTGTGTTTGAAGCAGTGTGAGCAAGGTGCAAGGCAAAAGTAGAGAAAGGCAAGTAAAAAGAGTATATATGTAATATATACTGTGTAAATCCTGAAGTAAAGATTGGAAATTACCTTGAAGTGTGGGGAAAGAGAGAATCAGGAACCTCTCGTCAGATGGATGTCTGTGAAGTGAAGCTCCCCAGGTGGCTACCGGCTAAATGTCCACAGCAAGGGGCGTATCCCCGCCAGCATCATGTGACGCATGAGCCAGGTGTGGGGACGGAAAGAACCCCGCCCGAGGTGCAAATGATCTCGGCGGGGTCCCTC
The DNA here is from genome assembly GCA_029206835.1 of Rana muscosa. Lineage (NCBI taxonomy): Eukaryota > Metazoa > Chordata > Amphibia > Anura > Ranidae > Rana > Rana muscosa. Next base: position 212,839,124 of record CM055120.1, on the reverse strand, counting down.
CCATCCCCCTGGGCCATGCGAGGTGGAAAAAACTATGATGGAAGCGCAAGCGTCCCAGTGGACGCCGTGCGTGCAACATACTGACATGATGCCGATGCGCCAAGGATCATACCCCGCCCCCCCTGCCAAGGAAAGGCAGGTGGGGAGGGGGAACTGGGCGCATCGCAACCCTGGGTGAAAGAGACCAAAGAACAGGGACCCACCAACGCTTGGGTTGGGTGAGCCATGGGGATGGATGAATCATTGAAAATCACCATTAGGACTGTTATAATCAGAACAGGGGGATAAACGATATTGGCCTGTTGTCAAATTAAGTCTGGGGAAGGATATCAATGGTCAAAAATGGGTAAAAAGGATGCCAACATATGAGTAGTCTCAGAGAATTAATCACTGAGCAAATAAGAAAAGGAAATAGGGTTCAATAGGTCACCAAAGGGAAATGGGTGTCTTCCACCCTGGTAATTTATAAAGAAAAGGCAGGTGACCCATTGAGACCCATAGATGCCATAACCATGCCTCCATCCCTGGTACATTAAAAATGAAGAAAGAAAGTGGGCTGTGGGACTTTAAATGAGGCATGGATGGGCGTAGGAAAAAAGTCTAGGATATCAAAAATGAGTAAACATCACTGTCCCGTTGGGGAATAGTCTGTAGCCATGTATACATGCTGCATAGTCAGTCTGAAGAATGGAAATCAAGGCATGGATATAAATATAAAAATGTATTGTATCATGGTAAAAGTACACATAGATCATGCAAACAAAGGCATAATGTAAATAGAGGTTATCACATAGACATAATCAAAATTCATTGTTGAGACATGGCTGAAGCAAGTAGTGACAGTTAAATGGACATACAGAAACAGTGAAATTGATTATCCAATTGAAAAGTCAAAAATACACTTTGTAGATTCATAGTTGGGCAGGCTTTACTTGGCATCCCTGAGCATGGACTCGACGCGTTTCTTGGCGTTTAAAGCCAGTCATCAGTAGTGTGGTGCATGTCATTTGACTAAAAGGGGAGATGGATAGACAGGTCAAATAAAGTCTTGAAAAAAATGATGTCATGTTTAAAACAAAATAACAGAATCAGGTGGTCTGATATGTTACCAATGGCAAAGCCCGGAATGGGGTTGTCCCAAGCATTTGAAATATGGCGTAGAGTGGTGGTCCTGAATGCACTGTCTCACCCGGGGCTGGGGCGGGGAAGGCCCCCCAATAAACACTTCAACGGCCCATCAATCAAGAGGAGAGCCAAGGAGAAGATGGCATTGGACATCCATCAAGGAGGAACCCGGACAGCCACGGCACAGCGCCAAACTGAGGGAGAGGCACAGACAGGGTACAAGGGCAGAATGCTGGTGGAGAGATGAAGAAATGCAAATGAGCAATGGGTGAAAAAGAAGATTGAATGGTTTGAGAACCAAAATTGGAGTGTGAGTGGGGGAGGGGAGGGGAAGGAAAAACAAAAGGGAGCAAAGGAAGAGGGGAGTGAATATGTAAATGATGTGCTGGTGGATCCTAGTGGGAATAATGTGTGATGGGTGCTGGAAGAAATTAAACAAAAAGGGATTGATGATAAAGCATGACTGAAAGGATTAACAGCCAAAGTTGGCAAATCAGCTGAGTGTTGGTGTAGGTGAATCTGGTTTGAGAGGGAGCCAAACCAAATCCCCAATAATGCTAAATATCAATAAAATAAAATGTGTGTTTGAAGCAGTGTGAGCAAGGTGCAAGGCAAAAGTAGAGAAAGGCAAGTAAAAAGAGTATATATGTAATATATACTGTGTAAATCCTGAAGTAAAGATTGGAAATTACCTTGAAGTGTGGGGAAAGAGAGAATCAGGAACCTCTCGTCAGATGGATGTCTGTGAAGTGAATCTCCCCAGGTGGCTACCGGCTAAATGTCCACAGCAAGGGGCGTATCCCCGCCAGCATCATGTGACGCATGAGCCAGGTGTGGGGACGGAAAGAACCCCGCCCGAGGTGCAAATGATCTCGGCGGGGTCCCTCCCATCCCCCTGGGCCATGCGAGGTGGAAAAAACTATGATGGAAGCGCAGGCGTCCCAGTGGACGCAGTGCGTGCAACATACTGACATGATGCCGATGCGCCAAGGATCATACCCCGCCCCCCCTGCCAAGGAAAGGCAGGTGGGGGGGGGGGGAACTGGGCGCATCGCAACCCCGGGTGAAAGAGACCAAAGAACAGGGACCCACCAACGCTTGGGTTGGGTGAGCCATGGGGATGGATGAATCATTGAAAATCACAATTAGGACTGTTATAATCAGAACAGGTGGATAAACGATATTGGCCTGTTGTCAAATGAAGTCTGGGGAAAAATATCAATGGTCAAAAATGGGTAAAAAGGATGCCAACATATGAGTAGTCTCAGAGAATTAATCACTGAGCAAATAAGAAAAGGAAATAGGGTTCAATAGGTCACCAAAGGTAAATGGGTGTCTTCCACCCTGGTAATTTATAAAGAAAAGGCAGGTGACCCATTGAGACCCATAGATGCCATAACCATGCCTCCATCCCTGGTACATTAAAAATGAAGAAAGAAAGTGGGCTGTGGGACTTTAAATGAGGCATGGATGGGCGTAGGAAAAAAGTCTAGGATATCAAAAATGAGTAAACATCACTGTCCCGTTGGGGAATAGTCTGTAGCCATGTATACATGCTGCATAGTCAGTCTGAAGAATGGAAATCAAGGCATGGATATAAATATAAAAATGTATTGTATCATGGTAAAAGTACACACGGATCATGCAAACAAAGGCATAATGTAAATAGAGGTTATCACATAGACATGATCAAAATTCATTGTTGAGACATGGCTGAAGCAAGTAATGACAGTTAAATGGACATACAGAAACAGTGAAATTGATTATCCAATTGAAAAGTCAAGAATACACTTTATAGATTCATAGTTGGGCAAGCTTTACTTGGCATCCCAGAGCATGGACTCATGGATGGGCGTGGGAAAAAAGTCTAAGATATCAAAAATTAGTAAACATCACTGTCCCGTTGGGGAACGGTCTGTAGCCAGGTATACATGCTGCATAGTCAGTCTAAAGAATGGAAATCAAGGCATGGATATAAATATAAAAATGTATTGTATCATGGTAAAAGTACACATAGATCATGCAAACAAAGGCATAATGTAAATAGAGGTTATCACATAGACATAATCAAAATTCATTGTTGAGACATGGCTGAAGCAAGTAGTGACAGTTAAATGCACATACAGAAACAGTGAAATTGATTATCCAATTGAAAAGTCAAGAATACACTTTGTAGATTCATAGTTGGGCAGGCTTTACTTGGCATCCCTGAGCATGGACTCGACGCGTTTCTTGGCATTTAAAGCCAGTCATCAGGAGTGGGGTGCATGTCATTTGACTAAAAGGGGAGATGGATAGACAGGTCAAATAAAGTCTTGAAAAAAATGATGTCATGTTTGAAACAAAATAACAGAATCAGGTGGTCTGATACGTTACCAATGGCAAAGCCCGGAATGGGGTTGTCCCAAGCATTTGAAATATGGCGTAGAGTGGTGGTCCTGGATGCACTGTCTCACCCGGGGCTGAGGCGGGGAAGACCCCCCAATAAACACTTCAACGGCCCATCAATCAAGAGGAGAGCCAAGGAGAAGATGGCATGGGACATGCCATCTTCTCCTTGGCTCTCCTCTTGATTGATGGGCCGTTGAAGTGTTTATTGGGGGGCCTTCCCCGCCTCAGCCCCGGGTGAGACAGTGCATGGGACATGCCATCTTCTCCTTGGCTCTCCTCTTGATTGATGGGCCGTTGAAGTGTTTATTGGGGGGCCTTCCCCGCCCCAGCCCCGGGTGAGACAGTGCATTCAGGACCACCACTCTACGCCATATTTCAAATGCTTGGGACAACCCCATTCCGGGCTTTGCCATTGGTAACGTATCAGACCACCTGATTCTGTTATTTTGTTTCAAACATGACATCATTTTTTTCAAGACTTTATTTGACCTGTCTATCCTTCTCCCCTTTTAGTCAAATGACATGCACCCCACTCCTGATGACTGGCTTTAAATGCCAAGAAACGCGTCGAGTCCATGCTCAGGGATGCCAAGTAAAGCCTGCCCAGCTATGAATCTACAAAGTGTATTCTTGACTTTTCAATTGGATAATCAATTTCACTGTTTCTGTATGTCCATTTACCTGTCACTACTTGCTTCAGCCATGTCTCAACAATGAATTTTGATTATGTCTATGTGATAACCTCTATTTACATTATGCCTTTGTTTGCATGATCCATGTGTACTTTTACCATGATACAATACATTTTTATATTTATATCCATGCCTTGATTTCCATTCTTCAGACTGACTATGCAGCATGTATACATGGCTACAGACTATTCCCCAACGGGACAGTGATGTTTACTCATTTTTGATATCCTAGACTTTTTTCCTACGCCCATCCATGCCTCATTTAAAGTCCCACAGCCCACTTTCTTTCTTCATCCTTACGAATATTAGTCAAATGCTCCCCTATCCTAATTTTTAAGGCACGGGTAGTTCTTCCAACGTATTGGAACCCGCACGGACAACGGAGTAAATAGATCACGCCCACTGTGGCGCATGTAATGAAACTGGTGATCTTGTATTCTTTAGAGGTAATGTGGGAGGTAAAGGAGGAAGTTTTCAAGGTTTTAGAAGATTTGCACACCTTGCACCTTCTACACGGAAAATATCCCTTTAGATTTCCAAACATACTCATCTTTTGGGGAGGGTCTACAACACTGGGTGCTATTAAATCCTTAAGATTTTGGTTTCTTCTGAACAGAACCTGAGGTCTCTCAGGGAGTGTAGGCCCCAAGGCCTGATCACTCTTAATCCTCTAATGTGGAAGATTTGATTGTCAAATCTTTACGAAGAAAGAACTCAGCAGCTTTATAACCCAAATCATGGGGTATAATAGTATAAAGAGAAGCCACGTCTGCTGTTACCAGCAAGACGTCTTCTTCAATTTTATACTCAGACACTTCCCTAATAATCTGCATTGAGTCCTTCAAGAATGCAGGTGTTTTTGCTACTACTGGTTGTAAAAATACATCAACAAATTTACCAATCCTAGAGGTCAGGGAATCTATCCCGCTGACAATGGGACGTCCGGGAGGTTGCACTGGGTTTTTGTGAACTTTAGGAATATAATAAATGATAGGAGTACGCGGTGCTAAGGGTATAAGAAAATCAAATTCCTTATCGTTAATAACTCCTTTCCTATGTCCTTCCTGAACTATACTGCACAACAGTTGTCTGTAGTTCTCCATAGGGTCCTTGCGTAAAATGGTGTAGGTTTTCCTATCTGCCAACAGGGCTTCCATCTCCTTGAGATAATCCTCTTTCTTAAAAACCACAATTACCCCCCCCCCCCTTGTCCGCTGGCCTTATAATCAGATTCTTTCTTTCACATAGGGATGCTATGCCCTCCTCTGTGTTCCTAGGAGATTCCTTCTTAAATTTTACTGATGATAGTTCTTGTTGGACAAGCTCTTTAAATACTGTAATACTTGGAGCTGGTTTGCCCGGGGGATTGAACATTGATGCATTTTTTAAGCCTGTTCCTCCCCTATTTGTTTCTATCATTGGAGTACTATTCCTAAGAACAGGATTGGTCAGAAAATAACGTTTTATACTTAGTTTTCTGGTGAATTTCTGTACATCCAAAAACATCTGGAATTTATTCAGAGGTTTTCTAGGGGCATATTTTAGTCCCTGATTCAATGTAATTTTTTCGGATTTGGTGAGCTCCTCTCCACTAAGATTAAAGACTCCTTGACATGTTAGTTCTGTCTCATTTTCTTTGGTGTTCCTCCACTGGCCTCCTCTACATCCTCTCTGAGTCTTCCCTTTTTTCCTCGGCCCCTTCCTAAAAAATTGTCCGTCTTACTTCTAAGAGGTGCTGCTCCAGGAGGACCTTCATGTGTCCTTCCTTTCGTGTTATTTTGAGTCCTAGACCCAGCACCATATTGTTCATTCTCCTCAAACTCTTCATTTGGCCGTTGTAGTGGCCCATATTGGTTATGTACTGGAACGTCATACCACTAAGGTACCTGTGGAGAAAAATCTGAATTTTTCCTATGCTCATCTCCAGAGCTGTTCCTATAGTTAGGGTCTCCATACTGACCATGGTGGTCCATATAGGCAGGTTTGTTTTGGGGATATGCATATGTATTAGTATTGTATTGATTATATCCATGGGGTTGTCTATTACCCCTATTTCCCCCCTGGTTAGGGAATCTTCCCTGATTCCTAGGATGTTGATGTGATTGCTGGTAAGGGGGTGGATAATAATTAGCACCACTGGTAGGAGGTCTCCCATAGTGGTAATTACCCTTCTTTTTGTTCTGCTGGGGAGTCTTTTGTCCTCCCACTCTTCCTTGTCCTTAAACTCTATATCCTGGAGTGGAGGGGGGTAGAGGCCCCATTCGGGACCCGGAAGATTCCGGACCAGACAAAATTGGTACTTCATCCCCTGCACTCTGCTCATCCATGGCTACTATATCTGCTGGTTTAGCAAAACTTTTGCGATGGTTCTCCTGCCATTTGAAGACATTTTGGGACTTGTAGTCCTCAACGTCTCTTAAGTACTTTTTTCATTTTTTGATGCGCTGCTCCTCTTCCTCCTCAATCATAATCTCTCTCAATTCTTTCGTATAAACTTGATATAGCCCCTCTTTTGTCATAGGTGCCAATTTCTCTTTAATCTTGTTTATTTCTTGCTGCAATTTAGCTACTTTTGCTCTTTTTCGGGTTACTAGGAACTCGAGGAATGCTAAACCTACACCATTAAAGTAAAGAAACCATTCACTCAGATCACTATCACCCCTATCCGGAAAGACATGCCATCTCAGACTCCTAGGAATCATCTTTTCCTGCAAATATCGTTCCAAAAAAACAATATCCCAAGTGGCTACAAGCACATTCTTTAATCTCAAAAATTCCCCTGATGCCATCTACTTCGGAGTTGGCTTGATCAAACACTTCATCTGGGTTTATCTTTCGATTTTTATAAAAATCAAAAATATCCATAGTGGAATAAATTGGTGTATATAGCTAAATTGCCGCAACAAGCGCAAAGGTTCCGGCAATAAAGGTATATATAGGAAAGCTGCGTGATAATGGTTATTCAAGAAGAAATATGTGTAAAAGAAGAAAAATCCGCGCTAACCGTGATTAAAAAAATTAGTAAGGAAGGACTATTCAAATATATGATAATAGTCTATACGACTAAATAAATTGATGGGTGCTGCAAAGGTAATAATAGCTGGAATAACAACTATATAAATATGCAAAAAAGTGAAAATAACAATGCGCTACCCTTAAAAAAAGCAAACACAGTGCTGATAATTCATATGTGTTCACATACAAAGAAAATACAAAAAATAATAAAATATAAAAAAATATTATATAAAAAAACACACACCAAAGTCCTGTGCTTAAAAATTTCAATAGTGACACCTGTGCAAAAAGAGAAATATATATATACACAGAAAAAAATCGAAATATCAATGAGATTAGTTCATATAAAAAATGAGCAACCACATCTGCTGGTATATGTGTAGTGCAATCTTCTATGCGTTTGTAGACGAAAACCTCCACATCCAAATTGTTCAGATAATATATAGAAGAAATGGCAGCTTACCGGATCAAACGGATCTCTATTACGGAGATCTATAGGGGCTCAACTCGTATATTAATCCCACCGATCAGTCAGCCAAGAAACACTGGAAACAGATAATAACTTCCCCCTCCTGGGTTTTCTTCCAAGATAGGAAAAGGAATTTCCCTCCAGGTATCAGCTGAAGCTATTAGCTCATGCAGCGCAATGAGTTGTGATGAAAAGGGAAGAAAGAAAATAAAAACCTCATGGTGCAGTAATCCTTTAAAATAGGATACCCTTTATTTATCCTGGGTAAAAAATGGGTCACATAACAGGTTTTTAAATCCGGAGCAGCAAGCTCAAACAAAACCGATACTAGTACTCAGCTGCGGTCTGTGCCGATCAGCTGTAGCGTAGTGACGTCACGTTCGGCAGCTCCACCCGACGCTGCGTAGCTCCAAGTATTACAGTATTTAAAGAGCTTGTCCTACAAGAACTATCATCAGTAAAATTTAAGAAGGAATCTCCTAGGAACACAGAGGAGGGCATAGCATCCCTATGTGAAAGAAAGAATCTGATTATAAGGCCAGCGGACAAGGGGGGGGGAATTGTGTTTTTTAAGAAAGAGGATTATCTCAAGGAGATGGAAGCCCAGTTGGCAGATAGGAAAACCTACACCATTTTACGCAAGGACCCTATGGAGAACTACAGACAACTGTTGTGCAGTATAGTTCAGGAAGGACATAGGAAAGGAGTTATTAACGATAGGGACTTTGATTTTCTTATACCCTTAGCACCGCGTACTCCTATCATTTATTATATTCCTAAAGTTCACAAAAACCCAGTGCAACCTCCCGGACGTCCCATTGTCAGCGGGATAGATTCCCTGACCTCTAGGATTGGTAAATTTGTTGATGTATTTTTACAACCAGTAGTAGCAAAAACACCCGCATTCTTGAAGGACTCAATGCAGATTATTAGGGAAGTGTCTGAATATAAAATTGAAGAAGACGTCTTGCTGGTAACAGCAGACGTGGCTTCCCTTTATACTATTATACCCATGATTTAAAGAGTTCTTTCTTCGTAAAGATTTGACAATCAAATCTTCCACATTAGATTTCGTTATGAAACTATTGAACTTCGCCATGGAACATAATTATTTCTATTATGGCGGGCAGTATTATCTTCAGAGTACAGGCGTTGCTATAGGGGCCAAATTTGCCCCCAGCCTCGCAGGTCTGTTCATGGCCCTGTGGGAAAATTACTAACTTTTCTCCCTACATAAGCCCCGCCTACTAATATGGCAAAGATATATAGATGACGCTTTCTTTATGTGGAAAGGGGATGCGGGGTCTCTATGTGACTTCATGGCTACCCTTAATGCCAACAACTGGGGAATCAGATTCACAAATGAATATAGTGCTGTATCGGTTAATTTTTTGGATTTGGTGGTTTTTAAAGACAATGATTCCCTCCTGACTAAGACTTACTTCAAGAGCACGGATAAGAATGGGTATATCCCAATTAACAGTGGACATCATCCTAATTGGTTGAGGGCTATCCCTAAGGGACAGTTTCAGCGGATAAGACGGAATTGTTCGCGGCTGAGTGACTATGAAACCCAGGCCACTGTACTCCAAAGAAGGTTCTTGGAAAAGGGGTACGAGTTCCATACTTTGGAAAAGGATCTTAGGGATATTGCCAAAGTAGATAGGCAAAATGTATTAGTACCTAAAATTAAGGAAAAGAATACAACAACTGATTTCCAATGGTCTTTTTTGACCACCTTTACTTCTCATTTTTGGTGGGTTAATAGGGTCATACGTAAATACTGGAGCGTACTTAAGAGTGATCAGGCCTTGGGGCCTACACTCCCTGAGAGACCTCAGGTTCTGTTCAGAAGAAACCAAAATCTGAAGGATTTAATAGCACCCAGTGTTGTAGACCCTCCCCAAAAGATGAGCATGTTTGGAAATCTAAAGGGATATTTTCCGTGTAGAAGGTGCAAGGTGTGCAAATCTTCTAAAACCTTGAAAACTTCCTCCTTTACCTCCCACATTACCTCTAAAGAATACAAGATCACCAGTTTCATTACATGCGCCACAGTGGGCGTGATCTATTTACTCCGTTGTCCATGCGGGTTCCAATAAGTTGGAAGAACTACCCGTGCCTTAAAAATTAGGATAGGGGAGCATTTGACTAATATTCGTAAGGGTTTCAAGGATCACAGTGTCTCGTGGCATTTCCATCTGTGCCACAATAGAGACCCCTCTCTTCTGGAGGTAATAGGTATTGAGGCCTATACCCCCCACTGGAGAGGCAGTGACCTGAAGCGTTCTATATCCCGTAGAGAAACGCGGTGGATTTATAATTTACAATGTTATCGACCCTTTGGTCTTAACATAGAGTGGGATATAAATTGCTTTATAAAAATAACAGTTAAATTTACCACCCTACAGTTTTTTCTATGAGTTCTTAGCCCCTATCCCATGAAGATTTTCATAATAATATGACAATTGGTCCCCATAGCAACGTTTTGATTGCTTGATAGTTAAATCCAATGAGAGTAGATCAATGGTCATTTTATTATCATTTGTGTTTTTTTGTTATATGTATGTTTCCCATGCACACCTTTCATGCAGGTATATGTATGAATGCATGTGTGTTTTTCATATATGTATATTTGTGTATTGGGAAATGCATTGTCCCTCTTCATCTTCACCATATGATGATAGCATTCATTGAGTTAGTGGAATCACTATATGTGTCAAACATACAGGCACCGATGCTCTCCATTCAGGGGTCTTTTTTATTTATTTTTTAATTTTAATTTTTTATTTTTCACCTTTTCATTATAACCAAGAGGTTTTTTGTATATTTTTATATATCAAAGCCACATGGTAATTTTATACTTCATTTTTTCGTGTAAAGACCCCTGAGATGTAGTGACGTGCAGGCTAACAATACGGGGGATTATTTCTACCCATTGGGGTTCGTGTAGTGTTTTGACCATTATTGTATTGGAATCTGTATGTTTAATTAATGCCATAATATGTTTTTAATGTTTGTATAGCAATTTCAACTTTAAGTGTAGAAAATGTCTTTTATACATATTTTTAAATAATGTTAGTTTCTTTTTGTCTTATGTAACTAAGAGATCAGTTGTTTTTCCAGCAGCTTCCCCAATTTTGGTTTTGAATGCTGAGGTAATACAATATTGGTAGACGGATAGCCGAGGGATTCCTTTCCCGGCTTCCGGTGTCATCTCTCTTTGCCATTTATAAGCGTAGTTGGTGACGTCCGTTCTTCAGCCTCCTTTCCCAGTGGACGCCTCTTACAACGAAACGCAGCGTCGGGTGGAGCTGCCGAACGTGACGTCACTACGCTACAGCTGATCGGCACAGACCGCAGCTGAGTACTAGTATCGGTTTTGTTTGAGCTTGCTGCTCCGGATTTAAAAACCTGCTATGTGACCCATTTTTTACCCAGGATAAATAAAGGGTATCCTATTTTAAAGGATTACTGCACCATGAGGTTTTTATTTTCTTTCTTCCCTTTTCATCACAACTAATTGCGCTGCATGAGCTAATAGCTTCAGCTGATACCTGGAGGGAAATTCCTTTTCCTATCTTGGAAGAAAACCCAGGAGGGGGAAGTTATTATCTGTTTCCAGTGTTTCTTGGCTGACTGATCGGTGGGATTAATATACGAGTTGAGCCCCTATAGATCTCCGTAATAGAGATCCGTTTGATCCGGTAAGCTGCCATTTCTTCTATATATTATCTGAACAATTTGGATGTGGAGGTTTTCGTCTACAAACGCATAGAAGATTGCACTACACATATACCAGCAGATGTGGTTGCTCATTTTTTATATAAACTAATCTCATTGATATTTCGATTTTTTCTGTGTATATATATTTCTCTTTTTGCACAGGTGTCACTATTGAAATTTTTAAGCACAGGACTTTGGTGTGTGTTTTTTTATATAATATTTTTTTATATTTTATTCTTTTTTGTATTTTCTATGTATGTGAACACATATGAATTATCAGCACTGTGTTTTCTTTTTTTAAGGGTAGCGTATTGTTATTTTCACTTTTTTGCATATTTATATAGTTGTTATTCCAGCTATTATTACCTTTGCAGCACCCATCAATTTATTTAATCATATAGACTATTATCATATATTTGAATAGTCCTTCCTTACTCATTTTTTTAATCACGGTTAGCGCAGATTTTTCTTCTTTTACACATACAGTACATCCTAACTACAGGTCCCTGCAGCTGGCTCTACCATTGCATAAAGCAAACAGATTTGAGCTGGAGCAGCTCCCCTTAAAGGGAAGCCCTCAGCAAGCTGGAAAATGTCAAGTCCATCACACAGCAGGGTAAACAGCCATTCACAATGACACCTGCACATCAGAAGAAGGAAAATAAACACATTCCTATTGCTAATTTACTATCTAATCTGCACAGTCTGTCAGCAGGAGGTTATGAGCCTGCATGACAGAAACAATAAAAAAATTAAACAGAAATTTCTCTTTTTTTCTTTTTCAAGAGTCTCTGGCAGGAGGAGCCCCTCCAAATTTTGCAAACAGCACTAGGTCTCACCCATTCTTGCTGAATGTCCTGAAACTGGTCCAGGCTTGGTCACAGTCTGACACCCGCAAGGGCTTGGGGACATGCATATACTCCCACACCAGGTCATCCTCCCACTTCCACTGGGAGTACTCAATGATAGTCAGGAGGGACATTGGGATAGTCCAGACCCCACTCCAGAATGGTTCTTCACTGTAACTCCCACTGGAATCTGGAAAGCCTGGGCAGTTCTCTTGTCTTTCCCTTCCCAGGGAGGACACAGGCGTTGGGTCATCTCAGTACCCACTGCCTGTACTCAGCTGGCTCTGGTCTGGGTAGTAGAGGGTCTGTTGAGGAAAGTCTGTCTAACACTGACTAGGATCTGCAAGGCTCCTCCAGTCTCTTTAAATGACTCTGGCTCCTTCTCATCTCAGACAGTACTTCCTCCTGCTGCTGAGTGGGTCCCCACTCCCACTTCTCTGAGTTGCTGTGAGACGACCAGTCTGTGAACTCGTCATCCATGGGCCCAAAGTTTGCCTGCAGTCTGGGCGATCCCCAGTCTATGCATCCACTGTTACCACTCCCCACTGGCTCACCTGAAGACGGACTGTCTTCCAACACTGGATCCTTCCAGGTGGGGCTGGCAGGGTTAACGGGTGCAGGTGTTCTGCCGAGAAAGGTCCCCCCGGCGGATTATGCCCCCCCCTGTACTGCGCAGATCCTGAATGACCCTCCGAAAATAGCCGAACATATGTAGAGCTGAGAGTCAGCTGTAGACGGCGCCTGCGTGGACCTCGCTGTAAGTGGCCAGTCGGCCTCACGGCCTCACTTCGCTCAGACGGCTCGCTTCGCTCGCTCGGCCTCCTGGCTCTTTTTTTAACATTCTCCATGTCCATGGGGATGGTAAGGAAAGAGCCTGGATGTCAGAAGCGTAGCACAATTTGGTGTGCGCAGGCGCCATGTAGAGCTGACTCTCAGCTCTACATGTTCGGCTATTTTCGGAGGCAAGCACCGCGTCTGCGCAGTACAGGGGGGGCATAATCCGCAGGGGGACCTTTCTCGACAAGACACCGGCACTTTAGGGATGTAATCTGGCTTCTGCTGGGCAGTACTCACAGGCGCCAAGTCCCCAAATGGGCTGCAGACCGTGGCAGACTTCCAATTCTCTTCCCCAATTTCACTTGTCTTCGCAGAAGAGTCACCAGCCTTCCGCGGCTGCTCCATGCAGAGGCCTGGTCCACGTTGTAGATAAGTGGTTTCTGTTCACTAGTTGTGAGCGACATATCGCAGTGCCCACACTGAATCCAGGCAATGACCACCACGGGCGGTAATCTGCAGCCGGGAAAAAGAAAACACAGTCGCTCCGTCCCTTTGATCATCCCAAATGGTGAATTCCCCTTGATGCTCCAGCCTGACACCAGTGTCAGTCCCTGCTGATCAGGCAACCAGGTCAGCACTGGGTACATGCGTGCACCTTTGGCTATCTTGCTTCTCTCGCTCACTGTTAGCAAGGCCCGCTGGGTCTCCTCTAGGGTGGGGCTCCACCCCAAAGCTTCCAGACTGGCTGGCGCCTGCAGCTCTGGCTAGCAGACCTTTTCCCGCACGCTCTCCCCTTGTTAACTGTACTGAAGTTTGCAGGCACACTGATGACTCTAGCATAAGCAGAACTTGTCAGGACATACCGCTCGGCATCAATTGTGCCCGAGCAACTGAGAGCAGGTGACAGCAAGCATTTACTGTGGTTGCCAACGTTTGTAACACACGTCACATTGTAAGTAGCAGGTTTAGCACAGTCCTTAACATCAGTCAAGGTTGGGCAACTGATAGTCCCCCTCCTGCAGACACCCACTGGCTTACCCTGATCACCATGGGCAACAATAGACATTTTGGTGTACACTTTACTGTTCTCCGCAGGACATTTCAGCACACAGTCACTATCTCCAGGTTCAAGCAGACTGCTGAACATTTTGTAATCTGTGAGAGCGATCGCCCGCTGTGGTTGTTACGGGTGACAGCACATAGCGCACACTTTGTAATCCATAGGCGCGATTGCCCGCCATGGTTGCCACAGATGACAGCACATTACACAGTCATTACTGAATAGCAGGTTATTTGTACAAGTGTCTATCCTAGCCACGGTTGGGGCAACTGGGTATGCAGGACAGCAGTAGTTTTGACAGCAGCTCCTGCTGGTTGCTATGGGCAATGGCAGTTGACTTTAAGCACACAGTCACAAATAGGCACAGCACATGAGTCCTTCTCCCTGGCTTTAACCCTCTGTGATCTTTAAACAAAGCACAGTTCCTGGGCTTGATGAATCTTTGGTTGCTAGGAACAACGACTGTAGGTTATCATGGGCTATATTCCGGACGAGCTCCCAAATGTAGCGCACCCTATGTAGGAGCCTCTGGTGATTAGGGATTCCCCACCCTACACAGCCAGGCACACTTATGCCACGTACACACAACCATTTTTCATGACGATAAAAATGAAATTTTTTAATTTGGTCGTTAAAAACGATCGTGTGTGGGCTCCAGAGCATTTTTCATGACGTAAAAAATGGCCATTAAATTTTTTTGAACATGCTCTAATTTTTCTCGTCGTTTTTCACATCGTCGTTTTTCTCGTCATGAAAAACAGCCGTGTGTAGGCTTTAACGACGTGAAAAAAACGCGCATGTTCAGAAGCAAGTGATGAGACGGGAGCGATCGTTCTGGTAAAACTAGCATTCGTAATGGAGATAGCACATTCGTCACGCTGTAACAGACTGAAGAGCACGAGGCTGAAAAGTGCGAATCGTCTCTCACCAAACTTTTACTAACACGAGATCAGCAAAAGCAGCCCAAAGGGTGGCGCCATTTGAATTGAACTTCCCCTTTATAGTGCCGTTGTACATTTCGTATGTCACCGCGCTTTGCTCAAGCATTTTTTTTCATGATAGTGTGTATACAAGGCAGGCTTGAGAAGAATCACGTTGAGAAAAACGTTGTTTTTTTCAATGACATTAAAAACGGTCGTGTGTACGCGGCATTAGAGTTCGTGAACAGCCCAGCACTTTGTTTTTTGTATTTATTGAGGGGATAAAACTTAGATAGGGATTAGGGAAATTATGGGATGCCCACTTGACTTTAAAGAACTCTTCAGGGACAATTCTTCCTATGTACAGCTAGCTATATACACTCCTCTTCCTCCAGCACTCACTTGCTTACAGAAAACTGCTGCTCCTTTTGACAATTGTTGTCCAACTTTCGGCCAACAAATGTTGGATGACAGGCTAGTAAATTTTAGGCGGATAACGACTCCACGTCTGATTTACGTATGGTCAGTACACAAATCCGTCACACAAAAGTCGATAGTACAAACACGCATGCTCGGAATTAATGCTCACCAAACACAAAATTAGCAGAAGGGGCCCAAAGGGTGGCACTGAAGAGCTAAAATTCCACGTAGTACGTCACTACGTTTGAGTTGTCGACCGTCTATTGTGTACCGCTAGTATGCAAGACAAGATCCTGGCACGCGCCCTTTTGACAAAAATCAGACGCTCGGTTGGCCAACAATCGTACCGTGTGTACGAGGCTTAAGGGTGTTTGGGTCTTGTTTATGGCCACAAACATCCCTACACAGTCTTTCCCCATGTGGATCAAGTCCAATGAGCTATTCCCTATTCCTAGAGGGACCTCTAGAGTCCTACAATCTTCTTGACTCTTCTAAAAGCTCACACAAGTTTCTTGATGCAGGTAGAATTCTCTACCTACAACCTCTACCCTTCTCACAGCCCAAAAAAGACTGATATGTTGGTGGACGAAGATTCAAAGCACAGATACACTTACAGCTGGACGTAAGGAGACAAGCTCTACGCTCTTAGGAGATTGAACCCCTACCCAATTCACAAATGTGAGTTTATTCGGCAATTGCCACTAATAAAGACGCCTGTTTTTACCTACTCACACTATGTGGTTCCTTCATATATAAATATATCGGCACTGTGTGGTTACCATCCATCTGAGGGATCTGCATACCAAGCACTGCAGCACAGACAGACGAGCGCGATGTTCGTGGATTGATGCCCACGCTCACCTTTTACAAGTGAGTGTGTGAACAGCCATTGCAGCGACCCCATCTCCGTGTATCCACAGAGTCACGCTATATACCTTTTGTTTTTTTGTCGTTTTATTTTTTCCATGCCCCGCATCTGAGAGGCACCCTGCAGCTACCCCCAAATTGGAGGGCTTTCATCATTGTAACCTGCTACGTACTAACGAGTTCGGTGCTCGTGGATTGATGTCCATGCTCGCTCATTAAAAGTGAGTGTGAGAACATCTAATTACAGTCACTCCAGTTTGTGCATCTACAGAGTCACACTATATATATTTTTTTCTTCGCTTGTATTTCCATATACATCCTGTGAAAGTAAGAATAGGTCTTCCTCAAGAGGACTGTCTACTGCCCTGGAGTACATCATATGCTGCTTGTGAGCACTGTGGTGGATTTGCACTGAAGAGTCGTGTGCTAAACACCCTAGCAACCGATGGTGATGGACTCACTTAGAATATTGGACTGTATCACTTGTCACTAGGGATGAGCCGAACACCCCCCCGTTCGGTTCGCACCAGAACCTTCGAACGGACCGAAATTTCGCGCGAAAGTTAGAACCCTATTAAATACAATGGACGCGAATGTTCGAAATCTAAAGTGCTAATTATAACGACTAATATGCATGTTATTGTCCTAAAAAGGACGTTTTTCGGGAGCAGTCATTTTAATGATGCATAAAGTGAAAAAAAAAAGTCAAATATTCCTTTAAATATCGTACCTGGGGGGTGTCTAAAGTATGCCTGTGAAGTGGCATGTGTTTCCCGTGTTTAGAACTGTCCCTGCACAAAATGACATTTCTAAAGGAAAAAAAGCCATTTAAAACTGCTTGCGGCTTTAATGTAATGTCTGGTCCCGGTAATATGGATGAAAATCTTTGAGAAAAATGGCATAGCTACCCCATCACCCCCCCCCCCACCCTACCCCAGCCCATTACCAGCCCCTTTGGGTCTTGTATGGATATTAAGGGGAACCCCGCACACAAAATAAAAAAGGCCCTATATACTCTGAACAGCAG
Organism: Rana muscosa; assembly: GCA_029206835.1. Taxonomy (NCBI): domain Eukaryota; kingdom Metazoa; phylum Chordata; class Amphibia; order Anura; family Ranidae; genus Rana; species Rana muscosa. Next base: position 212,821,787 of record CM055120.1, on the reverse strand, counting down.
TATACAGGCGGTGCAAACAAGACAGGGACTGTAGGTTTGTTCTTAAGTAGAATCTGTTTTTTAATTTTGAACAGGTACATTGTTTAAGTGTAGCTCCAGCCAAAAAATATATTTTTAAGCTTTTTGGAAAACATAGGGAAGGGTTATCACCCCTGTAACATTTGTTTTGCTGTCTGTGCCCCTGTTCAGAACATTTCACCTCACTTTCTGTCCCAATGACAACTGTTTTTGAAAAGTGGTTTTTTTATTGAAACAAGGATTGGTGATAAAGCATCAGTAGAGAGGAGACACCTTTTTCCAATATTAACTCTTACAGGAGAGAATTTCCCTTCCTAGGGGTCGATTTCCTCTCACTTCCTGTTGGCTCCTTCCGTTTGCAAGTAGGAGTCGTTTGTAAGTTGGATGTTTGAAAGTAGGGGCCTGCCGTGTATACTCTGCTGAAATTTGCCCCTTACATGTTGGTGTTACCACAACACTGTGAGCCCTCACAGTTACTCTTGGTGGGCGCTGGAACGCCCTGCCGTGAACTATTATATCAGGAATTGTATTTACATGCCATTGTTGAACAGTGGTAGGAAAAATTGGGCCTTTGGTGGTGGTGCTGGTGCCACAACACTGTAAGCCCTCACAGTTACTCTTGGTGGGCGCATGAATGGGCCCTGCTGTGAATTATTAGATCAAGAATTGTAATTGCATGCCCCTGTTGAACAGGGGCTGAAAAATTGAGCCTTTGGTGGTGGTGGTGTTGCCACAATACTGTAAGCCCTCACAGTTACTCTTGGTGGGCGCAGGAATGGGCCCTGCTGTGAATTATTAGATCAATAATTGTAATCACATGCCCCTGTAGAACAGGGGCTGAAAAATTGGGCCTTAGCCACTGGTGTCACAACACTGCAACCCCTCACAGATACTGTACTTGGAGCACAGCAATGAGCCCTGTTGCAAAGTATTGCATCAAAAATTGTAATTACACGCCCCTGTTAAACAGGGGCAGAAAAATTGGGCCTTAGGCACTGGTGCCACAACACTGCAACCCCTCACAGATACTGTACTTGGAGCACAGTAATGAGCCCTGTTGCAAAGTACTGCATCAAAAATTGTAATTACACGCCCCTGTTAAACAGGGGCTGAAAAATTGGGCCTTAGGCATTGGTGCTGGTGCCACGACACTGCAACCTCTCCCAGATACTCTAGTTGGAGTGCAGGAATGAGCCCTGCTGCAAAGCATTGCATCAAAAATTGTAATTACATGCCCCTGTTAAACAGGGGCTGAAAAATTGGGCCTTAGCCACTGGTGGCGGCACCCAGAAACAAAAATGTTCTTCCAAGCTATCATCATGAATCGGATCATTGAGGAGGAGGAGGATAGTCAGTCAACATAACAGGACATTCACTCAGCATCAGCATCAGTTTTGAAGGGATGTGACATTTGAAAATAAATTATTCTGTTATATCAGCTTCGGGTGCTTGGTAGCTGGTGGTGATCCAAGACTGGTTCATCTTTATGAAGGTCAGTCGATCAACCGAGTCGGTGGACAGGCGCACCCTGTGATCCGTGACAAAGCCTCCAGCAGCACTGAATGTGCGTTCCGAAAGAACGCTGGATGCAGGACAGGCCAGTAGCTCAATTGCATACTGTGCAAGCTCTGGCCAGTGATCCATCCTCAACACCCAGTAAGCCAGAGGATTTTCGGTGGGAAAGGTGTCCAAGTCTGACCTTGCCCCTAGGTATTCCTGCACCATGTATATCAGACGCTGGCGATGGTTGCTGGAACCGATCATATCTTGGGACTGCGGACTAAAAAATTGTCTGAACGCATCGGTCAGACGGCCACCTTCTCCACCGCTCCTTCTGCTACTGACTGAAGCCTCAGCAACTCGTTGTCCAGGACCAGGAGTTTGTAACCTCCCAGTCTCTGGGAACGCATTGCACAGACCTTTCTGCAAGGCCTCCTGGAGTTGTCTCATCCTCTGCTCCCTCTGCGATGGTAAGATAAGGTCCGCAACCTTACCCTTGTACCGTGGATCAAGGAGAGTGGCCCTGCAGTAATGGTCCCTCTCCTTGATCCGAAGAATACGAGGATCCTTCCGCAGACTTTGCAGGATCACGGAGGCCATGCAGCGTAGGTTAGCTGAGGCATTCGGTCCGGAGTCCTCTTGGTCACTAAGGATGACATGATCCGCAGCCACCTCCTCCCAGCCACGTACAAGTCCATGTGTTTCTTGGGACTGTAAATTATCCCTAAAAGACTGCTGCTGTTGATGCTGAGTGCCAGGCTCCACCTCCATGCTGACACAATCCTCCTCCTCCTCTTCCTGTGGGATGGGTGGGACAGAAGGAACACTGTCTGGGTAAAGGGGGCCTTGAGAGGCAAGGAAGTCCTCCTCTTCCTGCCTCTGTTCTGCCTCAAGTGCCCTGTCCATTATTTCACGCAGCGTATGCTCCAACAGGTGGACAAGAGGTACAGTGTCACTGATGCATGCACTGTCACTGCTCACCACCCTCGTGGCCTCCTCAAATGGTGCCAGGACAGTGCATGCATCCCTGATCATGCCCCACTGGCGTGGTGAAAAAAACCTGAGCTCCCCTGACCCTGTCCTGGTGCCGTAGTCGCACAGGTACTCATTGATGGCCCTCTGCTGCATGTGCAGCCGCTGCAACATGGCCAACGTTGAGTTCCACTTGGTGGGCATGTCACATATAAGGCGGTTCTTGGGCAGGTTCAACTCCTTTTGCAGCTCAGCCAGCTGAGCACTGGCATTATATGATCTGCGGAAATGCACACAGACTTTCCTGGCCTGCCTCAGGACATCCTGTAAGCCTGGGTACCTGCCCAAGAACCGCTGCACCACCAGGTTAAGGAAGTAAGCCACACAGGGCACATGGGTCAGTTGTCCCTGTCGAAGGGCGGAGAGGAGGTTGGTGCCATTGTCACAAACCACCATTCCTGCCTTAAGCTGGCGTGGCGTCAACCACCTCTCGGCCTGCCCCTGCAGAGCTGACAGAACCTCTGCCCCAGTGTGGCTCCTGTCCCCCAAACACACCAGCGCAAGCACGGCATGGCATCTTTTTGCCTGCGTACTTGCGTAGCCCCTTGAACGCCTACGGAGCACCGCTGGTTCCGAGGACAAAGCACAGGAAGAGGCCATGGAGGAAGAAGAAGAGGAGGGGGTGGAGGAGAGAGGTGTGTCACAAGAACCAGTAGTAGCATTTTGGTGGCGTGGCGGCGGAACAACCTCCAACACTACTGCACCTTGTCCTGCATCCTTCCCAGCTGCCAAAAGAGTGACCCAATGGGCCGTGAAAGAAAGGTAACATCCCTGTCCATGCCTGCTGGACCATGAGTCAGCGATAATATGCACCTTACCGCTGACCGCCCTGTCCAGCGAGGCATGGACATTGCCTTCCACATGCCGGTAGAGAGCCGGAATCGCCTTCCGTGAGAAAAAGTGGCGTTTGGGAACCTGCCACTGAGGAACCGCACATTGCATAAACTCACGGAAGGGGGCCAAGTCTACCAACTGAAAAAGCAGCAGTTGAAGTACTAGCAATTTAGCCAAGCTAGCATTCAACCACTGGGCATGTGGATGGCTGGGAGTGAACTTCTTTCGACGGTCCAGGAGCTGGGGCAGGGAAATTTGCCTGCTAGAATCAGATGTCGGTGTACTGCTAGCAGAGTGCCCGCAAGTATTTGGCTGTGACACACCTAATTCTACACCTTCATTCCTCTCAGTGCAGGTTTCAGACAGGACTGAAGGTATAGTGGGGTTGGAGATCCCAGCTGATGCGGAGCAAGGAGAGGTCCGCTTTGTTCTTTGGTGTGGGTCTTTAAGGTAGGCTTGCCAATGAGCTGCATGGCAGGTCAACATATGTCTGGTCAAGCATGTGGTGCCCAAGCAGCTGATGTTTTGGCCATGCAAGATACGCTTGAGACATATCTTGCAAACAGCAGCGGTGCGATCTGATGCACTCGACTCAAAAAAGGCCCACACCAAAGAACTTTTGGAATAACGGGCAGAGGCAGCGCCCTGCACAGGCGGAGCTCTGCGGTGTGATTCAGTCGGTGTGCTGCCCTTACGCTGGCCAATTATGGTTGTGGCCAATTATGGTTCTCCTCGCTGGGATTGGCCAAGCATGCGGGGTCACAGTGCATGCTTGACCAATCACAGCGCCGGGATTGCACTGCGATGGCGCAGTGTATTGTGGACCGTTCGGTCACTCGAATTTGGCGCGAACGGCCCAAAACGTTCGATCTTCGCCGAACGATCGAACAGCCGATGTTCGAGTCGAACGTATGTTCGACTCGAACACCGAGCTCATCCCTACTTGTCACGTTTACTTTGGATCCAAACTATGGACATTTATTTTATCATAATTTTTGCATTTGTTTTATCTTGTGTGTTTTTTTGGAGTTCACATACGTTTTGCTTTGCACATTCATTTATAATCATTTATTTGTTTATATTTCATCCAAGTTTTCACTTGTGATTATGTTAACGCTTACCCAGTAGGGTAACCTTTCTCTCCCCCCTGCGTTATTGGGATTTGCACTGAAGAGTCGTGTGTTAAACACCCTAGCAACCGATGGTGACGGGATTCACTTAAAACATTGAACTGTATCACTTGTTACGTTTACTTTGGATCCAAACTATGGACATTTTATCATCATTTTTGCATTTGTTTTATCTTGTGCGTTTTTTTGGAGTTCACATACGTTTTGTCTTGCACATTTATTTATAATCATTAATTTGTTTATATTTCATCTAAGATTTCACATGTAAGTATGTTAACGCTCACCCATTAGGGTAACCTTTTTCTCCCCCCTGCGTTATTGGGATTTGGTAGTGACACATATTTCACATCTGTGTCACTTATTTGTCATTATCACGCCACTTATCTCTAGCCCCTGTTTATTAGACCAGCCCACAACCCTTCCCTCATTCTCTTTTCCTTAGTGTAATCACAGCGCAGCCACCATCATTTATCTATGTTGGTGGACTCTGCTGCTTCTTCCTACCCACACTTCTCGGTGATTACACATAACTACCCCAGTCCTTTCATAGTTTGTAAGGTTGAAGACATTAGTCTATCCAGTTCTACATGATTGTGTGTGTGTGTGTGTGTGTGAGTTTTTTCACTACAATTTTCATTATTATTGTACATTGTGTTTGCTAAAAAACACATCTGAAAATGTTTTGGGTTTATCTACACTTCCCGCTAACACCACCAAATGTGGAAGGGGGTTCCACATCCTTACCGTTCTAATAGTAAAAAACCCCTTACACAGTTAAAATTGAACTGCTTCTCATCCAAATTCATTGTGTGGCCTTGTGTCTTTTTAGTGACCTTGGAAATTAAATAGTCATAATTTAACCCTTTCACTGACAGAGCCGTTTTTGCGTTTTTTGCACACGTTTAAAAAATAATTGTAGGCCTGAAGATTACACGAAACCCACAAATATAAATAAATTACCCACATTTTTTGTAAAATATAAAAGACGAGGTTGCACAGAGTAAAAAGATACCCAACATGCCAAACCTAAATTTTTGTTTGCCCGTGAAATGGGTCAAACTTTAGTACCCTATATTTTGTATAGGCAATGCTTCAAAAGCCCTCTATAGGTATCAGTTTAGTGTTAAGGAGGCGGTTTTGTGTTAGAATTATTGCTCTCACTCTGATGTGTGAGGCGATATTTAACGTGTATCGCAATCAACGTTTTCACGTGTAGGCGCCCGACGCATGCGTTTATGTTCATGCGTGTGTATATGTGGGGAGACTCAATGTTTTTTTTTTTGGGGGGGGGGGATTTTATGTGCTTGTTTGTAACTTTATTTTTTTGCAAAAAAATTCAATTTTTTTTTTTTTACTTAGCTACCCTGCATGTCTCCCCTGTGCTCCACTAATTGATTTGCAATGCAGATCACATTGCAAAACATTATTTCCCGGCTGAGTTAGCCGGGGACACAGCCGGGGACACAGAGAGCTTGACCCAGAAGTGACGTCAGAGATGTCACTTTCCGGGTCACAAGAAAAAGGGGAGGAGAGCGGATGTGTGTCCACTCTTCTCCTTCCCCTTCAGCCGCAGAACATGTGAAAGGAAGTCCTCCTCTTCCTGCCTCTGTTCTGCCTCAAGTGCCCTGTCCATTATTTCACGCAGCGTGTGCTCCAACAGGTGGACAAGAGGTACAGTGTCACTGATGCATGCACTGTCACTGCTCACCATCCTCGTGGCCTCCTCAAATGGTGCCAGGACAGTGCATGCATCCCTGATCATGCCCCACTGGCGTGGTGAAAAAAACCTGAGCTCCCCTGACCCTGTCCTGGTGCCGTAGTCGCACAGGTACTCATTGATGGCCCTCTGCTGCATGTGCAGCCGCTGCAACATGGCCAACGTTGAGTTCCACTTGGTGGGCATGTCACATATAAGGCGGTTCTTGGGCAGGTTCAACTCCTTTTGCAGCTCAGCCAGCTGAGCACTGGCATTATATGATCTGCGGAAATGCACACAGACTTTCCTGGCCTGCCTCAGGACATCCTGTAAGCCTGGGTACCTGCCCAAGAACCGCTGCACCACTAGGTTAAGGACGTGAGCCACACAGGGCACATGGGTCAGTTGTCCCTGTCGAAGGGCGGAGAGGAGGTTGGTGCCATTGTCACAAACCACCATTCCTGCCTTAAGCTGGCGTGGCGTCAACCACCTCTCGGCCTGCCCCTGCAGAGCTGACAGAACCTCTGCCCCAGTGTGGCTCCTGTCCCCCAAACACACCAGCGCAAGCACGGCATGGCATCTTTTTGCCTGCGTACTTGCGTAGCCCCTTGAACGCCTACGGAGCACCGCTGGTTCCGAGGACAAAGCACAGGAAGAGGCCATGGAGGAAGAAGAAGAGGAGGGGGTGGAGGAGAGAGGTGTGTCACAACAACCAGTAGTAGCATTTTGGTGGCGTGGCGGCGGAACAACCTCCAACACTACTGCACCTTGTCCTGCATCCTTCCCAGCTGCCAAAAGAGTGACCCAATGGGCCGTGAAAGAAAGGTAACATCCCTGTCCATGCCTGCTGGACCATGAGTCAGCGATAATATGCACCTTACCGCTGACCGCCCTGTCCAGCGAGGCATGGACATTGCCTTCCACATGCCGGTAGAGAGCCGGAATCGCCTTCCGTGAGAAAAAGTGGCGTTTGGGAACCTGCCACTGAGGAACCGCACATTGCATAAACTCACGGAAGGGGGCCAAGTCTACCAACTGAAAAAGCAGCAGTTGAAGTGCTAGCAATTTAGCCAAGCTAGCATTCAACCACTGGGCATGTGGATGGCTGGGAGTGAACTTCTTTCGACGGTCCAGCAGCTGGGGCAGGGAAATTTGCCTGCTAGAATCAGACGTCGGTGTACTGCTAGCAGAGTGCCCGCAAGTACTTGGCTGTGACACACCTAATTCTACACCTTCATTCCTCTCAGTGCAGGTTTCAGACAGGACTGAAGGTATAGTGGGGTTGGAGATCCCAGCTGATGCGGAGCAAGGAGAGGTCCGCTTTGTTCTTTGGTGTGGGTCTTTAAGGTAGGCTTGCCAATGAGCTGCATGGCAGGTCAACATATGTCTGGTCAAGCATGTGGTGCCCAAGCAGCTGATGTTTTGGCCATGCAAGATACGCTTGAGACATATCTTGCAAACAGCAGCGGTGCGATCTGATGCACTCGACTCAAAAAAGGCCCACACCAAAGAACTTTTGGAATAACGGGCAGAGGCAGCGCCCTGCACAGGCGGAGCTCTGCGGTGTGATTCAGTCGGTGTGCTGCCCTTACGCTGGCCAATTATGGTTGTGGCCAATTATGGTTCTCCTCGCTGGGATTGGCCAAGCATGCGGGGTCACAGTGCATGCTTGGCCAATCACAGCGCCGGGATTGCACTGCGATGGCGCAGTGTATTGTGGACCGTTTGGTCACTCGAATTTGGCGCGAACGGCCCAAAACGTTCGATCTTCGTCGAACGATCGAACAGCCGATGTTCGAGTCGAACGTATGTTCGACTCGAACACCGAGCTCATCCCTACTTGTCACGTTTACTTTGGATCCAAACTATGGACATTTATTTTATCATAATTTTTGCATTTGTTTTATCTTGTGTGTTTTTTTGGAGTTCACATACGTTTTGCTTTGCACATTCATTTATAATCATTTATTTGTTTATATTTCATCCAAGTTTTCACTTGTGATTATGTTAACGCTTACCCAGTAGGGTAACCTTTCTCTCCCCCCTGCGTTATTGGGATTTGCACTGAAGAGTCGTGTGTTAAACACCCTAGCAACCGATGGTGACGGGATTCACTTAAAACATTGAACTGTATCACTTGTTACGTTTACTTTGGATCCAAACTATGGACATTTTATCATCATTTTTGCATTTGTTTTATCTTGTGCGTTTTTTTGGAGTTCACATACGTTTTGTCTTGCACATTTATTTATAATCATTAATTTGTTTATATTTCATCTAAGATTTCACATGTAAGTATGTTAACGCTCACCCATTAGGGTAACCTTTTTCTCCCCCCTGCGTTATTGGGATTTGGTAGTGACACATATTTCACATCTGTGTCACTTATTTGTCATTATCACGCCACTTATCTCTAGCCCCTGTTTATTAGACCAGCCCACAACCCTTCCCTCATTCTCTTTTCCTTAGTGTAATCACAGCGCAGCCACCATCATTTATCTATGTTGGTGGACTCTGCTGCTTCTTCCTACCCACACTTCTCGGTGATTACACATAACTACCCCAGTCCTTGCATAGTTGGTAAGGTTGAAGACATTAGTCTATCCAGTTCTACATGATTGTGTGTGTGTGTGAGTTTTTTCACTACAATTTTCATTATTATTGTACATTGTGTTTGCTAAAAAACACATCTGAAAATGTTTTGGGTTTATCTACACTTCCCGCTAACACCACCAAATGTGGAAGGGAGTTCCACATCCTTACCGTTCTAATAGTAAAAAACCCCATACACAGTTAAAATTGAACTGCTTCTCATCCAAATTCATTGTGTGGCCTTGTGTCTTTTTAGTGACCTTGGAAATTAAATAGTCATAATTTAACCCTTTCACTGACAGAGCCGTTTTTGCGTTTTTTGCACACGTTTAAAAAATAATTGTAGGCCTGAAGATTACACGAAACCCACAAATATAAATAAATTACCCACATTTTTTGTAAAATATAAAAGATGAGGTTGCACAGAGTAAAAAGATACCCAACATGCCAAACCTAAATTTTTGTTTGCCCGTGAAATGGGTCAAACTTTAGTACCCTATATTTTTTATAGGCAATGCTTCAAAAGCCCTCTATAGGTATCAGTTTAGTGTTAAGGAGGCGGTTTTGTGTTAGAATTATTGCTCTCACTCTGATGTGTGAGGCGATATTTAACGTGTATCGCAATCAACGTTTTCACGTGTAGGCGCCTGACGCATGCGTTTATGTTCATGCGTGTGTATATGTGGGGAGACTCAATGTTTTTTTTTTTGGGGGGGGGGGGATTTTATGTGCTTGTTTGTAACTTTATTTTTTTGCAAAAAAATTCAATTTTTTTTTTTTACTTAGCTACCCTGCATGTCTCCCCTGTGCTCCACTAATTGATTTGCAATGCAGATCACATTGCAAAACATTATTTCCCGGCTGAGTTAGCCGGGGACACAGAGAGCTTGACCCAGAAGTGACGTCAGAGATGTCACTTTCCGGGTCACAAGAAAAAGGGGAGGAGAGCGGATGTGTGTCCACTCTTCTCCTTCCCCTTCAGCCGCAGAACATGTGAACGGACCGAAAGTTTGCGCAAACTTTCGAACCCCGTTAAAGTCTATGGGACTCGAACGTGAGAAATCAAAAGTGTGAATTTTAAAGGCTAATATGCAAGTTATTGACGTAAAAAGGGTATGGGGACCCAGGTCCTGCCCCAGGGTACATGTATCAATGCCAAAAAAAAGTTTTAAAAACTGCCGTTTTTTTGGGAGCAGTGGTTTTAATGATGCTTAAAGTGAAAAAATAAAAGTGAAATATTCCTTTAAATTTCATGCCTGGGGGCTGTCTATAGTATGCCTGTAAAGTGGCGCGTGTTTCCCGTGTTTATAACTGTCCCTGCACAAAATTACATTTCTAAAGGAATAAAAGTCATTTAAAACTGCTTGCGGCTTTAATGTAATGTCTGGTCCCGGCAATATGGATGAAAATCATTGAGAAAAACGGCATGGGTACCCCCCCCCCAGCCCACTACCAGCCCCTTTTGGTCTTGTATGGATATTATGGGGAACCCCGCACCCAAATTAAAAAAAGGCCCTATATACTCTGAACAGCAGTATACAGGCGGTGCAAACAAGACAGGGTCTGTAGGTTTGTTCTTAAAGTGGAGCTCCACCCTAAATAGCAACTTTTGCTATTTGGAACCCTCCCCCCCTCCGGTGTCACAATTGACACCTTTCAGGGGGGAGGGGGGTGAAGATACCTGTCTAAGACAGGTATTTTCACCCACATCCGGAAGTCCTGTCTCCGGGAATCTGCGGGAGTTACGTCACTTCCCGCAGACTTCCCTTGGTGTTCTGGGAGACACTCGGCTCCCAGAACACAGGAGCACCAATCAGAACGGCGCAGCGCGACTCGTGCATGCGCCGTAGGGAACCGGGCATGAAGCCGCAGGGCTTCACTTCCTGGTTCCCTCAGCGAGGATGGCGGAGGGAGCAGCAGAGCGACGAGCGGTCGCTCGTCCTCTGCTGCGGACGTCGCTGGACTCCAGGACAGGTAAGTGTCCAAATATTAAAAGCCAGCAGCTGCTGTAGCTGTAGCTGCTGGCTTTTAATTTTTTTTTTTCCGGCGGAGCAACCCCTTTAAGTAGAATCTGTTTTGAACTGGTACATTTTTAAAGTGTAGCTCCAGCCAAAAAATCTATTTTTAAGCTTTTTGGAAAACATAGGGAAGGGTTATCACCACTGTAACATTTGTTTTGCTGTCTGTGCACCTGTTCAGAAGATTTCACCTCACTTTCTATCCCAATGACAATTGGATTTAGAAAATTTGTGGTTTTTAGGGAAACAAGGATTGATGATAAAGTATCAGTGGAGAGGAGACACCTTTTTCCCATATTAACTCTTACAGGAGAGAATTTTCTTTCCTAGGGGTAGATTTCCTCTCACTTCCTGTTGTGTCCCTCCGTTTGTAAGTAGGATTCGTTTGAAAGTCTGATGTTTGAAAGTAGTGGCCTGCCCTATATACTCTGCAGAAATTCGGGCCTTAGGTGTTGGTGTTGCCACAACACTGTAAGGCCTCACAGTTATTTTGGTGGGTGCAGGAACGGGCCCTGCTGTGAAATATTAGATCAAGAATTGTAATTACATGCCCCTGTTGAACAGGGTCAGAAAAATTGGGCTCTTGGTGGTGGACGGTGTGGTGGTGTTGCCACAACACTGTAAGGCCTCACAGTTACTCTTGGTGGGTGCAGGAACGGGCCCTGCTGTGAAATATTAGATCAAGTATTGTAATTACATGCCCCTGTTGAACAGGGGCAGAAAAATTGGGCCTTAGGCACAGGTGCTGGTGCCACAACACTGTAACCCCTCACAGAAACTCTACTTGGAGCGCATGAATGAGCCCTGCTGCAAATTATTGCAGCAAAAATTTTAATTACATGCCCCTGTTAAACAGGGGCAGAAAAATTGGGCCTTAGCCACTGAAGCCACGACACTGCAACCCCTCACAGATACTATAGTTGGAGCGCAGGAATGAGCCCTGCTGCAAAATATTGCATAAAATTTTTTAATTACACGCCCCTGTAAAACAGGGGCAGAAAAATTGGGCCTTAGCCACAGGTGCTGGTGCCACAACACTGTAACCCCTCACAGAAACTCTAGTTGGAGCGCATGAATGAGCCCTGCTGCAAATTATTGCAGCAAAAATTGTAATTACACGCCCCTGTTAAACAGGGGCAGAAAAATTGGGCCTTAGCCACTGGTGTCACAACACTGCAACCTCTCACAGATACTATAGTTGGAGCGCAGGAATAAGCCCTGCTGCAAAGTATTGCATCAAAAATTTTAATTAAATGCCCCTGTTAAATAGGGGCAGAAAAATTGGGCCTTTGGCACTGGTGCTGGTGCCACAACACTGCAACCCCTCACAGATACTCTAGTTGGAGCGCAGGAATGAGCCCTGCTGCTAAGTATTGCAGCAAAAATTGTAATTACAAGCCCCTGTTAAACAGGGGCAGAAAAATTGGGCATTAGCCACTGGTGGCGGTGCCCAGAACCAAAAATGTTCTTACAAGCTATCAGCATGAACATTGAGGAGGAAGAGGATAGTCACTCAGCATAACAGGATAGTCACTCAGCATCAGCATAGGCAGTCTTGAAGAGATCTGGCATTCAAAAAAAAATATTTGTTTACATCAGCATCAGGTAAATTAGTCTGTTATATCAGCTTCAGGTGTTTGGTAGCTGGTGGTGATCCAAGAATGATTCATTTTTATGAAGGTCAGCCGATCGACCGATTCGGTGGACAGGAGCACCCTGTGATTGGTTACAAAGCCTCCAGCAGCACTGAATGTGCGTTCTGAAAGAACGCTGGATGCAGGACAGGCCAGTAGCTCAATTGCATACTGTGCAAGCTCTGGCCAGTGATCCATCCTCAAGACCCAGTAAACCAGAGGATTTTCGGTGGGAAAGGTGTCCAAGTCTGATCTTGCCCCTAGGTATTCCTGCACCATGTAAATCAGACGCTGGCGATGGTTGCTGGAACCGATCATACCTTGGGGCTGCGGACTAAAAAATTGTCTGAACGCATCGGTCAGATGACCACCTTCTCCACCTTCTCCAACGCTCCTTCTGTCCTCAGCAACACGTTGTCCAGGAGGACCAGGAAATTGTAACCTCCCAGGCTCTGGAAATGCGTTGCACAAACCTTTCTGCAAGGCTCCCCGAAGATGTTTCATCCTCTGCTCCCTTTGCGTCGGCTGGATAAGGTCCGCAACCCTACCCTTGTAACGTGGATCAAGGAGGGTTGCCAGCCAGTAATGATCCCTCTCCTTGATACCACGAATACGAGGATCCTTTTGCAGGCTTTGCAGGATCAGGGAGGCCATGCAGTGTAGGTTTGCTGAGGCATTCGGTCCGGAGTCCTCTGGGTCACTAAGGATGACATGATCCACAGCCACCTCTTCCCAGCCACGTACAAGTCCATGGGTTTCTTGGGACTGTAAATGATCCCTTGAAGACTGCTGCTGATGCTGAGTGCTAGGCTCCACCTCCATTCTGACACAATCCTCCTCGTCCTCTTCCTGTGTGATCGGCGGGCCAGCAGGAGCACTGTCTGGATAAAGGGGGCCTTGGGAGGTAAGGAAGTCCTCCTCTTCCTCCCTCTGTTCTGCCTCAAGTGCCCTGTCCATTATTCCACGCAGCGTGTGCTCCAACAGGTGGACAAGAGGGACAGTGTCACTGATGCATGCACTGTCACAGTTCACCATCCTCGTGGCCTCCTCAAATGGTGACAGGACAGTGCATGCATCCCTGATCATGACCCACTGGCGTGGCAAAAACAAAACCAAGCTCCCCTGACCCTGTCCTGGTGCCATAGTCGCACAGGTACTCATTGATGTCCCTCTGCTGCGTGTGCAGCCGCTACATCATGGCCAACGTTGAGTTCCACCTGGTGGGCATGTCACAGATCAGGCAGTTCTTGGGCAGGTTGTATTCCTTTTAGAGGTCAGCCAGCCGAGCACTGGCATTATATGACCGGCGGAAATGCACACAGACTTTCCTGGCCTGCCTCAGGACATCCTGTAAGCCCGGGTACCTGCCTAAGAACCGCTGCACCACCAAGTTAAGGACGTGAGCCAAACAGGGCACATGGGTCAGCTGTCCCTATCGGAGAGTGGAGAGGAGGTTGGTGCCATTGTCGCAAACTACCATTCCTGGCTTAAGCTGGCATGGCGTCAACCACCTCTGAGCCTGCCCCTGCAGAGCTGACAGAATCTCTGCCCCAGTGTGGCTCCTGTCCCCCAAGCACACCAGCTCAAGCACCGCAGGGCATCTTTTTGCCTGCGTAATTGCGTAGCCCCTTGAACGCCTAACGGAGCACCGCTGGTTCCGAGGACAAATCAGCACAGGAGGAGGCCCTGGAGGAAGAAGAAGAGGAGGGGGTGGAGGAGAGAGGTGTGTCAGAATCACCACTAGTAGCATTTTGGAGGCGTGGTGGCGGGACAACCTCCAACACTACTGCACCCTGTCCTGCATCCTTCCCAGCTGCCAGCAGAGTCACCCAGTGGGCCGTGAAAGATAGGTAACGTCCCTGTCCATGCCTGCTGGACCAGTCAGCGGTAAAATGCACCTTACCGCTGACCTCCCTGTCCAGCGAGGCCAAGACATTGCCTTCCACATGCCAGTAGAGAGCCTGAATCGCCTTCCATGAAAAAAAGTGGCGTTTGGGAACCTGCCACTGAGGTACCGCACATTCCACAAACTCACGGAAGGGGGCAGAGTCTACCAACTGAAAAGGCAGCAGTTGAAGTGCTAGCAATTTAGCCAAGCTAGCATTCAACCGCTGGGCATGTGGATGGCTGGGAGTGAATTTCTTTCGGCGGTGCAGCAGCTGGTGCAGGGAAATTTGCCTGGTACAATCGGACGTTGGTGTACCGATAGCAGATTGCCCGCAAGTACTTGGCAGTGACACACCTAATTCTACACCTTCATTCCTCTCAGTGCCGGTTTCTGAGAGGACTGGTGTGGGTCTTTTATGTACGCTTGCCAACGGACTGCATGGCAGGTCAACATATGTCTGGTCAAGCATGTGGTGCCCAAGCGGCTGATCTTTTGGCCACGCGAGATACGCTTCAGACATATGTTGCAAATAGCAATGGTGCGATCTGCTGCACACATCACAAAAAAGGCCCACACCAAAGAACTTTTGGAATAACGTGCAGAGACAGCAGCACCCTGCACATGCAGAGCTCTGCGGTGTTATGCAGTCGGTGTGCTGGCCTTATGCTGGCCCCTGGAGGGCATCCTGCCTCGTTGGAGATGTGCCTCCTCCTCTTCCTCTCTCCTATCAGGCACCCACGTAGAGTCAGTGACCTCATCATCCCCTCCCTCCTCGTCACTGGAGCAAACCTGGCAGTATGCTGCAGCTGGGGGAACATGACTACCAGTTTGCTGTCCTTCTTGGGCACCCCCTCTCTCTGGGCTCACGTTACTGCCTTCCTCAAGCTGGGTACCATCATTGGACCCTTTCAAAACGCTGCGCTTCCTCCTGCAGCATGTACCCAACACTGTGGTCAAACAGTTCGGGGGACTCCTCAGGACATGGTGGGGCTAGGGAAGGAGTGACTGATGCCATTGAGCCAAGGGAAGAGGCCACTTTGGCAGCTGCTTTGGCAGACAAAGTACCCTGAGCCTGGGTGAGAGAAGATGTGGAGGATGAGGACGGCTTGGTCATCCACTCTACCAACTCTTCGGCATGTTGCAGCTCAACACGGCCAGCTGCCGAAAAAAAGGCCAAGCGTGCCCCACGACCACGTGCTGATGAGGATGCACCGTGTCCACGACCAGAACTGTTGCCTCTAGACACAGAGCCTGCTTGCCCTCTTTTATTGGCCTGTGTGTGTCTGCCTCTCCTTGTTGGCCTTCCAAACATACTTTATTTGATGTATTGGAATAGGTACACAAGGAATTGTCTGCAGTCAGCTTTAGCTGCACACTGTGCCCAGTATACAGTACACTGACTTAATAAACTGCAGGTTAGCTCAATCAACTGCCTGTATTATTAGGAATAGAACAGGAATAGTCTGCAGTCAGCTTTACCTGCACACTGAGCCCAGTATACAGTACACTGACTTAATAAACTGCAGCTTAGCTCAATCAACTGCCAGCCTATATTATTAGGAAGAGAACAGCGATGGTCTGCAGTCAGCTTTACCTGCAGTCTGAGCCCAGTATACAGTACACTGACTTAATAAACTGCAGCTTAGCTCAATCAACTGCCAGCCTATATTATTAGGAAGAGAACAGGGATGGTCTGCAGTCAGCTTTACGTGCACACTGAGCCCAGTATACAGTGCACTGACTTTATATACTGCAGTGAGAATAACAGGAACACTCTGAAGTAAGATCTAGCTAAACTGAATACAGTGTAGATATATATATATATATATATATATTGTGACAGCAGGAAGGTAAAGTCACCTGGTTGCATCCAGGGGGGTAGATATATTTCGCCCAGATTCAGGCTTTACGCCGACTTATACAACTAGGCGGAGAGTTGTATAAGCCCAGCTGGGGCTAGTGGGCTCACGGATGACTCATACCTCTAGGGAGAGGGCTGGGCGTCATGCAGGCAGGGAGTTGATGAGACCAGCTGAAGCCTGTCAGTTCGTTTAAGGCCTCTATAAAAACTCCCAGATTCATTAGGTGTTTGCTCATGCCTGGAACCAGACCTGTGTGGACTGTCTAGGGAGAGTGAACCCCTGTGCGGTGAGACAAAGCCTGTGTGGCTATTTGCTTGGACATTTAAAACCAGGGACTTAGGGACTAGGACAGCACTAGGCTGATCCCAGTTGTTAGTTAGGAAACCTGTATGTTTAGTTAGAGGTCAAGTTGACCAGGATTTATTTTGTTTATGTTTCTTTTGCTTTGCTGTGTTTTGTCACTGTAAATAGAAAATAAACCGCACCTTTTTGATTTTGAAAACCACAACCTCCGTTTGCTGGGCCTGTTTTTGTGTGGGGAGCCCATCCCGGGGGTCACCCACACCCGCTGCCGAGCTAACCCCCCCACAGTTGGTGGAGAAAGCAGGCAGTTTTTTTTTAAGCCAGCATGGAGGAGATACTGAAACAGCTGGCTCTAGCAAATGCCAATCAACAGCAGACAAATGCAGGTTTGCAAAAGAGCCTTGCAGCTCATCAACAGAGCCTTGCAGCTCATCAACAGAGCCTTGCAGCCCAGCAGCAAGCTCATCAACAGAGCCTTGCAGCCCAGCAGCAAGCTCATCAACAGAGCCTTGCAGCCCAGCAGCAGACAAACGCAACTTTGCAACAGAGTCTGGAGGCTCAGCAACAAGCCCAGCAGCAATCTGAGGCCCGCTTCATAGACCTGTTGCAGAAGCAAGAGCAGAGACTACAACAACAGATGGAAGCAGTAATGCAGCAACGTCCGCAGACCAGTGAGGAAAGCCGTCCCACTAATACCGCGTCCTTTGGGGTCAGTCGTTTATTGACAAAAATGACTGGAGAGGATGATCCAGAGGTATTTTTGACCACATTTGAAAGGACCGCTGAAAGAGAAAAGTGGCCTGAGGAGCAGTGGGCTGGACTGGTGGCTCCTCTGTTAACTGGTGAATCGCAGAAAGCTTACTATGACCTAGAGCCTAACCAAGCAAAAGACTATGTGATGCTAAAAGCTGAAATATTGGCAAGGCTGGGTGTCACCCTGGCTGTCCGGGCTCAGCGTGTGCATAACTGGACTTTCCAGCTTGGAAAACCCCCCAGGTCTCAAATGTATGATCTCATTCACCTGAGCAGAAAGTGGCTACAGCCAGAGACTTTGTCCGCACCAAAGATTGTGGAACGTGTTGTAATGGATCGGTTTTTGAGAGCTCTTCCTACTGCCATCCAAAAGTGGGTAAGCCATGGAGACCCAGAGACGGCCGATGGTCTTGTGGATCGTGTGGAGAAATACTTGGCTACAGAGAACCTGACGGCCTCTTCCAGAGACACTCGGACTTTCCACCCTAAGACCAGACCATCCCCAGGGGCGGATAAGAGGATTCCAAGGGGTGAGGGTGGAGAGAGTGAGAGGATGGGAGCTGGCGATTTTGTAACGATTTTCGTCAGTTGAACAAAGTTACAAAATTTGACACCTACCCCATGCCACGTATAGATGAGTTGATCGACCGGCTGGGAACAGCCCGATACATGACGACTCTTGACCTCACAAAAGGGTATTGGCAAATCCCCCTGGCCAAGTCGGCCAAAGAGAAAACCGCATTTGTAACCCCAGACGGGGCGTTCCAATATAAAAGAATGCCGTTCGGGTTACAGAATGCGCCGGCCACATTCCAGCGGAAAATGGACCAGATGCTGAGGCCCCATCGGAAGTATGCTGCGGCTTACCTGGATGACGTAATTGTCCATAGCACAGATTGGGCCTCACATCTGCCAAAAGTGCAAGCAGTCCTGGACTCTGTTCGGGAAGCGGGGTTTACGGCTAACCCCAAGAAGTGTACCATTGGGCAGGAAGAGGCCAAATATCTTGGGTACACCATTGGGAGGGGAGTAATAAAACCCCAACTCAACAAAGTCGAGGCCATCCAGAGTTGGCCACGTCCCAACAGCAAGAAGCAGGTACGAGCCTTTCTGGGAATCGCTGGGTATTATCGGCGATTCATTCCCCACTTTGCTTCTAAGGCTGTGCCCCTAACCAACCTGACGAAGGGGAAAGGGTCGGTCATGATTAAATGGACCCCCGAGGCTGAGGCAGCATTCCAATTCTTGAAACAAGCCTTATGTAGCCAGCCAGTGTTGTACTCACCCGACTTCTCTAAAGACTTTGTCGTACAAAGTGATGCGTCAGATGTGGGGTTAGGAGCAGTATTGTCCCAGGTCTGGAACGGGGAAGAGCACCCAGTCATTTACCTCAGCAGGAAGTTGAAGTCCCATGAGGTAAATTACGCCACCGTTGAAAAGGAGTGTTTAGCGGTGAAGTGGGCTCTAGATTCCCTTCGGTACTACCTGCTAGGTAGGCACTTTGACTTGGTTACGGATCACGCTCCGTTAAAGTGGATGGCTCAAAACAAGGAAACAAATAGAAGAGTGAATAGGTGGTTCCTGGCCCTCCAGGAATTCAACTTCACAGTAAAGCATCGCCCTGGCGTTCAAATGGGGAATGTGGATGCTTTGTCTCGAGTACATGAATGCCTGATTGCTGGTGTTCCAACCCCGAGGTTAAAACAAGAGGGGGGGGTATGTGACAGCAGGAAGGTAAAGTCACCTGGTTGCATCCAGGGGGGTAGATATATTTCGCCCAGATTCAGGCTTTATGCCGACTTATACAACTAGGCGGAGAGTTGTATAAGCCCAGCTGGGGCTAGTGGGCTCACGGATGACTCATACCTCTAGGGAGAGGGCTGGGCGTCGTGCAGGCAGGGAGTTGATGAGACCAGCTGAAGCCTGTCAGTTCGTTTAAGGCCTCTATAAAAACTCCCAGATTCATTAGGTGTTTGCTCATGCCTGGAACCAGACCTGTGTGGACTGTCTAGGGAGAGTGAACGAGGAAAGGAAGGTGCGCCAATCTAAGTGCAGTAAAACAGGCTTTAATTAGCAAATTGTATAAAAACAGCCAAATGGCTACTCACAGGATACAGGAATAATACAGGCATGTAAGGAGTTAAAGGTGGTCCGGAGTCATCTAAGGCAGTCCTCAGGGGAGATGTTGGTTCCAGATGGAGAGAGGTGTAGCTGAAGATGGCTGAAGGCAGGAAGGCAGGTTGCGGTGTCAGCAAGGGAAGTCAAGAACAACCAGGTATCCAAGCTGCAGATGTAGTGATGCGCCCTGTGTCATCAGGGTAGACATGGGATAACCAGGAAGCTGCAGTTCAGCGAGGACTTCAGCGTGCGCTTCAGCGTGGAGCGCAGCGTGCCGTCGGACCGGAAGTGACGTGTGGATAGAACGGACCAATAGGATGACGCGTTTCACAGCATCCGCTGTTTCATCAGATCCATAGAAGGCATTATCATAGGTGGGTGTGATATAGTAGAGAGACGTGGCGTGATTGGTTGAAATCATACTAGTGGAAGTAAATCAGCATGGTGATTGGTTGGAAGCAAGATGTAAGGGAGATGATGACACGGAATTTTTAGGGGGGTGCAGGGGGGCGAGGAGAAAAGGAAAATGGATGACAAGGGATTATAATATGAAATAAAGATACAATGTTTATATGGTGGTGAACAACGCTAATGTGGAATTTAAAATCATAAAGGATATAAATACATAGATGGTATTAGTACATAGGAGAGAGAGAAAAAAAGGAGCAGCACTATAAAGGGGAACGTATGTGGAAATAATTATATTGGAATTATAGGGGAAAAAATTATTTAATTAAATATTAAATTAGTTGGAGGGTATGAGAACAAGCTATGTATGGCATGAGAACAAATGGGTGCAACATGTAGGAGATGGGAACATATTAATGTGGACAAGGGAAGGAAAGGGAAAGGGGTGGTAAAAAAAGGAGGGGGGGGGGGTTGGGGGGTAAAAAAAAAAATATATATATATAATAATAATGAAGAATGATAATGAAAAAGTAATAATGAAAAATAAAAATAAATATAAATATAAATAGAAATAAAAATAAAAATAAAAATAAAAATAAAAATAAAAATAAAAATAAATGGACAATAATAATGAAAAACAAAAATGGGGGGGGGGAGGGGGGGGGGAAAGAAGCAAAGAGGACAAGATGGGGAAGCGGAAGAGATGGGTCAGTGAATGAATGATAAAGGCTGGCTATCATGTAGAAGTACTACAGAAGTATGATTCATAGTATAGAAAATACACATGCATGTGTATATATTCACACATATATATATATACACATACACACACATCTGGAAGGGAACATCCATATATATATATATATAAAAATGAATGGATGATATAATAATATATAAATATATATAAAAAACATATGTAAATTGCACATGGAGAAGTATAATATAACAAGTCAAAGCTTTATTACCAAAAAAAGGGGGGGGGGGGGTGGGGTGGTGTGTGTGTACATATTATTGGTATAAAGGATATACCAAAGATGCAAGGCAGCATGAATGGTAACAGATCTATGAGGGCAACACAAGGTGCATACATGCACATATGACCAAGCATATATGAGAGTTGTGAGTAAACGCACACACATACACACATATACACGTGCTGTATTGGGCACCCCTGCCCTATTCAATTATACTTCTCCATGTGCAATTTACATATGTTTTTTATATAATTTATATATTATTATATCATCCATTCATTTTTATATATATATATATATGGATGTTCCCTTCCAGATGTGTGTGTATGTGTATATATATATGTGTGAATATATACACATGCATGTGTATTTTCTATACTATGAATCATACTTCTGTAGTACTTCTACATGATAGCCAGCCTTTATCATTCATTCACTGACCCATCTCTTCCGCTTCCCCATCTTGTCCTCTTTGCTTCTTTCCCCCCCCCCCCCCCATTTTTGTTTTTCATTATATTGTCCATTTATTTTTATTTTTATTTTTATTTCTATTTATATTTATATTTATTTTTATTTTTCATTATTACTTTTTCATTATCATTCTTCATTATTATTATATATATTTTTTTTTTTTTTTACCCCCCAACCCCCCCCTCCTTTTTTTACCACCCCTTTCCCTTTCCTTCCCTTGTCCACATTAATATGTTCCCATCTCCTACATGTTGCACCCATTTGTTCTCATGCCATACATAGCTTGTTCTCATACCCTCCAACTAATTTAATATTTAATTAAATAATTTTTTCCCCTATAATTCCAATATAATTATTTCCACATACGTTCCCCTTTATAGTGCTGCTCCTTTTTTTCTCTCTCTCCTATGTACTAATACCATCTATGTATTTATATCCTTTATGATTTTAAATTCCACATTAGCGTTGTTCACCACCATATAAACATTGTATCTTTATTTCATATTATAATCCCTTGTCATCCATTTTCCTTTTCTCCTCGCCCCCCTGCACCCCCCTAAAAATTCCGTGTCATCATCTCCCTTACATCTTGCTTCCAACCAATCACCATGCTGATTTACTTCCACTAGTATGATTTCAACCAATCACGCCACGTCTCTCTACTATATCACACCCACCTATGATAATGCCTTCTATGGATCTGATGAAACAGCGGATGCTGTGAAACGCGTCATCCTATTGGTCCGTTCTATCCACACGTCACTTCCGGTCCGACGGCACGCTGCGCTCCACGCTGAAGCGCACGCTGAAGTCCTCGCTGAACTGCAGCTTCCTGGTTATCCCATGTCTACCCTGATGACACAGGGCGCATCACTACATCTGCAGCTTGGATACCTGGTTGTTCTTGACTTCCCTTGCTGACACCGCAACCTGCCTTCCTGCCTTCAGCCATCTTCAGCTACACCTCTCTCCATCTGGAACCAACATCTCCCCTGAGGACCGCCTTAGATGACTCCGGACCACCTTTAACTCCTTACATGCCTGTATTATTCCTGTATCCTGTGAGTAGCCATTTGGCTGTTTTTATACAATTTGCTAATTAAAGCCTGTTTTACTGCACTTAGATTGGCGCACCTTCCTTTCCTCATTATATTTTACAGAGTTTGCTTCTGCTCATGGTAGCTGCCGCTAGTGCTTGCAACATCAACATCAACATTCATTGATCCCTTTGATTTTTACTCTGCCTAGAACTCATTCTGCGCCATTTTTTCTCCCCTTTTTTTTTAGGGAGAGTGAACCCCTGTGCGGTGAGACAAAGCCTGTGTGGCTATTTGCTTGGACATTTAAAACCAGGGACTTAGGGACTAGGACAGCACTAGGCTGATCCCAGTTGTTAGTTAGGAAACCTGTATGTTTAGTTAGAGGTCAAGTTGACCAGGATTTATTTTGTTTATGTTTCTTTTGCTTTGCTGTGTTTTGTCACTGTAAATAGAAAATAAACCGCACCTTTTTGATTTTGAAAACCACAACCTCCGTTTGCTGGGCCTGTTTTTGTGTGGGGAGCCCATCCCGGGGGTCACCCACACCCGCTGCCGAGCTAACCCCCCCACAATATATATATATATATATATATATATACACAACTCCTGGGATGCATATATATTGTAAATACACTGACTGCAGCTACCTGAATCGCCTGCCTGCTCTATCTAACTGAAATTAAATGACACTCTGACTCTCTCTCTATCTCTCTCACACGCCCCAACACACTACACAAGGCCGACACGCAGGCGGCCTTATATAGTGTGGGGCATCTACCTACTCCCCTGAGCCATGATTGGCCAAATGCACCCTTCCTTTGGCCAATTATGGCTCTCTGTGCTGACGGCGCTGTGATTGACCAAAGCATGCGGGTCATAGTGCATGCTTTGCCAATCATCAGCCAGCAATGCCCTGCGATGTCGCAGTGAATTATGGGCCGTGACGTGCCACTCGAATTTGGCGCGAACAGCCCATAATGTTCGAAATTCGGCGAACGGCCGAACAGCCAATGTTCGAGTCGAACATGAGTTTGACTCGAACGCGAAGCTCATCCCTACTTCTAGGTCCTTTTGTTCTAAGACTCTATTCCAGGGGTGCCCAACCTTTTGAGGAGCAAGGGCCACTTAAGCGACTTAGTAACCAGTCGCGGGCCACAATGAGCGGAATGGGCGGATGACAGGTCCGTGTCTACTTTGCATATACAGAGTGGGCACAGACACAGCCCACTCTACTCTATGGGTCCTCTGATCCGATCAGTTGGAAGGGGACGGATCCACTTCTGTTTTTTTAAGGAGATCGGATTGTAGGTAGGCGGGTGTAAACAGACACAAGTCTGTTTACATCTGCCGCTCCATAGAGGTGAATGGAGGGTCCAATTGGGTCGGACCGATCATGTGAAAGGGGCCCAAGGCTGCTTTTACACTGATGATCTGTGGTTTACCCACGCCGCAGGAGCAGCGCAGTGCACCTGTGGTTTTCCTGCGGGTTAGCTGCACTTTGCCATAGAATTCTATTATATCCTGCAGGTGTAATGCACTTTCTGAAAGCGCCCCAACCCGCAGGTAAAACCAGAAGTCTATGGCTCAGTGCAAGTAACCCGCAGGTGCACCTGCGGATCAGTTTGAAAGCAGCCCAGTAACCACTGCAGAACAAATATGCCCATATATACACTGTGATTTTAGTAATATATTACCATTGATAACAGTTTTCCATTCAGGTATCGCCAGCTGTTGCTGTCCCAGGCAGAGCACATTTAGTATCACTCTGCCTATTACAGGAGCCGGTGCTATACAGGAAGCATTGGCTTATGTGGCTCTGCTCTGCAGCCGCTTGCTTTCTCTACCGTCGGCTTCATTCACAACACTGATGCTCTGGGATGGCGGGTCGACAACCTGCAATCTGGGCTTACCAACCCGCTATCCCAGGGCAGGAGGTCGCGGGCCACATCGGAGGGCTCCGGGGGCCACATGTGGCCCCCGGGCCACTGGTTGGGCACCCCTGCCCTATTCAATTGATTAGTTAGTGTTGTGAATTGTATGGAATCCTTGTGTGGGTCTAATTTTTCCTTACATTCTGCAAGACCTTTTTCATTAAAAAACTTGTACAATTCTTCTATGTGTAGCGATACCTTCAGCTGAGAGGGCCGCAGATTTAGTTTGGGCCCTGAAGACAGCTCCGCCAACCCCTGGCAATTTACTCGACCCCACTCTGGCACAGTTAGTCTAGGGTAATATATATATATATATATCTTATGCTCTATGGTTAAATTCAGACACCAATGCAATGATAGAAGAATAACGAGTTTACTTTCTACTGGCAATAAAAATCAACAGTTGTAACAAATCACATGAATCTATCTGCAGAGCCCTGCAGCAATAGACACACTACAACTAGTAAGATATGGCGCACACGCGCCACGTGTAACAGCAACTAAATAAACTATCTGGCTGGCCAGGCCTGACCCTATAACTCAGTCTCTAGGGGATGAATTCTTCGCATGCAAGTCTTTAAACGGTGGTGCACATTTCAGGAACACATTTGTAATCCAAAGGATAAAAGTGCCAACACAGAACACTCCACTAGAGATCCGTTTGACTCAGTTCTGCTATGGATCTCCAGTGGGTACTTAAATATGAACTGGTGGGCCACGGCAGTCTGTAGGCCTAACAATAGTGTACAGTATATGGATTGAGCAGGTGCTCGCTCACCCCTCCGGACGCGATCCCAGTCTGGGAACTTCCACCTGCTGTGTCTCCACACACAGTGTCTGCAGCGGTCGGATCTCCAGCTCACCAGCGGTTGAGGATGACCGAGTCAGGTGCCACCCAGGCTCGCAATGAGGGTGGAAGGCTCTTTTGGGTAACAGCGCAAGGCCCCAGGCTTCAGGCCTTGCACCGCAGCGGATCCGCACAGGAAGATCTCTCCACTGAAGTCTCGTGTCCCAAAGAGGCCGAGCTCAGCCTTGCCTCCTCCTTATATAACCCCACCCATGAGTCTCTGGGGTGGAAACATTGTGTCAGGGACGTGCTGGGCTTGAACCTGGGACCTCTTCTGTGTCTGGCATTGACTCTTCCAGCGGAGCTATCTGAGATGCTGGACAGTTCCCTGCCTGATCTGCTGGATAACCTATCTGATCCATTAGACTACTCTGCTTGGTGTCTGATTACTGTTGAACTCTGAACCCCTTGCTCCTCCCATGTACTTCCTATAAAAGACATTCCAGAGATGTTGCCCCTTGCGGTTTGATCTGCTTCTGTTCCCTGAGTTCCTGATTCTGTGCGTGTATCCTGTTCCTGTGTTTGACCCGGCTTCCTGACCACTTCTGTCTCCAGTCCTGACCTCGGCTCGTTTGACCCTGCTCAGTTATCTGCCAGTCTGCCTGTTGCCAAGATTCGGCCTGGACTTTGACTACTCTCTGCCTGCCACTTGTGATGTTTACCTTGATGTGTATGACCCGGCTTGTCTGACTCTGCAAACCTGCACCAGCTTACCTGCATCCTCTGCTCTGCAAGCTGCACACGCTGACCTGCATCCTTTGCAATGCAAACCTGCACCTGCTGACCTGCATACCTGCTCTGCAAACCTGCACCTGCTGACCTGCATCCCTGCTCTGCAAACCTGCACCTGCTGACCTGCATCCCTGCTCTGCAAACCTGCACCTGCTGACCTGCATCCCTGCTCTGCAAACCTGCTGACCTGCATCCCTGCTCTGCAAACCGGCACCTGCTGACCTGCATCCTCTGCTCTGCAAGCTGAACCTGCTGACCTGCATCCGCTGCTTCCGGAACCAGCCGTTCCAGTCTCCACTCGGCTCCACCACTCCAAGCAGTGAGGATCAGACAGGCACCCTTACCTCACCGTGCTCTTACCACCACTGTCCCCACTCCAGTGGTCTCCGAGCCGGGGTTGTATGGGAGGTCCCTCTCCGCACGTCAGGCTCACACCTAAGGTACGTTACAGTATCAAACCGCCATGCCTGAGCCTGCAGGAGATACCTTGCCTATGGACAATGTCTATCAACACCTTACAGCTCTCACTCAGATCGTGAAGTCTCTGCAGGGCAGCCATGTCCGAATGGATAAGCAGACACAAACTCAAGCCACCTCTGCAGATTCACCTCCAACCCCAACTTCCTCTATTGGAATGTTACCATCTCCTGAGCCCAGGGTCCCTGTTCCTGAGAAGTTTTTCGGGGATCGGAGTAAATTCCGTGCGTTTCGCAACGCATGTGAACTTTACTTTTCGTTGCTACCTCTGACTTTTTCATCTGAAGCCACCAAGGTGGGCTTCGTTATCGCTTTGCTGCAGGGGGAACCTCAAGCTTGGGCCCATCACCTACTTGAAGTCCGCCATGTAGTTCTAGACTCTCTGCCCTCTTTTCTTGATGCCATGGCCCGACTTTATGACGATCCACAGCGGATTTCTACTGCCGAGGCTGCTCTCCATGCGCTCCAGCAAGGCCGCCGAGCGGTCGAGGACTATGTGACTGATTTCAGACGCTGGACCGTGGATACCCAGTGGAATGAGGCGGCTCTGCGGCATCAGTTCCGTCTTGGTCTCTCTGAAAGCCTGAAGGATGAGTTAGCACGGGTCGGTGTTCCTGATGTTCTAGAGACTTTAATTAATTTGTCTATCCAGATAGACCGACGACTCCGGGAGCGCAGAGCAGAAAGGTCTACCCAACAGCTCCGCCCAGCTTGGATGCTACCCCGGATACGAGCCCCTGTGTACCCTGCCAGTGCTAGTACGGTTCCAACTGAACCCTCATCCCTCAACCAGACCATCAAGCCAGGGCAGCTTGGACTAATGAAACATTCCCTATCGGCCAAGGAACGACTTCGTCGGCTGCAGAATTATCTATGCCTGTATTGCGGTGAACGCGGTCATTATGTCTCTTCTTGTCCTGCTAAGCTGCGCAAGGTCCTGGCTACCTCTTCTCCCAACTACTCACCTCCATCTACCAATGCTACTCACCTGGCTCTTCCTATCTCTTTCCAACTACCAGGGAGGACAATACCAGTAACTGCAATAATCGACTCAGGGGCATGTAGTTGTTTTGTCGATCTAGACTTTGCAGCACAACAACACATCCCACTCCAACCTAAGACTCAGGGACTTTCCATTTTCCTGGCAGATGGGTCTCGCATCAAGTCCGGAGTAGTGACCCAGGAGACCCCTCCTTTGCCTGTGATCACCTCCATGGACCATAAGGAACTATTGACTTTGGATGCTATTGCATCTCCCATGTTTCCAGTTATCCTGGGTCTACCCTGGCTTCAGGCACACAATTCACAGATTGATTGGGGAACCGGAAGTATTAAGTTCCAGTCACCATACTGTCAACGCCACTGCATGCTTCCACGTCCCAGCACCTTGGGGCCTCTGTTATGCCTGGATTCAGATCCAGAGATACGAGCTTCTGTACCCAAACAATATCATGAGTTCCTGGACGTCTTCAGCAAACGAGGGGCCGAAGTCCTCCCGCCTCATCGTCCTTACGATTGTCCAATCGAGCTTCTTCCCGGTGCTGAGATTCCTTTCGGACGGATCTTCCCCCTATCTGAACGGGAGCTTGAGGTACTGAAAGAATACGTTGATGAGAACCTTAAGAGGGGTTTCATCCGTCCTTCCACTTCTCCAGCAGGGGCAGGAATCTTCTTTGTGGAGAAAAAAGACCATTCTCTTCGGCCCTGTGTAGATTACCGGGAATTAAATAAAATCACGGTCAAGAACCGGTACCCTCTGCCTCTGGTACCTGAACTTTTTCAAAGACTCAGGACTTCCTCTGTGTTTACCAAATTAGACCTGCGGGGGGCGTACAACCTGGTACGCATCCGAGCAGGGGATGAATGGAAGACTGCCTTTCGTACCAGGTTCGGCCATTACGAATACCTAGTAATGCCCTTCGGCCTATGTAACGCCCCTGCCACCTTTCAGCATCTAGTCAATGATGTTTTCAGAGACTGTCTGGACATTTATGTAGTTGTCTATCTTGATGATATTTTGATTTTTTCCTCCTCTCTTGAGCAGCACCGGAAACACGTCAAGAGTGTACTCTGTCGTCTCCGCCAGCATGGACTGTACGCAAAACCAGAAAAGTGTGAATTCGAGCGACAGAGTATCCAGTTCCTTGGCCTAGTGATCTCTACAGAGGGATTCAAGATGGACCCACAGAAGGTTTCAGCCATTCTGGATTGGCCTGCACCTTCAGATAAAAAGGGTGTGCAGCGCTTCGTTGGCTTTGCCAATTTTTATCGGAGGTTTATCAAGGGATTCTCTGCTATTATTTCCCCGATTACGCAGCTAACGAAGCAAAATGCTCGATTCCAGTGGACATCTGAAGCACAGGCTGCTTTCACAAACCTAAAAATACTTTTTACGTCTGCTCCTATCCTAAGTCATCCCGATCCTGCCCTACCGTTTCTACTTGAGGTAGATGCCTCAGAGACAGCGGTTGGAGCTGTTATCTCCCAGCGCCAAGGTCTCAAGGACTTGATACACCCGGTAGCCTTCTTCTCCCGTAAGCTTACCCCATCCGAGAGGAATTATGATGTTGGAGACCGGGAGCTCCTGGCCATTAAATCTGCCCTTGAGGAGTGGAGGTACTTGTTGGAGGGAGCAGCGCATCCTATACTCATTTACACAGACCACAAGAACCTAGAGTATCTGAGAGCTGCCAAACGTCTGAGACCACGCCAGGCACGTTGGGCACTATTTTTCTCTAGGTTCTCGTTCCACATAACTTACCGGCCAGGCTCCAAGAACACCAAACCAGACGCTCTTTCCCGCATGTTTGATGATCCAAAAGAGGTGTCAGCTCCAGATACCATTCTATCGGAAGGCAACTTCTTACTTTTACAAACTAGCCTGATGTCTGTCTTGAAGCAAGCTTCTACAGGTGTGTCTGGTCCCTCTGAAATCACTCTGGTACCCAAGGACGGGTTACTTTGGAAGAATGACAAAATCTTTGTGCCAGAAGAAGTTCGAGTCACAGTGTTAAACTTGTGTCATGATCATCCCCTGGCAGGCCATTTCGGAATGCATAAAACCCTTGAACTGATTCAATGCACGTTTTGGTGGCCGGATCTTGAAAAAGACTGCAGGGAATATGTAGGTTCATGTGCCACCTGTATCCGTAGCAAGACCACTAGAAGCAAGGCCTGGGGTCTGCTCAGACCCTTACCAGTGCCTGACCGTCCCTGGAAAATGATTGCCATGGACTTCATAGTGGAACTCCCCCCGTCTGAAGGTTGCACAGCCATCTTTGTAGTGGTTGACCGTCTATCCAAGATGGCCCACTTCGTGCCTCTCAAAGGCACGCCCTCTGCCATGGAAACTGCCCAGGTCTTCATTAGGGAAGTAGTAAGGCTACATGGGGTCCCTGCGGACATCGTTTCGGATAGAGGGGTGCAGTTCACCTCTCGCTTTTGGAAGGCTTTGTGCAAGGTCCTGAAGATTGAGTTGTCCATGTCCTCGGCCTATCACCCCCAAACTAATGGGCAAACCGAAAGAACAAGACGCTCGAACAGTACCTCAGATGCTTCACCACCTTCGTTCAAGACGACTGGGTAGCTTTACTACCCTTGGCAGAGTTTGCCTTTAACAACGCCAGTCATTCGGCTACAGGTCAATCGCCATTTTTTGCCAACTACGGGTTTCACCCGACCTTCTTACCTGATCTCATCCCTGATTCAACAGTCCCAGCGGTCCAGAGTATTGTTGATTTCCTGACCCGTAACAGCAGGATATTGCAGGAAGCCATGACTAAGGCACAAGCAGCCAATAAAAGGATCTTTGACAGGAAAAGGAGAGGGGAATTATGCCTGCAACAGGGTGACCAAGTATGGTTATCGACCACCAACCTTAAGATGGCTTGCCCCGCAAGGAAACTGGCACCCAAGTTCATCGGTCCTTTCCCAGTAAAACGGAAATTAAACGAGGTCTCCTATGAACTTGCCTTACCGGAGTCGTTGAAGATTCACCCAGTCTTTCACGTTTCCTTGCTGAAACCCGCAGTGCCCGACCCATTCCCAGACAGGGGATCGGGACCACCCAAGCCTGTAATCATTGACGGTGATGAGGAGTTCGAGGTGGAGGCCGTCTTGGACTGCCGAAGAAGAGGGAACCAGCTTCAATTCCTGATCAAGTGGAAGGGGTACGGTCTGGAGGAGAACTCCTGGGAACCCCAACAGAACATTCACGCCCGAGAGTTAATCCAGGCCTTTTTTCGCAGTTACCCCCAGAAAAGAGCTCTATTGGGCACCCGGAGGTTGCCCTTCAGGGGGGGGGCACTGTCAGGGACGTGCTGGGCTTGAACCTGGGACCTCTTCTGTGTCTGGCATTGACTCTTCCAGCGGAGCTATCTGAGATGCTGGACAGTTCCCTGCCTGATCTGCTGGATAACCTATCTGATCCATTAGACTACTCTGCTTGGTGTCTGATTACTGTTGAACTCTGAACCCCTTGCTCCTCCCATGTACTTCCTATAAAAGACATTCCAGAGATGTTGCCCCTTGCGGTTTGATCTGCTTCTGTTCCCTGAGTTCCCGATTCTGTGCGTGTATCCTGTTCCTGTGTTTGACCCGGCTTCCTGACCACGCTTCTGTCTCCAGTCCTGACCTCGGCTCGTTTGACCCTGCTCAGTTATCTGCCAGTCTGCCTGTTGCCAAGATTTGGCCTGGACTTTGACTACTCTCTGCCTGCCACTTGTGATGTTTACCTTGATGTGTATGACCCGGCTTGTCTGACTCTGCAAACCTGCACCAGCTTACCTGCATCCTCTGCTCTGCAAGCTGCACACGCTGACCTGCATCCTTTGCAATGCAAACCTGCACCTGCTGACCTGCATACCTGACCTGCATCCCTGCTCTGCAAACCTGCACCTGCTGACCTGCATCCCTGCTCTGCAAACCTGCTGACCTGCATCCCTGCTCTGCAAACCGGCACCTGCTGACCTGCATCCTCTGCTCTGCAAGCTGACCTGCATCCGCTGCTTCCGGAACCAGCCGTTCCAGTCTCCACTCGGCTCCACCACTCCAAGCAGTGAGGATCAGACAGGCACCCTTACCTCACCGTGCTCTTACCACCACTGTCCCCACTCCAGTGGTCTCCGAGCCGGGGTTGTATGGGAGGTCCCTCTCTGCACGTCAGGCTCACACCTAAGGTACGTTACACATTGCACCCTGGGTGCCGAATGGGTTTCTGGGTAAGGTAGTCCTGAGAGTCTTTAAAGGAGACCCCGCTACACACATAGAATCTTTGTCAAGCAGACCATCATTAATGGGAACATCCCATCTCAGTCTCCTTGGTACTAAATTTTCTTTAATATATTGTTCATGTGTGGCAAGGTCCCACCATAAGCTGACATTTTTCTCCATCAGGTGCCCAAATATTTTAAACGTGCTAGTCCCCTATATCAGTATTATCTTTCTGAGTGAAAACATATGTAGCGGGGTCTCCTTTATGGCCCCTGGACTACGTTACCCAGAACCCCGTTTGGCACCCAGGGTGCATTGGGCCGCCGCAGAGACTCATGGGTGCGGCTATATAAGAAGAGGACGAGGCTAGGCTCGGCCTCTTTGGACACCGCGCTGCAAGCAACAGGACTCTTGTGCGGATCTGCTGCTGTGTAAGGCCTGAAGCCTGGGCCTTGCATACCGACCAAAGAGCCTTCTACCCCACTGTGGAGCCTGGGTGGCACCTGTTCCTGCTCGAGTTTGCTGACGTCAGCTGGACCGGAGACCCGGCCGTTGGAGACACTGTGTGTGGATACACAGCGGTGGAATCCCGGACTGGGATCGCGTCCGGAGTGGTGAGCGAGCACTTGCTCACTTCATTACCCTG
Organism: Rana muscosa; assembly: GCA_029206835.1. Classification (NCBI taxonomy): domain Eukaryota; kingdom Metazoa; phylum Chordata; class Amphibia; order Anura; family Ranidae; genus Rana; species Rana muscosa. Next base: position 212,789,672 of record CM055120.1, on the reverse strand, counting down.
TTACTTTGTTAGGCCTAGTGACTGCCTTGGCCCACCCTGTTATTTACTACCCCTTGGATTACAAATATTGTTTCCTGAAAGTGCACCACCGTTCAAGTTGCATGCGAAGAAGTGTTCTCATAAGGGACTGAGTTTTAGTCTGGGTCAGGCCTGACCAGGGTGGGGGTTAAAACTTTGTTGCTGCGCCATATTGCGCATAGGGAAAGAAGATAGTTGCACGTGGCGGGTGATCACTCTGCACTATCACTGAGTAATATGTTTATTGCTGCAGGGCTCTGCATGTATACTGTGTGATGTGTTTAACTTGAATCCTTATACCAAAATATAAATCCAGTTATATTTTATCACATTGGTATTAGTGTCATCTTTGCAGATAGTGGTTATCTATAAATACTGCCAGATTGTGTATGATCAGGTATAGACCGTTACGAGGTAACAATCCCTAGACTAACTGTGCCAGTGTGGGTTGAGTAGATTGCCGGGGGTTGGTGGTGCTGTATACAGGGCCCGAAACAAAACTCAGCCGCTCTCTTAACTGGGGGTAGCGCTACACATAATTTTAAATAATAGTGCCATTCTCCATGAACTTAAAGCGGAGGTGCAGCCAAAAAAAATAAAAAATCAGCAGCTACTAACAGTGTAGCTGCTGACTTTTAATAAGGACACTTACCTGTCCTATTCGCCCGCAATGTCGGTCCCGCCACGGCGATCGATCGCTGCTGGCAGGTCCCGGCTCCTCCATCCTGAGTAAGGGAAATTGGCAGTGAAGCACGGCGCTTTGTGAATGGGCGGCTTGCCTCCTGATATACACACAGTTCCCAGAAGGCAGCGCGCCCCATTCACAAGAAGAGGAAGCGGAAGGAGACCCACCGCGGATGAGAAGAGGCACATTAGAGGAAGATTAGGGGACTTCCGCATAGCAACAAGCATTTAGGGTGAGTATAATTTTTTTTTTTTCTATTCATTTTTTTTTTTTTTTGGATTTTTAATGTAAACATTTTTTCAGGGTGGACCTCCGCTTTAAAGAGGAGATCCGGCCTGTATTAAAAAAAATTAAAAGCCAGCAGCTACAAACACTGTAGCTGCTGACTTTTAATATAAGGACACTTACCTGTCCAGGGAGCCCGCAATGTCGGCACCTAAAGCCAACCCATCCACTGGCTTTGGGTACAGGCGCCGACATCCTTACTAAGTGAAACAGGAAGTGAAACCTTGCGGCTTCACAGGCTGTGTCCTACTGAACATGCAAGAGTCGCGCTGCGCTTTCTGAATGGTCCTGCTGGGACCTGTGTGTGTCTCCCAGAAGGCAGCAGTGGGAAGGAGGAGGGGCTGCAAATGATGTAGGTCACCGCAGCGCCCTTACATGGAAATAGGAGCGGGTACCTGTTTTTGACAGGTATCTGCTCCCCCCCGTAAGAGGTGCCAAATGTGGCACCATAGGGGGGAGGAAGCAGATAAGTGGAGCTTCCACTTTTGGGTGAAACTCAGCTTTAAAAATATCCATAGCTGCAGCTCAAATGGGAATAGAAATGTAGCGCCCCTTTACTTTTCAGGGGTGCTATGTACTTAAATTTAGGGGGTTGGTCTGAGCTAGTAGCCCAGCTCAGACCACTTTGATTGTTAGTACTTGCTTCTGCCTATGTAATGCAACCTGATGTACAGTTCCCTGTGGCCTGTAGGTGAGACTGCCATATCAGGTCAGGGTTGAACCGTGGGTGACATTGCTATGCCTTAGGGTGTCCTCTCTCGGCAGTGGTGCGGTGGGCGTGGTTACCCTGCTGTGCATGCTGGGAGAGGATACATAAGGGGCAGACGCCATCTTTTGGAGTTCTTCTTTCGTACCACCCGGCCCTCCAGGCCAGGGGTGTGCGTGTGTATCAGTCTCAGGCACCTGTAGCCTGGGGCTGCAACTCTACTATAGGCCCAGCACCTTTAGCTGGGGCCTATCTCCAAAAGAGGAATCCTAGGGTGCCCTGGAGAGGGTGGTCCCGTTCTAAGAAGTGGAGACCGGGGAAGGACCTTATCTGATGGACCGGTGAGAGTCTCACGGTGAAAGAGGGGCCTGGTTACCTTCTAGAGGGATTCAAAGATCCGCCAAAGGCCTTGCAACGTGCTGTCGCTGGCACCTGTCTTTGTGTTGCAAGTGTTGAGAAGTTTGGGACTTAAAGATTCTGTGGCAGATGATCTCCCGATCGTATCTCTAGGAAAACTAAGGAAAGTTCGAGCATCACTCCGGCTGCTAGGATCCGCTCTTACAGGGAACTATCCGGGTGAGCTAAACCCACTCGGGATCGAGTGGCGAGTATTGTACCAGTTTGTGCCTGGACCTATCTCCCAAACCTTACTGTCCTTTCCTCTCATCCACTTTTCCTGTCTGCTGAACTTGAACTTTGCTTATAAAAATAAACTCAGCATTGGAGTTAAAGTGGTGTGGACATTGGCCTTCCTGGGGAGAAATAGAGACTTGTCCCTATACTCTAGGAGACGAGAACCAGAGGACGGGGAAAACTTGCTGCAGGACCCAAAAACTGTTAACACCGCTAAACCTCTTAAAACAGGAGGGTACGGGCATATAGCGCGGTGTGCCTTGACCTGCAGGTGAGCCAAAGGCAGGGAAAAGGTCTATGTGTTACAGAGAAATTAAATAAAGTATGTGTAAGAAGTACTTGTGCGCTGCTAATGTATAGTAAACACTTACTAGAAAAAACAAAAACTAAAGGCTTTGTTTGACCTAAGCTGGTCATACCCCGAAGGTGAGCGGCCAATTCACTTGTGGTGGATGGTGAATGTTTATCTATCACGGAATAAGCACTTTGTGAGCACACACTGGAGCAGAAATGAATTTTGAGTGGAAAAAATACCTGCTTCAATCATAGGACTATCACTCTTTATTTTTGATGAATTCTCACTTTTAATCAATTTGGGTTTGTTTTATATATCAATTTGCTGTGTTATCTTGCCACACTGTATCCTGGCAGGCATGGCTTTTTTTCAGCTGGAACTTGGTGGAACTCAGTTCCACCACCTCTGGCTCAGGCTGTCTTCTCCCTGCTGCTCACTATTACTTGAAAACACAAAAGTCCAGCTTCTATGCTTTCAAGTGACAGCTTGTTCCCTAATGGCTCCCACAGATCAGATCCCCCGAGTGGCTCCCACTGAGTAAAGGATGGGGACAAGGGAGATGTAGGTACATGAGGCGCAGTGCAAATGCCAACATCACCACTGGATGATCTCCCCACAAGTGAGAGAGGTGGAGCCAACTACAGTATACGGAGGTACTAAGTTGAGTGCTTCAGCTTAATACAGCAACAAAAATAAGACATGTGGAAGATGGTGGAGCTTTTAAGGAGATGGGGAGAAGATGGGGGCAGTAGAGGGGGGTTGCATGCATAGGTCAGAGCTGAAGAGGGGTAAACGTGAGATGTGGATGGGGGATGCAGAGGTAAGCAGCTGTGGAAGAAGGCTAAATTCTGTACTCTGTATGCAGCGCACCCCTGAACACTACACTATTTACGTAGCACACCCTGAACTCTGCAATCTGTTTGTAAGGGGGGGAAAAGGTTTGGGACTTTGTATGATGTGTATCCAGCAAGCGTCGCAGCTCCCGGAAAGAGACAAAGGCCGGCCCAGAGGCCACAGAAGGCACAGACACAGATTGATTCGAAGGGAAAGAGGGACTGAATGGAAGTATATCTAACAATGCAATACTGGGTTGTATACATAACGTAATTGTTTGTAGTCTGACCATTGAAAGGTCAGCCATAGAAATTGGTAAAGACCAAACCACATAGCAGACCTCCATCCCTATTGGTATGAATAAAAGGGGGGGACAAATGTTGGGACTTTAAATGGGACGTGAGGGAAGGTTCACGCCCCCATCCCTGTCTGTAGACATAAGGGGGGGGGGAAGGTTTGGGACTTTGTATGTGGTGGAACCAAAACATGATGATAGGGGTATAAATAACATTTATTGATACATCAATAGTTGACATTTCATGACACAATGTAATTAAAAATTTCAGAATACTAATAACATTGTATAGCAGTACATTGCATGGTACAAAAGATTTTGCATATATAGTTCCCCATAATGGATAAAGAAGTCAGTCTGGAATAAAACAACATGGTAAAAAACATTGAATTGAAGTAATGTTAGATGCATCAGAAATAATCTCGACGTTTCGTGAGCTTATACCCACTCGTCAGGAGCACGATGCATCAATTTCTAAAAGAAAAGGAATAAAGAGAACCCATGATATGAGATGACTGGCCATCTGGGGAAAATAAAGATGAATAAAAATTATGACTAATGCCTACTCAATACTCACATATGAATCAATATGAGGGGCTGTGCAAAACCATGTGCCAAGGGTCAGCCAGGGGAAGTCCCGTCCGGGAACTGTAGAGGGAAACCGGCGGGAAACCGGGAAACAAACACCCGATACCCCCAAAGTGTCCTGAGTGCGAAGTCTTTGTGCCGTGATTGGGATTCTATGGGATATAAATTTACTTGTATGAATCAAGTGTAACCATAAAAGTGTAAGGTGGTAGAAAATGAGGTATTACCCATAGCCATAAGTAATAAAAGGAGAAGGAAAAATGTGACATGGAAAGGAAAGATTGGGAAAGGATGTGAGAAAATGGTTGAATAGTTGGAGGAAAACATGCACAGGACTGTTCACTGTGCTCATACCTTGCAACAACACTGGATGTGAGAAGCCAGGCCGAAAGGTGCTTGTCTGGATATGCATGGCTAGGCCGTGCTGAAAGTGGTTAGTAAAGAAGTGAGGATCAGTGGATGAAACCAGGACGACCATCGGTTACCCCCTAGCGCCACGTCAGCATGGCAACAGTTGGAGACAGTCCGGCGAACCGCCGGAGAGAGTCTCCAGGTGTCAGCTGAGTTGGACTATATGTGCGTGTGGCGAGGCGCCCAAAGAGGACGTCACACGCACCGCGCACAGATTGCGTGGCGCCGACGTGTGGTGGAATGACCGCCAAGTCCCCACATCCAATGGAATTGGAGGGGAGGGGAAAGGGCGGGCATCCAGCAATCGTCGCAGCTCCCGGAAAGAGACAAAGGACGGCCCAGAGGCCACAGAGCGCACAGACACAGATTGATTCGAAGGGAAAGAGGGACTGAATGGAAGTATATCTAACAATGCAATACTGGGTTGTATACATAACGTAATTGTTTATAGTCTGACCATTGAAAGGTCAGCCATAGAAATTGGTAAAGACCAAACCACATAACAGACCTCCATCCCTATTGGTATGAATAAAAGGGGGGACAAATGTTGGGACTTTAAATGGGACGTGAGGGAAGGTTCACGCCCCCATCCCTGTCTGTAGACATAAGGGGGGGAAAAGGTTTGGGACTTTGTATGAGGTGTATGTGGTGGAACCAAGACATGATGATAGGGGTATAAATAACATTTATTGATACATCAATAGTTGACATTTCATGACACAATGTAATTAAAAAGTTAATAATACTAATAACATTGTATAGCAGTACATTGCATGGTACAAAAGATTTTGCATATATAGTTCCCCATAATGGATAAAGAAGTCAGTCTGGAATAAAACAACATGGTAAAAACCATTGAATTGAAGTAATGTTAGATGCATCAGAAATAATCTCAACACGTTTCGTGAGTTTATACCCACTCGTCAGGAGCACTATGCATCAATTTCTAAAAGAAAGGGAATAAAGAGAACCCATGATATGAGATGACTGGCCATCTAGGGAAAATACAGATGAATAAAATGATGACTAATGCCTACTCAATACTCACATATGAATCAATATGAGGGGCTGTGCAAAACCATGTGCCAAGGGTCGTCCCAAACCTTTCCCCCCCCCTTATGTCTACAGACAGGGATGGGGGCGTGAACCTTCCCTCCCGTCCCATTTAAAGTCCCAACATTTGTCCCCCCCCTTTTATTCATACCAATAGGGATGGAGGTCTGTTATGTGGTTTGGTCTTTACCAATTTCTATGGCTGACCTTTCAATGGTCAGACTACAAACAATTATGTTATGTATACAACCCAGTATTGCATTGTTAGATATACTTCCATTCAGTCCCTCTTTCCCTTCGAATCAATCTGTGTCTGTGCGCTCTGTGGCCTCTGGGCCGGCCTTTGTCTCTTTCCGGGAGCTGCGATGCTTGCTGGATGCCCGCCCTTTCCCCTCCCCTCCAATTCCATTGGATGTGGGGACTTGGTGGGCATTCCACCACGCATCGGCGCCACGCAATCTGTGCGCGGTGCGTGTGACGTCATCTTTGGGCGCCTCGCCACACGCACATATAGTCCATCTCAGCTGGCACGTGGAGACTCTCTCCGGCGGTTCGCCGGGCTGTCTCCAACTGTTGCCATGCTGGCGTGACGCTAGGGGGTAACCAATGGTCGTCCTGGTTTCATCCACTGATCCTCACTTCTTTACTAACCACTTTCAGCACGGCCTAGCCATGCATATCCAGACAAGCACCTTTCGGCCTGGCTTCTCCCATCCAGTGTTGTTGCAAGGTATGAGCACAGTGAACAGTCCTGTGCATGTTTTCCTCCAACTATTCAACCATCTTCTCACATCCTTTCCCAATCTTTCCTTTCCATGTCACATTTTTCCTTCTCCTTTTATTACCCATGGCTATGGGTAATACTTCATTTTCTACCACCTTACACTTTTATGATTACACTTGATTCATACAAGTAAATTTATATCCCATAAAATCCCAATCACGGCACAAAGACTTCACACTCAGGACACTTTGGGGGTATCGGGTGTTTGTTTCCCGGTTTCCCGCCGGTTTCCCTCTACAGTTCCCGGACGGGACTTCCCCTGGCCGACCCTTGGCACATGGTTTTGCACAGCCCCTCATATTGATTCATATGTGAGTATTGAGTAGGCATTAGTCATCATTTTTATTCATCTTTATTTTCCCCAGATGGCCAGTCATCTCATATCATGGGTTCTCTTTATTCCCTTTCTTTTAGAAATGGATGCATCGTGCTCCTGATGAGTGGGTATAAGCTCACGAAACGCGTCAAAATTATTTCTGATGCATCTAACATTACTTAAATTCAATGGTTTTTACCATGTTGTTTTATTCCAGACTGACTTCTTTATCCATTATGGGGAACTATATATGCAAAATCTTTTGTACCATGCAATGTACTGCTATACAATGTTATTAGTATTATGAACTTTTTAATTACTTTTTTTTTTATTATTTATTCTTTATTGGAAAATTATTCAACATGTAATTACATACATACACCCACATTGCTGTGGTTATAAAAAATTCCCATACAAAAATAACTTTACATATTTCCTCATTTTCCCTTTTATCTTTTTCCCTCCCTATCTTCTACCCCCTCCCCCCTCCCCGATCTGTCCCCTTCCTATCTTACTTTATTTTATTCCTCATCTTTTCCCATCATTCCCTGTACATATTTATCTGACAATTTAAAAAATTTCCATTTTTCCCATGTAGTTCTGTAATTTTCTCCTTTTCCCTGCTCTCCCTGGCTAAGATATTCCATTTCCGAGATATACTCTACCCGTTGTATCCATTCCTTAATAGTCGGTTTTTTTGTAGATATCCAATTTCTTGGAATTAACCCCTTTGCCGCGTTAAGTAATGGTGGGACTAATGTTTTCGGATATTGCTTTTTTGTTTAATTTGTTCCATGAAATAGGCATGTCCAAGCGTTTTGTAATATTTTTTCCCCTGTAAATACTTCTATATAGTCCAGAATCTCTGTCCAGTACTCCTTTATAATTGGGCATTCCCACCACATATGCATCGTTGTTCCCACCTGCTTACAACCCCTCACACAAAGTGGGGAGTTATTAGGATGTATTTTATTCATTCTCTCTGGCGTCAAATGCCAGCGTACCATGCTCTTATAATTTGCTTCTATTGTGGTTATGTCCGATGCATAACTATACACTGCCTCAATAATTTGCTTCTCTTCTATTTCTCTACCCAGATCTTGCCCCCATTTTTCTATAAAGGGTAATGGTCCTTTTGTTTCTAGTTCGGTTAGGATTTTGTATACCTGTGAAATGCCATGTCTCAGGGGCTTTTTACTACATATCTTTTCCAGTGGAGTTAGTGTTTTTTCATTTCTAATTGGTTGTGGGATAGTGCTTACTAAGTGTGTTAATTAAGTGTATTCCCAATCACTCAGCTGACTCCATCCCTGACTCGTGATTAAATCTTGTTTTGTTTTTATCTTACCTAATGCGGTTATATCTTTTAATTGTGCAGTTCCCATTAGTTTTCCTAATCGTGTCCCATTACCTGGCATAAAGAACGTCGTGCCTGTTAATGAAATTAATGGAGAGTTATATTTCCACTTTTCGTATCGGTGCATTGTGTCCCAAATTTTAAATACCTTTCTTGTTATATTATGTGTATCTATGCCTAGTGCTCTAAATTTTGGTGGTATCCATATATTATTATGTAAATGTGTCATACTTAACGTGTTTTCTATTTGTGCCCATTTCTTTTTTGTTTGTGGATTTGCCCATTCTGCTAATCTGGCTAGAATTATCGCTTTATGGTATCTTTTTATATCCGGTAAAGCCATACCCCCATTTTTTTTCCCGCGGGTCAATAATGAATATTTTATTCTGGCCTTTTTACCCTGCCATATGTATTTCAAAATCATAGATTTGATTGCCTTAAAGAATGGTTGGGGTATGTCTATTGGAAGCATCTGCAAACTGTATGTTACTTTCGGGAGGATCATCATTTTTTTTTTTTTTTTTTAAAGGGTAAATTTTATTCCTTTTTTTTTCGAAAAAAATAATAAATTACACAGGTTACATTCCACAAAGTATAATCAGTACATAGGAAATTATTTCTCAGACATCAAAACAGCAACCAATACTTATAATATAAGAAACATATAGCTAATACACCTAACAGATAGATATTGGTTAATCATCAGTACACAGGGCCAACCCCCCCTAACTCCCTGTACATACCCCTACATATGCTCATATAGCGAAGGAATATGCAAACATTAGCATACAAAAAAAAAAAAAAGGGAGGGAGAACCAAAACAAAACAAAACAAAACAGAATCATAACATAACATGGGGGGGACCCAAGACCATAAGTACATCTTGACATATATTTTTCCCACCTTTAGAGGCCAAACTGTATGAGCGATATTCCCACGTCACCACCCATCCTGTCCCACCGAAGATGATCACGATCCCCTTAGGGTCTGTCCAGACCCTCTCACACCTCTATCTCTCCTGACACCGAATTGATCCATCCAGCCCATACTTTATTAAATTTTTTCGGACAGCCCCTGGAAATGTAAGTTAACTTATATTTTGGGAGGGCTCCATTAACTAAGTCAATCCAACATTGGAGCGACGGAGGCCTAACATCCTTCCACTTCAAAGCCAGTGCCTTCTTAGCATGAAAGAAAAGTGTTCTCAAAAGAGTCTTTTTAGAGTCTGACAATTCCTCCTCCCCAAAGACACCCAATATACATCTGGCCGGGTCACAGATATTCGGGAGAGCCAGTCTTTCTTCCAGGAATGACATAACACTCGACCAGAAGCCCCCTCACCTGCGGACATAGCCACACCATATGAAAGAAGTCACCTATCTCCGCCCTACATCTGTTGCACTCAGGAGATTCCACCCTGCCCATCTTATGAAGCCGCTTCGGAGTGTAGTACACTCGGTGTAGGAAGTTAAATTGAATGACCTTATCTTTGGCCGAAATCACCGACGGCAATAAAGATGCGGTGACTGCAGCCCAAGATTCCTCAGTGAGAGCTGGGATATCACCTTTCCACTGCGCCTCCACCTTTTTCATCCTAGGGGATGAGGAAGTCATTAAAGAGAAATAATATCTCGATACTAGCTTTGAATGGTCTTTCTCAAGTAGCAGTTTTTCTAGCTCTGAGTTCTTCAGCTGAACCTCCCGCAAGCCAAATTGGGCCGCTACAGCATGACGCAGCTGAAGATATCTATAAAAGTAAGTGTTGGGGCATTTATATTCAATCTGAAGATCCCTGAATGTCCTAAAAGTCAGGTTCCTGAACAGTTGATGCAAATACTTGAGACCGTACTGAGCCCAGCACGCCCCATCAGGGATCTTACAGATCTCTGTTAGTTGAAATTAATACCACAAAGGTGCATTAGGAGATAGCGTTAGTGGGCCACCTCCCGTTCGTTTATTACATATGTGAAAAATTTTATAGGAAAGTTTAATAACTTCTGCACCTTGAGGCGGGTACAGGCCATTCCTGTAAAGTACATTAATTAGTGCCTCAAACGAATGCATCAAGGCCGCCTGAGTTTCCACCGAAGCCACCTCCATCTCAGGGAAAAACCACCAATGGATATGCCTCAATTGTGCTGCCAAGTAGTAGCACTGTAGATTTGGTAATGCCAGTCCACCGCTCTGGACCGGTAAAAACAGAGTATCCAAGGATACCCGTGGTGGCTTATTGTCCCAGAGGAAGAAGACCAGGATGGAGTTGATTTCCGTGAACAATTTTTTTGGGACGTATATCGGTGCATGCCACAGCACATACAGAAATCTAGGTAGGTAGATCATTTTAAATAAATTAATACGACCTAGGAGGCTGAGGGGCAGCTTGGACCAGGTCTGTAAGTTATCCTTCAGGCGCACCATCATTGGGCGTAAGTTATTTTTGATATACACTTTCAATGGCAGCTGCACCTCCACCCCCAGGTACCGGAATTTGGAAACGACTTTCAGAGGGACTTCCTCTGGGAGATTCGGGGTATAGTCAGAGTCGAGAGGGAAAATCACTGACTTATCCCAGTTGACTTTAAAACCAGAATATCTACCGAACCTCTCAATCCTAGTTAATGCTGCGTTCAGGGAATCCTCCGCCTCCGCCAGGTACAACAGCATATCATCTGCATATAAGGAGGTTTTTTCCTCCTTAGAGTTTATCCAACAGCCCTTTACTTCTACATCTCCCCTCAGCTGGACCGCCAATGGCTCTATAGCCAGAGCAAACAACAGGGGAGACAGCGGACACCCCTGCCGAGTGCCCCTAGCTATCTCAAAGGTCTCCATCACAGTGTTGTTAACCCTTATTCGTGCTAGTGGTCTAGAGTACAACAACTTTACCCAGTCAATAAATTTAGGTCCGAAGCCGAATCTTTCAAGGACTGCCCACAAGTAGGGCCACTCAATAGAGTCGAAGGCTTTATGGGCGTCTAACGACACCACAATCCGGGTATCTGGAACGGGACCTACAGATTGTAGTACCGTAAAGAGTCTCCTCAGGTTTATAGCCGTGGATCTTGTTGGGATGAAGCCTGTCTGGTCAGGGTGGACAATAGTCCCTATCACTCCATTCAAACGCTGGGCTAGAAGTTTGGCTAAAATTTTGGCATCAACGTTAATGAGGGAAATGGGCCTATAGGACTCACACTGCTCATGGTCCTTATGGGGCTTCGGGATCAGCACAATCAATGCCTCCCGCATTGAGTCAGGAAGTATCCCCTCGTTCATGGCGTCTTTATATACCTCCAACAGAGTGGATGCCATAAACTCCTTATAAGTAGTATACCACTCAGCAGGGTACCCATCTAACCCAGGGGTTTTGTTTGGATTCATAGAGAGCATTGCAGACAGGACTTCATCAGTACTGAAAGGAAGGTCCAAGTCTTCTGCCACCTCTCTTGACAATACCTTCAGAGGGACTGGCTGTCACGTACCTGAAGGGAGACTGAAGTGACGAGGTCGGCCTCTCTTGTATCTCCGGCCCTGGTCCCGCTGAAGGTGGAACAGAAGGAACCGAGGGACAGGAGGAACACGAGCGCCTGCAGATGTAGGCCCTGAAACTAGTAGCAGGGGGTGCGAGCCTGGATGAGCTGGAGGACCATCGGATCACGGAAGGTCGCTGTGCATCAAGGATCATCCGGGGTTAAAGAGGCACTCCGCTGGAACAGTGGCACTGGAACTTCAGAGGGTGTTGGGTTCCAGGAAGACTTGCAGCAGGAAGTCGCTGAGAGTCGCAAGACTGAAGTCGCAGACACTCGGAGGACGGTGCGGGACCACACGGGAAGCAGATGCAAGTCACAAGGGTAGCCGGGTCAGATAACAGGCAGGCAGCGAGGTACAAGGCAGCAGGCAGAAGCAGGGTCAAATGGGTAGCCAGGATCAGGAACCGGTAATCAGACAAGAAGCAGAGTCCAGAAGCAGGGTCAAGGCAAGCCAGGTTCAGCAACGGGTATCAAGCAGGATAACAACAGAGTTCAGGGTATCAGAAAACAGCTGAAGACCAGTCAGCAAGGGTCTGGGGTCAGGACACTTCCTTAAATAGGCTGTCTGGCGCCAATTGGCGCTAGGAGCGCGCTCCTGCGCGTGCACACAATCCGTTGTGCATGCGCATTGGCGCACGCACATGCGCATTGGATGAAAAAGGGATGGTTTTCTTACATTGCCCCCCCCTTACGGGCAGCCTCCGGATGCCCACCAGGGAACTCTTCTCCGGGAGAAGGTGAAGATAGGCCCGAATTAACTGTGGAGCATGTACATTGGAGGAAGGTTCCCATGAGTTGTCTTCAGGGCCATAGCCCTTCCACTTGATTAAAAACTGGGTTTGACCTCTTCTCTTCCTGCAATCCAAAACAGCTTCAACCACAAATTCCTCGTTTCCTTCAACAAGTAATGGAGCAGGAGTTTCGGGTTCACGATCAGGGAAGGGGTTAGCCATGGATCGTTTTAAGAGGGAGACGTGAAACACCGGGTGAATCCTCAAACTCACCGGCAGGCTAAGCTCGAAGGCAACAGCATTGATCCTCTTCTTTACTGGAAATGGGCCAATGTACCTTGGTCCTAATTTTTTAGAGGGACAAGCCAACTTCAGGTTCGCAGTAGAAAGCCACACTTTATCCCCTGGTTGAAGGTCTAGGTTACCCCTTCTCCTCCGATCATAGAATTTCTTGTTATTCTCCTGGGACTTGGTGATGGTTTCCTGCAAGAGCTGGTTGTTGGACCTCCAGAACTCCAGACGATCCTGTACTGCCAGGACTGAAGATTCCCGGGGAATACCAGGCAAGAAGGATGGGTGAAATCCCTAATTTGCGAAAAAGGGAGTTTGTTTGATTGCAGCATGTATAGAGTTATTGTATGCAAATTCTGCTAACGGTAAAAGAGGGACCCAGTCATCTTGTGCAAATGAAGAAAAACAACGCAGATACTGTTCCAGGGTCTGGTTTGTCCTCTCTGTTTGACCATTAGTCTGCGGATGGTAAGCAGAAGACAAACAGTGTTTAATGCCCAGGGCTTCACATAAGGATCTCCAAAATCGGGATGTAAATTGTACCCCACGGTCAGAGGTGATGCTAGTAGGGATACCATGTAGGCGTACAATTTCCTTGATAAAAGAAGAAGCAGTCTCTGCAGCGGAAGGGGTACCTTTCAGGGGCACAAAGTGGGCCATCTTAGATAATCGATCCACAATCACAAAAATGGTGGTGAACCCTTCGGATGGAGGTAATTCGACAATAAAGTCCATAGTGATCATGGTCCATAATTTATCAGGAACAGGAAGGGGTTCCAATAGGCCCCAATTCTTGGCTTTATCAGACTTATTTCGAAGACAGGTTGTGCAGGATTTAATATAGTCCTTGCAGTTTTGTACCAGGTTGGGCCACCAGAAGGAGCGAAGAACCAGATTTGAAGTTTTATGAGCTCCGAAGTGCCCTGCCAAGGGGTGGTCATGGCACATGTAAAGAACTGCCGTCCGTAAGTGTTCAGGAACAAAGATCTGCTCACCATGAAAATAGAGACCCTCTTTCAACTGAAGGTGGAGTTCCCGGGATGGAGGATGGTTCTGGACTGCTGATTTGATTTGAGGGATGAGATCGATCTGTAACAAAAGAAAGTTCTTAGCCGGTAAAATAGTGTCAGGTTCAGGGGGAGCCTCCGTGTCCTGGAACATACGGGAGAGGGCGTCAGGCTTCCCGTTCTTAGATCCGGGCCGATAGGTAATGTGGAAGCAGAATCTTGCGAAGAAGAGGGCCCATCTAGCCTGGCGGGGTCTTAGTCTCTTGGCTGCTCTTAAATATTCAAGGTTCTTGTGATCGGTGAACACGAGAATGGGATGGGCCGCTCCTTCAAGAAGATATCGCCATTCTTCCAAGGCAGATTTGATAGCAAGTAATTCCCAATCACCAACATCATAGTTCCTTTCTGAGGTACTTAGTTTTCTGGAAAAGAAGGCAACAGGGTGAAGTAGGGACTTTGTCCCCTGTCGTTGGGATAGAATAGCTCCCGCGGCAATTTCAGAGGCATCGACCTCGAGAACATAGGGCAAGGTAGGGTCAGGGTGTCTCAGAATGGGTGCAGATGTGAAAAGGCCCTTCAGTTTTTCAAAAGCAGCTTGAGCTTCAAAAGTCCATGTGAAGGTTGTGCGTAGTCTGGTTAATTGCGTAATAGGGGAGATGATACCTGAAAAGTTCTTGATGAATTTCCTATAAAAGTTGGAGAATCCCACAAACCGTTGTACAGATTTCTTATCAGTCGGTGCTGGCCAGTCAAGTACTGCAGATACCTTCTGTGGATCCATAGCAATCCCATCTGCGGAGATAATGAGACCCAGGAACTGAATGGTAAACTTCTCGAACTCGCACTTTTCTGCTTTGGCATAGAGATGGTGTTTCCTTAGTCTGTCTAGTACTTTCCTAACATGGATCCGATGAGCCTCAAGGGAAGTTGAGAAAATTAAGATGTCGTCTAAGTAGACGATGGTGAACACATCAAGAAAGTCCCGAAATACATCGTTCACAAAATGCTGGAAGGTAGCTGGCGCATTACAGAGTCCAAAGGGCATCACCAGGTATTCAAAGTGCCCAAAACGAGACCTAAAGGCTGTCTTCTACTCATCCCCGTCTCTGATTCTGATCAGGTTGTATGCTCCTCTTAAATCTAATTTGGAGAAAACACGTGCTTCGCGCAGTCTTTGAAACAATTCAGGGATGAGTGGTAAGGGGTAACGATTTTTAATGGTTACTTTATTTAAGTCTCGATAGTCAACACAAGGCCAGAGTGTGTGATCTTTCTTTTCAACAAAGAATATCCCTGCTCCGGCAGGGGAAGACGAAGACCGGATAAAACCCTTTTCAAGGTCTTCATCAATGTACTTCCGTAGTTCTTCAAGTTCAAGTTCAGAGAGGGGGTAGATTCTGCCAAAGGGAATTTCAGCGCCAGGTAAAAGTTCGATAGGACAATCGTACGGTCTGTGAGGGGGAAGAGTGTCGGCATTTTTCTTATTGAAAACATCTAGGTATTCATGATAGACAGAGGGCACAAGTTTAGCAGTCTCAGAGTCCACATTGATGCAGAGGAATGATTCTTCAGAATTGGGTGTAGGAAGAAGATAGTGTTCCTTGCAGTAATTAGAAGAAAAAGACACTTCCCCAGAGGACCAATTGATGAGGGGATTATGTGCTCTTAACCAAGGTTGCCCAAGGATGACAGGAAAAAGCGGAGATGTGATGACATCAAGACGTAGAAGTTCCCGATGCCCAGAAGCAGTAGAACAGGGAATAGGTACAGTCTCTAGAGTGACGGGTCAAGACTTAATACCTGAACCATCCGCTAGGTGGACCGAGAAGCTGTTTTTCTTGGCACACAAGGGCAGTTCATGCATGGTTGTAAAGGAAGAGTCCACAAAACAGCTACAGGCCCCAGAGTCCACGATGGCGGAGACTGTGAGAGTTTTTCCTGCAAACTGAAGAGAGATTGGCAATGAAGTGTGGTTCTGACCCGGATTTAGAGAGGCAACCATATGTGACAGAGGTGAGGGTCTCTTACGGTGTCTTTGGGGACAAGACCGAAGAAAATGTCCTTCATCACCACAGTAAAGGCAGAGTTTATTATGATAGCGATGAGATCATTCCTGTTGGGACAGAGGAGACCTCGGAAAACTGGCGTGTGAACCCTCCTTGGTGTGTTCAGGCATAGCTGTGGAGGAGGCCGGTAAAGGGATCTCAGAGTAAACAGGCAACAGATGGAGATTCCTGGCTTTCTCAGACTGTCTCTCCCGGAGGCGGCGATCAATCTGTATACTGAGATGAATCAGGTCATTTATAGAAGCGGGTATGCCCACCCTGGCAAGTTTATCCTTAATAGCTTCCGACAAGCCGAGACGAAAGTGGAAACGTAAGGCTGAGTTATCCCATTTGGTATCAGCGCTCCACAACCGAAAGTCCGATACATAATCCTCAACGGCTCAGGATCCCTGTTGCAGGTAGCTCAGAGTAGTTTCAGCCGTCTGCTGTTGGAAGGGGTCAGCATATAGTTGAGCCATGGCGGTGAAAAAGGAACTTGCAGACATTAGGACAGGATCACGTTGCTCCCGAAGCTGGTGAGCCCAAGCCTGGGGTTCTTCCAGCAGTAAAGAGATGATGAATCCCACCTTAACTTCTTCAGTAGAAAAGGTGCGGGGTAGTAAAGAAAAGTAAAGTTCACAGGCATTCTGAAAAGTCCTGAATCTTTTACGGTCTCCAGAAAAACGCTCAGGTAGAGGAACTCTGGGCTCAGGAGAACAGGGAAGCTCAACAGGAGTATAAGTCATGGTTTGAGCAGCAGAATCCTTAACTCTTGAACCCTCAGAGGTGGAAGCCAGACTGGGTTCAGGCTGTAGTTGGTTGTGGAGTTGAACCAAGTCCATGTGTAACCCTTGCACCGCATGAGAGAGTGCGGTAACAGTCCTGCAGAGGGTAAGCGAAAGAGAGACCTCCCTTTCAGACTCAATCATTGGCTGACTGGTACTGTCATGTACCTGAAGGGAGACCGAAGTGACGAGGTCGGCCTCTCTTGTATCTCCGGCCCTGGTCCCGCTGAAGGTGGAACAGAAGGAACCGAGGGACAGGAGGAACACGAGCGCCTGCAGATGTAGGCCCTGAAACTAGTAGCAGGGGGTGCGAGCCTGGATGAGCTGGAGGACCATCGGATCACGGAAGGTCGCTGTGCATCAAGGATCATCCGGGGTTAAAGAGGCACTCCGCTGGAACAGTGGCACTGGAACTTCAGAGGGTGTTGGGTTCCAGGAAGACTTGCAGCAGGAAGTCGCTGAGAGTCGCAAGACTGAAGTCGCAGACACTCGGAGGACGGTGCGGGACCACACGGGAAGCAGATGCAAGTCACAAGGGTAGCCGGGTCAGATAACAGGCAGGCAGCGAGGTACAAGGCAGCAGGCAGAAGCAGGGTCAAATGGGTAGCCAGGATCAGGAACCGGTAATCAGACAAGAAGCAGAGTCCAGAAGCAGGGTCAAGGCAAGCCAGGTTCAGCAACGGGTATCAAGAAGGATAACAACAGAGTTCAGGGTATCAGGAAACAGCTGAAGACCAGTCAGCAAGGGTCTGGGGTCAGGGCACTTCCTTAAATAGGCTGTCTGGTGCCAATTGGCGCTAGGAGCGCGCTCCTTTGCGTGCACGCAATCCGTTGCGCACGCGCATTGGCGCACGCACATGCGCATTGGATGAAAAACGGATGGTTTTCTTACACTGGCGCTAGAAACTGACAGACCTCCTCCTCTCGATAATCCACCCTAGTCTTATAAAGGTCGGAGTAGAACTCCAGAAAAGCATCAGCCATATCCTTATGCTCGGTACATAGAAGGCGACTTTTGTTATATATCCTAGGGATAGAGGCCGAAGCCTGTTGCGAGTGAGCCAAATATGCCAAAAATTTGCTATTTTTGTCACCGAACTCAAGGATACGTTGTGATTGATATAACAGCTTCTTCTGGGTTTTCTCCACTACCACCAGATCCAGCTGCCTGGCCTTATCTCTCCATTCCCTGAAGTTGCGTGGAGTAGGATTAGCAATATACTCCACCTCCGCCTCCGTAGCAACTTGTTCACAGTCCTTCACCTTCCATTCCCTATCATCTCTAAATTGTTTAATTAGCCCCGAGATAGATCCCCGAAGGGCGGCCTTAAATGCATCCCAGGTAGTCCTAAGCGCTACCTTCCCTCTATTTTCCAACCAAAACTGAGATATTTCCTTGGCGGTTGCCCGTTCAAAACACTCTTCCTCCAGCCACTTGGGGCTCAGTCTCCAAGGCCTAGGACCCTGAGATCTACCCATGGTGACCGATACCAGCAAGGGGGAGTGATCTGAAATAGCCCTTGGTAGGTATCGCACATCAGCCACCCTCTGTAAGACCTCCCCCGTTACAAAACACATATCCAATCTAGATAGAGTATTATATGTGGAGGAGAAGCATGAAAACTCCCTCACATCAGCGTGTTTCCAGGGCCACACCTCCACCAGACCATAGTGATCCGTGCAACCAGCCAATGGAGAAGCGCAGCCGGAGACCATTTCAAATCTATCCATATCAGGCGAAAGTACAGCATTAACATCACCCGCCATAATAATAGGCCCCCCTGCCACCAGGAGCACATTCGCCATTATCGTATCCCATAATGCAATAGTAAACGGCGGCAGGATATAAATTGCCACAAAAGTATGGGGGGTGTTATCTATATTAAGAATCACTATGACATATCTACCAAAGGGGTCAGTTACGATCTTTTCCAGGGTATAAATTAGTGACTTGGTTATTAATATAGACACTCCTCTAGCATAATTGGAGTATGTGGAGTGAAAGGCCCATTTCACAAACGCCTTCTGTAGGGCCATGACCCTAGAGCCCACCAAATGAGTTTCCTGAAGGAAAATGATTTGGGGTCTGTGCCTCTGAATATACTTAAAGACCAGTGCCCTCTTAACTTTTGAATTGAGACCTCTTACATTCCAGGAGAGGAGTTTGAAAGTACTAAGCTTGTCCGCCATTACGGGAGGCGATTACATTATGGGACCTGGTGAACCAGGACAATGGCGGAGGGATCCTCCCTGTCAATGAGAAATATACAGTGAACAAGAAATGGTACATAGTACAGAAAATGTCCTCAGGTGAAGGTGGAATAATGATAGCATGAGTCCCCAAAAATGAAAAAAAAATAAAATAAAAAAAAAGGAGGAAAAAACAAAAAAACAACAACTTAAGTTTGAAAAAATGACAACCAGGAAAAACAGTGTTCCTTTCTGTAGGACTGATGATCCAGAACATTGGACCATAAACTCCCCACCCCCCTCCCTGCCCGCAGTCCCCAACATTCTACAGGCTTTTTCCCCAAACATAAACATTAGTGTCACCCCAACAGGGGGAGCCCCTCCTTATCCAGCCGGATATTAAAGTCTCCTTAAGGGGGGTATATCTCCTGTGCCAGCCGGGCAGGAAGATTTTATGGGTAAGTACGTGATAGGTAACAGAGCATTAAAGGAACCGCACTGATTGTAGAACACAGATAAATAGTCTCACAGAACTGAATAACGACAGGATCAATCCGAACGGAGATGTTTAAACATGGAAGACAAAGTATCATCTCATAGGAAGAGTGTACCCGCTCAGTCTCCAACATTATGGCTTCAGTAGCCTTGGGGGATCCCCCCCAGGCCATGTAATTTACTTACATAACAGGGGAAAGGCAGCTGTCCTATCCAGATCCCAGGGACTCCAGCCAGTGATTAGCCTCCCTGGGTGACATGAAGAATTGTGCCTTGCCCTTATGAATGGCTGGGTATAGCATACTGTAAGGCAGGCTGCGTTCCCTCAGGCGCTGCTTCACACTTTGAAATGCTGCCCTCTGCTTCTGCGTGGCCGCAGAGAAATCAGGGAAGATGGATATGCGGGTGTTGTCAAACAGCAAATCAGGCATGGTGCGTGCTTTACGGAGGATTGTTTCCTTATCCCTGAAGTAGAGGAACCGGGCCAGCAGAGGTCTAGGATATCTACCCGGTGGAGGAGCCCTCAGGGGGACCCTATGCGCCCGTTCAATGGCAAACATGTGGGAGAATCTATCTGCGCCAAAGGTTTGCTGGAGCCAGGATAGTAGAAACTCCTCTGGGTTCTTTCCCTCTGCACCTTCTGGGAACCCCAGGAATCGGAGGTTGTTCCTCCTGAGCCTGTCCTCAATGTCCCCCAGCTTGGCCTCCTGGGACTTGTGGTCTGCCGCCATGTCTCTCACCTGGACCATCAAGGGGTGCACGTCATCTTCCACTGCACTAATGCGTTGCTCTGTCTGTGTGACCCTCTGCCTCACTTTGTGCACATCATCTTTAAGGAGAGCAAAGTCCACCCTGATGGTCTCTATCTGGTTAGTCAGCGCTGCATGGCAGCTTTTAATGGTGTCCATGACCTGCATTAGTGTCGGTTCACTCACCTGTGTACCGGAGCCACTCTCCTCCGGTTCCGATTGGGGAGAGGGCAGGGGATTCGCAAAGGGGTCTGTAGGTTCAGGCCAGTCCATCTCCCCCTCGGTACACCAGCGCCGGCAGAAGCAGACGGAGCACGCTGTTCCCCTGCAGAGCGTGCGCCATTTTGGGACGCCTCGTGTGCAAATCGCGCCAGCTTCTCTGCGGGCGTAGGGTCCACACTCGGTCCATATTTCACCATGGCTGGGGTCCCGATGTGTTCACCGAGCGGGTCCGGTATAGTGGCGGCGAAATTAGTAGGTCTGTGAGTTTGCAGGACAGTGCAGGATGATAGTGCGGTCGGAGCTCCAAGGAAAAGCTACCTCCCATACCGGAAGTTGGACACGCCCCTCAGGATCATCATTTTTAATATGTTGATCCTTCCTGTCCATCCGACAGGTCTCCTTGAAATGTCTTTTAATTCTGCTTTAATTTCATTTAATAGTGGAATAAAATTAGCAGGGTACAGTTTTTCTAGTGTTGTTGTTATTTTGATACCTAGGTATGTTAAAGTTTTTGTTTCCCATGTAAACGGGAATTTTTTCTGTAATAATCTTTCTTCCTTTTTATCTATTCCTAGGTTCAGGATTACTGTCTTTACTGGATTAATCTTAAAGTTTGCAAGTTCCCCATATTTTTTTATTTCCTTTACTACATTGGGGAGAGAAATCCTTGGTTTCGTTAAATATAAGAGTATGTCATCAGCGTATGCCGCCACTTTTTGTTCCTCTCTGCCCATTCCCACCCCTCCTATATCATGATTATTCCGTATGTTTTGCAACAGAGGTTCCATTGCTAATACATACAGGAGGGGTGAGAGCGGACACCCCTGTCTCGTTCCGTTACGCATCTCAAATACTGACGACACACTCCCATTTACCTTTACCCTGGCTGTCGGGTGGGTATATACGTTTTTAACCCATTTCAAGTATTTTGGTCCCAGGCCTACATGCCGGAGTGTGTCCATCATAAACCCCCAGTCGACTCTGTCGAACGCTTTTTCTGCGTCTATCGACATGAGTACGACTGGGGGTTTCTTCTCCTTTCTTTTCTGGATCAATAGGAGGGTTCTTATGGTGTTATCTCTGCCTTCTCTCCCAGCCACAAAGCCCACCTGATCTACATTAACCACTTGCCGCCCGCCCTATGGCGGATTGACGTCGGCAAAGTGGTTGTATAATCCTGACTGGACGTCATATGACGTCCGTCAGGATTCGGTGTTATTGCGCGCCCCCGGGGGCGCGCACTGCACCGATCGGTAATGCCGCTTGTCCCCCGGACACAGCGCATACCCGATCAGGGTAAACAGCCAATTTCATTGGCTGTTTACCATGTGATCGGCTGTGTCAAATCACAGCCGGTCACATGTCCAAACAAATAGGAGGCGCGCCTTATTCGCGCCGCCGGGAGCGCGCTGCGCGCCGATCGGGGATGGCGCGTGTCCCTCGGACATAGCCCATCCTCGATCAGGGTAAACTGCCAATAAAATTGGTTGTTTACCCACGTGATCGGCTGTGACCAATCACAGCCGGTCACAAGTATAAACAATGTGGCAGTTTCCAGGGATCTCTCCTTCTCTCTCTCACACACCGATTGTGTGAGGAGAGAGAAGGAGAGATCTGTGAGTCATTTTGATTTAGAAAAAATACTGTCTGCACTACACGTCCCCCCCACCCCCCCCCCCCCCCCAATAAAGAGAACCTGTCACAGCCCATCTGGACCTGTCACAGCCCATCTGGACCTGTCACAGCCCACCATCAGTACCATCTGGATCTGACAGCCCATCTGTCACACAGGCCACCAACGGTACCGCCATCGGTACCGCCATCAGTACCGCCATCGGTACCATCTGGATCTGTCACAGCCCATCTGTCACAGCCCGTCTGTCACAGCCCGTCTGTCACAGCCCGTCTGTCACAGCCCGTCTGTCACACAGGCCACCAACGGTACCGCCATCAGTACCGCCATCGGTACTGCCATCGGTACCGCCATCAGTACCATCTGGATCTGACAGCCCATCTGTCACAGCCCATCTGTCACACAGGCCACCAACGGTACCGCCATCAGTACCGCCATCAGTACCGCCATCGGTACCATCTGGATCTGTCACAGCCCATCTGTCACAGCCCATCTGTCACAGCCCGTCTGTCACACAGGCCACCAACAGTACCGCCATCAGTACCGCCATCGGTACTGCCATCGGTACCGCCATCGGTACCATCTGGATCTGTCACAGCCCATCTGTCACAGCCCGTCTGTCACAGCCCGTCTGTCACAGCCCGTCTGTCACAGCCCGTCTGTCACACAGGCCACCAACGGTACCGCCATCAGTACCGCCATCGGTACTGCCATCGGTACCGCCATCAGTACCATCTGGATCTGACAGCCCATCTGTCACAGCCCATCTGTCACACAGGCCACCAACGGTACCGCCATCAGTACCGCCATCGGTACCATCTGGATCTGTCACAGCCCATCTGTCACAGCCCATCTGTCACAGCCCATCTGTCACAGCCCGTCTGTCACACAGGCCACCAACAGTACCGCCATCAGTACCGCCATCGGTACTGCCATCGGTACCGCCATCGGTACCATCTGGATCTGACAGCCCATCTGTCACAGCCCATCTGTCACACAGGCCACCAACGGTACCGCCATCAGTACCACCAGGATCTGACAGCCCATCTGTCACACAGGTAGCCATCAGTACCGCCATCGGTACCGCTATCACTACCGCCGCACAGTCCCGCCATAAGTACCATCACACAGGTCATCAGTAACCTGTCATTACCCTCACACAGGCCTGCCATCAGTGAGCTGTCAGTAGCACCACCAGTACCGCCATGTCGCAAAGAATGTACACACCTGAGGAGGCATATAACATCCTTACCATGTCGGATGATGAGAGCAACGGGGAGCTCCCATTATCCGATTCTGGTTCGGAATACGAGCCAGTGGAGGGTAGTGGATCGGAGTCCGAGTCAGAGGAGGAAACCGCCCCTCCTAAAAGAGTAAGGAGATTAGGACCTAGATCAGAAGACCTGCCTACCACCAGCAGTGCCAGACCCCAGGAAGAGGAGCCGAATACCAGTACTGGAATTTCTCATCCAGCCCAAAGAATCCGGGCCCAGTCCTACCTTCCTGATGCCCTGGCAAACCCCTTATGGTTGCCTGCCAACTCAGGATCCGCTACAATCCCCCCTTTCACCGCACAGCCAGGTGTGCAGCCCAACACGGCAAATTTTTCCAAATTGGACTATTTTTATTTGTTTTTCCCCGAAGATTTGTTGCAGTACATGGTGAACCAAACAAATCTTTACGCAGAGCAATTTATTGCTGCCAACCCCAATTCGTCCTACGCCCATATGTTTAATTGGCGACGTCTCACACTAGAGGAATTTAAATTGTTTTTGGGCCTTAGTTTTAATATGGGGCTTACAAAGAAAAGTGAAATGCATGCCTACTGGTCCACCCGCCCCATCCACCACATGCCCATATTTTCTGCTGTCATGTCCAGGACACGGTACGATATGATAATGCGCTTTCTTCATTTTAATGACAATTCGCAGTGCCCTCCCCGAGATCACCCCAACCATGACAAATTATATAAGCTTCGCCCCTTAATAAATTATTTTTCCCAACGGTTTTCTGAAGTGTTTATCCCCGACAAAAATATTTGTGTAGACGAATCCCTTATCCACTTTACTGGCCGGCTGCAGTTCAAGCAGTACATCCCAAGTAAAAGAGCCAGGTACGGGGTAAAATTTAACAAATTGTGCGATCGAGCCACTGGATACGTGCACAAATTTCGTATTTACGAAGGCAAAGATTTCCAGCTCCAGCCCCGTGATTGCCCCACATATATAGGAACCAGTGGTAAAATTGTCTGGGACCTTGCATACCCCTTGTTCAAAAAAGGATACCACATTTATGTAGATAATTACTACAGCAGCTTGCCCCTTTTCCGTCACCTGTATCGTGAACAAACCCTGGCCTGCGGTACCTTCCGAAAAAATAGGAAGGGGTTCCCACAGAATTTGCTTTCAAAACAGCTACAAAAGGGGGAAGCCGCATTCATGAGGAATGAGGAGGTGTTGGCCATGAAGTGGCGGGACAAGAAGGATGTTCATATGATGTCTACAATCCACGATGACAACTTGGTGGAGATTCAGAGAAGACGTGGCCCCATAGTAAAGCCTGAATGTGTTCATGACTACAATATGTACATGGGGGGGGTGGATTTAAACGATCAGATGCTACAACCCTATTTATCAACCCGAAAGTCAAAATATTGGTATAAAAAAAGTAGCATTTCATCATTTTAACATGGCCCTGTTCAATTCATTTGTCTGCTATCAAAAATCACCCGAAAACCAACCCACCACCTACCTCAAATATTTTGAAGACATTGTCACTGCCCTGATTTACCAGCAAGGACCCGCCCCAGGAAGCATTCGCTCCGATAGTGTGAGTCGACTGCATGAGCGACATTTGCCCTATAGTATTCCCCCCGCAGAATCCGGAAGAAGACGCCAAAAGAGATGTCGTGTATGCTCAAGAGGAGGAGTTAGAAGAGATACAAGTTATCATTGTCCCGAATGTCCCTCCCAACCTGGCCTGTGTATCGGCGATTGCTTCAAAAATTATCACCGATCTATCAGATACTAGTTCCCCTTATTAGTAACAGACTGCCATTTCCCCCTTTCTAATACCTGTGCCTGCCTGCTACTGACCCTGGCCTGTTTACCGACAATGTCTTTGCCTGCCGTTTTAACACCTTTCTGACTTCCACGTGCACCAACCTCAGCCTGTTTACCGATGATGCCTCTGCCTGCCATATTAACACCTTTCTGACTTCCACGTGCACCAACCTCAGCCTGTTTACCGATGATGCCTCTGCCTGCCATTTTAACACCTTTCTGACTTCCACGTGCACCAACCTCAGCCTGTTTACCGACGATGCCTCTGCCTGCCATTTTAACACCTTTCTGACTTCCACGTGCACCAACCTCAGCCTGTTTACCGACGATGCCTCTGCCTGCCGTTTTAACCACGTTTCTGACTTCCACGTGTACCGACCTCGGCCTGTTAATCGACCATGTTTTTGCCTGCCACTTGGACTGATCTTTGCCCTTCTACTTTAGCACAGGGGTCTCACATATGTGAGGGGCTCCAGAATAGCGTTCTGAGTACAGAAAATCAGTTTTTGGTTTTCTGTGTTCCCAGAACAGGGTCTGGTTGCCCGGAGGCTTCAAAGAGATTTGGGTGGGAGAAGCCTCTACCCCTGTCCCCCTGGCTCTTAGCTTGATGGTCCTTCCTGCTGCCTGGACCAATACTTTGGCTGTGCTGACCATATCGATGCCTGTAATGACCCAGGACTTTATGGACTATGTTTCTTTCTGCTGCCTGGACCAATACTTTGGCTGTGTTGACCATTTCTCTGCCTGCTGCCTCTACTGACTATGGACAGTGTTTCTGCCTGGACATCTCTGCCTGCTGCCTGGACCTGTGCTTTGGCTGTGCGGTGTCTCTGCCTGTCTATTCCTGCCTGCTGCCTGGACCGATGCTCTCCTCTGTGGACCACTGCACTACTAAAACCACAGGTAATCTTTTGTTATTTTGTATGTACCTGCTATGTGTTAGAAATATGAAGGGCCTTCAAAAATGTGATTGGTAGTCAGAAAATTATATGTGTAATTTTATGCTGCTAGAATGCCTGGAGGTGCTATTTGGATGTTGGGCCTCTGTATATGGCCAGACTGTGTAAAAGTCTCACACATGTGGTATTGTTCTACTCAGGAGGAGTAGCAGAATGTATTTTGGGGTGTAATTTTTGCTATGCACATGCTATGTGTTGGAAATATTTTATAAATGGACAACTTTGTGTAAAAAAAATACGTGTTCATTTTTTTCCCACGTTTTCCGAAAACTTCTGGAAAAAAATGAACCGTTCAAAAGGCTCATTATGCCTCATAGATTATACGTTGGGGTGTTAGCTTTCCAAAATGGGGTCATTTTGTGGATGTTTCCATTGTCCTGGTGCTCCAGGGCCTTCAAAATTGAGATAGGTCATCATGAAATTATATGTGTAATTTTTCTCCTAAAATGCCTGGAGGGGCTACTTGGATGTTGGGCCTCTGTATGTGGCCAGGCTGTGTAAAAGTCTCACACATGTGGTATCGCCATACTCAGGAGGAGTAGCAGAATGTATTTTTGGGTGTAGTTGCAAGTATGCATATGCTGTTTTCAAGAAATAACCTATCAATACAATAAGTTTGTGTAAAAAAAAAAAAAAAATCTTAATTTTCCCAAGAATTGTGGGGAAAAATTACAACTTCAAAAAACTCACCATGCATCTTACTAAATACCTTGAACTGTCTACTTTCCAAAAAGGGGACATTTTGGGGGTATTTGTACTTTCCTGGATTGTTATTGTATCAAGAAATGAGATAGGCCTTCAGTACATCAGGTGTGATCAGATGTGATCAATTTTCAGTGATTTGCACCCTAACTTGTAGACTCTATAACTTTCACACAGACTAAATAATATCCACTAATTTGGGTTATTTTTACCAAAGATATGTAGCAGTATAAATATTGGCCCAAATTTATGAAGAAAAATTACTTCTTTGCAAAATTTTACAATAGAAACAAAAAAAAAGTGGTTTTTTTTCAAAATTTTAGCTCTTTTTCCGCTTACATCGCAAAAAATAAAAAACCCAGCAGTGATTAAACACCACCAAAAGAAAGCTCTATTTGTGAGAAAAAAATTATAAAAAATTTGTTTGGATACAGTGTAGCATGACTGAGTAATTGTCAATCAAAGCGTGAGAGCACTGAAAGCTGAAAATTGGTCTGGGCGGGAAGGTGTTTAAGTGCCCTGTATGGAAGTGGTTAATTAGTTCCGGCATTAACGTTTTTAATCTCGTTGCCAATATTTTTGCGTATAACTTGATGTCTGTATTCAATAACGCTATGGGCCGATAGTTGGAGCATATTGTTCCGTCTTTTCCCATTTTTGGTATAATAGTAATATTGGCAAGGAGAGATTATTTTCATATTTCTAAGTCTCTTCCCAATCTATTAAAATAATTACATAATTCTGGGACCAACTGATCTTTAAACTTCTTATAATATTTAATCTGAAACCCATCCGGCCCTGGACTTTTCCCCCCTGGTGTTTCTTGGAGAGCTTTATTTATTTCGTCCTGTGTGGTTGGTTTTTCTAGGAGCTCTGCACTTTCTGATGTTATCTTTGGTAAGCTAGATTTTTCCAAGTATTCCTGTATTTTACATTTCCTGTTTTCTTTTTCGTACATCACGGGACACAGAGCGACTCAGTCATTACTAATGGGTTATATAGATTACCTTCAGGTGCTGGCACTGGCCACTTCCAAACCGGAAGTACCCTCCCCTATATAAGCCCCTCCCATCCGGGAGCACCTCAGTTTTTTGCCAGTGTCTAAGGTGTTGGCCAAAGAGTAACATGTGTTTTCACTGGGCTTGCGTACAGGTTCTTTTGGGCCTTAGTAAGCTGTTCCGGATCCCACCAAAAAAGCTTCATAGCTAAACGGTCGGTACCCGGGCCTTGCAGCGGAAGAGCAAGGTTTTGCCTGTAATGCCTCTCTTAGGAGGGCTGGACCCTGGGATCCAGAGCTCTGGTCATACCCACGACCAAGATGTTGTCTGTGCAGGGTGCTATACAGGTCCAGGGGAGTGGAATCCTTGGGAACCCGGTCCCTGAAGGTTTAATTACAATGCCTGCCGTGATAGGTGAAGTTTGGGCTTCTGTGGACCAAACAGAGTCCTGCGGCGGGGATCAGGTAAGTGGGGGCCCCCAGGAACTTGGTTCTATTGGGGGACCCCCAAGCCTAATTTGTCTTTCTGTCTGTTACCTAACGGTATTCCCGCTAATATCTGTGTATGCCTGTAACTACTGAAAATGTAAAATTTTAATAGTAGTCAAGAAAAAAAAAAAAAAGAGGACCGCGGTACCTGTGTTAAACCACTAGAGGCCGCTGTGGTCCATTTTTCTTGTCATGTGGATCTTTGGTTTTCTCAAGTCAAAAGATCCAGGCAGTTGGTAAGTTTCTCTGTGGGAATCCACTTCCTCTGCCCTGTTGCTGCGCTCATCCACCGCACAGGCCCTCCGGCAAAAAGGGCCCTGGCTCCTAGTCCCTGTTTGGTTTCGAAAAGGGCGCCAATGGCGCACGGGCGCGCGCGCGGGCGCGTGCACGCGCCTCCTATGAAAAAAAGGGGCGGGGCGGGTGGATGACGCTCGATGCGCGCCACGGCGCTTCTGCGCATGTGCAGGCGTCCCAGCTTGTATAAAGACACAGTACAAGTGTCAGCTGGATGCAAACAGAGCTAGCAACAAACAGTGGCACACAGAGGCGGTTGATGCAGGCATCCCCATAGAAAGGCACTTTAGTGGACACCAGCTGGTATATAGCAGCAACTTTGTTAGACTATTACCAGCAAAATTGGTGTATGACGACGGGAATACCTCAGCTTTGTGCATAAAAGAATATGTCGTCCAGACGCTCCGGAAATAGATCTTCCAGGAAGCCAAAGGGGTCTCCATCGGGCTCTGAGGATATTGGGCATGCTTGTACTGCACCAATCTCCCCTGAGAATTCAGAGGTCAGTAGCCGTAGAAACCCCGCAGGAGTGCCTGGTGCTGCGGCTGTCCCCAGTCCACCTGCTCCTGTATATATAACAGAGGAGGTTTTATCCTCAACTCTGGGAGGATTGGAAGAGAGATTAACAGCATTGATCGCTGCTTCCCTGTCACAGGGAAAGCACGTCCGATCTCCCTCTCCTCCTTCAGAGTGCCTGTTAGTGGAGGAACAGCCCCACACAGGGATCGACCTACCTGAAGGGGATCAGGATGAGGTTGATTCAGTTATGGAGGAATCAACAGTGGAAGAACCTTTCTCAGCATCTCAGGCTGAAAGATTATGGGTTCAGTCTCTGACTAACATGGTCCGATCAGCATTTAAAATGCCTCTGGCGGAACCACCATCCACTACGGTTTCCTCGCTGGGGTCGCTAAAAGCTCCCCAGGCTGTCTGTTCCTTCCCAATCCACCCTTTATTAGAAGGGCTTATTTACCAGGATTGGGAGCATCCTGATAAAATATTTGCTCCCCCCAAGAGATTTCCGGTGATCTATCCCATGGAGGATAAGTTCATAAAAAAATGGAGGGTCCCTACAGTGGACGCAGCCATCTCTTCTGTGAACAAATCACTGACATGTCCAGTAGATAATGTTCCAATGTTCAAAGACCCAATAGATAAAAAATTGGAGTCTTTACTAAAATCTGCTTTCTCTACAGCAAGCATGGTGACACAACCTGCGGTAGCAGTGATTGGAGTCTGCCAGGCAGTGAAAGATCAGTTGAAACAAGTCTTAAGGGACTTACCAGATCAGCAGGCTCTTGCCCTAGCTGACCTGCCTAGAGCCTTGTGTTTTGCGGTGGACGCCATAAAGGATACAATCCAACAGGCCTCCCGCTTTACGCTGTCTATAGTACATATGCGTAGGCTTCTGTGGCTCAAAAACTGGTCTGCTGAAGCTCCCTGTAAGAAACTGCTGGTTAGCTTCCCATTTCATGGAGAACGCTTATTTGGATAAGATCTGGACAAATATATCCAGAAAATTTCTGCTGGTAAAAGTTCACTCTTACCGGTTAAGAACAAGAGTAGAAGTCCTTCTTTTAAGAGGCCTACTTCTCCAGTCCCGGGCACATCGGCTGTGAAGCAGTTCCGACGGCCTCCGCGGTCAAATTCAGGGGGCAGAAATCAGGGACAATCACAGGGTAACAAGAAGCCCTGGATCAAGAGAGGTACAAAACCTCCCCCCAAGTCATGAAGCGTTGCCCCCACTCAATCGGGTGGGGGGAAGGCTTCAGTTGTTCACAGAGACCTGGCGGGACACCATCAGAGACAGATGGGTGCTCTCCGCAGTAAGTCTGGGATACAAGCTGGAGTTAAAAGGCACTCCTCCTGCCCAATTTATGAGGTCAAACGTGCCAAGAGATCCCCAGAAGAGAGGATCCATCCTTCTGGCACTAGAACAACTATTGCTCCAAGGTGTAATCATGAAGGTTCCCCTGGAAGAAAGCGGATTCGGGTTTTACTCGAACCTTTTCACAGTCCCCAAACCAAATGGGGACGTGAGGCCCATATTAAATCTAAAAGGGCTAAACAAGTTCCTAAATATCAGGACTTTTCGGATGGAGTTGATCCGATCGGTGGCCACCGCCCTACAAGGGCAGGAATGGTTAGCCTCGATCGACATAAGGGATGCTTATCTGCATATTCCCATCTTTCCGGCCCACCAGAAATTTCTACGCTTTGCAGTAGAAGGGCGCCATTTTCAGTTCAGAGCCTTACCTTTCGGTCTGGCCACAGCACCACGAGTGTTCACAAAAATTCTGGCCCCATTATTGGCCAATCTAAGAACACAAGGTGTAACGATAATGGCATATCTAGACGACCTGCTACTAATAGACCACTCAGTGGAAAAGCTGGAAGTAGCTATTCACAAGACAATCAAGTATCTGGAATATCACGGTTGGATTATCAACCGGGACAAGTCAGCTCTAAGACCAGTCAAAAGTCTAGAATACTTAGGGCTAAGGCTGGATTCAAATCAGAGAAAGATTTTCTTACCTCCAGAGAAGGTGTCGTCTTTAAAAGATTTGACCCACTTAGTGGGTACAAAAAGAAAACCATCCATACGCCTCTGCATGAGGCTGCTGGGAAAAATGGTGGCTTCATTCGAAGCGGTACCCTACGGTCAATTCCATTCAAGGAATTTGCAAAGGGCCATACTGTCAGCCTGGAACAAAAAAGTTCAGGCTTTAGACTTACCAATGTCCCTGTCCCCTTCCGTTCGCAAGAGCCTCCATTGGTGGTTGGTGCCCCAGAATCTGGAAAAAGGGAAACCCTTCAGTCCGGTTTCTTGGAAGGTAGTCACTACAGATGCCAGCCTCATAGGCTGGGGGGCAGTACTGGAGCAATGGTCTCTCCAGGGCAAGTGGTCAGAAGCAGAAAAGGCCAAAAGAAAAAGTATCCAGGCAGATCTATTATAGGATCTGGAAGGCGTACATCGCTTGGTGTAAGGGCCAAGAAATGGCATCCACGTAAGTACGTGATAGGGAGGATTTTGGACTTCCTACAGTGGGCTGTAGATAGGAAGCTGGCCTTGAGTACTATCAAGGGTCAGATTTCGGCCTTGTCAATATTTTTTCAAAGGCCCTTGGCTTCGCATTCACTAGTCAAAGCTTTCATACAAGGAGTGATGCGTATTAGCCCTCCGGTTAGTATTCCCATATGTCCTTGGGACTTAAACCTGGTTCTGTCGGTTCTACAGAAACAACCGTTTGAACCATTGCAACACATTTCCTTGGTTCTTCTCACCAGGAAATTGATTTTCTTAGTAGCCGTTTGTTCGGCTAAAAGAGTATCGGAATTAGCCGCCTTGTCCTGTAAGGAGCCATATCTGGTTGTCCATAAGGACAGAGTAGTATTACGTCCTCATCCAGCCTTTCTTCCCAAGGTGGTATCGAGGTTTCATTTGAACCAAGATGTGGTTCTTCCTTCTTTTTTCCCCAAACCTAGCTCGGTAGAGGAAAAGTTATTACATTCTTTGGATGTAGTAAGAGCAGTTAAAGCTTATCTAAAAGCCACTGCTCAGATTCGCAGAACGGATACTTTATTTATTCTGCCGGAAGGCCCTAAAAAGGGTCAGGCAGCATCAAAATCTACTTTAGCCAAGTGGATTCGACAGGTCATAATACAAGCCTATGGCTTGAGAAAGAGACCGCCTCCGTTCAAAGTTAGGGCGCACTCCACAAGAGCAGTTGGAACTTCATGGGCAGTGCATCACCAGGCCTCCCTGGCTCAAGTATGTAAGGCCGCAACATGGTCTTCGGTACACACGTTTACTAGATTCTACCAGGTAGACGTTAGAAGTCAGGAGGATGTCGCCTTTGGGCGCAGTGTGTTGCAGGCCGCAAAAGATCCTCATGCCTGATGGCGCCCAGCTTATGTATCCCTCCCCTCATTTGGCATTGCTTTGGGACGTCCCATTAGTAATGACTAAGTCGCTCTGTGTCCCGTGATGTACGAAAAAGAAAAAGGGATTTTTATAACAGCTTACCTGTAAAATCCTTTTCTTGGAGTACATCACGGGACACAGAGCTCCCACCCCTCTTTTTGGGACACTTATTGCTTGGCTACAAAACTGAGGTGCTCCCGGATGGGAGGGGCTTATATAGGGGAGGGTACTTCCGGTTTGGAAGTGGCCAGTGCCAGCACCTGAAGGTAATCTATATAACCCATTAGTAATGACTAAGTCGCTCTGTGTCCCGTGATGTACTCCAAGAAAAGGATTTTACAGGTAAGCTGTTATAAAAATCCCTTTTTCTCCTTCCTGTACCGTCTCGTTTCCTCTAATATCGTACAGTGCACTATAGTATGTCTTAAACGCATCTGCGATTTCCGATGTTTTAAATTTCATCTCTCCTCCCTGGTACTTTATTTTATCTATATAATTTGAAGTTTTTTTCTTTTTTGCTACTCTCGCGAGATACTTCCCTGGCTTGTTCCCCCATTTATATCTTTCTTTTGCTACATTTTTAACCACCTCCCTACTGGGCACTAAAACCCCCTTCCTGCCCAAGCCATTTTTCAGCCTTCAGCGCAGTCACACTTTGAATGACAATTGCGCGGTCGTGCGACGTGGCTCCCAAACAAAATTTGCGTCCTTTTTTTCCCACAAATAGAGCTTTCTTTTGGTGGTATTTAATCACCTCTGCGGTTTTTATTTTTTGCGCTATAAACAAAAGAAGAGCGTCCAGTTTGGAAAAAAAACACAATATGTTTTACTTTTTGCTATAATAAATACCCATTTTTTTTTCAATTAAAATTTTCCTCAGTTTAGGCCGATACGTATTCTTCTACATATTTTTGGTATAAAAAAAATCGCAATAAGCGCGTATTGATTGGTTTGCGCAAAAGTTATAGCGTCTACAAAATAGGGGATAGTTTTATAGCATTTTTTTTTTTTTTTTTATTAGTAATGGCGAAGATCTGCGATTTTTATTGTGACTGCGATATTGTGGCGGACACATCGGACACTTTTGACACATTTTTGGTACCATTTACATTTATACAGCGATCCCTGCTATAAAAATGCATTGATTACTGTATAAATGTGACTGGCAGGGAAGGGGTTAACCACTAGGGGGCGGGAAGGGGTTAAATATGTTCCCTCAATGTGTTCTAACTGTGGGGGGAGGGGACTGACTGGGGGAGGTGACCGATGGTTGTCCCTATGTACAAGGGACACACCATCAGCCTCCTCTCCCTCACAGGACGTGGATCTGTGTGTTTACACACACAGATCCACTTTCCTGCTTGGTTCCCGGGCAATCGCGGCCGCCGGGCACGCGCACCGGGTCCTTGGTAACGCGGCGGGCGCGCGCACGCTTTGCCGGCGGCGCGCGCGCGATCCCCCTCCTTCTGAAGGACGTTCAGGAACGTCCACTCAGAAGGAGAGAGCACCCACCCGGCCGTATATGTACAGTGGCCGGGTGGGAAGTAGTTAAATACTTTTCTGGTTTCTTGTTCCATCAAGTCTCTAAGTTGACCCCTCTTGATTATTATTTTTTGATGTGTGTCTTTATCTTGTTGTCTTTTATCTTCTTGTTCTAAATCATATAATTCCTGTAACAGGTTTTCCCTCTTTTGGTCCCTTTCCTTCTTTTCCCACGCCCCTATGGAGATCAATTTACCCCTTATATATGCCTTATGGGCTTCCCAAGTTGTTGCCACACTAACTTCTGATGTATTATTTATTCTGAAGTATTCTTCTATTTCTTTCGATATTGTCTCACCTATTTCTTTATTATCTAGCAGATCTTCGTTTAAGCTCCACATGCCCTTTCTTTGTTCTACATTATTAAATCTTATTTTAACTTTGACTGGGGCGTGGTCTGAGATTGTTTTTACTCCTATCGAAGTACCCACTACGTATTCCAAGAGCCCATGATCCACCAGCATGTAATCCAATCTTGAATACGTGTCGTGCACCGATGAATAATACATATAATCTTTTTCACTTGTGCCACTCTCCAGGGGTCTATTAATTGGTGGTTATGGATTTTTTTTTGACCAATTTTAATTGTTTGCTATCTCGTATCGGTGCACCAGACGTATTATCTAACCTTTGATCCATTGGGAAATTGAAATCCCCCGCAAGAATTACATAACCATGTTTAAAACCCATCAAAATATTTAAGATTCCATTCAGGTATCTTTTGGGGTGATTATTTGGACAATATACATTAACTAGTGTACATTTTTTCCCCTGAAGATTCCCTTTTAGGAACAAGTACCGGCCCTCTGGGTCAACTCTTCTGTCCTCTACTATAAAATGTATGTTCTTTCCAATCCCTATAGCTACTCCTTTAGCTCTTTTATTTGGGGAATCTCCATAGTACCATGTGGGAATCGCACGCAAATACATTGTGTTAGAGTCTAATGCTAGATGTGTCTCCTGAAGAAATACAATTTCTGCGGAATACCTTTCGAGCTCCCTTAATGTCATGTGCCTTTTTTCGGGGGAATTCAGCCCTCTTATGTTGTATGTAATAAAATTTATGTCAGCCATATGTTTTTTCTCTTTATTTCATCCTCTATTTTCGTTTCTCTCCCGTCTCTCTTCCTAGGATGGACAGATCCTTTTTCCTTCTGGAAAAATTTGAATTTGGCTATCTTCCCATTTTATTGGTGGCTTCCCTCTCAGATTTCTCCATAATTATTTTTTTTCCTCCCAGCTTTCAAATTGAATGATGATATCTCTCGGTTTGTCCTGGGGTATTTCTCTTGGTCTTCTTATTCTATGTGCTCTCTCTATTTTTAAAGGGGATGTAATTTCTCTATCCAATAGTGGGTTACAAATTTTCAGTATTAATTCTGCTAGATTCTCTGGCTGGGGTGACTCCGGAACCCCCCGAATTCTTATATTTTTCCTTCTGTCTCTGTTCTCCTGATCCTCCCGCTTGTATGCCTGTTCCTGTTGTTCTTTCCTTATTGACTTTATCTCTCCCTCTAATCTTCCTATGGCAGCTTCATTGTGGTCTGTCTTCCTTTCCACTTCCTCCACTCTTTCACGTAAGTACCCCATATTTTCCTGTATCACCTCCATTTGTGCCTTTAGTGATTTTTTCAGGGCAGCAAACATCCCCTCAATTTCTATTTTTGTGGGTAGTAAAGCCCTGTTTTGTTGTTCCTCTTCTCTTCTCTGTTCCAGTTCTACTTCGGTGTCCTGTTCTATTCTCGACTCTGATAATGTATCTGTCTCTGTCAAGTTTTTATTTTGTGCTTTTTTCTTTTCCTTTTTCTTCTTTTCCTCTTTGGTCACCGTCTGGCTGCTCATCGCTCCCTGCTGCTTCTCCACCCCCTGTTTGTCACTATTTCCGCCATGGGTTACATATTTATTCATTGGACCCGGGCTGGGGGTCAGACTTAAACAGGGTGATTTTGGGATAGCCCCCCCTCTTACTCCCTTTCCCCTTGAGCTCATGCTGTTTTTTTTGCGTGCTGTCCTTGGGATTTTTTTTATCCCCTTTGCAGTATTCCACACCGCTGTTTGTTGCCGTGCCACTATCTAGTAATCAGATTTACCCATTCTGCGTGTAGCGATACCTTCAACTAAGAGGGCCGCAGATTTAGTTTGGGCCCTGAAGACAGCTCCGCCAACCCCCGGCAATTTACTCGACCCCCTACTGGCACAGTTAGTTATGGCAGCGATATAATTCTTATACTATATGATAAAACTCAGACACCAAGGCAATAATGAAAGGGGTATCTAATTTACTTTAGATTTGTGGTACAAAGGTTAACAGTGGTAACAGTTCACATAAAATAGGT
Organism: Rana muscosa; assembly: GCA_029206835.1. Classification (NCBI taxonomy): domain Eukaryota; kingdom Metazoa; phylum Chordata; class Amphibia; order Anura; family Ranidae; genus Rana; species Rana muscosa. Next base: position 212,753,431 of record CM055120.1, on the reverse strand, counting down.
TGCAGAGCCCTGCAGCAATAAACATACTTATACACTAATGGAATAGTAAAAGGTGCGCCGCGTGGGCGACCGTTAACTAGGCGCCCTGTGGCGCAGTAACTAAATGAACTAACTAGCTGGCCAGGCCTGGCTCAGATATCTAAAACTCAGTCTATAGGGGATGATGGTTTCTTCACCGGCAAGTCTTTAAAGGTGGTGCACATAACAGAATAACATTTGTAATCCAGTGGGAAAATTGTAATAGAATAACACTCTATTGAAGAACCTCTGAGTTCAGCTCTGATATGGATCTCCAGTGAGAGTATCAGATATAAACTTGTGGGCCACGGCAGTCTATAGGCACATCAGCAACAAACAGTATATGGTCTGAGCATATGCTCGCTCACCCCTCCGGACGCGATCCCAGTCTGGGAACTTCCACCGACTGTGTCCTCACACACAGTGGTAACAGTTCACATAAAATAGGTTGCAGAGCCCTGCAGCAATAAACATACTTATACACTAATGGAATAGTATAAGGTGCGCCGCGTGGGCGACCGTTAACTAGGCGCCCTGTGGCGCAGTAACTAAATGAACTAACTAGCTGGCCAGGCCTGGCTCAGATATCTAAAACTCAGTCTCTAGGGGATAATGGTTTCTTCACCGGCAAGTCTTTAAAGGTGGTGCACATAACAGAATAACATTTGTAATCCAGTGGGAAAATTGTAATAGAATAACACTCTATTGAAGAATCTCTGAGTTCAGCTCTGATATGGATCTCCAGTGAGAGTATCAGATATAAACTTGTGGGCCACGGCAGTCTATAGGCACATCAGCAACAAACAGTATATGGTCTGAGCATACGCTCGCTCACCCCTCCGGACGCGATCCCAGTCCGGGAACTTCCACCGACTTTGTCCTCATACACAGTGTCTCCAGCGATCGGGTCCCCGATCCAACCAAGGCTGTAGATAAGCGAAGTCAGATGCCACCCAGGCTCGCAGTGGGGTGGAAGGCTCTTTGGTGCTCCGCAAGGCCTCAGGCTTCAGGCCTTGTACTCCGGCACATCCGCACAGGAGGATCAGTCACTGAAGTCTCGTGTCCCAAAGAGGCCGAGCCCAGCCTCGCCTCCTCCTTTTATAACCCCTCCCATGAGTCTCTGGGGTGGAAACATTGCCGAAAGGGGTTCTGGGTAAGGTAGTCCTGGGAGTCTTAAAGGGGACCCCACTACACACTCCCCCCACTTAAATTCTTTGGTCCCCAAAGAAACTTTAGCATACACTGCGTACAACCCCAGACAACATTGCATAAGAGGTTGGCATGGGGAATTCCCACCAAAACCGAGGGGTTGGATTCCCTTGGCCACAGGTCACACTATCCTGAGTGGCCTGCCTAACTGTGCCAGAGAGTGAGTGGGGGTTGCCCTCTACCAAATGTACAGTGGAGGGATCCGGATTCTCTACACTCCTCCTAGCAGTGACCACAGAATCTTCTGAGCTCTTCCCCATTTGTGGGTAGGTCAACTTTCTGGGAGGCCTTATGACTATGCGAGCCCTTTGTTCCCTTGGAGTTTCTGGCTCTGGCGCCACAGGCTCTTCTTCTGTAACAGGTTCAGGCGACACGGCAGGCTCTGTAACATCTGTTTCAGGAGCCGAGGGATACATAGAGTCTCTAGGGTTCTGTTCAGGGTAAACATCACAGGCATCTTCCCAGTAATCCGATGAAGGACTAGATGGGTGAATTCAGCGGCTTCTGCATTCAGTTGTCCATCTATAGTGTCTTCAGTAGTTGGAAGATCTATAGCAGAAGTTCCTTGAGTTGGGGAAGGCCACAGCCAGTCAAACTCTCTCTCTTCATCTCCACTGAGTTTAGAAGCTTCTGTATCTTCAGTCCGAGAGGTCTGGGACCGAGTGTTTGGCCTGGGGGTATCCAGAATAGAGACTGGTTCAGGGGAGTCCCTCACTGGAGGTATCCTGACCGCTTCAGCAAGTGGGAGCAGGTGGTTTCGATGCCACGTCTTCAGTGGGCCTACCTTTCCTTCTGGCTTCAACTTGTAGACAGGTAGGCCCGGCAGCTTCCTACAGATGACATAGGGTTCAGATCTCCATCTGTCTGCAAGTTTGTGTTTTCCAGGGACCCCAGGCTGCAGGTCTTCTACCCAGACCTTTAAGTCGAAGTTTCTTTTGTTTCGAGCTCCCCTTTGATCTGAGGCCGCTTGAGCTTGTTCATAGGCTACTTTCAGGCTGTGTCTGAGCCTGTCCACATATCCTTTGTGGGATGTGGCTGAGGAATGGTCTAAAGAGGTGCCAAAGGCCAAGTCCACAGGTAACCTCGCTTCTCTCCCAAACATGAGTCAATATGGGGAGTAGCCTGTAGCATTACTGGTGGTGCAGTTGTAAGCGTGTACTATAGCTGCTATGTGTTTGCTCCAATGTTGTTTCTTCTCACTTTCCAGAGTCCCCAACATGTTGAGCAGGGTTCGGTTAAACCTCTCCGGCTGAGCATCTCCCTGTGGGTGGTAAGGTGTAGTTCGAGTTTTCTTGATTCCTAACGAATCCAGAAGTTTCCGGATCAGTCGACTCTCAAAGTCCCTTCCTTGATCTGAATGAAGTCGCTGGGGCAGCCCATAATGGACAAAATACTTTTCCATAAGTACCTTGGCTACTGTGGAAGCCTTCTGGTCTTTGGTTGGGAAAGCTTGGGCATACCGGGTGAAATGATCGGTTATCACCAGAACATTTCCTAGTCCACTCAGATCGGGTTCGAGGCAGAGGAAATCAATGCATACCAGATCCATTGGGCCTTGACTTTGTAGATGGCCCATTGGGGCAGCTTGATGGGGTAAAGTCTTCCTCTGGATGCAGCGTGCACACGAATGGCAGTACTCTTCCACTTCTGCCCTCATGCAGGGCCAATAGAACCGACTTCTGACAAGTTGAAAGGTCCTTTCCGCCCCTAAGTGGCCATGATTGTCATGTAGGGCAATCAGAACAGTCTCTCTGTGTTTTTCCGGAAGAAACAATTGCCATTTATCTTCCAGGTCATCAGAGGGGCCCCTTCGGTAGACCACTCCCTGATGCACCTGTAACCTGTCCCACTCTTTCCTCACCAGGAGAGCTTCCTTTGAGGAGTGACTCAGAAGTCTGTTTGGATCCTGATTCTCCAGGGCTTCCAGAACTAATTTCCCCATGGGGTCTTCTAATTGGTCACATCTTAGCTCCTTCTTGGACAGCTTTGGCAGATGGTCTTCCTCCAGTTGAGTTACTCCACAGTATTGTTTTGGGACTCCTACCATGGTAACTCCTATCTCTTCCGCCCTTGAGCCCCCTCTGGCTTGCAATTCAGCCCCCTGACAAAGGGCCCGCACCCCGTCTGGTGCCACTTGAGTCCAGTCTTCCATGTCACGGGTGGGACCATGAGATCTTCTGGACAGAGCGTCTGCATCTCGATTCCCAATCCCTGGCCTGTACTTTAGGCTGAAATTGAATCCAGACAATGCGGCCAGCCACCTGTGTCCAGTGGCGTCCAGCTTCGCTGTAGTGAATAGGTAGGTCAGGGGGTTGTTGTCGGTCTTCACAGTGAACTCCGCCCCATACAGGTAGTCTTTAAACTTGTCTACTACCGCCCACTTAAGGGCCAGGAACTCCAGCTTGTGAGTGGGGTAGTTTTTCTCAGAGGGGGTCAGGCTCCTGCTCTTGTAGGCAACAGGCCATAGTTGCCCTTCGTGTTCTTGATAAAGTACTCCTCCCAGACCGTCATGACTAGCATCTACGTGTAGTTCATAGGGTTTGGTTGGGTCTGCGTAGGCCAAGACTGGAGCAGTGGTTAGGCTCTTCTTCAACGCCTGGAAGGCCTCTTCACACTTCTGGTTCCACTGATCTCTGACTGACTCTCCCGGCTTCCTGGCCCCTGAGTCGTCCTCTTCTCCCTCAGTCTTGAGTAGTTCATTCAATGGTCTAGCAATTCGAGCGAATCCTTCCACAAACCTCCTGTAATAGGAGCAGAACCCTAAGAAGGATCTGAGTTCTGTTACTGTGGTGGGTCGTGGCCAGGAGGTAACTGCCTCCAATTTCTCAGGGTCTGTGGCCAGCCCTTCTTCAGACACTATGTGCCCCAGATAGTTCACATTAGACTGGTAGAACCGACACTTCTCAGGCGAAAGCTTGAGTCCCTCCTCACTGAGTCTCCTCAACACTTTTTCCAGCCTCTCCTCATGTTCTTCCAAGGTTCTCCCAAAGACAATGACATCGTCCAGGTATACAAGGACTTCAATAAGGTTCATGTCTCCTACAGTCTTCTCCATGAGACGTTGGAAGGTAGCAGGAGCTCCAGACAGTCCCTGGGGCATTCGATCAAACTCAAAGAACCCCACTGGGGTTATGAAGGCTGTCTTCTACTTGTCTTCTGGATGCATAGGGATCTGATAGTATCCACTCTTGAGATCCATAACGCTGAACCACTTGGCTCCAGACAAACTCTGTAAAGCGTCCTTTATCCTCGGAGTGGTGTACTGGTCGGGTATGGTTCTCCTGTTGAGAGTCCTGTAGTCTATACAGAGCCTCAATGACCCATTCTTCTTCCTGACCACCACTATCGGGGAGGCATAGGGGCTTCTAGACTCCTGGATCACACCAGTCCTCTTGAGTTCTGCAAGTTGTTCCCTTAGATCCTCCAGATCTGCTAGTGGGACCCGCCTGACCCTCTCTCTGAAGGGCTTATCTTCTTGGAGGCGGATCCGATGGGTGGCACTCCTTGCACACCCCACATCGAACTCATCTTTGGAGAAGATCTTCTCCCATCTGGTCAACTGGGCCTTGGCTCTCTCTTTCAAAGCCCTGGGCAGATTCGGGTTTTCCATGGACAGTTTCTCCCAAACATCTCCTCCTTCACCTGTCCCCTTGACTTCTGACAGGGTAACAGGGGCAGCAGGGCTCACCTGGCCCAGCAGCATCCTGGCTGGGATTTCCATGGGGCCATCTGTAGTGTTCCTAACACTCACCGGAACTCTACAATGGGCCTTCTTCAGGGCCTTGAGTGGAATCACTTCTGGTATCACTTCCAGACCGGGGGACTCTTCCCTTGGGTCGGACTCCAACATGACAAAGGGTCCAGGCTGCTCCCAAGTAAGCTTCACAGTGGCTCTGAGACAGGTTACTTTGCCGGGCTGCAACACTACCCCTTCTCTTCCAAGTCTCCACACCTTCCCTATCCCCTCTCCAGGGGTCTTCTGCTCTAGGACCAGCCGTTGGTAGGCCGTCTTCAGCATGGGGTGGATCTTGGTGGCCGCTTGCCCCTTCTCTTCCACTAGAGGGGTCAAGAGTCTTCGGACCAGGTCTGTGTTCGTCCCTATTATAAGGGAACTCTTGTTGGCTCCTGGCGGTCGAGGGCACACAACTGCCAGGGTGTCAAACACTTCGGCCTTCCCAGCCACGGATGGGTCAAAAGTCATCTTGACGGGCAGATAGCCATCGTTATAGGAAACTCTGGGTTCCAATCCCACATATTTCCAGTTCCTCTATCTTCTGGATGGGCAGGTGACTCAAGTGTTTATCGTAGAAATCCCGGTATAATAGGGTCACTTGTGCCCCAGTATCCAAGATTGCTCTGGTGTAGACTCCCTCCACTTGAATGGGCACTATAGGAGATGGGCCTACCAGCTTCTCCGGATATGGCCTGGTAGGGGTCGCCTTCTTCTGGCCCTTTCCCTTCGGACTCTCTCTCGTCCAACTCCCTTTGCACTTTAATCTTTCTTGAGCCTGGTATGCATTGATTTCCCTCCTTTCAATGGGTGTACGGACCCGCTGAGGGATACTATAGTTTTTCTTAGGTGTGCACCCCCTCTGGGGAGTGCTGTGCCTCTTCTGAGGGGTCTTGCCCCCTTTCTCTGGGGTGTATCTCTGTTGAGAAATGTTGTTTCCTCTGAGGTGTTTTATCTCTTCTTTTCTTCTGCTTCGCATTCAGCTTGGAGCTCACTGAAGGTGATGGGCACCCGGTTGACTCCTTCACCGGGGCCCTCTGAAGTTTCCCGCCGGCTTGCGGTTGTCCGTTTTCTTCTTCTTGGGACTAGAACATATAGCTGCAATATGGCCAATTCCTCCACAGTTAAAGCAGACTATATCTCCCCATTCTTGTAAAGATGCGGGTTCTGAGGCAATTGGGAATAATTCCTTCTTTGGTACTTCTCTCTTGGGACCCTCTGGGTCTTTTGCTATCAGAGAGGTCAACATCTCTAACACCTTGGACATTTGTGATTTTAGAGTGTCTACCTCTGAGTCTCTTTCAGGGGTCATCACTGGATTGACCAGCACCTGTGCTTGGACAACATTTGTCTTAATCATTTGCTGGTCCTGTTGTAGCGCCTCCTCATCTCTGATGATTTTTATCAAGTCAGCATAAGTCAGTAACGTTCCTCCTCCCGAGGTTTTCAGGTGCAGCCAGACTGGATCCGAGCGTAACGCTCCCTTTAAGACTTGCTTCATTCTTGCCGCATCTGTATCTTGGGGCTTCATTCCCTTCTTCAACACAATCTTGCACAGCAACCTGTTCAGTCTCCTCGCATACTCTGAAAGTTTCTCCCTTGGCTGTTGGAAAGTATGTTCAAATTGGTAGACCATCTCTGTCACCTTTTCCAACTGACCAAACTCTTCCTGTAGCATGGCTAGACAGTCTTGAGCCGTGCAATCTGCATTCCCAAACCAAAATCTTTTCACTGCTTCTGCTGCTGCGCCTTTGAGGCTCTCTATCACTCGTTGCCTCTTCTGCGCTTCAGGCACCTCCCGTGCCTCTACTGCTTGTAATGCCTGCTCCACCCAGGTATCAAAATCTTCTTCCACTGCAGGGACAGGGAGCTTCCCTGAGAATGTTTTCAGTCTCCGGTAGCTAGTCTCTATATGCACCGTGTTTGTCTTCTGACATTTGATTAGTAGATCCCCTATTGCCTTTATCAATTCTGGTGATATAGCAGTGGCAGGTGCGGGTGCCACCGGGGGTATCACTCCACCTCCTCTTTCTGGTGAGGTACGGGCCGCAGCCTGCGGTGATCCCGTTGGTGATGGTTCCTTCTTTACAGTTACTGCGTGCGCCAACCTATAGGTTCTGTTATCTGGCGTCCGCACACAGTTGCGCTTGCAAGCCTCTGGCATCCCGTCCCAGTACTCCACTAGTGCATACTGATATGAGGTGTCTGGGTCTGACTTTATCTCCGTCACCCACGGTGTGTGATCTGGGGACACTGACTTCATTAACTCCTCTACCATCTCAGTCGACCATTCCTCCCCAGGGAGGCTGATGACTATCGAGTTGTTTGGCTCTGCCCTAGAGGCTTTGCACCACTCTTCTACTGCTTGTGGGTCCATGCCGGCACTTCTGGCGTTCACCTGCTGTATCAGGATCCCGGACGAGAACCCCCACGTGTAGTGATACCTTCAACTAAGAGGGCCGCAGATTTAGTTTGGGCCCTGAAGACAGCTCCGCCAACCCCCGGCAATTTACTCGACCCCCTACTGGCACAGTTAGTTATGGCAGCGATATAATTCTTATACTATATGATAAAACTCAGACACCAAGGCAATAATGAAAGGGGTATCTAATTTACTTTAGATTTGTGGTAAAAAGGTTAACAGTGGTAACAGTTCACATAAAATAGGTTGCAGAGCCCTGCAGCAATAAACATACTTATACACTAATGGAATAGTAAAAGGTGCGCCGCGTGGGCGACCGTTAACTAGGCGCCCTGTGGCGCAGTAACTAAATGAACTAACTAGCTGGCCAGGCCTGGCTCAGATATCTAAAACTCAGTCTATAGGGGATGATGGTTTCTTCACCGGCAAGTCTTTAAAGGTGGTGCACATAACAGAATAACATTTGTAATCCAGTGGGAAAATTGTAATAGAATAACACTCTATTGAAGAACCTCTGAGTTCAGCTCTGATATGGATCTCCAGTGAGAGTATCAGATATAAACTTGTGGGCCACGGCAGTCTATAGGCACATCAGCAACAAACAGTATATGGTCTGAGCATACGCTCGCTCACCCCTCCGGACGCGATCCCAGTCTGGGAACTTCCACCGACTGTGTCCTCACACACACAGTGTCTCCAGCGATCGGGTCCCCAATCCAACCAAGGCTATAGATAAGCGAAATCAGATGCCACCCAGGCTCGCAGTGGGGTGGAAGGCTCTTTGGTGCTGCGCAAGGCCTCAGGCTTCAGGCCTTGCACTCCGGCACATCCGCACAGGAGGATCAGTCACTGAAGTCTCGTGTCCCAAAGAGGCCGAGCCCAGCCTCGCCTCCTCCTTTTATAACCCCTCCCATGAGTCTCTGGGGTGGAAACATTGCCGAAAGGGGTTCTGGGTAAGGTAGTCCTGGGAGTCTTAAAGGGGACCCCACTACATGCGCACCATATACTACCTCTGTATTCAAGGCGAAATCAAAAACTGCCTCCTTTAGATGCGGTGGGGGGCAGTAGCTCAGGACGGTAGATGCCGGCAAGAGCAACTTGTTTTTAGCCCTTGGAATATAACAGGGGGGATCCCAAAATGTTTTAATACAATCAGGGGTACGGCTCGGTCCTTAGAAATTCTTTGCTCTTACTGCTGCTGGATGCTTTTCCCGAGCCCCTTGCAGTGTCCCCGTCTATCATAAACTTATAGGATTCTTTCCCTCTAAGTCTTTTCACCGCTTAAGCGTCTCACTGCGCCTGCAGCGGGCAGTAATTACAGTTACAGTTTGTCTCCAGTACTGCTCGGGAACATAGGTATAAAGAGAAGCAAGCAACCAACCATCTGCGCTGTTTCTTATACTTGCTGCCTGCCTATAGTTCAGGTTCAGTTCAGTACCTTACTGCTCTTGCAAAGTCCAGTTATCTGTTCTTTTATTATACTCGATACCAGTTCAGAGTTTAGCTTCGATAGTTCACGAGGGGGTGCGAGATAATAAAAAAGACAACAGGGGGGATATTCTTCCTTCCTATTTAAGGCTCACTATCAGCACACTCCTCTTTAATTAAGTCTTTGCAGAAAGGTATGAACCATCAGTTTTTCATTTATTTATTTTTTGCAAGTTTTCAGTGCTTTTACTCTGTTTACAGTTCATATGCTGATATTTGTTTCTCAAAGGGTGAAGGCAGCTATTTATCAATCATGCATTTGCAGTACTCACCGCTGCTGTCTTCGTGGGGAGGGGTGATCATTACAGTCTGGCAGATGAAAGGGGGTTAGCAGGAGCCAGAGACAGCGTCGGTGGGGGGCACCAGTGTCCTTTTCCTTTTGAGTTGCTGGCTTCGGGTCGCGGCTCCCATTGACCGGCTGTCGGCTGTCTCCGAACTCCGGACTCTAGGCTCTCCCCCGGGATCCCACACTGCTTCGCCGTCCTCTCAGCCGCGGGCCGCAACACGCGCTTCTCTCACTAGAGGGATCTCACGCCGCAAGCTGCAAGCCGCGAGCTGCGGAGCTGCGAAGCTGATGGTGATTGTCTTCCCATACAGCAGGCTGTTCTATGGATGCGGCTATCCAGACCTCAGCGAGTGGGAAGCGACAAGTACAATGCGGGGCGGCGGTGCTCAGGCTCAGCTGGTCATTATCCTGGAGAGGGGTCGGAGACCAGGTGTCTCACCTACGTGCTCTGGCCCGACATCAGCGCCATTACTAGTCTCCTCCCTCCTTAGCGGACCTGATCATGAACTTTTTAATTACATTGTGTCATGAAAAAGGGATTTTTATAACAGCTTACCTGTAAAATCCTTTTTTTGGAGTACATCACGGGACACAGAGCGACTTAGTCATTACTAATGGGTTATATAGTTTACCTTCAGGTGCTGGCACTGGCAACTTCCAAACCGGAAGTACCCTCCCCTATATAAGCCCCTCTCATTCGGGAGCACCTCAGTTTTGTAGCAAAGCAATAAGTGTCCCAAAAAGAGGGGTGGGAGCTCTGTGTCCCGTGATGTACTCCAAGAAAAGGATTTTACAGGTAAGCTGTTATAAAAATCCCTTTTTCTTTTTCGTACATCACGGGACACAGAGCGACTTAGTCATTACTAATGGGACGTCCCAAAGCAATGCCAAATGAGGGGAGGGATACATAAGCTGGGCGCCATCAGGCATGAGGATCTTTTGCGGCCTGCAACACACTGCGCCCAAAGGCGACATCCTCCTGACTTCTAACGTCTACCTGGTAGAATCTAGTAAACGTGTGTACTGAAGACCATGTTGCGGCCTTACAGACTTGAGCCAGGGAGGCCTGGTGATGCACTGCCCATTAGGCTTGTGCAATTCGTTTCGTAACGAATCAAAATTCGTCCGAATTTAGCAACTTTCGGACATTCGGAAGCATTCGAATTTCCGAACAGAGCAATTACGAATAAAACCGAATCCGAAATAAATTATACCGCAAAATAGCGAATGCCCGAAGGTCTTCGGCATAATTTGTTATGAAAAAAGTTACGAATGTACAAATCCATTCGAAGCACAATAACACTCACTCTGCTCTCTGCTTCTCCCTCACCATGCTGAACTCCCTCTCAAAATGGTGTACAGGGGCGGAGGCTATAGCCGCATGAAAAAACGAAAGTAAAATACGAGATTTCAAATCCATTCGAAGCACAATAACACTCACTCTGCTCTGCTCTCTGCTTCTCCCTCACCGTGCTGAACCCTCTCAAAATGGTGTACAGGGGCGGAGCCTATAGCCGCATGTAAAAAACAAAAGTAAAATACGAGATTTCGAATCGTTACAAATAACCGCTATGTATTTAGAAAAGTACAAATCCATTCGAAGCACATTAGGCATAATAGGCAGCGTCGTTGTGAGAGAGACACGGAAAATTACGAATCAACGAACCCAAAAAAAGTTACGAAAGTAGGAGTTGTGTCCAGAATCAACGAAAAACAACGTACTCTACCGAAAGTATGAATTATAAAGCAACAAAAAATTCAACGAAAAATGTCGCTTGCAAAAATACGAATGAGTCCGAACACGAAAAATCCCGTCTAGCAAAATTACGAATTATTACGAATCAACAGGACCGGAAAGAAACGAACCGAAACGGAACGAATTTTTCCGTTGTGCACAAGTCTACTGCCCATGAAGTTCCAACTGCTCTTGTGGAGTGCGCCCTAACTTTGAACGGAGGCGGTCTCTTTCTCAAGCCATAGGCTTGTATTATGACCTGTCGAATCCACTTGGCTAAAGTAGATTTTGATGCTGCCTGACCCTTTCTAGGGCCTTCCGGCAGAATAAACAAAGTATCCATTCTGCGAATCTGAGCAGTGGCTTTTAGATAAGCTTTAACTGCTCTTACTACATCCAAAGAATGCAATAACTTTTCCTCTACCGAGCTAGGTTTGGGGAAAAAAGAAGGAAGAACCACATCTTGGTTCAAATGAAACCTCGATACCACCTTAGGAAGAAAGGCTGGATGAGGACGTAATACTACTCTGTCCTTATGGATAACCAGATATGGCTCCTTACAGGACAAGGCGGCTAATTCCGATACTCTTTTAGCCGAACAAATGGCTACTAAGAAAATCAACTTCCTGGTGAGAAGAACCAAGGAAATGTGTTGCAATGGTTCAAACGGTTGTTTCTGTAGAACCGACAGAACCAGGTTTAAGTCCCATGGACAGATGGGAATACTAACCGGAGGGCTAATACGCATCACTCCTTGTATGAAAGCTTTGACTAGTGAATGCGAAGCCAAGGGCCTTTGAAAAAATATTGACAAGGCCGAAATCTGACCCTTGATAGTACTCAAGGCCAGCTTCCTATCTACAGCCCACTGTAGGAAGTCCAAAATCCTACCTATTACGTACTTACGTGGATGCCATTTCTTGGCCTCACACCATGTAATGTACGCCTTCCAGATCCTCTAATAGATCTGCCTGGATACCGGCTTCCTGGCATTGATCATGGTAGATACCACAGGATTAGAGAGCCCTCTCTTTTTCAGAATGTGGGCTTCAATAGCCAGGCCGTCAAACCTAGGGCTGGTAAGGAAGGGTGGTATATCGGTCCTTGCGACAGCAGGTCCGGACGATGTGGGAGGGTCCAAGGACTCCTCACTGACATTTTTACAATCTCCGCGTACCATGCCCTTCGGGGCCACGCTGGAGCCACCAGAATCACTGGTTTCTTTTCTACCCTGATTCTGCGGATTAATCGCGGTAACAATTGTGGCGGTGGGAATGCATATATCAGCTTGAACTGATCCCAAGGGAACACTAGGGCATCCGAGCCGCAAGCTAGGGGATCCCTTGTGCGAGACACAAATCTGTCCACCTTTGCGTTGAATCTGGATGCTAGCAGATCTACATCCGGTGTTCCCCACCGCTGGCATATTGCCTGGAAAACCTCGGGGTGAAGAGACCATTCCCCCGGGCATAATTGCTGGCGACTTAAAAAGTCCGCTCTCCAATTTTCCACTCCTGGGATGAAAACCGCGGATATGGCTGGGACATATCTTTCTGCCCATTCCAGGATGCAATTTGCTTCCCTCTGGGCTGCACCCAGATTCTGGGGCACCAACCACCAATGGAGGCTCTTGCGAACGGAAGGGGACAGGGACATTGGTAAGTCTAAAGCCTGAACTTTTTTGTTCCAGGCTGACAGTATGGCCCTTTGCAAATTCCTTGAATGGAATTGACCGTAGGGTACTGCTTCGAATGAAGCCACCATTTTTCCCAGCAGCCTCATGCACAGGCGTATGGATGGTTTTCTTTTTGTACCCACTAAGTGGGTCAAATCTTTTAAAGACGACACCTTCTCTGGAGGTAAGAAAATCTTTCTCTGATTTGAATCCAGCCTTAGCCCTAAGTATTCCAGACTTTTGACTGGTCTTAGAGCTGACTTGTCCCGGTTGATAATCCAACCGTGATATTCCAGATACTTGATTGTCTTGTGAATAGCCACTTCCAGCTTTTCCACTGAGTGGTCTATTAGTAGCAGGTCGTCTAGATATGCCATTATCGTTACACCTTGTGTTCTTAGATTGGCCAATAGTGGGGCCAGAATATTTGTGAACACTCGTGGTGCTGTGGCCAGACCGAAAGGTAAGGCTCTGAACTGAAAATGGCACCCTTCTACTGCAAAGCGTAGAAATTTCTGGTGGGCCGGAAAGATGGGAATATGCAGATAAGCATCCCTTATGTCGATCGAGGCTAACCATTCCTGCCCTTGTAGGGCGGTGGCCACCGATCGGATCAACTCCATCCGAAAAGTCCTGATATTTAGGAACTTGTTTAGCCCTTTTAGATTTAATATGGGCCTCACGTCCCCATTTGGTTTGGGGACTGTGAAAAGGTTTGAGTAAAACCCGAATCCGTTTTCTTCCAGGGGAACCTTCATGATTACAACTTGGAGCAATAGTTGTTCTAGTGCCAGAAGGAGGGATCCCCTCTTCTGGGGATCTCTTGGCACGTTTGACCTCATAAATTGGGCAGGAGGAGTGTCTTTTAACTCCAGCTTGTATCCCAGACTTACTGCGGAGAGCACCCATCTGTCTCTGATGGTGTCCCGCCAGGTCTCTGTGAACAACTGAAGTCTTCCCCCCACCCGATTGAGTGGGGGCAACGCTTCATGACTTGGGGGGAGGTTTTGTACCTCTCTTGATCCAGGGCTTCTTGTTACCCTGTGATTGTCCCTGATTTCTGCCCCCTGAATTTGACCGCGGAGGCCGTCGGAACTGTTTCACAGCCGATGTGCCCGGGACTGGAGAAGTAGGCCTCTTAAAAGAAGGACTTCTACTCTTGTTCTTAACCGGTAAGAGTGAACTTTTACCGGCAGAAATTTTCTGGATATATTTGTCCAGATCTTCTCCAAATAAGCGTTCTCCATGAAATGGGAAGCTAACCAGCAGTTTCTTACAGGGAACTTCAGCAGACCAGTTTTTGAGCCACAGAAGCCTACGCATATGTACTACAGACAGCGTAAAGCGGGAGGCCTGTTGGATTGTATCCTTTATGGCGTCCACCGCAAAACACAAGGCTCTAGGCAGGTCAGCTAGGGCAAGAGCCTGCTGATCTGGTAAGTCCCTTAAGACTTGTTTCAACTGATCTTTCACCGCTTGGCAGACTCCAATCGCTGCTACCGCAGGTTGTGTCACCATGCTTGCTGTAGAGAAAGCAGATTTTAGTAAAGACTCCAATTTTTTATCTATTGGGTCTTTGAACATTGGAACATTATCTACTGGACATGTCAGTGATTTGTTCACAGAAGAGATGGCTGCGTCCACTGTAGGGACCCTCCATTTTTTTATGAACTTATCCTCCATGGGATAGATCACCGGAAATCTCTTGGGGGGAGCAAATATTTTATCAGGATGCTCCCAATCCTGGTAAATAAGCCCTTCTAATAAAGGGTGGATTGGGAAGGAACAGACAGCCTGGGGAGCTTTTAGCGACCCCAGCGAGGAAACCGTAGTGGTTGATGGTTCCGCCAGAGGCATTTTAAATGCTGATCGGACCATGTTAGTCAGAGACTGAACCCATAATCTTTCAGCCTAAGATGCTGAGAAAGGTTCTTCCACTGTTGATTCCTCCATAACTGAATCAACCTCATCCTGATCCCCTTCAGGTAGGTCGATCTCTGTGTGGGGCTGTTCCTCCACTAACAGGCACTCTGAAGGAGGAGACGGAGATCGGACGCGCTTTCCCTGTGACAGGGAAGCAGCGATCAATGCTGTTAATCTCTCTTCCAATCCTCCCAGAGTTGAGGATAAAACCTCCTCTGTTATATATACAGGAGCAGGTGGACTGGGGACAGCCGCAGCACCAGGCACTCCTGCGGGGTTTCTACGGCTACTGACCTCTGAATTCTCAGGGGAGATTGGTGCAGTACAAGCATGCCCAATATCCTCAGAGCCCGATGGAGACCCCTTTGGCTTCCTGGAAGACTTATTTCCGGAGCGTCTGGACGACATATCCTTTAAGCACAAAGCTGAGGTATTCCCGTCGTCATACACCAATTTTGCTGGTAATAGTCTAACACAGTTGCTGCTATATAACAGCTGGTGTCCACTAAAGTGCCTTTCTATGGGGATGCCTGCATCAACCGCATCTGTGTGCCACTGTTTGTTGCTAGCTCTGTTTGCATCCAGCTGACACTTGTACTGTGTCTTTATACAAGCTGGGACGCCTGCACATGCGCAGAAGCGCTGTGGCGCGCATCGAGCGTCATCCACCCGCCCCGCCCCTTTTTTTTCATAGGAGGTGCGTGCACGCGCCCGCGCGCGCCCGTGCGCCATTGGCGCCCTTTTCGAAAACCAAGCAGGGACTAGGAGCCAGGGCCCTTTTTGCCGGAGGGCCTGTGCGGTGGATGAGCGCAGCAACAGGGCAGAGGAAGTGGATTCCCACAGAGAAACTTACCAACTGCCTGGATCTTTTGACTTGAGAAAACCAAAGATCCACATGACAAGAAAAAATGGACCACAGCGGCCTCTAGTGGTTTAACACAGGTACCGCGGTCCTCTTTTTTTTTTTTTTTCTTGACTACTATTAAAATTTTACATTTTTCAGTAGTTACAGGCATACACAGATATTAGCGGGAATACCGTTAGGTAACAGACAGAAAGACAAATTAGGCTTGGGGGTCCCCCAATAGAACCAAGTTCCTGGGGGCCCCCACTTACCTGTTCCCCGCCGCAGGACTCTGTTTGGTCCACAGAAGCCCAAACTTCACCTATCACGGCAGGCATTGTAATTAAACCTTCAGGGACCGGGTTCCCAAGGATTCCACTCCCCTGGACCTGTATAGCACCCTGCACAGAAAACATCTTGGTCGTGGGTATGACCAGAGCTCTGGATCCCAGGGTCCAGCCCTCCTAAGAGAGGCATTACAGGCAAAACCTTGCTCTTCTGTTGCAAGGCCCGGGTACCGACCGTTTAGCTATGAAGCTTTTTTGGTGGGATCCGGAACAGCTTACTAAGGCCCGTAAAAGAACCTGTACGCAAGCCCAGGAAAACACATGTTACTCTTTGGCCAACACCTTAGACACTGGCAAAAAACTGAGGTGCTCCCGGATGGGAGGGGCTTATATAGGGGAGGGTACTTCCGGTTTGGAAGTTGCCAGTGCCAGCACCTGAAGGTAAACTATATAACCCATTAGTAATGACTAAGTCGCTCTGTGTCCCGTGATGTACGAAAAAGAAATGTCAACTATTGATGTATCAATAAATGTTATTTATACCCCTATCATCATGTTTTGGTTCCACCACATACACCTCATACAAAGTCCCAAACCTTTTCCCCCCCTTATGTCTACAGACAGGGATGGGGGCGTGAACCTTCCCTCACGTCCCATGTAAAGTCCCAACATTTGTCCCCCCTTTTATTCACTGCAATCTGTTTGTAACCCCTCCCTAAACTCTGCACTCTGTACATAATGCACTCCTGGTATTTAATGGCCCTATTAAGACCCTCCCACTGTTAGTGAAATTTGACCACACCCACTATTTAATGCGTTTTGGAAGGGTGTGTGTAAGGGATGGAGGGGGGGGGGGGTTGGGAGGTCATGATTGAGTTCCTGTACCTATGTTCCGCTTTTTGGTGTGTCATAATTGGTTGGTTCATTCACAGAAGGTTGAGAACAAGTGCAATATAAATTTATCAGTAAAACAATTTTTTGTAGTGCGAGATTACTAATGAATGGCAGCGGTTTGTAAATTCATTTTTTTATAGTGTTTACTATATACAAAGCAGCGCACAAATATTTCTTAGGTAGCAGGTAGCTTATTTCTTAGCACTACCCCTGTTATCACGGGTTAGGCCTAGGTGAGCCTGTTGTGGGCTTTTACCCCTTTAGACCCCTTGGTCAATCAAGGGCAGGTAGCACCACTACCCCCACTTTATTATTGCTTTTCATTGTTTATTTCTCCTTAGGGAGATTTTTAGGGGGGGGGGGGCTGCAACCTCTTTTCAACACACCTAAGCGCGGAACCTCTACTTCCTCATTTCTTTCTGATCACCCTAGGGTGTGAAACTGTTCTGCAGCTATGGACATGGACATTTTTGGCTATATGAACAATAGAAATATTGACATAGGAGGAATTTTTAGCCAAGAAGTAGTTACGAAAAGACAAGATATGCACAGTCTGCTGAAGCAACTTAGACATACAATGGAAAAACAACTCAGGGTTTGGTGGGACATAGCCACCCTGGAAATGTATATCAGAGAAAAAATGACTCCTAGGAGGCTCAGATGGGACATACACCCTAACGACAGTATTGAAGATGCAGCACTTATGGAAGAATGGTATACATTTTTTAATAAATGTGAAAATGACTTACTGCAAAAAAAATTCAAAAGAAGACAGTTTAAGCTTAGGGGAGTGGAAGAAAGTCTAACAGAAATCAAAAACTTGTTATTACCATTTGCTAGCCATACTGATTAAAAAGATAAGGAAAGAGAGCTCCAGGAGATAATTAAGAAATACGATACTGAAATACAGGCAAAAAAAAAACAGAAAAAATTTACAAGGGATGTCCTTGACTATAAGAGTATGAAAGTCTACAAATGGCAAATGGCACTACAAGATCAAAATGAAGAATTAGATGATACACTTATGGATGATAGCCCGGGTGAGGCCTCAGGAGATACAAGGGTGGGGAATCTGGGAAGTACACCCCAGCAAGTAGGCACTACCAATCTGGGGACCTGGAACCGGGAACGACCCAAACCCCTCAACTGGTATCAAGATAGACCTGAAAGAAGGAGGGTTAATTACCAGGAACCACTGGAATACAGGACACCTAACACCCCCAGATACAATGTGCCCACGTATAATAGGTTTTTTACCGATACGGAGGGGGAACCAATATGATCCATACCCTGACCATAGAAGAAATCCCAGAGATGATAGGGATTTTCCCAGGGGTGGTCCACAAGACAGACCAACGGGGAGATGGAAAGCACGGGTCCCCTACAGGAACCCTGGATGGAGAGAAATAAATGGGAACAGATGGGGACCCAGAGGAGGAAACCGTAGGGCACCCGACTATTAAATACCCGAGGACTACCCAGGGCATGTGAGTTATGGCAATCCCAGAACACAAGGGGACAGCAACCAAGGAAGGAATCTGGCACCCATGCAAAGAAATCTGGAAAGAGGAAGCAGACCAGAGGATGCAGGGGAGGGAAGAAGAAAACGGGCAAGAGAATACTAGGCAAAGGTATCTATAACCTCAGCGAAGTTCAGTTCACTGATGATGAAATTAAAATTCTAGACTTAGGCCTAAAATTCGCCCCGGAAAAGCCGCTGGATAAATTCGAAGCTTTTATTGATTGACAAAAATTTTTAAGGAAACTTAACATAAAGAAGCACTTTGCACTCAACACAGATACTAGAACTACAGAAGATCCTGAATTTGTTCAAACCAATCTGAAGAACAATTCAATTTTTAACCCAAAAACTGTGGGTATAGAATTGGGTATATGGGATTGTACGATATTATTATTTTTTTTTTTTTTATGGTTGAACTGGTTGGACTTGTGTCTTTTTTCAACCTGACTAACTATGTAACTATGTTAAATTTTTTATGTCTGGTTCCTCTTTACTGTTTGTACATGGGAGAGCGAAGATGCGGGCCAGTCGTTTTTTACCCGGGTATACCTCATATGACTTAATTCTACCGTCCCCACATTATGGAGTTTGGTGGCGTATTTTAGCCCAGCTGATTGGATATCCTGTATGGAGGGAGGTAGGACCTGCATGGCTGCTCTTCCATAAAGAGACGTAGGGTGCAGTAAGATGGCACCACCTCAGACGACGTCCTATGACGAAACGCGTAAGACGGAGCCACGCACAATACGTCACTTCCACCTTCAGAGCAGCTGGTGGAATGTAGTTGGAGCGCACGCCGCAATCCCCAGTGCTTGCTCGCTCGTTTATTGTTCTGTCCCACGCTGTACAACAGCAGTGGTTTGGATATCTGGTGTAATCTTTTTGGACTTTTTAGTTTTTATAATTAAACATTACTTTTTACTACTACACCATGGGAGCCAATTTCTTTCTTCTCTGAGGAATATTGAAGTACCAAACTTTTTTGCCTTTCACCTCCAGATTTGGAGATCAGTATCCTGGAGTTCCAGTGAACAGCGGCAAGGAGGTCCTAGGCCCGTCGTGGATTTGATCCTACATGCTGTTTGCCCCTGCAGGGGCTGCGGCATCTGGTGAGTGGGGACACATGTGGGGGAGCACCTGAAGTCACCTGTTTACACCTGCCAGCACGGAGCACCAGTCACTTTATGAACTGTTGAAAGAACTTTTTCTTGAATACTTAACCCATGCACTGCCTGCTTGCGGATACCTCTGGGAGCCTTATGGAGGCTTAGCCATCCTTTTAATTGGATTCACCCTTTGGGGTCACATGCAGTGTTGGACAATACCTATTATGCTTATGGACTAAGCTAGCTGATAATTTTCCACACCTCGTTTATTTATTGTTTATTATTTTTAAATGGTTTGTAACCCTTTTGCATATTGCTTCACCACTGTGTTTCACAGCCATTTCCCATATTTTGAGGGAGCATTACTATTTCATTAATGTAGCACTACCCCCGTAAAAGCTGCTGGTTAGTTTTGGGCCTGTACTCTGCATACCAACCCCTGTAAGTTTGGCTCAATTTCCTTTGGCACAACTGGACAATACACTGATTGTGGAACACACTGGTAGTTGGGAATCACAATGAAACCATGCAGCACTATACAGTTAAGAGTTGTTACCTTGTATTGGCCACCTGTTCAATGACACCAGATAAGACTCCACACCAAATGCTGTTTAACGAAGGAATGAGCGTTTACTTGGTGAAGAAAAATAGGCACAGTTAAACATCAACGTGTAATACGTTAACACTGGAGCACCTCTCCACCAGGCCTCACTCAGCTCTCAGAAATAAAATAGCTATACAAACAAGTTCTATTATGGCATGAGTCTATATGTTCTTAGGTTCCCCCTAGCGGGCAACTCCCGTGCACGTGTCCTACTATATTAATTCAGGTAGACAAGCTGAATCCTGTAAGTGTTCCTTCTGGTTAACAGTAGTCTTTGCTAGCCTTGGTTGGTGCACATTAATAATTTGTAATCCAAAGAAAAATGAAAGAAGATTGAACAGTTAACATATGTGATGAAAGGGACAGACGATTGCTGGTCCTTCTCAAGGCACTAACTTAATCCTGTATACAGCGTGACTCGGCTTGCGGTACTGCAGATTTCAGCAAGCCTAAGTGAATAAGTACAGTTGTGGAAGTCACCTTCCTGCAACACAGTTAATTGTGTTAGTGGGCAGGTGCCCTCTCACCACATGAGGCCTTGCCTCGCAGGTATCTTCCGACAGGGTCCTCTTGGTTCGCAACGAGTCGTTGTCCTAGCCAGGTCCTCTGCTTAGCTAGTCGCCAGACGTTGGTGAATAGGTGACTCTGGGTACTCAGGAGTGTGGAGCTGTCCCTCTCCCTGGTCCGATCAGCAGGGATGTCCTTGGGATCCCTCCGACAGAAGGTCCGGCCTCCGTCACTTTAGGCCCAGGCTTTTCCGGCCTAAGCGCCCTCGCTGCAGGCCTCTTGCCGCTTGCAAGATGGCGTCAAAAGAGAAAGAATCCAAACCCTGCCTCTCCTTTTTAAAAGGTCTTCCCAGCAGGCAGTGCGTGGTGCCACGTTCTTTCCCAGCAAGTGGCGTTGTGGGCCTTGTAGTCCATTTCTGGCCCGTAGCAATAGAGTCTCTGTCTCTCCGCACCACAAGATCAGTCATGCATTGTCCTACCATAGCTGAACCCAACAACTTGCAGCAATATGGGGCAAACAGATAATGGAAAGAGCTAAGTTCTTATAAGCACAAACTGTAGTCCATGAGCTACGTGCAAAAGTAACACCTTGCTACTGTAGCGACCTCACCCCTCTCACCCCTTCTTCTTCTCGGCTTGTTGTCTTGTCTAGGGGGGAGTATGGGAGGAGGGATTCGATACACCACAGCCCTTGTCCTCTTTTGGATAGAGGTGAAGGCCAGAACCAATTTTACCATTGGGTCGTGTGTATAACCCAGAGCCAAGTCTTTTCTGTAAATGACCCCCTCTGCTCCCAGTAACTGGAGTTCCACACCACTGAAAAGGTCCAACTTGTATTTATTCTCAAATAGCAATAAATCGTCATTTAGCACAGACAGGTTGTGACCCAAAGAACAGTTCAGTATAGGTGGGGAGTAGGTCGAGGCACAATCCTTAGATAGAACTAACCATTGTGGTGTCACCAACGGTTATGGAGCACAGCCGCTGCCACCGACTGTGTAGAACAGAAAGTGAATTACCTTCGCCAAGCGCAGCCCCTGTCAGAGGGAAGACATCCGTCCAAGAGAGTTACCAGAGGCCCCTCCGTCACCGGCGAATGCTGCACCGGACTATCCGGAGAAGTTCTGCTCACTGGCCTCCTCGTCTCAGACTCGGGCACCCAAGGCTTTAGGGCCCCCTCGGATTCCTCCACCCTTGCGGGACCCAGTCAAAGGTACTGGGCCCCAGGCCTCCTCAATAGTACTTCACCCCAGGCTAAAGGTGCCTGGGATGGACTCCATCTCCCGCTCCGGCCAGGTCAAGGGCACCCAGGCTGAAGGTGCCTGGGCGCGACTCTGACCTCCGACTCTGAATCCCGTGTTCAGGGTGTCCGCCCCCTTTTATCTCCTCTCCCCAGCGTCACAGCAGGTTCCCCGCCCCGCTGTACAACCGCCGGAAGAGGACAAAAAGGGCACAGTACTGCAGTGAGGGCTCAACCCCGGCCCAGTGCGACAGCGCCACCCACAGGCCGAAGGGAACCGCACACCACCAGAGTCCTCCATGAACAACAAATGGTCCCAAATTCCCTAACAATCAGTGCATCTGGGTTACACTACCACCCAGATGCCTCCCCTAAATTCAAATACCCGCCACACTACATTGGTATAGGGACACTTCTTTACACATATATATTATATATATATTTTTACATATTATTTTCTGAATCACTCAGGAGGCCCCTCCTCCCCTTTCCTCACTTGTGGGTTGTACCCACAGGTTCACTTACTTATCTAGTGGATCTTATCATTTATTTGTAAGTTATGTTCAGGTTTGCACCTATCATCCACATATTGGTTATCAACATATGATTAATTTGTACTCTGTGCCAGCTGTTTTAGTTTCCTTATCTGTGCATTAGGGGAGTTTATATCCTACTAGTCATCATATTGTACTTACCTACACTTGTCTAAATATGCTAGTGGTAAGCCCACCTTTAATTAGGACTCACTGTTGTCCTGCAGGTAGCTTATTTCTTAGCACTACCCCTGTTATCATGGGTTAGGCCTAGGTGAGCCTGTTGTGGGCTTTTACCCCTTTAGAACCCTTGGTCAATCAAGGGCAGGTAGCGCACTACCCCCACTTTATTATTGCTTTTCATGGTGACATGCAGTTCCATCGAGTGTGCTATGGGAAAATGCAGACATGCTGCATTTTTTTTCTGCTCATTACTCCATCATTATAGTGTGAATGGGGCACACATGGAAAAATGCATAATTATATTAGAACATTTCTGAGTTTTTATGCGCGTATGGTGTAAATAAAGCCTTACGCATGCGCGAAACACACCGCACGTGGTGTTAATACAAGGATACATGCAATTAAAACAATATGGAATTGTTATCATTTATAAAGTTGTATAAAATGATAACACAGATGGCAAATTTGGAGTGCCATAATAAACAGCACATCAGCTACATTTATCAAGCAGATTACATTGTGCTTCATGGCAGAAGCTGCATGACTCTAATTTCCCAGCCACAGACTGCAGCTATTGGCATCTGTAATACAGCGTGGACTGAACACTCCTTCCCCTTCATTTCACATGCATGCCTGGTCCTCACTTCCGTTACAAAATCTGACGGGTCGCCTAATCTGACGAAACACCTGGCTACAGCCGTCTCAAGCATCATGGGAAATGTAGTCTCATACAACAGGAAGCAAGTCGCTGCAGCTGGTAATCATGAGGTCAGAGGGAGAAAAAAAAAATATTTTCTACAGGACAAAGCATTTCCTGGAGCATGTCTCTTCTGTCTGTCAGACATACAAGGTATATTGCAGACTTTGGGTGGTGAATTAGGTCAGAGACACACTGATTGTGGATTTCATAGGTATTCTCTATTGTATAAATCAAAGTACAGTTGTCCTTTAAGAAAGATGTCAGCTTCCTGTAAGCAAGATGAGAAGAATACGTTTCAGCACAAGGACACTATGTTTATGTAATGATTATATCATTTTTTATTGCATCTTTTTCTTTGTGTCTTTTAATGTCAGTCTTAACATTGCGTGTCATTGTGTCATCACAGGATAAACAGAGAACAGCTGAGAATATGATTGCATGAGATGCGGATTCTGCCAGCGCTGTACTGTAATCTCTTCAGGTGAGTACATTGGAAAGAAAGAGCCCTATCGATGCTTAAAAAAAAGAACAGTACAGGTAAGTTGTAACTTTATAATTCCCAGGAGACGTTGGAGATCGTGGAGTATGGACATTTAAAATATTTGGTAGGGTAGTTTGACTGGTGAATCCATACAATCATTGCATGCTTCTATATACATAGTATGCTCGGGGATACCATTTGCATCTCAGAGCCTCTTTGCTCCCTGTATCCTCCAGGAGTCCTAAAATTTCAAGGATTTAAGAAATGCACTGCACCTCATACCTTTTGTATTATATGCTAATGTATTAGACATCATTTTTTGGGGGACAAATAAGTTTTGAATTTGGGAGAGACTGTCACTGTGACTCAGGAGGGGACGTGTCATGTCAGTGAGGTGTCATCATCATCTGTGCTGCTGCACACTGCTGTCACTGTCACTATGAGAGTGAATTTCATGTGTGTGTGCCGCTCATTCTAATTTCTTGCCTTTCTGAGTCCTGTCCCTGAGCTACTTACTAACTATATCGAAAATAAAATAAGAAATATGTTTTTTGCCCTAATATCTACCCCAAAACACATTTCCTATTACATATTATACTTGTAGCGTAAATACTGAAATTTTCACTTAAAACTATAATTTATCTAACTTTTGGAAATGTCAGCAAAAATTTGGCTGTGCCAGTAAATTCCAGTCTGGTATGTTGGTAACACCGCTTCTCAGTATGTGAGTGTGCTTGTGCCTACATCCTTTATAGTCCTATATCTGCAGTGCAAGTTCTAAGGCAATGCTGTCTATAGCCTCGTACACACGGTCAGACTTCAAACAAACTTTTTTTGTCCGAAGGGAGTTGGCCAGGAACACCCATAGCATACACACGGCAGGACTTTTCTGCAAACTTTCCCAACATCACGTGGTTTTTCTGCTCTTTACCGCCACCCTTTGGTCAACTTCTGCTATTGTTGGTTGATTTTAACATTGGTTCTGGGCATGCCTGTTTGTACTTCGGACAAAAGTCAGATGGATTTCTGTACACACGATAGGACTTTGCATTGTAGGACTTTTGTTGCCGAAAAGTTTGTCTGTTTGCAGAGCGAACTTTTGTCCGATGAAAACCGAAAATGTTTGTCCGATAGAGCGTACACACTGTAGGATTTTTTTGAAAACGTGCTCATTTTGAAGTTTGTTGTCAAAAAATCCTACCGTGTGTATGGGGCTTAAGACTGCTTGTCTTATGAGATTTGGAGTAAGATTTGGGGATTTCACTACTAGGCTGCTCATTGTTCTCCTTGCTGGAGGCTGACATTACAAAGCAAAGTATTTACCATAATGGCTACTTCCACACAGACATGGGTCAGAAAAAAAAAAGGTAGGTAAGGCCCGGTTCACACCTATGCGGTTTGCTTTTTATCTGTTTCTGCAGAGCCTTTTTAGAGTTGCATTTTGCGTTTTTCCAGTGTGTTTTTTTTTGGCCAATTTCTTGCTTGGCAGAATAAAAAAAGCAGATTGTGGCAAAATCACGATAAAAAACGCACTACATGCTTTTCTGCAGCTTCTCTGTTGAAGTCTAGTAACCACTTCAGCCTCGGAAGATTTGGCTGCTCAATGACCAGGCCATTTTTTGCGATCCGACACTGCGTTGCTTTAACTGACAATTGTGCAACGCTGTACCCAAACAAAATTTACGTCCTTTTTTTCCCCACAAATAGAGCTTTCTTTTGGTGGTATTTTATCATCTCTGCGTTTTTTGTTTTTTTTTGCGCTATAAACAAAAAAAGAGCGACAATTAAAAAAAAAAAAAAAACACAATATTTTGTACTTTTTGCTATAATAAATATCCTCAATTTGTTTTTAAAAAAGCAAATTTTTTCCTCAGTTTAGGCTGATATGTATTCTTTGACATATTTTTGGTAATAAAAATCACAATAAGCGTATGTTGATTGGTTTGTGCAAAAGTTATAGCGTCTACAAAATAGGGGAAAGATTTATGCCATTTTTATTATTATAATTTTGTTTTTTTTCTAGTAATGGTGGTGATCAGCGATTTTTATCGTGAATACGGCATTATGGCGGACAGATCGGACACTTTTGACACATTTTTGGGACCATTGACAATTATACATTGATCAGTGCTATAAAAATGCACTGATTACTGTGTAAATGTCACTGGCAGGGAAGGGGTTAACGCTAGGGGCGATCAAGGGGTTAACTGTGTTCCCTCGTGTGTTCTAACTGTAGGGGGGAGGGGACTGACTAGAGGAGATGACAGATCGTTGTTCCTAGCTAGTAGGAACTCACGATCTGTCTCTCCTCTCCTTGCAGAACAGGGATTTGTGTGTTTAGACACATACGTCCCTGTTCTGGCTCTCGTGCCCGCGATCACGCGTGGCCAGCAGTCATCGCGACTGCTGGCCACGCACATCGTCACCCCCGCAGTGCAGGGTGCGCCTGCTATCCCGCTTAAAGGAGCCGACTTACAGCTATGACGGTTCGCGGGAACTTGCCGACCTGCCGCAGTATAATGACAGCGGCTGGTCGCCAAATGGTTAAACTAAACATCCATGCAATCCGATTCCAGAGCGGCAACAAAAAAAAGGTGCATGCACCTTTTTTTGTGTGGGTGGGGTGCGATTTGAGCCATACAAAATGAATGGTCTGAAACCGCACTACAAATAATTGCATGTGATTTGAACAGGAATGCGGTACGATTCCTCTCTGAATCACATGCAGTTCCCCGCACCACACCAGTGAGAATCTAGGCTCAGACTACAAAAAGCAAATATTGCACAACTTTCTATAATTAACCAGTGCTAACATAATCTAAAACTGCGTAAGTCTGGATCATAAACCAAATTAAAACACTGTGACATTCTGAGCGCTACACTGTACTATGATATACCACACTGCATCATTCTGCATGCTGCACTATATAATTTCTATTCCACACTGCAACATTTCACACGCTACACTGTACGTTCACTATTCTACATGTCATTCTGCAGGTCTCCCTGTAAGTTTCCTATTCCTCATCATGTTATTCTGCGTGCTGGGCTGGGAACATACAGCTTAGTGTGCCGAATTAAGGGGTGTGGACTAGGACAGGTTCAGTTGCCAGTTAATTTTATTAGTATTTATTTAATTTCATAATTACTGCTGAAAATAAGTTGACAACCAAAGGAGGGTGAGAGGTTGTTAAAAATAATCTGCCACAGGTGTCAAACACTAGGTACACCTCTGGGGGTGACTAGTCCTTTGCCCTCCTTTCCTTGTAAGTGATTGAATAAGAACTGTCTGTGTTGCTCACAATAAAAAGTCACATTCCAACTGTCTGTTTGTATGTCATAGTTTTTCGTCCAAATGGTAGCAGTGGGTAATAGTTTCACATTCATGGTTTTTGTCAAAATGTTGCTCATGATGAATATTAGATTCAAAACCAGTCTTTTAAATAATAAACTTGTCATACTTACCTCCTTTTCTGGGGTCTCCAGCCAGCGCTCCTGGCTCCACCTCTTTGGTGTGCCATCATAGAAACCCTCTTCCCATGAGGGCACTCATACAGCCTAATCCCGAGCTGCACTGCCCGTGTTTATAGACACGGACAGCAAAGCTCAGTCCCACCCTTCCTCCTAACAGGGTTTGAATGACAGCAGTAGGAGCCACTTCTATCAATCTGCCCTGTGAGGAGGGAGCGGTGGATCGATATCGGGCTCAGTTACTATAAGTATAATGGGGGACCGGAGGGGGATCCTGTCACACAGAATTTTTTAGATCTTAATGCAGAGAATGCATTAGGGAAAAAACCTTAAAGCGGAGCTCCACCCGCATATTTTTTTTTCTTTTTAAAAGTCAGCAGCTACTAACACTGTAGCTGCTGACTTTTAATAAGGACACTTACCTGTCCTACTCTCCCACGCTGATGGGCCCCCCCGATGCTGATCCCTCGATCGGTGCAGGTCCCGTGCCACCATCCACACTAAGTGATGGTGGCGCGGGATCCCAGAGAGCAGCTGCCCATTCACAAGTCGCCGACTTGTGAATGGGCGGCTGCTCTCTGGGATTACACACAGTTCCCAGAAAGCAGCGCGCCCCATTCACTAGAAGAGGATGGGGAAGAAGACGGACCGCGGTTATGGAAGAGGCAGATTACGGACTTCCGCATAGCAACAGGTATTTCGGGTGAGTATAAAAAAAAAAATTATTTTTTTCAATTTTTTTTTTTTAGGATTTTTTGTGAAAATAATTTTTTCTGGGTGGAACTCCACTTTTAAGCCTTTAGAACCACTTTTAAGTCCAAACAAAAAGTTGAAGTACACCATGCATGTTTCTCAGTTTTAATTTGAGTTAACAATTCAATGTGGATTCATTCCCAAGTAGTAGGAATACTGGTTCGGCCCGTTTTATTGTCATTATTTAAAGCTAATTAGTAGTGTTGAAATATATTATTAAACAGGTTACATTACTAGGGTGCAGTTTACGGATTTATGGTAGGGTTTAAAATGCTTCAGATTTCTTAGATATAAAAAGTTCAAATAGATTCCTATTGCAGTTTTTTTTTAAGCACATTACATTATCTCCAGCAAAAATATAGTATTGTTGCAGTATCATATCTTTAATGATAAGCCACTATACCCAGGACCACCATTTTTGTTCCCAGAGCACTCAGAGGTTGTCTTTTCTAGCAATGGTCCACTTGTCAGATCGAAGTAGAAAAGCCATTTAGATATTCAATTCCTGACTTTTTTGTAATATTGCAAATATGGTTTGGGGATTTCCTGCATTACTGTGATTTTACTGTTCAGTTGCATAGTTTAAAACAAGAAACTAGTCTGTGTGTTTAGTGAACAAAGGGTGTTTTTTGTCAGTCTGTCATGTGAGAGAGTAAGGCTAAGGCAAGCCATAGGTACAATTTTCTTTCCTTCCACCACAGGTTCGATTTCCCCCAATAAACGCAGTCAGTTGATGGGGGAATCCCTCCTGCGTAGCTATTGTGTTCTCCCGACAGGGAGCCTTCCCAACCATCAGAACACAATGATCACTGCTGGCAGCTATAGCTGGATCGACTTCCGTACAACCAGCCTGCCCAATAGATGGATCAAATCTCGTCCGGTCCCTGCTGAACCAAATGAGATTCGATCCATCTAGCTGACCTAAAGCAGGCCATACATGATACATCTTTTTCGTTTAACCTGTGGGTTTAATGAAAAAAATAAATAATAATTAGCCAATTCCCCCATCCACACATTCAATGTGGATGGGGGAATACTTCCCACTGAGCTATTGTATACTGACAGCGGGGAGCCTACCCCCACCAGCAGAATACAATTGTACACAAGTCGATCGATAGATGGACTTGTGTACAACCAGCTAGCCCATACGTGGATCGAAATTTAGCCTTTAGGCTTAAGTGTGAGGGGGAAAATAACCTGCTCACACACTTTTTTATTTATATATATATATATATATATATATATATATATATATATATATATATTACAGGACACTGGGAATATGTCCTGGAAGGCAGGTACATTCCCCCGATTATTTGAGTTGTGGTCCCTTTTTTAAGGGGGACATTTGCAGAGCTTCTGCGGTACTCATGAGTTCTCATCAACGCAGGGTGAGGTGTCCGGGGTTAGGTTTGGCTGGAGAGGACTGACTTCCAGGACTCTCTGGATTGCTAAATTTATACTGGGGACCCCGGATTTCGAAGGTTCAAAGAGATTGGGAGGAAAGATCCTTAAAACTTTGACTACTAGGACTTTGGTCCTGTAGGGGTTAAGTCCCAGGTGAGGGAGGCTTGAAAGGCAGCAGAGGGAAATCAGCACCTGTGTCAAGGAAGTGAGTGAAAGAAGGAGAGTCTCACAAGCTGTACACATACGAAATACACGTTAGTTTATTTAGACGACATTGTCATCTTTAATGCAGACTGGGAATCCCATCTTCCCTGAGTGCAGGCAGTCTTAAGGTCCATACACACGATCTGACTTTTTGACAACGGTCCGGACGTGTTTTATCGGACAATCCGACCGTGTGTATGCTCTATCGGACAATTGTTTTTGCTTTTTCATCGTACAAATGTTCGCTGGGAATGCTCTCAAACTTTTCGGCAACAAATGTCCTACGTCGGCTCAGCCGATCGTGTGTACACAAGTCCATTGAACCAAAGTCCAAATTCCAAACACGCATGCTCGGAGGCAAGGACCAGCCGGAAGTGTTCGGTCTTGTAAAACTAGCGTTCGTAATGGAGATATCACATTCGTGACGCGGCAAATTATGGAGTCTCGAAATGCAGCGCACATTCTCTTCTTTATAATGGCTTAATAATGAAGCTGCTTTGCTGGTGATACTGACGGAGTAATAACAAACGTATTTACAAAGGATTTTTGTTCTAGTGATATCAATAAGATATTTTTATTTTTTTGTGTCAAGTAAGCACAACCCCATTATCCCCTAGTGGTTTTGAAGCTCAAAGCTCCAACTCTATTTGTGTCCCTTGTTCTTAATTTTAGAAATGTACCTGCCTACTCCGAAACTGTCACTAGAAGTTAAACACATAAGCAAATGTTTTTGGTATAATTTTTTTATTTTGAATAAGCACAAGAATGGCATATCAAAATCAGGAGGAAGGCAGCAATGGATCAACTGGTGGAATTGGTGAAGCCTCTGTACCCCAGGGCAGACATCAATTATGTGAAGAGCAAAATTGGGAACCTGAAGAGTGCATACAATAGGGAGCACAAGAAGGTCGTTTGCCCCCGAGCAGCAGCAGATGACATATATGTCCCCAGGCTGTGGTACTACAACAGGTTGCGATTTTTGACAGACCAAACCGAACCACGCCCATCGCTCTCCACACTTCTTTCCACATCAGCTGAGGCCATTTTGTTTCTTGTGCATTCAGAACAAAAAGAAAAGTAAAAAAATAGTAGACTTATTCTCTGTCATCAAAATGAACAAACTGAAACCAAAAGAGCAAATGATACACAGAAAAGGAACTAAAAGTATAACCAAGAAAATCATACTTAAATAAAAAAAAAAAAAAAAAATTAGTAGCCCCGAAACTCCCCAGACCAGTGGCCTTGTTGGGGATCCTGGGGCTGATTTTGCCACTGACCACCATGCTGCTGGGGTGGGTGGGGTTGCTGAGGTTGGTAGGTTTGCTGAGGTGGGTAGGTTTGCTGGGGTGGGTAGGCTTGTTGTGGAGGTGTGTGCTCCAAATCACACACATGTGTTGTTGGGGTTAGCTCCCGTTTCCTCGCCTATTGGGTGCTGTTGTGATGGCTGATGTTGCCCGAGTAAGGAAGTCAGCTGTGGCCTAATCCAGGTTGTGGCTCCTCCTGGCCCTTTTGGTAGGAGGGCGCAGGGGAGGGATTTGGCACTTCGTTTGTCTGCTGGGCCCGGCCTCTTCTTGGCTTAAAATTTCCTGTGTGTGAAAATGGAACATCATTTTATTTTTTTGTCATCATTCACAAACACTTTTCAGCTCATGACTTTTTAAATTTGAATATCATTCTGACTCCAGCATTTAACATTCTTGTCCTAATCCTTTTTAGCCACTACTGTCTATTGATATGCAACTCACTTCAACGCAGAAAATTATTATCCATAATAACATCTAATTAACATTATTGTATTTTTGTCTAAAAATCTTTTCAACAATGCTATACCTGGGTCAAGCTGAGCTCCTCCTCATCTTCATCCTGTGTAGGATCAGGGTCAGTATCGGTGGCCTCAGCTGATGTGGAGGGTAGTGTGGAGAGAGATCTGCGTGGTACAGTCTTTTGTTGCTGCTCCCGATTGTTTGGATTCCTCGATCTTCTTCTTCTTTCGCTCCCTGTTATACATGCTCCTGAGGCCCCCAATTTTGGTCTGCACAAACTGTAGGTTGCCCTGGGGTGCACAGTCTTTGCCAATTTCACCAGTTGATCTATTGCTTCCCTCCTTGATTTTAGTTGAATAATCTTTGTTTCACTTGCCACAGACAGATGAGCTCCCTGTATTTTTGGGTAAATTGTACCAAGAATTCGTGGGAATTCAACTTTTCCTTAATTTTGTTGTCAAGAATCAGATGGCTGCAAGACAGAACACAAGACAAACCATAATGTCTGGCTTATAGCTCATAATCTGGTCACAATATAGGCCTCTATCTAAGCAGTATTTGCCACTAACCACCGATGACCCAATTTTCAATCGTACTCTTTTTTCGTGGCTCCTTTTGGCTTGCGTTCTTCTTGCAACTATCGGAACGTTCCTACGGCCGTTACATCGACTGCTCATTATGGATTGATATACCCTGCGCATGCGTGAAACTCCGCTCTCAGAGCGTCATGACGCTGGGGCGTGACCAGATTCTCTATTCTGCATGCGACATACACGGCGGAACATTGGAGGGACGACATGATGGCGAAATCACCGAAAACTAGCAGGCCCCATGATGGTGGAGCTTATAGAAAACATAAGGCCACCCCCATGAGCAAGGTGGGGATGGTGCGCATATTGAAGAAATATGACTACGACTGTAAGCTGCAGAACTATGAAAGGCCCAACACCAAAGAGACTGGATTCTGGAGAAGGACATTGCGGTATTGGAGGGAGAATATTTGGTGCACCGAACAAAGGATCAAATACGCAAGTGCTGGTCGGATTTAAAGCACTGCGAGAAAGACCAGATGGACTCCATCCATCGCATCATAAAAAAAAAAGTAAGCCAGATTATAACTAAAATCATTATGTAGATGTTGGAATTAGCTGTCTGTAGATTTGCTTTATTCAAGTAGGTCTTCAAAAATGAACATAATGTTTTCTCTAATCTAGGTATGAATATTTTGTGTAAAGATGAAGTTAAATTTAAAGCAGATATTAACTATACTTGTTTTGTTTTTTATACCCTTTTTTGGTGTACAAATTTTTAATGTATTTTATTCTTTCAACAGGAAAAATTAAAAGACAAAGTCACCAGAGGGGACAAAGGGAGGCTTTTCTTGGCCGGGCCCCAACAGGGAAGATAACAGGTCCATCTTCCCCCCAAAATCATAAGTGACAACTTCAAACACACTCATTTAGCCACCGACAGGGGTGTTTCTAGGTGGGACAAAGGCCATGAGCTTAGGGCGTAACTTAAGGGGTAAAGAACACTTTATGGTTGCTGCGTGGCTCATCAGTGCCCATTAATGATGCCTTGCCAGGTTAGACATGGGTAGAGGAGAGACCCTGGGGATCACAGTCACACAGAGTCACGCCTGCTAGAATGATCATCATATATCCCCTATCCTATAGGAGACAAGAGGGGTGGGTGGCAACTGCATGAGTTGTTCAATGTGGGCATTTAGCCTTTTTTTTTCGTTTTAAAATTGCATCACTTTCCCTTTTCAATGCATTTTTCAATGTTTAATAAAGCAAAGTGCAGCATGTTGGAGTCCACTAGTCGGGAGCAATCATTGTCACAAGTGCAAGGTTGGCCAACTAATTCAGCAAAAGGGATGCTAGGAACAGATGTGACTTGGGGTGGCTTAATGAATGTTGTATTGTTTTTATTTTTAGAGAAACGTGAGTGTGGTCAGCTCCCACATTTGGAGGAGTGGGATCTGAGAGCTGGACACAGCACAGAGCCTACACCGGACAGAACATCCCCTGACGCAAGACAGACAGAGGGTGGAAGAGTGCAACAAGTTGAAGAAACTACTTTAGTGCCTCTTGTTTGCCCCAGAAAGTATTTTTGAAATCTGGCTTCAAATGTGTTTAGATGTCCAAACCAAACACCCACACCACACATTAGCAAAGTATGTAGTGCCTTTACCATTAGCATGGAGAAGGAAGAGGTGGAAGGAGCTGGCAGTGTTGCTAGGTACCCGAGTTTTGTAGACACAGGCACCAGGGCCAAGATTACAGAGGAGTTGCAGGGTGTACATTCCTAGTAGTGTAGGTGTCTGAAGGGAAAGCAGGTTGCATTCAAGAATAGACTGGCTAGGTAAGTATTTTCCCAATTTGCCTACTAACGTGACCATAATTCACTATGTAGGGCCTCAGCCACTTGACCATCATTCCCATTAAATCATTTTTTCTCTTCTGCCAAGGCCATGAACTTCCAAGATGCACTATTGGTCGTATCAGTGCTGATATGCTGCAGGCATTGATTGAGCTCGAGAAAATAAAGGAGGCTGCCACTGGTTTACAGAAACGAATACAGGATTATGTAGACATGTTAGCCAAATTTTAAAATCTACAGACCATAATTTTTCTTCAACTTGTTGCCTCCTCTCTTTTTGTTGTTTTTTGGCATCTTTTTTGACTACTTTGAAGCACAGGCTCAGATTGATGCTACTTTTAAATTGCGCTACTTCCTTAGAACTACCGCTATTTCAAAGTAGCAAGGAACAGTGCCATTGCCTACAATAGGCTGTGACTTTTCGTGCGATTTGACCTCTCAAATCGCATGACAAACCTCACAAAATGTGAACCTGTGCTTTTTTTTTAGTGTCTGAGGTCAGTGTTTCTCCACTCCCCTTCTCTAGGTGCATGACCATGTCCTGTTTTCTTTATTTTAGGCAGTATAAAAAAGACTGTGTCAATTAAATGTGTCAATTAATTACCTCGAAAATGACCTCATCACCTGTGCCAAAAGTAATAAATGGAGAAAACAGGACCTGGTAATGCATCTGGAGAAGGAGAGTTGAGAAACACTGCCCTAAGTATAATGGTTTGATTTTTCTTGATATGTTTTTTTTTTGTAATAGAAAAGCCAAAATTTGAAGAAGCATACAAATTGGGACCCAAACATTAACTTTCCCTCATGATCACATGCCTAAAATGTGTGACTTTCCCTACATGGAGTTTGCAAAAGCCACAAAACACACAGTGGGGGTTATTTACGAAAGGACAATCAACTTTGCACTACAAATGCAGTGGAAAGTGCACTTGTAGTGCAAATTGGATTTCCATTTTGGAAATGACCCCCACTGTAACAACATGTGCTATCTCCCATCATGTGGTGTCAATGGACGTGTTTCAGGGGTTCAAACCCTTCCTCTCACCTACTTTAGTTTTGAGGAATGGGTTTCATCCCCAAAACACGTACATTGATATCCCGTGAAGGGAGATAGCACATGTTGACACACTGTGTTTTGTGGTTTTAGCAAATAACCTGTTTGTACCTACACACATTTTAGGCAGGGTATCATAAGGGACATTTAACCGTTATGCCTCTTCAAAATTTGTCTTTTAAAGGGGTGAACTCATCCCACCTGGGCAAGGCAAGATATTCACAACTTGAGAACACTAATATTAATGTCTCATATGGCCTTCAAATTCAAAAAGTTTAACTTTGCAAGTTCCAGAGTTGGATGTGTATGCTCTGCTTTTAAACATGCCTGTTTAGCCACTACAAATGCTAAAGAAGGGCAAATATACATGTTATACACAAATAACGATTTTGGTTTGTTCTAAATGTGAATGTGCTTGTAGTAAAAAAAATTTGACTAAACAATGTGTGGCTTATTATTACAATGCTCAATACCAGTGTATTTGTTAAGTTGGTGTAGTTCCAGTCACAGTGTACTCTAAAATGTGTGTAACAGAGCCACAGAACAACATAATAGTTGGCTCAAGGCGAGATTGTCACCTCATGTTGCACATAAGATACGTTTGCACTATTGGAGAAAAATACAAAAATTAAGGCCATTTGCAAACCTAGTAAACACAGACAACAGTAGTTCAAATGAAATAGTAGTTTATGAGCAATTCAAAAATTTAGTTATGATTAAGTACATTTTGCTGCCAAGCCACTGCCCCTCTATCCACAAAGTAGTCCATATATTGTTCACGTACAAGACGGGCATTCTGGGAGGGCAAACCAGCATGTCCACTTTCTAGAGCTGGCATCACAGCCTCTTCAGCTGGGCGTAAAACGAAAGGGTCAACATCTGTTTGCCCTGAGGCATTGTAGCTGCTAGCATTCCTCCTTAAAAAATTGTGGAGGATGCAGCAGCACAACACAACATGGTTTAGTTTATACTCGGCCAAGTTTAGGGAGGTTAAAAACAGCCTAAAACGACTGGAGAGGATGCCAAAGGCGTTTCCACCACCCTTCTGGCACGAGAGAGCCGATAATTTAAAATGCGTTGCTCTGAGATGAGGTTCCTCATAGGAAAGGGCTTTAGAAGATGTCCCCCCCAGAGCAAAAGCCTCATCTGCCACAAAAACAAAATTGAGGCCCTCAAGCATGTGGCAAATGTAAGGTGCCATTTTGTAGCCGATGGTAGAATTCTGTATGCATCATGACACTTCCATCCGAGTGGTGGTCATTCTTCCCCACGTCCAGGCACAGAAACTCGTATGTTGCAGACACAACAGCAAGCAGAACTATGCTGCAAAAGCCTTTATAATTGAAGTAATATGATCCTGAGTTGGGTGGTGGGACAATCCTCACATGTTTCCCATCAATGGCACGCCCACAGTTGGGGAAATTCCACAAATTCTCAAACTGGGCCACCACATCCTGCCATTGGTGGGTTTGAAGGAAACTGGGGAGTTAAACAAGGTAAAAAAAATTACTACTTGAGCACATAAAATTGCAAGCATATTTGACACAAACATTCTTGGGCAACATAAAAGTATAACATTTAAATGAGTATTTAAAATAAAAAGGGTAAGTTCTACTTAGATGATTCCTCACCCCCTCTGGTGGTACATTCAAAAAAATTTAGGGTGGGGGGGATTGAATGGGTAGATGTTGTGGACAGGTAACCCTCTCCACTTCCATGTGAGCTAAATGCATAAAAAATTAAGGTTAATTTGGCCAGCCCCTCCGTCTTTTCAAGATTGGCAGCCCAGTGGACAGGTAAGAAGTGTCATAATCCAAAAAGAAGAATACACACTGTCCAAATAGAAGCACATTTTGACATACATAAATTACCATTAACAAGATAATAGGAAACCAAAAATTGATAGTGTACAATTTGAAGGTAATCAGGTAGGCCCTTGCACTACATGCTTTGGAGAATTCATGCAGAAATCTTACCACAAAAGAGATATATTGTGTATGGGTTTTGCCAAGTCAGCAGATAGAGTAGTTGTATCGGTTGACTCTGCATTTTGGGGTGGGAGGGAGGGTTACAATAGAGTTTCTGCACCCAAAAAAAGGGACTCTTGCACTCTGCATGAATTTGAGGACAACAATAAGATTGTGACACATTTTAGGGGGTGTTTAGGGTAAACATAAAATTGAAGCATCAAAAAAACATTGTTAAGTTACTAGGCTAGGTGTGTATGGGCCCAGGGTAGCATGCTGGGGAGGTTAGTGAAGGAAAATATGCATGTAGGCCAAGAAAAAGCTTACAGCATGCATGAGGACAAAGAGGACATTCACAGCATATTACAATAATGGGAATGATGGAATCCAAAAATTTGTAAAAGACATTAGAAAACATTAAGTACATAAAATGTGATATTAAAGAATAAAACTTACCTGAATATAGTCCTTCTGCAGGACTTGTATGATGGCACAACAGGTCTCTGGAATAATGACTCCATGGGGAGAGATCCCAGTGGTAAACTTAATATCCTGGAGACTTCTCCCTGTCGCTAAGTACCGCAAGGTAGCTATGAGCCTTTACCCTGCTGAAATAGCAACCCTCATGCAGGTGTCCCGCTTCCTAATATAGGGGGACAGCAAGGACAAGAGTTGCTGAAAACAGGAGTCCGTCATCCGGAGATAATTCCTAAAATCATTAGGATTATTCTCCTGGAGCTCCCGCAGCAAAGGCATATGACAAAATTGGTCACGATTAAGCAACCAATTTTTGGTCCAACAACTCCTCCTCCTGTTCCTGGACTGGGCTAGAGTCAAAGCAATAACTCCAAGCCCATAAATAGAACACTCTCTCGTAGGATTGCGCAACATGGCTGGTTGACGAACGACTGTTCAGAAACGAACTGAAAAGCGCGAATCAACACTGACCAAACTTCTACTAACTCGAGATTAGCAAAAGGAGCCCAAAGGGTGACGCATGACAATTGAACTTCCTCTTTTGAAGTGTCGTAAGTAAGTTGAAACGGCACTATGTTCGTGTTTGTTGACTGAAAAAGTTCTGCCGTGTGTATTCATACTAAGTTCACGGACAACGCTCTTCGGACAGAAATCCACGGAAAAGTCTGATGTAAGTCCGATCGTGTGTACGAGGCTTTAGACTCTCTAAAGAAGGAAGGATTTACCGTGAACCCAGAAAAGTGTGCCATTGCTATGGAAGAAACCAAGTACTTGGGGTACATTGTGGGTAGAGGGTTGGTGAAACCACAGATGAACAAATGTAGAGGCTATCCAGGCCTGGCCCCGCCCAGTCACAAAGAAACAGGTGCAAGCCTTTTTGGGCATTGTGGGGTACTACCGCAGGTTTGTCCCCAACTTCACCACTATTGCAACACCTCTCACAGACCTGACAAAGTGAAAAAAGTCAGTTATGTTGAAATGGGATGACAAGGCTGAGAAGACTTTCCAGGAGCTTAAAACAGCCTTTTGTCAGTATCAGTACTGGTCGCTCCTGACCTCTCAAGATAATTTGTTATTCAAATAGGTGCCTCCAGTGAAGGCTTGGGAGCTGTTCTGTCCCAAGAAGTCAATAGGGAGGAACACCCCAAAGTTTTTCTGAGTAGAAAATTAACAGCCTCCGAGAGAAATTATGCTGTGTTGGAGCGGGAGTGCCTGGCCATTAAGTGGGCTCTGGACACACTATGCTATTTTCTCCTCGGTATGAAGTTTTGCCTGGTGTCAGACCATGCCCCATTGACCTGGATGAGACAGAATGAACACACAAATTCCAGAGTTACCAGGTGTTTTTTGGAGTTGCAAGAGTTCAAATTTGTAGTCGAACACACACCAGGAAAGCAACACCAGAACGCGGATGCCTACATCAAGGCAGAGGGGGGTTTTGTACAGGACACCGGGAATGTGTCCTGGATGGCAGGTACATTCCCCCGATATTTGAGTTGTGGTCCCTTTAAGGGGGACGGTTGCAGAGCTTTTGTGGTACTCAGGGGTTCTCACCCGTGTAGGGAGTAAGTTTGGCTGGAGAGGACTGACTTCCAGGACTCTCTGGATTGCTAAATTTATATTAGGGTCCCCGGATTTCGAAGGTTCAAAGAGACTTGGAAGGGAAGAGCCTTCAAACCCTGACTACCAGTACTTTGGTCCGGAAGGGATTAAGTCCCAGGTGAGGGAGGCTTGAAAGGCAGCAGAAGGAAATCAGCACCTGTGTCAAGGAAGTGAATGAAAGAGAGTTTCACAAGCTGTGCAGCAAGGGTGCTAACCCCCTGTGAGGCCTGCCAGTCACCCTTACTTTGGTGGAACCTAAACCCCTGTATGGCATCGAAGACTAGTGGTGAGCCTGCTGTTTTGTTGCCAATACCAGGTATTGGACTGTTTATTTACTTTTGGCTGAAGTAAGCTGTCTTTTTGTTTAGCCGTGATTAAAATAAATGAACTGTTTGCTCTCACCAAACTGGCTGGCTGTTATTCCAGAGCTACCCCCAGGTCACATTATATATACACACACACTATATTACCAAAAGTATTGGGACACCTGCCTATACACGCACATGAAATTTAATGCCATACCAGTCTTCGTCCGTAGGGTTCAATATTGAGTCTATGAGAATGTTTGACCATTCTTCCAGAAGCGCATTTGTGAGGTCAGGCACTGATGTTGGATGAGAAGGCCTGGCCCGCAGTCTCCGCTCTAATTCATCCCAAAGGTGTTCCATTGGGTTGAAGTCAGGACTCTGTGCAGGCCAGTCAAGTTCCTCCACCCCAAACTCGCTCATCCATGTTTTTATGGACCTTGCTTTGTGCACTGGTCCAAATCATTTGGTGGAGGGTAGATTATGGTGTGGGGTCATTTTTCAGGGGTTGGGCTTGGCCCCTTAGTTCCAGTGAAGGGAATGCCTTAAGGCGTCAGCATACCAAGACATTTTGGACAATTTCATGCTCCCAACTTTGTGGGAATAGTTTGGGGATGCAGAAAAATTTAGTTCCCCCACAGTAGACTTGCTGGCTTCTTCAGAAGTAATGTTATCTTAAACAATTCTTGGGGCAAGTCAGGTTTAATTTAAACTCGAGAGACTGTGAGAATTTACTATTTTGCTGTGTTTTTTTTTTTTTTGCAAATTACCCTTGCTATTGTTTAAAAATAACACTGTAGCAATTTAAAGGAGCTGCAATGTATCTAAAAAGGTTGATCAGTTAATGAGCGCTATATAAAGTGTTAGGTTGGGTTCACACATATGCGATGCGGGAAGCAGCATGATTCCGTTGCGGGTTCCCACATCGCGTGTCACTTGCAGGCAGGTCACACTGCCCTCTGGGAATCATTGCGGGTGTCAGTAGAAAGTAAATGACACCCCCAGATCGGTTCGCAGATCGCAGTGTAAACTGTCAAATGGTACAGGAATCAGATTGCATGGGATGGTCAGAAAGGGTAGACATGCTACAGGAGATGGTCAGGTGTGGTTGGAAGCTGGGAACACACTGCAGGAGAGATGGAAGATATGTTACATGAGACTGCTAGAAATCACTGTCTTTACAGTCCACTCTCACTACTGACTGTTTGGTACTTTCCTTGCAGCTCTAAGCCCTGGTTCACACTGGTGCGATTTGACATGTCAAATCGCATGTCAAATCGGCGAAATTTGCCGCAAATTGCGGGCAATGGCACCGTCCTAATCAGTGCGACGCTGCATCTGCGGCGCTGCACCGATTTCAAAAAGTAGTTTCTGTACTACTTTTTGCGATTTCAGTCACGATTTTCATTGACATCTGTGTCAGATGTCTCTGTAATCGAGCTGAAATCGGGACTGACAGGCAGGAGTGAAATCGTGCGAGTTCAGCTGAACTCGCACAGCTTCACTCCCGCAGCCCCAGAGTGAACCTGGGCTAAGAACCCAAAGGGCCACATGTGACGCTTGGGCCACAAATTAAATTTCATTGAATTAGAATATCATTTACAAACTGTGCTCTTATTCAGCTGGTTTAAGAGCAATGTGTACAATTATATTTGCAATCTCATTTGTTTTGGGCTACGTGATAGCACATATGGTATCACCATTGCTGTTTATAAAGCTTCATATCCTTAACAATTTCATTTTAATAGAAATCACTCTGTATTTATACTGAGCACATTCACACATTTTCTAGTATCTAATTCAATCTTTATTGTTTTCAGGAAAATCTGCTTGCTGAAATCAAGGAAGGCCTCATTTTATTATCCGAAAAAGAGATCAACAGCTT
This sequence comes from Rana muscosa, assembly GCA_029206835.1. Lineage (NCBI taxonomy): Eukaryota > Metazoa > Chordata > Amphibia > Anura > Ranidae > Rana > Rana muscosa. Next base: position 212,712,772 of record CM055120.1, on the reverse strand, counting down.
CTTTTTTAACAAGGTGATGTAAACATTGCCATTATGGACAGTTTGCATCTATGTACCAGTTCTTAGATGTTGTGGCTACATTGGTTTTCTGTTTTTCCCCCTTTATTTTCCCCTTGTGATCCGGCTGTTAACACTTTTTGTCTTGTGTCTCCGCTCTGGATGGTGGAGCAACAGAGACACCTTTTTGGACTGCAGCATTGTCATCCTGGGGAGAGGTCGTTAGACACACTAGCAGATTTAGATGGACTTTAATAAAAGAAAGCTGAACTCCAGCTTAAAAAGAAATTGGAACTATAGGTACAAAATGCATCCAGCAGTTTCTGATATGCATAACTGTGATACAGGTCAGTGGAATGAAAGTATTAATATAGACTAGACAAGGAGCAAAAGAATGCTTACAGCCAACATTGATTCCATTATGTACCAAAAAGGGAAAAGGGGGATCATAAACAGTAAGCCGACTATAAAATCACCTCAGCTAGCAGTCCTAACATAGGGCTGTTGCCTGAAGAACACACCTAGTGTATATTTACTGCACATAAGAAGACTGCCAAAGTTTTTATGTGTACAAGAAGAGAAGACAAAAAGGGATGAGAAAAGGCTAAAGAAAGGAAGGGGAGCAGGAGAGATAAAAAAAAAAAAGGGGGGAAAGTAATGTTGGCGTGTCTCAGGAGGGCGGGTAGAATGATCTCCGTCAACCAGCAGAATCCACATCGAAGAGAGCCCTACCTTCCTCAGGGTAGACAAATGTGGTCCATAAAGTCCAAGTTTTCAAGTACACCTCTCATTTATGCTGTGCAGTCAATACCAGATCTTCCATCAGGTTAAATTCCTCAATCTTCTTGAGCCATAGCCCAATGGACGGTGCCTGCACCTTCTTCCAGGTAATAGGAATATATGATTTAGCAGCGTTGAGGAGATGGCAGAGTAAAGATTTCTTATAAACTTTTGCAGGTATATTGGAAACATGTTAAACATTTTTTTACCTTCATGCATTCCTTGCATTAAGGTAAAAAATATTTAGGTGTCAGCATCCTCCATCATCCCCCTTTTACTTACCTGAGCCCTCATTTGATCCAGTGCCATGTACATCTGCAGCTCTTCTCTCCCCTCACTTCCGGGTCTCGCTGTAGCACCAGGAGCCATTGGCTCAAAGTGCTGCCAATCAAAGCCACTGATGAGGGGGGGGCGCACCCCCTCCAACCCTGCACGCCGTACACAGCGCACCTTAAACCAATTAGGGAGCATTAATAATGCGTAGAAACCAGTGAGGAGTAATGATGTGCATTAACCATTAGCAACCAATCAGTGAACAATAATGATCTGCTGTAATCTCTAGCAACCAGTGAGCAATAATTATTTGCAGTAACCCCTAGCAACCAATCAGTTTGTAGTAATTATGTGCTGTAACCTCTAGCAACCAATGTGTAAGCGGTAATTATGTGCAGTAACGTCACAGCGCACCCCTCAATCCTGCACTCCGTACACAGTGTACCCACTCAACCTTGCACTCCGTACACATCGCTCCCCTCAACCCTCATTGCTAATAACTAGTTCTAGAATCTTTTGTCTATTGGTGGTTTCCTTCACCTCCGCAGTCTGTGGTGTGCAGGCAGTGAGATGATGTGCTGTAACCTTAAGCAACCAATCAGTGGGTTGTAATGATGTGCTGTAACCTCTAGCGACCAATTAAGGAGCATTAATAATGTGCAGTAACTTCCATCAACCAGTGAGTGGTAATGATGTGCAGTAACCTTCAGCAACCAATCAGTGAACAGTAATGATCTGCTGTAATCTCTAGCAAGCAATCAGTGAGCAATAATAATTTGCAGTAACCTCTAGCAACCAATCAGCTAGTAGTAATGATGTGCAGTAACATCTAGCAATCAATCCGTGAGCAATAATAATGTGTGTAGTGTACAATGTAGGAATTAGGTAGTGCAGTGGTCAGTATAGGAATCAGGTGGGTCAGTGTAGTGGTCAGGTGGGTCAGTGTAGTGGACAGGTGTAGAAATCAGGTAGGTTAGTGTAGTGGTCAGTAGTGAAGTGGCTCTTCTCCCCAATGCTACTGTGGTCACAGGTCTTTTAATGTCATCAAGAACAGTGCAGTGCCCAAAGGTCTTCATTGGACGTGTGGATGCTGAGGGATAGTCCATTGGCAGAGTGTAGAAGGGCTAGCTGCTAGGGGAGCAAGAGATTAGCTCACTAAAAGTGCTTTTTTTTGTTTTCCCTGGAGATGGGCTTTACACCAATAAGTCATTACAAGAAGCACAAGGTATCTTTACCTAGGTTTTAATGCACTGTTGATGCATCTGGAACTGCCTGAGCACAATGTGCATATTTCTTCATGTAGAAGGTGCTCCCATCCAGCAGAAAGATTACACTGCTAGTCATGTCAAATCGCAATACTTGGCATTTCTGTGTCATCACTGGGTGTGCTACATGTAGCATCTAAGATACACTATATTACAAATAGTATTTGGGGCGCCTGCCTTTACACGCACATGAACTTTAATGGCATCCCAGTCTTAGTCCATAGGGTTCAATATTGAGTTGGCCCACCCTTTGCAGCTATAACAGCTTTAACTCTTTTGGGAAGGCTGCCCACAAGGTTTAGGAGTGTGTCTATGGGAATGTTTGACCATTTTTCGAGAAGCGCATTTGTGAGGTCAGTCACTGATGTTGGACGAGAAGGCCTGGCTCGCAGTCTCCGCTGTAATTCATCCCAAAGGTGTTCCATTGGGTTGAGGTCAGGACTCTGTGCAGGCCAGTCAAGTTCCTTCACCCCAAACTCGATCATCCATGTCTTTATGAACCTTGCTTTTGCACTGGTCCAAATCATTTGGTGGAGGGGGATTATGGTGTGGGATTGTTTTTCAGGGGTTGGGCTTGGCCCCTTAGTTCCAGTGAAGGGAACTCTTAAAATGGATGTAAACCCACTGTCATCAAATTTAAATCATTAATACTGTTGTAATCTAGAATGCTAGACATCACTCCTGCATGTATCCATATATTATAAATGTCACCCCCTCACCTGTCAGAAGCCCCGCAAAATTGCAGAATCTGTGGGCATTTTTTTCCCGGCACTCGGAGTCGTGACGTCACAGGACTCCTCCGCCTACCACTACACTCCCACGCCCGACAGCGTTGCGAAGACGAGCCTCGTCTGTCAGTTCGCAGTGCGATATGCAAGCTGAAATGGGGGTGTCATTACCATTGTATGACACTCCCCAGCAGTTCGCATATGGCAATGTAAGTTTGCATATGGCAGTGTAAACTGCCGTGCGAGTCGGGTGCGATGTGGGAACCTGCAGTGGATTCGCAGGGTTACCGAATCGCACCAGTGTGAACTGAGCCTTGGTGGGAGCAGTCAGGTGACATTTGTAGGCTTTATGCTTTGAGGCTGGGTTCACACTGGTGCGATTCGGGAACCCTGCAAATCCACTGTGGGTTCCCACATCGCACCCGACTCGCACGGCAGTTCACACTGCCATATGCGAACTGCTGGGGAGTGTCATACAATGTTGACGACACCCCCATTTCAGCTTGCATATCGCACTGCGAACTGACAGTTAGGACATGAATCGGATCGCATAGGTGTCAACACCTATGCGATTCTGGTGCGGACCAAAAAAGGGTCCTGTGTGTGTTTGGTCCAAATGCGGTGTGATATCAACCATGCTATCTGTATGGCTGAAATCGCACTGCACGGACATCGCATGTGATTTGTGCTGCAGTGCGGTGCAAATCACATGTGATCTCGCACAGCGCACTAATGTTAACCGGCCCTAAGCTCATTCAGCCTTACTGGGTGTAAGTATAAAAAGTGAGAAATCCACCCCTCCCCCACATAACACATCCTGGTGATGGAAAGGAATATTGCATCTGTGATCAGGTGACCTCAGACACACACACTGCACTATAATAATAATAATTATAAGATCACTCGAGCTTCTCCTCTGCCCAGCTCTGACTAAATACATCTCCCTAATCACTTGTCTATGTATATTCTGATGGCTGTTCACTGCAGCATACATTTCTTCGTCACACTGAACTGTGGATCACACCCCATGATGAGAAACATCCAGTCAAAACACAGGAAAGGCAGCCAATCGTGGGAGAGCTGGAATGGAGAGGAGGGGAGGGGAGGGGGATGTGGATGTGAATTGTGAACTTTGTACACAGAATGTGCATGTCTCAGGCTAGTGCACGAGATATGTATATAACCTGTCACTCGAAGCAAGGGGGCGGAACGGACAAAAGCATTTCTCTGTTAAAGCGGAGGTTCCGCGACCATTCATTTTTTTTTTTTGTATTAAATCAGTGGATTTATATATCGCAATTGAGTACTCACTTTTTAGGTGTCTTGCAGCATCACCCGTCCGTTTTCATAGTAAAGATAAACTTTTATTATTTTATCTATGCATTTGCCATTTTGCTTGTGGGCATTGTGAAGCCCACAAGCAATTGCTTCCTGGATGCGGTGAATGCTCGGCTCCCGGCATTCACCGCTCTCGGGGATGCGCACTTTCTACGGCGACCTGCGCCGTAAGCATTATGTTTGTCATAGCAACGGGCGGCGTCACCCCCAGTAAATGCCGCGTGAGCTCCCATAGATCACTGCGGCTCACTCTCGGGGATGCGCACTCTCTACGCCGACCTGCGCCGTAAGCATTTTAGTTGTCATAGCAACGGGCGGCGTCATCCCCAGTACACACCACGTGAGCTCCCATAGATCACTGCGGTGCTGGGGAGACGCCTACTCCCGCGGGAGTCGGATTATTCAATACTAAGGTATTTTGCTATTTAAAAAAAATAAAAAGGCAGATTTTAGCTTCTACATGCACACTGATGCGGTGGAGACAGTGATGAGTTTTTGTGTGAACCTCCGCTTTAAGTCCGTTTTATCTCACTGAACAATAAAAGAGGATTGCTCAGAGCTGGATTAACTCTGTGTGGCAAGACTCGGCACAGATGATAGGAAATCTTATTCTCTACATTGTGACATCCAAATAAAAAAAATAGTAATAATTTTTTCGGGTTTACATCCACTTTATTAACCACTTAACGACCGCACACTGTATATATACGTCGGCAGAATGGCACCGACAGGCACAATCACGTAGAGCATACGTGATTGCCTTTGTATAGTTGGGGGGTCCAATCGGACCCCCCTCCTATACAGTGAGCGGTGGCTAAGTGTCCGGGAGCGTTCCGGGATGAGGGGGCAGCCATTCGTTTCTGGCCACCCCCTCGCGATCGCTCCCGGCGAATGGAAATGCCCCCTCTGTCTGTGTCAGACAGAGGGAGCAGGAGGAAGTGATGTCATCTCTGGTGCGGCGCTCACATATACCGAGCGCCGTACAAGAGAAGACATCAGGTCAGTGCACACAACACTACACTGACACCAGGACAAATAGGGACATAAATCGCCCCCCCCCAGATCACCCCACCAGCCCCCAGTCACAGTGTCACTGATTGCAGTGACCATTTATTTAGTGATCACTGCAATCAGTGACATTTGTGACTGTAAAAGTGTCACCAAAGTTTAGTCTTAGGTCCAGTGTAGCCCCCTAACCCCCCCTAATAAAGGTTTAACCCCTTGATCACCCCCCAGATAACCCTTTCACCCCCTATCACCACTGTCACTAAGCGATCGTTTTTCTAAACGCTGTCTTAGTGTCTGTGATGTAGATCGGTAGCCGGTAATTTTTTTTAGGTTCGCCGCAGGTTTTTATAGCGTCAGGTACCCCAATATATTATCTAATAAAGGTTTTAACCCCCTGATTGCCCCTAGTTAACCCTTTCACCAGTGATCACCATATAAGTGTTACGGGTGACGCTGGTTAGTTAGTTTGCTTTTTATAGTGTCAGGGCACCCGCCGTGTATATAACCCAATAAAGGTTTAACCCCCTGATCGCCCGGCGGGTGATATCAATTAGGTTTTAGCGTCAGAGAGGGTCTGAGTCACACCCCAGGCAGCGTCAGGTTAGTGCCAGTAACGCTAACACCCACGCGTGAAGCATACACCCCCCTTAGTGGTATAGTATCTGAACAGATCAATATCTGATCTGATCAGATCTATACTAGCGTCCCCAGCAGTTTAGGGTTCCCAAAAACGCAGTGTTAGCGGGATCAGCCCAGATACCTGCTGGCACCTGCGTTTTGCCCCTCCGTCCAGCCCAGGCCACCCAAGTGCAGTATCGATCGATCACTGTCACTTACAAAACAAAAACACACATAACTGCAGCGTTCGCAGAGACAGGCCTGATCCCTGCAACTCCAGTGCTGTAGGAGGTGATTTCACCACCACAGTTAAAAAAAAAAAAGCAAATATGCCGAAGCATTGGGGCAGCAGGGGCGGAGGAGCGATTTTGCTCCTAATGCCGCGTACATACGGTCGAAATTCCGACGGAGGCTTGCCCGTGGAAAAGTCCGACCATGTGTGTGCGGCATAACTTTTTTGCGGGAGGATGCCCCCATGCTTCGGCATATATAAATGGTGCGTGTATGCCCATCATTGGAAGTGGGTGGATGAAGGGCGGTATTCTAATGGTGGGCATACCCACCGATCAATCTCTTTTTTCGTTCAGCCAACTGGCTGCATGAAAAAAAAAGATTACAATACATGTCCAACAAGGACCAGCAACGTACTGGTATGTTGCTGGACTTTGAATGTTTATACCAGAATGATGCCTGCGGGTTTAGGTATCATCTTGGTATCATTCTTTTCAGCCTGCGGCCGGCTTTCATGTAAAAGCAATCCTAGCGGCTAATTAGCCTCTGGACTGCTTTTACAAGCAGTGGGAGGGAATGCCCCCCCCCCCGGATATAAAAAGCACCATTGGGAAATTGGGAAAGCATTTTATCACACCGATCTTGGTGTGGTCAGATGCTTTGAGGGCAGAGGAAAAATCTAGGGTCTTGAAGACCCCAGTTTTTTCAAAAAAAGAGTACCTGTCACTACCTATTGCTATCATAGGGGATATTTACATTCCCTGAGATAATAATAAAAATGATAAAAAAAAAAAAAATACTTGGAAGGAACAATTTAAAAATAAAATAAAAAAGAAAAATTAATAATAAAAAAAAAAAAAAGCACCCCTGTCCTGCCCTGCTCTTGCCCAATGGCGAACGCAAGCGTCGGTCTGGCGTCATATGTAAACAGCAATTGCACCATGCATGTGAGGTATCACCGCGAAGGTCAGATCGAGGGCAATCATTTTAGCAGTAGACCTCCTCTGTAAATCTACTGGGGTAACCTGTAAAGGCTTTTAAAGGCTTTTAAAAATGTATGTAGTTTGTCGCCAATGCGCGTTTGTGCGAAATTTTAAAGCATGTCGTGTTTGGTATCTATGTACTCGGCCTAAGATCATCTTTTTTATTTCATCAAACATTTGGGTAATATAGTGTGTTTTAGTGCATTAAAATAAAAAAAAGTGTATTTTTTAACCCAAAAAATGCGTTTGAAAAATCGCTGCGCAAATACTGTGTAGAAAAAAAAAATGCAACACCCACCATTTTAATCTGTAGGGCCTTTGCTTTAAAAATATATATATATAATGTTTGGGGGTTCAACATAATTTTCTTGCAAAAAAAAAAAATGTTTTCATGTAAACAAAAAGTGTCAAAAAATAGGATTTTTATAACAGCTTACCTGTAAAATCCTTTTCTTGGGAGTACATCACGGGACACAGAGCGACATAGTCATTACTAATGGGTTATATAGATACCGTCAGGTGCTGGCACTGGCAACTTCCAAAACCGGAAGTACCCTCCCCTATATAAGCCCCTCCCATCCGGGAGCACCTCAGTTTTGTAGCAAAGCAATAAGTGTCCCCAAAGAGGGGCGGGAGCTCTGTGTCCCGTGATGTACTCCCAAGAAAAGGATTTTACAGGTAAGCTGTTATAAAAATCCTATTTTCTTTCTCGTACATCACGGGACACAGAGCGACATAGTCATTACTAATGGGATGTCCTAAAGCAATGCCCAATGAGGGGGGGGATACACCATATATAAGCTGAGCGCTATCAGACATGAGGATCTTTTGCGGCCTGCAACACACTGCGCCCAAAGGCGACATCCTCCTGACTTCTAACGTCCACCTGGTAGAACCTAGTAAACGTGTGTACTGAAGACCACGTTGCGGCCTTACAGATTTGAGCCAGGGAGGCCTGGTGATGCACTGCCCATGAAGTTCCAACTGCTCTCGTGGAGTGCGCTCTAACTTTGAACGGAGGCGGTCTCCTTCTCAAGCCATAAGCTTGCATAATGACCTGTCGAATCCACTTGGCTAAAGTAGACTTTGACGCTGCCTGACCCTTTCTGGGGCCTTCCGGCAGAATAAACAAAGTATCCGTTCTGCGAATCTGAGCAGTGGCTTTTAGATAAGCTTTAACTGCTCTTACTACATCCAAAGAATGCAATAACTTTTCCTCTACCGAAGTAGGTTTGGGGAAAAAAGAAGGAAGAACCACATCTTGGTTCAAATGAAACCTCGATACCACCTTAGGAAGAAAGGCTGGATGAGGACGTAACACTACTCTGTCCTTATGGATAACCAGATATGGCTCCTTACAGGACATAGCTGCTAATTCCGATACTCTTTTAGCCGAACAAATGGCTACTAGAAAAATCAATTTCCTGGTGAGAAGCACCAAGGAAATATGCTGTAATGGTTCAAATGGTTGTTTCTGTAGAACCGACAGAACCAAGTTTAGATCCCATGGACATATGGGAATATTAACCGGAGGACTAATACGCATCACTCCTTGTATAAAGGCTTTGACTAGTGAATGCGAAGCCAAGGGCCTTTGAAAAAATATTGACAAGGCCGAAATCTGACCCTTGATAGTACTCAAGGCAAGCTTCCTATCTACAGCCCACTGTAGGAAGTCCAGAATCCTACCTATTACGTACTTATTTGGATGCCATTTCTTGGCCTCACACCACGCGATGTACGCCTTCCAGATTCTATAGTAGATCTGCCTGGATACCGGCTTCCTGGCATTGATCATGGTAGATACCACAGCATTAGAGAGCCCTCTCTTTTTTAGAATGTGGGCTTCAATAGCCAGGCCGTCAAACCTAGGGCTGGTAAGGAAGGGTGGTATATCGGTCCTTGCGAAAGCCGGACGACGTGGGAGAGTCCAAGGACTCCCCACTGAAATTTTACAATCTCCGCGTACCACGCTCTTCGGGGCCACGCTGGAGCCACCGGAATCACCGGTTTCTTTTCTACCCTGATTCTGCGGAGTAATCGAGGTAACCATTGTGGCGGTGTGAATGCATATATCAGCTTGAACTGATCCCAAGGGAACACTAGGGCATCCGAGCCGCAAGCTAGGGGATCCCTTGTCCGAGAGACAAACCTGTCCCCCTTTGCGTTGAATCTGGATGCTAGAAGATCTACATCCGATGTTCCCCACCGCTGACATATTGTCCAGAAAACCTCGGGGTGAAGGGACCCTTCCTCTGGGCCTAATTGCTGGCGACTTAGAAAGTCCGCCTTCCAATTCTCCATTCCTGGAATGAATACCGCAGATATGGCTGGGACATATTTTTCTGCCCATTTCAGGATGTAATTTACTTCCCTCTGGGCTGCACGACTCCTGGTGCCCCCCTGATGATTGATATATGCCACTGCTGTGGCATTGTCTGATTGCATTCTGACAGGGGACCCTTGGAGTTTGGATGTCCATGCTACTAGGGCATACCGGGCTGCTCGTATCTCTAAGAGATTGATGGGCAGGGCCTTTTCTGCATCCGACCATCTGCCCTGGAGAGACTATTGCTCCAGTACTGCTCCCCAGCCTATAAGGCTGGCATCTGTAGTGACCACCTTCCAAGAAATCGGACTGAAGGATTTCCTTTTTTCCAGATTCTGGGGAACCAACCACCAACGGAGGCTCTTGCGAACGGAAGGGGACAAGGACATTGTAAGTCTAGGGCCTGAACTTTTTTGTTCCAGGCTGACAGTATGGCCCCTTGCAAATTCCTTGAATGGAATTGACCGTAGGGTACTGCTTCGAATGATGCCACCATTTTTCCCAGCAGCCTCATATACAGGCGTATGGACGGCTGTCTTTTTTGTACCCACTAAGTGGATCAAATCTTTCAAAGACAACACCTTTCCTCGAGGCAAGAATATTTTTCTCTGGCCTGAATCCAACCTTAGCCCCAAGTATTCCAGACTTTTGACTGGTTTTTAGGGCTGACTTGTCTCGGTTGATAATCCAACCGTGAGATTCCAGATACTTGATCGTCTTGTGAACGACCACGTCTAGTTTTTTCACTGAGTGGTCTATCAGCAACAAGTCATCCAGATATGCCATTATCATTACACCTTGTGTTCTTAGATTGGCCAATAAAGGGCCAGAATTTTTGTAAACACTTGTGGTGCTGTGGCCAAACCGAAGGGTAAGGCTCTGAACTGAAAATGGCGCCCTTCTACTGCAAAGCGTAGAAATTTTTGGTGGACTGGAAAGATGGGAATGTGCAAATAAGCATCTTTGATGTCGATCGTGGCTAACCAATCCTCCCCTTGTAGGGCAGTGGCCACCGATCGGATCGACTCCATCGGAAAGTCCTGATATACAGGAATTTGTATAGCCCTTTTAGAATTAATATGGGCCTCCCGTCCGCGTTTGCTTCGGGACTGTAAAGAGGTTTGAGTAAAACCTGAACCCTCATTCTTCCAGGGGAACCTCCATAATTACTCCTTGGAGCAATAGTTGTTCTAGTGCCAACAGGAGGGACTCTCTCTTCCGGGGATCCCTTGGCACGTTTGACCTCAAAAATGGGAAGGAGGAGAGTCATTTAACTCCAAACTGTATCCCAAACCTACTGCGGAGAGCACCTATCTGTCTTGATCGTGTCCCGCCAGGTCTCTTGCGAACAACTGGAGTCCTCCCCCCACCCGACTGAGTGGGGGCTTCATGAATTTAACTTTGGGGGAGGTTTTGTACCTCCCCTGACCCAGGGTTTCTCATTGCCCTGCTACTGTCCCTGTTTTTTACCCCTGGGATTTGACCAAGGAGGCCGTCGGAACTGTTACACAGCCGATGCCCCAGGGACTGGAGAAGCAGGCCTCTTAAAGAGGGACCTCTAACTCTGCTTTTAACCGGCAAGAGCGTATTTTTACCGCTGGAAATTTTCTGGATATATTTGTCCAGGTTTTCCCTGAATAAGCGTTCACCATGAAATGGGACGCTAACCAGCCATTCTTTACAGGGAGCTTCAGCAGACCAGTTTTTGAGCCATAGGAGCCTACGCATATGTACTATAGACAGCGTAAGGCGGGAGGCCTGATGGACTGAATCCTCTATGGCGTCAACCGCAAAGCCTAAGGCTCTAGGTAGATCAGCTAGGGCAAAGCCTGCTGATCTGTCAAGTCCCTCAAGACCTGTTTCAAATGATCCTTCACTGCTTAGCAGACCCCAATAGCTGCTACTGCTGGTTGTATCACCAAGCAGATTTTCATAAGGACTCCAATCTTTTAACTATTGGGTTCTTGAACATTTGGACATTATCCACTGGACATGTCAGTGATTTATACATACAAGAGATGGCTGCGTCCATTGTAAGGACCTTCCATTTTTTTTTTTTTTTTTTTGATGAACTTATCCTCCATGGGATAGACCACCGGAAATCTCTTGGGGGAATAAATATTTTCTCAGGACGTTCCCAATCCTGGTAAATGAGCCCTTTCAGTAAAGGGTGAAGTGGAAAAGAACAAACAGTCTGGGGGCTTCTAGCGACCCCAACGAGGATACAGTAGTGGTTGATGGTTCCGCAAGGTGCATTTTTAAATGCTGATCGGACCATGTTAGTCAGAGACTGAACCCATAATCTTTCAGCTTGAGATGCTGAGAAAAGGTTCCCCCACTGTTGATTCCTCTATAACAGAATCAACCTTATCCTGATCCCCTTCAGGCAGGTCGATCCCTGTATGGGACTGTTGCTCTGCTAACAGGCACTCTGAAGGAGGAGACGGAGATCGGGCGTGCTTTCCCTGACAGGGAGGCAGCGATAAATGTTGACAATCTCTCTCTAATCCTCCCAGAGCTGAGGAAAAAACCTCCTCTGTTACATACACAGGAGCAGGTGACTGAGGACAGCCACAGTACCAAGTACCCCTGCGGGGTCTCTACGGTCACTTACCTCTGAACTTCAGGGGAGACTGGTGCAGCAGGAGTATGCCCAAGATCCTCCGAGCCCGATGAGACCCCCTTCGCTTCCTGGAAGATTCAGTTCCGGAGCTTCTGGACGGCATATTCCTAAGCCTAAAGCTGAGGTATTCCAGCCATAATACACCACTTTTACTGAGAATAGTCTAGCACAATTGCTGCTATATCACAGTTGGTGTCTACTAATGTGCCTTTCTAGGGGATGCCTGTATCAACCGCTTGCTGTATGCCTTTAAATGTTGCCAGCTCTGTCTCTGTACTTCATAGCCAGCTCACTACAATATTGTGTTTTTTTTAAACTGCTGGGACGCCCGCACATGCGCAGAAGCGCTGCGGCGCGCACAGAGCGTCATCCCCCAGGCTCCGCCCCCTTTCCCGGCTCACCTCTATATATAGAGGCGCGTGCACGCGCACGCGCGCGGGCACGTGCGCCTTCGGCGCTAATTTCAAATATGGTAACAAGGGACAGGAGCCAGGGCCCCTCTTTGCCGCAGGCCGGGGGATGGACGAGCACTGCAACATGGCAGAGGAAGCAGTTTCCTATAAGAGAACTCACCATCTGCCTGGACTTTGCTCTGCTGAGAAGAAGCTAGTCCACATGACAAGAAAACATTCCACAGCGGCTTCTAGTGGACAAACACAGGTACCGCAGTCTAATATATTAAATATATATATATATAAAAAAAATTTTTTTTTTTTCTTGACCACCATTAAAAATTATTACATTTTTTTAGTAGTTACAGGCATGCACAGAATTTTGCGGGAATACCATTAGGTAACAGACAGAAAGACAAATTAGGCTTGGGGGTCCCCCAATAGAACCAAGTTCCTGGGGGCCCCCACTTACCTGTTCCCCGCCGCAGGACTTTGTTTGGTCCACAAAAGCCCAAACTTCACCTATCACGGCAGGCATTGTAATCAAACCTTCAGGGACCGGGTTCCCAAGGATTCCACTCCCCTGGACCTGTATAGCACCCTGCACAGAAAACATCTTGGTCGTGGGTATGACCAGAGCTCTGGATCCCAGGGTCCAGCTCTCCTAAGAGAAGCATTACAGGCAAAACCTTGCTCTTCTCTGCAAGGCCCGGGTACCGACCGTTTAGCTATGAAGCTTTTTTGGTCGGATCCGGAATAGCTTACTGAGGCCCAAAAGAACCTGTACGCAAGCTCAGTGAAAAACACATGTTTCTTCTTGGCCAACACCTTAGACACTGGCAAAAAACTGAGGTGCTCCCGGATGGGAGGGGCTTATATAGGGGAGGGTACTTCCGGTTTTGGAAGTTGCCAGTGCCAGCACCTGACGGTATCTATATAACCCATTAGTAATGACTATGTCGCTCTGTGTCCCGTGATGTACGAGAAAGAAAAGGGATTTTTATAACAGCTTACCTGTAAAATCCTTTTCTTGGAGTACATCACGGGACACAGAGCGACTTAGTCATTACTAATGGGTTATATAGATTACCTTCAGGTGTTGGCACTGGCCAATTCCAAACCGGAAGTACCCTCCCCTATATAAGCCCCTCCCATCCGGGAGCACCTCAGTTTTGTAGCCAAGCAATAAGTGTCCCAAAAAGAGGGGTGGGAGCTCTGTGTCCCGTGATGTACTCCAAGAAAAGGATTTTACAGGTAAGCTGTTATAAAAAATCCCTTTTTCTTTTTCGTACATCACGGGACACAGAGCGACTTAGTCATTACTAATGGGACGTCCCAAAGCAATGCCAAATGAGGGGAGGGATACATAAGCTGGGCGCCATCAGGCATGAGGATCTTTTGCGGCCTGCAACACACTGCGCCCAAAGGCGACATCCTCCTGACTTCTAACGTCTACCTGGTAGAATCTAGTAAATGTGTGTACCGAAGACCATGTTGCGGCCTTACATACTTGAGCCAGGGAGGCCTGGTGATGCACTGCCCATGAAGTTCCAACTGCTCTTGTGGAGTGCGCCCTAACTTTGAACGGAGGCGGTCTCTTTCTCAAGCCATAGGCTTGTATTATGACCTGTCGAATCCACTTGGCTAAAGTGGATTTTGATGCTGCCTGACCCTTTTTAGGGCCTTCCGGCAGAATAAACAAAGTATCCGTTCTGCGAATCTGAGCAGTGGCTTTTAGATAAGCTTTAACTGCTCTTACTACATCCAAGGAATGTAATAACTTTTCCTCTACCGAGCTAGGTTTGGGGAAAAAAGAAGGAAGAACCACATCTTGGTTCAAATGAAACCTTGATACCACCTTAGGAAGAAAGGCTGGATGAGGACGTAATACTACTCTGTCCTTATGGACAACCAGATATGGCTCCTTACAGGACAAGGCGGCTAATTCCGATACTCTTTTAGCCGAACAAACGGCTACTAAGAAAATCAATTTCCTGGTGAGAAGAACCAAGGAAATGTGTTGCAATGGTTCAAACGGTTGTTTCTGTAGAACTGACAGAACCAGGTTTAAGTCCCAAGGACATATGGGAATACTAACCGGAGGGCTAATACGCATCACTCCTTGTATGAAAGCTTTGACTAGTGAATGCGAAGCCAAGGGCCTTTGAAAAAATATTGACAAGGCCGAAATCTGACCCTTGATAGTACTCAAGGCCAGCTTCCTATCTACAGCCCACTGTAGGAAGTCCAAAATCCTCCCTATCACGTACTTACGTGGATACCGTTTCTTGGCCTCACACCACGTAATGTACGCTTTCCAGATCCTATAATAGATCTGCCTGGATACCGGCTTCCTGGCATTGATCATGGTAGATACCACAGAATTAGAGAGCCCTCTCTTTTTCAGAATGTGGGCTTCAATAGCCAGGCCGTCAAACCTAGGGCTGGTAAGGAAGGGTGGTATATCGGTCCCTGCGACAGCAGGTCCGGACGATGTGGGAGGGTCCAAGGACTCCTCACTGACATTTTTACAATCTCCGCGTACCATGCCCTTCGGGGCCACGCTGGAGCCACCAGAATCACTGGTTTCTTTTCTACCCTGATTCTGCGGAGTAATCGCGGTAACAATTGTGGCGGTGGGAATGCATATATCAGCTTGAACTGATCCCAAGGGAACACTAGGGCATCCGAGCCGCAAGCTAGGGGATCCCTTGTGCGAGACACAAATCTGTCCACCTTTGCGTTGAATCTGGATGCTAGCAGATCTACATCCGGTGTTCCCCACCGCTGGCATATTGCCTGGAAAACCTCGGGGTGAAGAGACCATTCCCCCGGGCATAATTGTTGGCGACTTAGAAAGTCCGCTCTCCAATTTTCCACTCCTGGGATGAAAACCGCGGATATGGCTGGGACATATTTTTCTGCCCACTCCAGGATGCAATTTGCTTCCCTCTGGGCTGCACGACTCCTGGTGCCACCCTGGTGATTGATATATGCCACTGCTGTGGCATTGTCTGATTGAATTCTGACAGGGGACCCTTGGAGTTTGGATGTCCATGCTACTAGGGCATACCGGGCTGCTCGTATCTCTAAGAGATTGATGGGCAGGGCCTTTTCTGCTTCTGACCACTTGCCCTGGAGAGACCATTGCTCCAGTACTGCCCCCCAGCCTATGAGGCTGGCATCTGTAGTGACTACCTTCCAAGAAACCGGACTGAAGGGTTTCCCTTTTTCCAGATTCTGGGGCACCAACCACCAATGGAGGCTCTTGCGAACGGAAGGGGACAGGGACATTGGTAAGTCTAAAGCCTGAACTTTTTTGTTCCAGGCTGACAGTATGGCCCTTTGCAAATTCCTTGAATGGAATTGACCGTAGGGTACCGCTTCGAATGAAGCCACCATTTTTCCCAGCAGCCTCATGCAGAGGCGTATGGATGGTTTTCTTTTTGTACCCACTAAGTGGGTCAAATCTTTTAAAGACGACACCTTTTCTGGAGGTAAGAAAATCTTTCTCTGATTTGAATCCAGCCTTAGCCCTAAGTATTCCAGACTTTTGACTGGTCTTAGAGCTGACTTGTCCCGGTTGATAATCCAACCGTGATATTCCAGATACTTGATTGTCTTGTGAATAGCTACTTCCAGCTTTTCCACTGAGTGGTCTATTAGTAGCAGGTCGTCTAGATATGCCATTATCGTTACACCCTGTGTTCTTAGATTGGCCAATAATGGGGCCAGAATTTTTGTGAACACTCGTGGTGCTGTGGCCAGACCGAAAGGTAAGGCTCTGAACTGAAAATGGCGCCCTTCTACTGCAAAGCGTAGAAATTTCTGGTGGCCCGGAAAGATGGGAACATGCAGATAAGCATCCTTTGTCGATCGAGGCTAACCATTCCTGCCCTTGTAGGGCGGTGGCCACCGTTCGGATCGACTCCATCCGAAAAGTCCTGATATTTAGGAACTTGTTTAGCCCTTTTAGATTTAATATGGGCCTCACGTCCCCATTTGGTTTGGGGACTGTGAAAAGGTTCGAGTAAAACCCGAATCCGCTTTCTTCCAGGGGAACCTTCATGATTACACCTTGGAGCAATAGTTGTTCTAGTGCCAGAAGGAGGGATCCTCTCTTCTGGGGATCTCTTGGCACGTTTGACCTCATAAATTGGGCAGGAGGAGTGCCTTTTAACTCCAGCTTGTATCCCAGACTTACTGCGGAGAGCACCCATCTGTCTCTGATGGTGTCCCGCCAGGTCTCTGTGAACAACTGAAGTCTTCCCCCCACCCGATTGAGTGGGGGCAACGCTTCATGCCTTGGGGGGAGGTTTTGTACCTCTCTTGATCCAGGGCTTCTTGTTACCCTGTGATTGTCCCCGATTTCTGCCCCCTGAATTTGACCGCGGAGGCCGTCGGAACTGCTTCACAGCCGATGTGCCCGGGACTAGAGAAGTAGGCCTCTTAAAAGACGGACTTCTACCCTTGTTCTTAACCGGTAAGAGTGAACTTTTACCGGCAGAAATTTTCTGGATATATTTGTCCAGATCTTCTCCAAATAAGCGTTCTCCATGAAATGGGAAGCTAACCAGCAGTTTTTTACAGGGAGCTTCAGCAGACCAGTTTTTGAGCCACAGAAGCCTACGCATATGTACTATAGACAGCGTAAAGCGGGAGGCCTGTTGGATTGTATCCTTTATGGCGTCCACCGCAAAACACAAGGCTCTAGGCAGGTCAGCTAGGGCAAGAGCCTGCTGATCTGGTAAGTCCCTTAAGACTTGTTTCAACTGATCTTTCACTGCTTGGCAGACTCCAATCGCTGCTACCGCAGGTTGTGTCACCATGCTTGCTGTAGAGAAAGCAGATTTTAGTAAAGACTCCAATTTTTTATCTATTGGGTCTTTGAACATTGGAACATTATCTACTGGACATGTCAGTGATTTGTTAACAGAAGAGATGGCTGCGTCCACTGTAGGGACCCTCCATTTTTTTATGAACTTATCCTCCATGGGATAGATCACCGGAAATCTCTTGGGGGGAGCAAATATTTTATCAGGATGCTCCCAATCCTGGTAAATAAGCCCTTCTAATAAAGGGTGGATTGGGAAGGAACAGACAGCCTGGGGAGCTTTTAGCGACCCCAGCGAGGAAACCGTAGTGGATGGTGGTTCCGCCAGAGGCATTTTAAATGCTGATCGGACCATGTTAGTCAGAGACTGAACCCATAATCTTTCAGCCTGAGATGCTGAGAAAGGTTCTTCCACTGTTGATTCCTCCATAACTGAATCAACCTCATCCTGATCCCCTTCAGGTAGGTCGATCTCTGTGTGGGGCTGTTCCTCCACTAACAGGCACTCTGAAGGAGGAGACGGAGATCGGACGCGCTTTTCCTGTGACAGGGAAGCAGCGATCAATGCTGTTAATCTCTCTTCCAATCCTCCCAGAGTTGAGGATAAAACCTCCTCTGTTATATATACAGGAGCAGGTGGACTGGGGACAGCCGCAGCACCAGGCATTCCTGCGGGGTTTCTACGGCTACTGACCTCTGAATTCTCAGGGGAGATTGGTGCAGTACAAGCATGCCCAATATCCTCAGAGCCCGATGGAGACCCCTTTGGCTTCCTGGAAGACCTATTTCCGGAGCGTCTGGACGACATATCCTTTAAGCACAAAGCTGAGGTATTCCCGTCGTCATACACCAATTTTTGCTGGTAATAGTCTAACACAGTTGCTGCTATATACCAGCTGGTGTCCACTAAAGTGCCTTTCTATGGGGATGCCTGCATCAACCGCCTCTGTGTGCCACTGTTTGTTGCTAGCTCTGTTTGCATCCAGCTGACACTTGTACTGTGTCTTTTAACCATGCTGGGACGCCTGCACATGCGCAGAAGCGCCGCGGCGCGCATCGAGCGTCATCCACCCGCCCCGCCCCTTTTTTTCATAGGAGGCGCGTGCACGCGCCCGTGCGCCATTGGCGCCCTTTTCGAAATCAAACAGGGACTAGGAGCCAGGGCCCTTTTTGCCGGAGGGCCTGTGCGGTGGATGAGCGCAGCAACAGGGCAGAGGAAGTGGATTCCCACAGAGAAACTTACCAACTGCCTGGATCTTTTGACTTGAGAAAACCAAAGATCCACATGACAAGAAAAATGGACTACAGCGGCCTCTAGTGGTTTAACACAGGTACCGCGGTCCCTTTTTTTTTACTATTAAAATTTTACATTTTCAGTAGTTACAGGCATACACAGATATTAGCGGGAATACCGTTAGGTAACAGACAGAAAGACAAATTAGGCTTGGGGGTCCCCCAATAGAACCAAGTTCCTGGGGGCCCCCACTTACCTGATCCCCGCCGCAGGACTTTGTTTGGTCCACAGAAGTCCAAACTTCACCTATCACAGCAGGCATTGTAATTAAACCTTCAGGGACCGGGTTCCCAAGGATTCCACTCCCCTGGACCTGTATAGCACCCTGCACAGACAACATCTTGGTCGTGGGTATGACCAGAGCTCTGGATCCCAGGGTCCAGCCCTCCTAAGAGAGGCATTACAGGCAAAACCTTGCTCTTCTGCTGCAAGGCCCGGGTACCGACCGTTTAGCTATGAAGCTTTTTTGGTGGGATCCGGAACAGCTTACTAAGGCCCAAAAGAACCTGTACGCAAGCCCAGTGAAAACACATGTTACTCTTTGGCCAACACCTTAGACACTGGCAAAAAACTGAGGTGCTCCCGGATGGGAGGGGCTTATATAGGGGAGGGTACTTCCGGTTTGGAATTGGCCAGTGCCAACACCTGAAGGTAATCTATATAACCCATTAGTAATGACTAAGTCGCTCTGTGTCCCGTGATGTACGAAAAAGAAAAGGGCTTTGTCTTCAAGTGGTTAGAAGAGTGGATGTAAGCTTCCTAATGTTGTGTATAAAATGCCAGAACAGTTCAAAACTCCCCCAAATGACCCCATTTTGGAAAGTAGACACCCCAAGCTATATACTGAGAGGCATGTCGAGTCCATGGAATATTTTATATGTTGACACAAGTTGCGGAAAAACGACAATTTTTTTTTTTTTTTTTGCACAAAGTTGTCACTAAATGATATATTGCTCAAACATGCCATGGGCATATGTGGAATTACACCCCAAAATACATTCTGTTGCTTCTCCTGAGTACGGGGATACCACATGTGTGAGACTTTTTGGGAGCCTAGCCACGTACGGGACCCCAAAAACCAAGCACCGCCTTCAGGCTTTCTAAGGGTGTAAATTTTTGATTTCACTTCTCACTGCCTATCACAGTTTCGGAGGCCATGGAATGCCCAGATAGCACAAAACCCCCCCAAATGACCCCATTTTGGAAAGTAGACACCCCAAGCTATTTGCTGAGAGGTATTGTGAGTATTTTGCAGATCTCGCTTTTTGTCACAAAGTTTTGAAAATTGAAAAAAAAAAAATATATATATATATATTTTCTTTCTTCATTTTCAAAAACAAATGAGAGCTGTAAAATACTCGCCATTCCTCTCAGCAAATAGCTTGGGGTGTCTATATTCCAAAATAGGGTCATTTGGGGGGGTTTTGTGCGATTTTGGCATTTTATGGCCTTCGAAACTGTGATAGGTAGTGAGGAGTGAAATCCAAAATTTGTGCCTAGAAATCCTGAAGGCGGTGCTTGGTTTTCGGGGTCCCGTACGCGGCTAGGCTCCTAAAAAGTCCCACACATGTGGTATCCCCGTACTCAGGAGAAGCAGAAAAATGTATTTTGGGGTGTAATTCCACATATAACCATGGCATGTGTGAGCAATATATCATTTAGTGACAACTTTTTGTAATTTTTTATTTTTTTTTGTCATTATTCAATCACTTGGGACAAAAAAAATATATTCAATGGGCTCAACAGGCCTCTCAGCAATTTCCTTGGGGTGTCTACTTTCTAAAATAGGGTCATTTGGGGGGGTTTGTGCGATTTTGGCATTTTATGGCCTTCGAAACTGTGATAGGTAGTGAGGAGTGAAATCAAAAATTTGCGCCCTTAGAAATCCTGAAGGCGGTGCTTGGTTTCCGGGGTCCCGTACGCGGCTAGGCTCCCAAAAAGTCCCACACATGTGGTATCCCCGTACTCAGGAGAAGCAGCAAAATGTATTTTGGGGTGAAATTCCACATATAACCATGGCATGTGTGAGCAATATATCATTTAGTGACAACTTTTTGTAATTTTATTTTTATTTTATTTTTTTTTAGTCATTATTCAATCACTTGGGACAAAAAAAAAAAATTCAATGGGCTCAACATGCCTCTCAGCAATTTCCTTGGGGTGTCTACTTTCCAAAATGGGGTCATTTGGGGGGGTTTTGTACTGCCCTGCCATTTTAGCACCTCAAGAAATGAGATAGGCAGTCATAAATTTAAAGCTGTGTAAATTTCAGAAAATGTACCCTAGTTTGTAGACGCTATAACTTTTGCGCAAACCAATAAATATACGCTTATTGACATTTTTTTTACTAAAAACATGTGGCTGAATACATTTTGGCCTAAATGTATGACTACAATTGAGTTTATTCGATTTTTCTTATAACAAAAAGTAGAAAATATAATTTTTTTTCAGAATTTTCGGTCTTTTTCCGTTTATATCGCAAAAAATAAAAATCGCAGAGGCAATCAAATACCATTAAAATAAAGCTCTATTTGTGGGAAGAAAAGGACGCAAATTTCGTTTGGGTACAACATTGCATGTCCGCACAATTTACAGTTAAAGCAGCGCAGTGCAAAATTCTAAATTCACCTCTGGTCCTTTAGCTACCAAATGGTCCGGGGCTTAAGTGGTTAAGGAGCTGTGTCCGTCCATGGACGAAAAGAGAAACATCTTTTCTGTTCTGTTTCTTTTTATCTCCACTCTATCCCCTGCCGTTTCTTTCAACAGTATACCTAATTACACAAAGTGAAATATGTACAACATAAATGTAGAAATATAGGAGGGGAGCAGAGCAAGAACCTTAGACTCCATTCACACAGGGGCAACACGACTTTGGGAGGCAACTTGGACACGACTTGAGTATGAATCACAGCGCGACCTGGAGCTACTTACAAGGCAACTTCAAGTTGCCTCCATGACAGGAGACATTCCAGTGGCCAATCGAACAAGAATCAGCTCTGTGGGAGGGAGAGGTTTGCCTGAGAAATGTATGTTCTCTTCCTGGAAAGTTGCTTCTGTTAAGACAGGGGATCCGACTTCTGAGCGACTTCCATTGAAATCAATGGATACAGGTCGCCTAGCAGTCGCCTAGAAGTCGGATTGAAGTAGTACAGGAACCTTTTCTGAAGTCGGAGCGACTGCAGTAGTGTGCATTAAGACGGCTCCATTCACTTACATTGATTTTCTCATGCAGAGCGACTAGGGGCGACTTGGGGTGACTTGAAGTCGGATCCAAAGTTGCCCCTGTGTGAATGGTAGAGGTGCGCATCTTCACTGGTCTCAGGATTAGATTACGATTATCATGTCAACGATTCGATTCGATTCCGCGATGCATCAAGATTACTGCGCGCGGTTTTCATCAAAAAAAATTCAAGCAGTCAGGAGAACTCCATTTTTTTTTTTTTTTATCTGTTCTTAAAAAAAAAAAGACAACACTCCCTGCATGCAGCAAAGTCTAAACACAGCAAACAACAACTTAGAGGAGTTCCAGGCTCCTCCCCCAAAAAAATACTAGCGGAGATGATCAAAGACTGCAGACATGATACAGGAGATGATCAGAGACTGCGGACATAGTACAGGAGATGATCAAAGACTGCGGACATGATACAGGAGATGATCAGAGACTGCAGACATGATGCACCAAGTAGCCAGCACTGGTTTCTAATGCGCTGCTGCTGCCATGGAGACAGAGACCAGCGCTGTCAATAGTGGTGCCAGGACAGCAACCCTGGTCGTTTGCCTACTGGTCCACTGTCAGGGGATTCCCCCATCCACCTGGAAGGTGTAGATGGGGGAATTGGATCAGATTTTTTTTTCCAGTGTAATGACCAAAAGAAAAAAAAAAAAGCGATCACTATATGGGCTGCATAAGTGGCTTGGGGCTAACTGGATCTTGGAAGAACAGAGCGGGGGAGGGAGACAGATGGGGGAGAGAAAAGGATAGCTCAGTGTTCAAGGTGTAATGAAAAATGCAGTGCTCACTCATTCAGGGACGAGGCTGGAAGTTCACACAGCTTGGAATGTGTAGCTGCTGGCTGTGTTGTTCTTCATATCTCCCGCGCACATCCCCCCCCCCCCCCTCTCCTTCACAGCTGTATGTCGGGATAGGAGTGGGCGGGCCGAGCAGACACAGAGGGAGAGAGGAGGAGGAGGGGCAGCTGTATGCAATGCTGCATTGTTCCGTTGCTGGGAGGGGGAGTGAACTTCGCTGGGCTGTGTGTGACGAGTGTCAGAGAAGACACTCCACACAGCTGCAGCCACCGGCCCCTAAATGTACAGACTGATTGTCCTGTCCTACGGACAAGAGAAAGCAGTCTGTTTTCTCAAACTGTCACAGGGATAATGGGAGGCTGGAAACACAGCATTGCCCCCCACAGTGCAGGATCTCCAGGAAGGGACTTCGGGAACCCTGATTGTTCTGCCACTCCCACGGATGTGATGACAGCTACATTGATCTGTCTCACAGCTCCGTGCGGCTCTGCGCCCGCCCATCGGGGAGATGAGGGGTCACTGTCCGTGTGTCCAATCCTGAAGAGGGGGAGAGCCTGGGTGGGGGCAGCATGCTGAGGCTATACCATTGACTGGGGAACGGCACCAGGCTCAGCCAGCCAATCCGTGAAAGTCACTGCTGTGCGGGGGGAGGGGGAGGAGCATAATCGATTAACACTGGCTACCGCATCGATGCCGAATCGGGAAGGGCATAATCGTGATGCATCGATGCGGCGATCATTTTCAACACCCCTAGTGAATGGGCTCTCAATTTACCAACTTTTAAAACCTTGTGCAGGCCATTTTACTATTTACTATGCTGGCAAATCTATGGAGGTTTTCATGATCGCTATACAACTACCACATGGGACATGGTACCTCTTTGGTGGATGCAACATTTAGAAGCCCATTTATAAAGCAGTGGTATGGCCTTACTAGGGCCAAATTATGGATTAAGCACATTTGCAAAAATAATAATAATATAGTGTGTCACCAGCTTGAAGACTCTGAAGCAAGTGAAGCCCCATTCATTGCAGTTAATGAAGAACATGCAAAAGAAAAAAGACCCAGTCACATGACCTGTGTGAGACGCCACAAGCATTTTAAAATTGGAACGTTAATTTTTAAAACAGCATTTTGCGTGGAGTAAATACTATGGTGTCAAGCAATAGCCACTCTCCATTATCAATGGGCCCTTTTCTTTCTTCTCCCACCAATAAACATACAGTATATTACCAAAAGTATTAGGACACCTGCCTTTAGATGCACATGAACTTTAAATCTTGACATGTGGGTTATGTTCCTGTTCATAGGAGAGGACTAGGCAGAACATGTTAGTCATCTTAAAACATGTAACTTTAACCCCCAGGGGACGGTCCCTCCGTACATAACCCTCCACCCTGCAGTCAGCAGCCTCAGTTTTTTTCTGCCTAGCAGAGGAAAAGGACGTGGCTCCCTTTGGGCCCAGAGTCCTGAAGAAATTTTTAATTTTTATTTATTTTATTTTTCGGTTCTTCTATCAATTGCCGGCTGGGCAACAGGCTGGATATTATAGATCCTTGTAGTCTTCCCAGTCTGGTCATCGAGCGTGCCAGTCCTTAGCTACGCACTGGTTCTGCCACGACATACCCCATGGCTCCAGGGGCGGCCGGTGAGCTTATGCTCCGGGGTCCACATATGACTGGGCTGTTTGCTGTCTTACTCACAATGGATCGGGCCGATAGCCACTCTGTTCCATCGGTTGTGGGTCTGTCAGGGACGCGCCAGCATGTCCTCATAAGGTCAGGTAAGTACTGTTCCTCCTGCCTCGGCAGGATGGAACGGCTGGGCATTCCCAGGATTAAGAGGTTCTCCTGTCATCCCTTTCCCTGCTCTCTGTCGCCCTTTCCCCTCCTGCCCTAGGGCCCGCTGCGACCGGGGTGTACCTGTGGGCGGGCTCCGGGTGACTGTGGGGCGCCGGGGTCCGCTTTCTGTGAAGGGGGTCTGTCTCCTGGGAAGTCTCTGCACGGCCTTCTCATCCACATCCAGCTCGGGCGCTATTTTTTGCTGCGCCGACGCCATTTTTAGTGTGCCTGCTTTCTCTATTGAAACTTCCATTGGTGCCCATTTTGTCCGCTGTGGCGCAGGTCGGTATTGCGGGCAGCCATTTTCTTGTGGTCCCCACGCCCTTTTTATCTGAGACGTCTGGCGGCCATTTTGGAGTGGGTTTTGTCCCCTAGCACTGGCTTTCTGTACGGCGCACAGCTCATTCTCCCACACACGCTGTGTATACAAGGAAGGCGGGCAGCGGTGCAGAGCGGTCTCCCTCTGGGTGGTGAGTCCCCTGGGTTACCCCCCCCCTGGTCAGTGCAGCAAGGAGGGGTGACTTTTTAAGTGTTTTTCACTTGGTCCCTGACGGCTGTCAGTGGGTGTTGATGGAGTCAGTATCTAGCCTTTCTTCCCCTAAATTGCCAGAGGCAGCTCACAGTGCCCCTGCACCTGCGGTTCCCATGGATACGCTGTCGGCAGTCCTGGAATCATTTGTTGCCAGGGTAGAAGCAGCGTGAGGGCGGTAAAAGATCGCCCCCCTTCCCCCCGCCATCTTCTGGGGAGTGCAAGATAGGGCACTTATGAGTGCACTTCTTGATGCTGTGAGGGACACTCTCAAGCTGGTATATGCAGCTGGGACCTCCGCAGAGGAGTCTGTCTCCTTTGGGTCACAAATATCTAACCGCTTTGTGACAGTTTTTCCCTATGTTACTTTCTTTGATAAGTTCATAGATAAGGAATGGGAACGACAGAGGTCTTTTGTGGTCCCTCAGCGCATGGTGGTCCGTTATCTTTTTGGGGAGAGCCTTTAAAAAACAAAAAAAAGAAGAATGGGCCCCTCCTCCGGTCGTGGACACCCCGGTCTCTCAGCTAAATAAGGTAACCACTCTCCTGGGAGAGGGGACCCCTGCCTTTAAAGGCCCTAATGATAGGAGGTCTGGAACGGTGATCCGCTTCATGTTTGCCATGCTGGGGTCAGGGTTGCGACATTTATTAGCTGTGGCTTTTGTTGTCTCAGACACTCCCTGAATGTGCAAAGATTTTGCAATAGACAGTAGGGGAGCATCAGCTTCCTCCAGAGTGCATAAGGCTGGCTCACCAATGGTCCAGGGCCTTGTGTGTGTCTGTGATGCCACTCTGGATGCGGCCCCCTGGATTTCCAGAGCCTCTGTATCTGCGGTGGTACTGCACCTCCTGTGAAATGCTGGTCCGCTGACCAAGCATCCAAAAAAGCTCTGGCAGATTTGCCCTTCAAGGTGGGAGGCTTTTTGGTAACTCGCTGGACGACATTATTAAAGATGTCACTGGTGGTAAGAGCACACTTCGCCCACTGTCCTCTAGGGGGAAGGAGCCACGTTGTAAGCGGGGCCCTCCTATTCCGCGCAGAAGCGGTATTTTCGTCCGATCCTCCCTGACTGACAGGGCTCCAGCTGGGGGACAGGGGAGTCCCTGGGTGTGTGAGCCGAACAAGATGGCTAACAAGCTTGCTACCACATGAAGTTTTGCCCCCACCCGACTCAGGGTGGGGGGACGGCTTCGTGAGTTTGCAGCTCGGTGGTCCTCCCTGCTCTCCGACCAGTGGGTCTGCGAGGTGGTCGCTTAGGGGTACAAGATAGAGTTTCTTTCTTGTCCGCCATACAGATTCTTTCCCTCGAATCTTCCTCTCCTTCCGGCTCGTAGGTCTGCTTGATAGGAGCAGTACGAGACTTGCTCAGGTGCGGAGGTGTCCGTCCAATATTGGACCTCATAGTCCTCAATGCCTTTGTGAGGGTGTGAAATCATCCGGGGGATTTTCTGGCATCCCTGGACATCAAGGACGCCTACTTGCATGTCCCCATATGCGACAGGCATCAGAGGTTTTCTGCGCTTTGCGATCGGCGAGGACCACTATCAATTTGTGGCTCTTCCCTTTGGCCTAGCGTCATAACCAAGAGTTTTCACCAAGGTGCTTGCCTCGATTCTAGCTTTGCTGAGACAGCAAGGCATTGCCGTCGTAGGTTGCTTAGACGATCGTCTTCTGAGAGCTGCTTCCAGCCCAGTATTAGAGGAGGTTGTGTCTGTGGCCAGTCAGACTCTTCAAGAATTTGGATTGATACTGAACCTCCAGAAGTCGGTGTTAGTTCCGATTCAGCGCCTAGAAATCCTGGGGCTGATTCTGGACTCATCGGCGGCGAGAGTCTTCTCCCTCTGGAGAAGTTGCAGACACTCCAGACTGCATAACATCCCGCAATTGGTCGTCTCTCTGTTTCTGCATGAGAATTCTGGGCCTCATGGTAGCCTCCTTCGAGGCAGTACCGTATGCCCAATCCCATACTCGGGTGCTGCAGAGGGTGATTCTGTCCAAATAGGACAAATCCCCATTGTGTCTGGATCATCAGATTAAGGTAAGTCGCCTAGTCATGGTCTCTCTGACTTGGTGGCTGACGTTCCCGGCACTTCAGTCTGGGAAGTCTTTCCTTCCTTTCCACTTGACTGTGATCACGACGGACGCCAGCCTGACCGGTTGGGGGGGGGGAGTCTGGGGGGTTCAGTCGGCCCAGGGCCGCTGGACTCTGGAAGAATCTCTCCTATCGATCAATGTCCTCCAACTTCGATCGATTAGTCTGTGCCTCTCCATGTGGTCGTAGAGGTTTCAAGGGCGTCCGGTCAGGATCCAGACGTACTACGCCACAGAGGTGGCTTATGTCAACCATCAGGGTGGAACAAGGAGCTCGGCCGCAGCGTTGGAGGTCGCTCACATCCTGAGATGGGCCGAAAGGGGCGTACGGCTCTATTGGCTGCTTACATTCAGGGCGTAATAACTGGCAGGCAGACTATCTAAATCGCCAGATGCTGGACCAAAGGGAATGGTTGTTACACCAGGAGGTGTTTCCACTCCTTGTCAGAAGTGGGGCACACCAGATGTGGATCTCCTGGCCTCTCAACTCGATCGCAAGGTGTCAAGGTTTGTGGCCAGGTCCAGGGATCCTTGGGTAGGCACGTCAGACACGTTGGTGGCTCCATGGGGTCAGTGTCGGCAAATTTATGCCTTTTTCCCCGTGGTCTGTCAGATTTGGTAATCTCTACCATGTTGAGGGCCCGGAAATCTTCTTCCCGAAACATCTACCATCGCACTTAGAAGGCATACATCTCTATGTATGAAGAGATGTCTTGGCGCCCACGGGCATATTCGGTTTCTCGGATCCTGCTGTTCTTGCAGCGCGGAGTAGATCAAAAACTTGCCTTAAGCACTATTACGGGGCAAATTTTAGCCTTGGCTGTCTTCTTCCTACGATCTTTAGCGGCTCACTCACTGGTAAGTACGTTTATACAGGGGGTCCGACACGTGATTCTCCTGATTTTGCCATCACTTCCTCCGTGGGACTTGAATCTGGTTCTCTCTGTACTTCTGGAACCTTCCTTTGGGAACACCAGGGAGTATTCCTCTCAACGCTTTCTCAGGAAATTGCTTTTCTAGTTGCCATTACATCGGTCAGAAGGGGTTCTGAATTGGCGGCGTTGTCTTGCAAGTCTCCTTACTTGGTCCTCCATAATGATAAGCGGTGCTGCGCCCCCAGCCCTCAATCCTTCCTAAGGTTGTTTTGGCTTTTCACCTAAACAAGGACATTGTACTTCCATCCTTGTGTCCTCGGTCTTCGCATCCCATGGAGGTTGCGCTACATACTTTGGACGGGGTACATGCCCTACGGGTGTACCTGTTTGCTACGGCTCCGTTCCGGAGATCTGACTCACTGTTCGTGTCGGTGTCTGGTCCACAGTAGGGCCTGGCGGTATTCGTCGGCCACCTTTCTAGGTGGATCAGGCAGGCCGTCATTCAGGCATATGCCCTTTAGGGACGGGCGTCTCCCTTTCCTGTCACGGCGCATTCGACCAGGACAATTGGTGTCTCCTGGACTTTCCGACATCAAGTATCTGTCTCGCAGGTGTGTAAGCCGGCGACCTGGTCGTCTGTTCACACCTTCTCAAAGTTTTCTAAGATTAATGTGAGTGCATCTTTGGATGCTTCCTTTGGCCGCAAGGTTTTGCAGGTGGCTGTTTGAGGTTGCAACTCCTCCGTTGAGGAGCTCTGTTTGTTTGGGGTGAAGTTAAGTCTTCTTTTGATTGCTGTTCCCACCCCTCTGTTTTTTCTGACACTGCTTGGGGATGTCCCACATGTCAAGATTTAAGGAGCTGTGTCCGTCCATGGATGAAAAGAGAGAATAGGATTTTTTTGTACTCACCGTAAAATCCTTTTCTCTGTCGTCCATGGACGGACACAGCACCCACCCCTCCTTTTTTAGTTTGTACTGCTTTTCTACGAACTGAGGCTGCTGACTGCAGGGTTATGTACGGAGGAACCGCCCCCTAGGCAGGGCTGTTCAACTCTGTTAAAGTTACATGTTTTAAGATAACTAACATGTTCTGCCTAGTCCTCTCCTATGAACAGGAACATAACCCACATGTCAAGATTTAATCAGCTGTGTCCGTCCATGGACGACAGAGAAAAGGATTTTACTATTTTTACTATCCTATTTTTACACACACTGAGGTTTTTCGCAGTGCAACTAAATATTTTTGAAGATGTTCTTAGGACTTTTGGGTGGGACGTTAGTCTGAAAAAGAAGGCACTATATGCCCTGGGATTAACAGTTTAGAGGACAGAGCTATAGACCTGTATCAGCTACAATACCAAAAGAAAATATTCACCCCCTTCATGTTTTATTTGCATAAAACTTTGGGATGGATTTACTAAAGGCAAATAGGCTGTGCACTTTGCAAGTGCAGTTGCACTCCTTTTCCCCAGAGCTTAGTAAATGTGGTAAAGCTCTGCTGGTTTCCATCATCCAATCATGTGCCAGCAAAAATGCTTTTTTTAAATTTCCCTTTCACCTGATTTGGTATTTTTTACAAAGTGAAGCTTTACCACACTACATTTACTAAGGAAATTGAGTGCAACTGCACTTGCAAATTGCACAGTCTATTTGCCCTTAGTAAATCAACCCCATTAAATCACAGTGGCTTTCATTTTTCTAGCAAGTGATTTTCGAAGTTAAAGAGGTCAGTGAATGCATTCAGCAAATGTTTTTGTCAAATCCTGGTGAAAATAAAGTTCTTTCCTTAAAGTGGAACTTCAGTAATTTTTTCAACTTTTCATCTATTAAATCTTCTGCCCTTGTTTTAACTTTGGATAGTAAAACTCTTTTTTTTCTGCCAGTAAATACTTTATACAGCCCACTTCCTGTTTCTTGTCTGGTAAAAAGCCTAGGCTTATGACATCATGCACAGCTCTCTGTCTCACTCTCCTGAGAGTTTTCCAGGAAGGGAGGGGGGTGAGTCATAAGAGGGCCAATGAGAGTTGCAGAGCTGGAGGTGTGCCTCTGTGTAAATCCAGGAAGTGAACAGGCAGCAGCTTCAGCTGCCCCCAGTTAAAATGGTTGCAGCCAGACTCATTGGAGGGAGATTTCTCTAGCATATTTGGCAAGTACAGAATCACAGTGTATATATAAAATAATATGCAAAGTGGTTGGAGGGAAGCTTCAGAATGGTAAAGATGTTTTTATTAAAAAAATTATGTGAGCAGACTGCAGTTCCTCTTTAAAATCGTCCAGTCACTTTATGATACTAAGCTGTTGGGATTGAGTACCATGGGAAAGGAGAATTTAGAGTTCAAATAATGAATTAAAACCTTGGAGATTCTCCTGGACGATGCCGAGCTCTCAAAGCCCCTGTCCCGAATCTATCGAGCACTCCTGCCGTCCATCCAGGAGGGTCTGGATGGTCTGCGTGGTTTGTGGCGGGCGGAGGTGCAGGAGCTGGACAGCGAAGACTGGGAGGATATGTGGGACTACCCATTTCAGCCGCTGGTGGCTACCAGGGACAAACTGATCCAATTCAAGATCCTCCACAGGATCTATTACACACCCCAACGCCTCCACCGCATATACCCAGCCCTGACAGCTAACTGCTGGAGATGCTCTGATACTCCTGCAGATTTCACACACATATTCTGGGATTGCCTACAGATTCGGGACTATTGGCGGGAGGTAACACAATTCATCCATAGCCTAACTACCATTTCTATTCCCCTGACAATTAGTGTATGCCTCCTTGGCCTGGTGGAGCAACTGGCACTTGCCAAAGCCCCACGTACCCTAATAGGTATCCTACTGTTTTACGCAAGGAAAGCCATAGTACTAAAGTGGAAGTCAGCCACCCCCCCCCCCCCACCCTGACCTCATGGAAGCATCTAGTCAATACAGTGGTCCCCCTCTATAAAGCAACGTATCTGTGTCGTGGATGCCCCAAAAAATATGAAAAAGTCTGGCATCTGTGGACTGATTCGGAGTCCACAACAGATGACCGACCCCAAGAGGAGTAACTCATCGGATCTCCTCTGTACTCATCAGTCCTGATAGGAGCTAAGGTCCGTACTCTGAATAAATGAATGGAAGTGTAAGCATAGCTCAAATTAATAGCACCTACCCCTGCATGCTCCTGATAAGCCCAACCCAGACATCTAGGAACGAGTAGTGGTCCCGCAAGGAATAACAACTCCTGTTGTAATCCTACCATGTGTATCCCGAGAGGTGTCCCTGTTATGTTAGTTAGATATATTTAGCGTTATGATGTGATGATAAGTTGTCCTCTGTTTTTTGTTTTCGTTTTCTTTATGTCCCCTTGTGTTTTTGGGGGTGTTCCCCCCCCTTTTCTTTTTCCCTCTTTTTTTTTTGTGTGTGTTCTTTCTTCTTTCTTTGATGTGCATGTGGTAATGTGCAAGGTTTGGCCGGGGTATGCCCCAACGGCCCTGTTTTGTATCTCAATAACGCAGAAAACTTTAATAAAGCAAATTAAAATAAATAAATAAATAATGAATTAAAATTGAAAACAGGCAAATATGAAGCAAAAATATTTTATTTTCAAACTAAACAGTTAACAATGCTAAACAATTATTTTCCAGAATGGGAAACTATATCTCAAATGCCACAGATCTTCAACACGGCAATGCTGTGAAGTTAATAGAGGTAAGGATTGTAGAGATCCCTGAATTTATTTGTGTGCGTGTGTATATACAGTACACACACCCCAGGTAGCCTAGTTCTATTCATCAGCCTGCTTAGTAACATATATAATGATATGGAAAGACTGTTATTTTTTTATTTCAGGAGACCATCTCCAATAACTGCGTCGTAATTTTCTCTAAGACTTCCTGTCCATATTGCACAATGGCGAAAGAGGCATTTGATGATATAAGTGTTAATTATAAGGCAATTGAATTAGATCAAATAGAGAATGGAAGCCATCTACAATCAGCACTTCATGAGATGACTGGAGCGAGAACAGTAAGTACTGC
This sequence comes from Rana muscosa, assembly GCA_029206835.1. NCBI lineage: Eukaryota > Metazoa > Chordata > Amphibia > Anura > Ranidae > Rana > Rana muscosa. The sequence goes on along the minus strand of CM055120.1, from coordinate 212,680,695 downwards.
ATTCCCACCAACTCCTTAGCATGTTAAACTATAGGCTACAAACAGTGTTGTGTTTTATACAGTGGAAACCTGTAATTATTACTGCATAAAAAGATCGTAAAACAAGATTAGTAAAGGAAAATCAATGCATCTACGCATACGTCATTAACCACTTGACGACCGCCGCACGACGATATACGTCGGCACAATGGCACGGACAGGCATATGGGCGTACCTGTACGTCCCTGCCTTCCAGCGGGGTGGGCCTCCCCCCCCCCCCCCCCCCGGTGCCTGCGGCGGTCAGAATCGTTCCAGGAACGATCCGTGATGAGGGGGAGGCCACTGATTTATGGCCACCCCCCTCATGATCATTCCTGACGAATGAGCTTCTTTCTCTGCTTCTGTAACTGTAAACAGAAGCAGAGGAAGAGATGTCACTCCCCTCGTGTCGGTCTTTTGGTCCGGTGCCGAGGAGAGAAGACATCTCACAGTAAGTGCACTGACACCAGTACACGTAGGCACACTTTACACCCCCCCCCCCCCGATCACCCCCTGCACCCCCAGTCACAGTGTCACCGATTGCAGTGTTCATTTATTTACTGACCACTGCATTTGGTGTCATTTGTGACTGTAAAAAGTGTCAGGGCATTTAGTGGTAGGCCCCTTTAGTTGCAGGGTACCCCCCCTAATAAAGGTTTAACCCCTTGATTGCCCCCCAGGTAACCCTTCAACCCCCTGTCGCCAGTGTCACTAAGCAATCTTTTTTCTGATCGCCATATTAGTGTCGCGGGTGACGCTAGTTAGCCTGTTAGTTATTTAGGGTCACTGTCAGGTTTTTATAGCGTCAGGTACCCCCATATACTACCTAATAAAGGTTTTAACCCCCTGATTGCCCCCTAGTTAACCCTTTCACCAGTGATCACCGTATAAGTGTCACTGGTGATGCCAGTTAGCTATTTAGGTTCACTGAGTTAACCCTGTCACCCCTTGTCACCAGTGATCACTGTATAAGTGTTACGGGTGACACTGGTTAGTTAGTTTGCTTTTTATAGCGTCAGGGCACCCGCCGTTTATTACCCAATAAAGGTTTAACCCCCTGATCGTCCGGCGGGTGATATCAGTTAGGTTTTAGTGTCAGATAGGGTCTGCGTTGCCCCAGAGAGTGTCAGATTAGTGCCAGTAGCGCTAACACCCACGCACGCAGCATACACCTCCCTTAGTGGTATAGTATCTGAACGGATATATATCTGATCTGATCAGATCTATACTAGCGTCCCCAGCAGTTTAGGGTTCCCAAAAACGCAGTGTTAGCAGGATCAGCCCAGATACCTGCTTTGCCCCTCTGCCCAACCCACCCAAGTGCAGTATCGATCGATCACTGTCACTTACAAAACACTAAACACATAACTGCAGCGTTCGCAGAGTCAGGCCTGATCGCTGCGATCGCTACGGTTTTTTTGGTAGCGTTTGATACAGTTGCTGACAGTCAGGTGTTTTTTTTTCCTGTGAATCTTACTAGTGTACCAGTAAATTTAGAGCCCAAAATGGCAAATCGAAGGTACACTAGTGAAGAGGCCTACACGTTTCTGAGCATGACAGATGGTGAAGAGGAAGTCACTCACCTGTCGGATTCGGGCTCAGAATACAATCCTGTAGACGACAGCGGCTCCATGACAGATAGCACCGACGACGAAGTTGAGGTCCCTGCCAAGGTCAGGCGTACCCGACCCCATTCTTTTTCTTCTGTTGTTGAGGTGCAAGAACCGCAGTGCTCTCGTATGGAGCAGAGAAGTACTAGTGCCGCTCATCCTTCTGGTGAACTGGCAAGCACCAGCGGCCTAGTACAACTTGGTGGTACATCCAGCACTGCAGTAACACTTGGTGACATGGCAAGACCCATAAGTGCAGTTCAAGCTGGCGAGGTGGCAAGCACAAGTAGTGGTCCCGCTGCCACCAAGAATACAAAGACAGGCCCGTCGTGCCCATAGTGCCCTTCCTGCAGAATTCGCCAATCCTGATTGGGTGCCCACCACTTCTGCAGAACCCGTACTTCCCCCATTCACTGGCCAACCCGGAATTCAGGTGAAAACAGTTGATTTTACGTCACTTGATTTTTATTCGCTGTTTTTCACGGAAGATCTCTATAGATCTATTGTGGACCAAACTAATTTGTATGCTGGTCAATTCATCGCCGTTTGTCCCCAGTCCTCCGTTGCCAGAGAATGGAAACCAATTACGGTTTCCGAATTTAAGACCTTTCTGGGCCTATCCCTCGAGATGGGCATAGTTAAAATGAGTAAGTTGCGGTCATATTGATCCATTGACCCAGTTTACCATTTGCCCATGTTCTCTGCCTCCATGGCCAGGGCAAGATACAAGCAGATCTAGCAGTTCATACACTTCAACAACAATGAACTCTGTTGTCCTCGTGGAGACCCTGGATACGATCGGCTCTACAAAATTCAGCCCCTCGTAAACCACTTCAACAAATGTTTTGCAGCCTTGTTTACTCCCCATCAAATTGTCTGCGTTGATGATCCCTCATTAAATTTTCTGTCCGCATGTCTTTCAAACAGTATCTTCCCAGCAAGTGTGCCAGATATGGGGTCAAGATGTAAAAGCTCTGTGACAGGGCCAAAGCCTATACATGTAGTTTTACGGTTTACGAGGGAAGAGATAGTCACGTAGAGCCGGAGAACTGCCCAGATTACATAGGGAGCGCTGGCAAGATAGTGTGGAACTTGGTGTCACCCTTATTCGGAAAGGGGTATTTGTATGTGGACAATTATTACACTAGCATGCCACTTTTTAGTAATTTATTTGATCATCAGATTGGCGCATGTGGTACCGTGAGATCTAATCGCCGGGGCTTTCCCCAGCGGCTTGGAGATTCCCATCTTAGGCTGGGGGAGAGAGCCTGCTTGAAGTGTAATAATTTGCTTGTTGTGAAGTGGAGGGATAATAAGAATGTTTTCGTTCTGTCCTCCTTTCACGCAGACACAACGTTCCAAATTCATACGGCGACTGGTGTGGAGAAACCCCTCTGTGTCCACGAATATAACCTTAATATGGGAGGGGTGGACCTCAACGACCAGTTGTTGGCGCCGTACCTAGTTGCCCGTAAGGCCAGATGCTGGTACAAAAAAGTGTCTGCATACTTGTTTCAATTGGCTTTGCTGAACGCTCATGTGCTATACAGAGCTTCAGGACGGACTGGATCCATCCTTAAATTCCAGGAAGAGATCGTCAGAGCCCTTCTGTATCCAGACGGTGCTTCACCTCACCATCCCCAACCAAATGCAGTAAGCCGGCTGCACGAATGGCATTTTCCATATGTCCTCCCTATTACCCCTACCCAACGAGCCCCCCAAAGAAAATGTCGTGTCTGTAGAAAGCACGGATATAGGCGTGAAACCCGTTATTGTCCACGCTGTCCTGACAATCCTGGTCTTTGCATTGGTGAATGTTTTGAACGCTACCACACACACTAGTGCAGTTTTAGCGTACGGTACAGCAATGCACAGAATAGGACAAACTTTCACAGGGTCTCCCAACATGCCATCGAATTTTGAGAGACCCAAACCTGGAACCGAACAATTACAGTTACAAAAAAAAGTGTAAATAAAAAATAGTTGTCTTTTATTGTTCTCTCTCTCTCCAGTGACTCCAGTGCTGTAGGAGGTGATTTCACCACCACAGTTAAAAAAAGAGCATATATGCCAAAGCATGGGGGCAGCAGGGGTGGAGGAGCGATTTGCTCCTAAATTTTGTGGGCGGATGCCCCCATGCTTCGGCATATATATATTTTAGGCACAGGTTGCGTTAAATTTTATTTTTTATTTTTACTATGTTTTTTTTTGTATTTGCTTTGCAGGTATGGTATGGTAAGGTCTTACTGTTATGCTTCGGCATATATAATTGGTGCATGTATGCCCATCATTAGAAGTGGGTGGATGAAGGGAGGTATTCTAATGGTGGGCATACCCACCGATCAATCTCTTTTTTTCGTTCAGCCCACAGGCTGCATGAAAAAAAAAGATTACAATATATGCCCAACAAGGACCAGCAATGTACTGGTATGTTGCTGGACTTTGAGTTTATACCAGAATGATGCCTGCGGGTTTAGGTATCATCTTGGTATCATTCTTTTCAGCCAGTGGTTGGCTTTAATGTAAAAGCAATCCTAGTGGTTAATGTCTCCCCCCCCCCCTCCCTCCACCGTCTTCCATGGTTTTCTCTGGCTCTTCTGTCCCAACAGGGAACCTGAGAATTCAGCCGGTGGTTCCGCCAGCTGACCATAGAGATGATCAGAGACCAGAACTGCTCCAATCATCTCCATGGCCTAAGAAACCGGAAACTACGAGCATTTCATGACTTAGATTTTGCTGGATATAAACAGCGTCATTGGGAAAATGGGAAAGCATTTTAGCACACCAATCTTGGTGTGGTCAGATGCTTTGAGGGCAGAGGAGAGATCTAGGGTCTAATAGACCCCAATTTTTTTCAAAAAAGAGTACCTGTCACTACCTATTGCTATCATAGGGGATATTTACATTCCCTGAGATAACAATAAAAATGATAAAAAAATGAAAGGAACCGTTTAACCACTTAACGACCGCCCACTGTAAATATACGTCGGCAGAATGGCACCGACAGGCAGAATCACGTATATGTACGTGATTGCCTTTGTATAGTTGGGGGGTCCGATCGGACCCCCCTTCTTTACAGTGAGCGGTCGTTTTACCTTCGGGAGCGATCCGGCATGAGGGGACGGCCGTTCGATTCCGGCCACCCCCTCTCGATCGCTCCCGGCGAATGAGAGCTTCCCCTGCCTGTGTGCTTGTTTACACAGGCTGGAGGAAGTGATGTCATCTCTCCTGCGGCGCTCACATATACCGAGCGCCGTACAGGAGAGGATGCAGGTTAGTGCACACAACACTACACTGACACCAGGACACATAGGTACATAAATCGCCCCCCCCCCAGACACCCCCAGATCACCCCCCAGATCACCCCCCAGTCACAGTGTCACTGATTGCAGTGACCATTTATTTAGTGATCACTGCAATCAGTGACATTTGTGACTGTAAAAGTGTCACTACATTTAGTTTTAGGTCCAGTGTAGCCCCCTGACCCCCCCCCTAATAAAGGTTTAACCCCCTGATCACCCCCAGATAACCCTTTCACCCCCTAGTACCCGCCGTCGCTAAGCGATCATTTTTCTGATCGATGTCTTAGCGTCGGTGATGCTGATCGGTAGCCAGTAATTTTTTTTAGGTTCGCCGCAGGTTTTTATAGCGTCGGGTACCCCCATATATTACCTAATAAAGGTTTAACCCCCTTGATCGCCCCCCAGGTAACCCTTTCACCCCCTATCACCACGATCACTCAGCGATAATTTTTCTGATCGATGTTTTAGCGTCGGCGATGCTGATCGGTAGCCAGTCATTTTTTTTAGGTTCGCCGCAGGTTTTTATAGCGTCGGGTACCCCCATAAATTATCTAATAAAGGTTTAACCCCCTTGATCACCCCCCAGGTAACCTTTTCACCCCCTAGCACCGCCGTCACTAAGCAATCATTTTTCTGATCGATGTCTTAGCGTCGGTGATGCTGATCGGTAGCCAGTAATTTTTTTTAGGTTCGCCGCAGGTTTTTATAGCGTCGGGTACCCCCATATATTACCTAATAAAGGTTTAACCCCCTTGATCGCCCCCCAGGTAACCCTTTCACCCCCTATCACCACTGTCACTAAGCGATAATTTTTCTGATCGATGTCTTAGCGTCGGCGATGCTGATCGGTAGCCAGTAATTTTTTTTAGGTTCGCCGCAGGTTTTTATAGCGTCGGGTACCCCCATATATTACCTAATAAAGGTTTAACCCCCTTGATCACCCCCCAGGTAACCCTTTCACCCCCTAGCACCGCCGTCGCTATGCGATCATTTTTCTGATCAATGTCTTAGTGTCGGTGATGCCGATAGGTAGCCAGTAATTTTTTTTTAGGTTCGCCGTCAGGTTTTTATATAGCGTCAGGTACCCCCATATATTACCTAATAAAGGTTTTAACCCCCTAATTGCCCCTAGTTAACCCTCTCACCAGTGATCATCATATAAGTGTTACGGGTGACGCTGGTTAGTTAGTTTGCTTTTTATAGTGTCAGGGCACCCGCCGTATATAACCCAATAAAGGTTTAACCGCCTGATCGCACGGCGGGTGATATCAATTAGGTTTTAGCGTCAGAGAGGGTCTGCGTCACACCCCAGGCAGCGTCAGGTTAGTGCCAGTAGCGCTAACACCCACGCGTGAAGCATACACCCCCCTTAGTGGTATAGTATCTGATCAGCTCAATATCTGATCTGATCAGATCTATACTAGCGTCCCCAGCAGTTTAGGGTTCCCAAAAACGCAGTGTTAGCGGGATCAGCCCAGATACATGCTAGCACCTGCGTTTTGCCCCTCCGTCCAGCCCAGGCCACCCAAGTGCAGTATCGATCGATCACTGTCACTTGCAAAACACAACACACATAACTGCAGCGTTCGCAGAGACAGGCCTGATCCCTGCGACGCCAGTGCTGTAGGAGGTGATTTCACCACCACAGTTAAAAAAAAAAAGCATATATGCCGAAGCATTGGGGCAGCAGGAGCGGAGGAGCGATTTTGCTCCTAATGCCGCGTACATACGGTCGAAATTCCGACGGAGGCTTGCCCGTGGAAAAGTCTGACCATGTGTACGCGGCATAACTTTTGCGAGAAGATGCCCCCATGCTTCGGCATATATAAATGGTGCATGTATGCCCATCATTAGAAGTGGGTGGATGAAGGGCGGTATTCTAATGGTGGGCATACCCACCGATCAATCTTTTTTTTTCGTTCAGCCAACAGGCTGCATGAAAAAAAAGATTACAATACATGTCCAACAAGGACCAGCAACGTACTGGTATGTTGCTGGACTTTGAATGTTTATACCAGAATGATGCCTGTGGGTTTAGGTATCATCTTGGTATCATTCTTTTCAGCCAGCGGCCGGCTTTCATGTAAAAGCAATCCTAGTGGCTAATTAGCCTCTGGACTGCTTTTACAAGCAGTGGGAGGGAATGTCCCCCCCCCCCCCGGATATAAAAAGCGCCATTGGGAAATTGGGAAAGCATTTTATCACACCGATCTTGGTGTGGTCAGATGCTTTGAGGGCAGAGGAAAGATCTAGGGTCCAATAGACCCCAGTTTTTTCAAAAAAGAGTACCTGTCATTACCTATTGCTATCATAGGGGATATTTACATTCCCTGAGATAACAATAAAAGTGATAAAAAAAAAAAAATATGGAAGCAACAGTTTAAAAATAAAATAAAAAAGCAAAATTAATAATAAAAAAAAAAAAAAAAAAAAAGCACCCCTGTCCTGCCCTGCTCTTGCCCAATGGCGAACGCAAGCGTCGGTCTGGCGTCATATGTAGACAGCAATTGCACCATGCATGTGAGGTATCACCGCGAAGGTCAGATCGAGGGCAGTAATTTTAGCAGTAGACCTCCTCTGTAAATCTAACGGGGTAACCTGTAAATGCTTTTAAAGGCTTTTAAAAATGTATGTAGTTTGTCGCCAATGCGCGTTTGTGCGAAATTTTAAAGCATGTCGTGTTTGGTATCTATGTACTCAGCCTAAGATAATCTTTTTTATTTCATCAAACATTTGGGCAATATAGTGTGTTTTAGTGCATTAAAATAAAAAAAAGTGTATTTTTTCCCCAAAAAATGCGTTTGAAAAATCGCTGCGCAAATACTGTGTAGAAAAAAAAAATGCAACACCCACCATTTTATTCTGTAGGGCCTTTGCTTTAAAAATATATATAATGTTTGGGGGTTCAACATAATTTTCTTGCAAAAAAAAATATGTTTTCATGTAAACAAAAAGTGTCAAAAAGGGCTTTGTCTTCAAGTGGTTAGAAGAGTGGATGTAAGCTTCCTAATGTTGTGTATAAAATGCCAGAACAGTTCAAAACCCCCCCCAAATGACCCCATTTTGGAAAGTAGACACCCCAAGCTATATACTGAGAGGCATGTCGAGTCCATGGAATATTTTATATGTTGACACAAGTTGCGGAAAAAAGAAAAATTTTTTTTTTTTTTGCACAAAGTTGTCACTAAATGATATATTGCTCAAACATGTCATGGGCATATGTGGAATTACACCCCAAAATACATTCTGTTGCTTCTCCTGAGTACGGGGATACCACATGTGTGAGACTTTTTGGGAGCCTAGCCGCGTACGGGACCCCAAAAACCAAGCACCGCCTTCAGGCTTTCTAAGGGTGTCAATTTTTGATTTCACTTCTCACTGCCTATCACAGTTTCGGAGGCCATGGAATGCCCAGATGGCACAAAACCCCCCAAATTACCCCATTTTGGAAAGTAGACACCCCAAGCTATTTGCTGAGAGGTATTGTGAGTATTTTGCAGATCTCGCTTTTTGTCACAAAGTTTTGAAAATTGAAAAAAAAAAAGAAAAAAAAAAATGTTCTTTCTTCATTTTCAAAAACAAATGAGAGCTGTAAAATACTCACCATGCCTCTCAGCAAACAGCTTGGGGTGTCTACTTTCCAAAATGGGGTCATTTGGGGGGGTTTTGTGCTATTTTGGCATTTTATGGCCTTCGAAACTGTGATGGGTAGTGAGGAGTGAAATCAAAAATTAGAAATCCTGAAGGCGGTGCTTGGTTTCCGGGGTCCCGTACGTGGCTAGGCTCCTAAAAAGTCCCACACATGTGGTATCCCCGTACTCAGGAGAAGCAGCAGAATGTATTTTGGGGTGCAATTCCACATATAACCATGGCATGTGTGAGCAATATATCATTTAGTGACAACTTTTTGTAATTTTTTTTTTTTTTTTTTGTCATTATTCAATCACTTGGGACAAAAAAAAAAAATATTCAATGGGCTCAACAGGCCTCTCAGCAATTTCCTTGGGGTGTCTACTTTCTAAAATGGGGTCATTTGGGGGGGTTTTGTGCTATTTTGGCATTTTATGGCCTTCAAAACTGTGATAGGTAGTGAGGAGTGAAATCAAAAATTTGCGCCCTTAGAAATCCTGAAGGCGGTGCTTGGTTTCCGGGGTCCCGTACGTGGCTAGGCTCCTAAAAAGTCCCACACATGTGGTATCCCCGTACTCAGGAGAAGCAGCAGAATGTATTTTGGGGTGCAATTCCACGTATAACCATGGCATGTGTGAGCAATATATCATTTAGTGACAACTTTTTGTAATTTTTTTTTTTTTTGTCATTATTCAATCACTTGGGACAAAAAAAAAAAATATTCAATGGGCTCAACATGCCTCTCAGCAATTTCCTTGGGGTGTCTACTTTCTAAAATGGGGTCATTTGGGGGGTTTTGTGCTTTTTTGGCATTTTATGGCCTTCAAAACTGTGATAGGTAGTGAGGAGTGAAATCAAAAATTTGCGCCCTTAGAAATCCTGAAGGCGGTGCTTGGTTTCCGGGGTCCCGTACGTGGCTAGGCTCCTAAAAAGTCCCACACATGTGGTATCCCCGTACTCAGGAGAAGCAGCAGAATGTATTTTGGGGTGCAATTCCACATATAACCATGGCATGTGTGAGCAATATATCATTTAGTGACAACTTTTTGTAAAAAAAAATTTTTTGTCATTATTCAATCACTTGGGACAAAAAAAAAATATTCAATGGGCTGAACATGCCTCTCAGCAATTTCCTTGGGGTGTCTACTTTCTAAAATGGGGTCATTTGGGGGGGTTTTGTACTGCCCTGCCATTTTAGCACCTCAAGAAATGAGATAGGCAGTCATAAATTTAAAGCTGTGTAAATTCCAGAAAATGTAGTTTGTAAACGCTATAGCTTTTGCGCAAACCAATAAATATACGCTTATTGACATTTTTTTTACTAAAGACATGTGGCTGAATACATTTTGGCCTAAATGTATGACTAAAATTGAGTTTATTCGATTTTTCTTATAACAAAAAGTAGAAAATATCATTTTTTTTCAAAATTTTCGGTCTTTTTCCGTTTATATCGCAAAAAAGAAAAATCGCAGAGGCAATCAAATACCATTAAAAGAAAGCTCTATTTGTGGGAAGAAAAGGACGCAAATTTCGTTTGGGTACAACATTGCATGTCCGCACAATTTACAGTTAAAGCAGCGCAGTGCAAAATTCTGAATTCACCTCTGGTCCTTTAGCTACCAAATGGTCCGGGGCTTAAGTGGTTAAAAATAAAATAAAAAAGCAAAATAAATAATAATTCAAAAAAGCACCCCCTGTCGTCGCCCCCCCCCCCCTCTCGCGCAAAGGCGAACGTAAGCGTCGGTCTGGCGTCATATGTAAACAGCAATTGCACCATGCATGTGAGGTATCACCACAAAGGTTAGATCGAGGGCAGTAATTTTAGCAGTAGACCTCCTCTGTAAATCTAAAGTGGTAACCTGTAAAGGCTTTTAAAAATGTATGTAGTTTGTCGCCGCTGCACGTTCGTGCGCAATTTTAAAGCATGTTGTGTTTGGCATCCGTGAACTCGGCCTAAGATCATCTTTTTTATTTCATCAAACATTTGGGCAATATAGTGTGTTTTAGTGCATTAAAATAAAAAAAGTGTGTTTTTTCCACAAAAAAATGCGTTTGAAAAATCGCTGCGCAAATACTGTGTGAAAAATAAATGCATCAATCTGTAGGGCCTTTGCTTTAAAAAAAATGTAAAATGTTTGGGGGTTCAAAGTAATTTTCTTGCAAAAAAAAAATATTTTTCATGTAAACAAAAAGTGTTAGAAAGGGCTTTGTCTTCAAGTGGTTAGAAGAGTGGGTGATGTGTGACATAAGCTTCTAAATGTTGTGCATAAAATGCCAGAACAGTTCAAAACCCCCCCAAATGACTCCATTTTGGAAAGTAGACACCCCAAGCTATTTGCTGAGAGGCATGTTGAGTCCATGGAATATTTTATATTTTACCACAAGTTTCTGGAATTTATTATTATTTTTTTACAGAAAATTGTCATTAAATGATATATTGCTCAAACATGCCATGGGTATATGTGAAATTACACCCCAAAATACATTCTGTTGCTTCTCCTGAGTACGGGGATACCACATGTGTGAGACTTTTTGGGAGCCTAGCCGCGTATGGGATCCCGAAAACCAAGCACCGCCTTCAGGCTTTCTAAGGGTGTCAATTTTTGATTTCACTCCTCACTGCCTATCACAGTTTCGGGGGCCATGGAATGCCCAGATGGCACAAAACCCCCCCCAAATGACCCCATTTTCGAAAGTAGACACCCAAAGCTATTTGCTAAGAGGCATGTTGAGTATTTTTCAGATCTCGCTTTTTGTCACAAAGTTTTGAAAATTGAAAAAAATATATTTTTTCTTTTCTTTCTTCATTTTCAAAAACAAATGAGAGCTGCAAAATACTCACCATGCCTCTCAGCAAATAGCTTGGGGTGTCTACTTTCCAAAATGGGGTCATTTGGGGGGGGGGGGTTGTACTGCCCTGCCATTTTAGCACCTCAAGAAATGACATAGGCAGTCATAAACTAAAAGCTGTGTAAATTCCAGAAAATGTACCCTAGTTTGTAGATGCTATAACTTTTGCGCAAACCAATAAATATACGCTTATTGACATTTTTTTTTACCAAAGACATGTGGCTGAATACATTTTGGCCTAAATGTATGACTAAAATTTAAGTTTATTGGATTTTTCTTATAACAAAAAGTAGAAAATATCATATTTTTTCAAAGTTTTTGGTCTTTTTCCACTTATATCGCAAAAAATGAAAATCGCTGAGGCAATCAAATACCATCAAAAGAAAGCTCTATTTGTGGGAAAAAAAGGACGCAAATTTTGTTTGGGTACAACATCGCATGACCGCGCAATTACCAGTTAAAGCAGCGCAGTGCCAAATTGTAAAAAGTCCTCTGGTCTTTAGGCAGCCTAATGGTCCGGGGCTTAAGTGGTTAAAAGCTGAGGTTTAGTATTTTTTTGGGATACAGCACCAAACATATTACGTATGTGTAATAGTGTGTACCCCACTACCTGCAGACGGCTGACTTTAAAAAAAAAGAAAAAAATAACCCCAGCAGTGTCTCATTCACAGCTTCCAGATATTGCCCTGAGTGGCTGTCTTCCGGCTCTGTGAAGATTACTGACAGCAGCTGCTACTGAGAAAGGTTGCACCACTCGCCTGCCCCCTTTTTCCTTGCCATCATTTATTGCGCTTACCTATTGTTGTCCCACATTGCATCACGTCCTATAAATGGAGGAGGAGCAGTTGTATGACAGTATCTCCCCTGCTCATTCACAGAAAGCAATGCATTGTGGGAATGTAATAAGAATGGCAGAAGGGGCAGAAACAGATGGGCGAGCAGTGCAACTATTCTCTGAAGCAGCAGCTGCTGTTACCCTTCGCAGTGCCGGAAGACAGACGCTCAGGGCAGTATCCTGCGACTGTGAAGGAGACATTGCAGAAATGATGTTTAGCAGAAGCAGCCACCTGCACGTAATGGGATACATACCTTAAAGCCTCATACCCACGATCCGAAAATCGGACGACAGATTGTCCATTTTTTTTTTTTTTTGCATGCTAGTCGCATATCAAACATGAAGAGTTTACTAAAGTTAGGAAAATTCTCGTATGACAGAATAAAAAAAAAATCGAAAGCGATGTCATGTGTTGTAGTATTTCTATTGTAATTTCGAACGACAACTGTACTGAACAAATGAAAATCGTACGATCTATTATTGTACGAGAAGCATTTTCATGCTGGTCCGATCGGATAATATCAGATGAACTGTCGTGATAGGCTCTCAAAAGCGGTGTACTAACGATCCGATTATTGTACGTTCGATTCAAAGCAGTATTTTTCGTACGATTTTTCAGATCTTGTGTCGGGCCTTTACCCATACCTAATGTTTTTGGTGTTGTAACCTGATGAGGGGTCCTGCGTGGCTCCGACACGTTGCACTACACTGCTTTGTGATGTGATCTTTCTTGAATAAAAAAACATTCGGACAAAATTGATAATCCTTGGTGTGCTGGCGAATATCTACGTATTTTATGAGTTCCAGTATCCAGCTGATCACTACAGCAGCCTAAAGAGCTTATTCCAGGAACGTGTGCGATGGGAATATGAACTGTGGTGTTGTAACCCCCCCCCCCCCCCCAAAAAAAAAAAGTCAGCATTTAATGTACGTTTTTAAACTTCAACCAGTACTATATAAATTCCTGTAACTGACTTGATATCACCCCTTTGTAATCTCTCTGTGAGAGGGAGGGCCAGTAGTAGCATTTGGAGCCAATCAGGTGTGCTACATGCAAATATTTTGAAAAGGAACAGGTTGATAAGGAAGTGCAGAGATGACTTAATCATTCTGCCGCTGATGCCATTTCACATACCAGTCGGCAGGGTGGACAAGTGATGCCACTGGTTGATGGAATACATATGATACACAGCAGTGTACCCAAGTGACCAGTCAGGGTCAAACACAATAATTTTACCTCTAGTAATGTATATCCAAAGAACTTTTTTTCAAAGTTCTTAGCCCTTTCAGAGGCTGGTTGGTTCATAAATTGGGAACATCATTGCCATAATTTGCTTATGTACAGATAAAAATAAAAATACTCACTGATGTTTCATTCACTTTAGAGAAACTATTAGTTTTCTCTTTCATATCATATTTTTTATATTCCTATTATAATTTTTGAGATGCAGATTTTCACACAATTTTCGAACTGTTCAAAACCCGTGTTAGTGTTGGTATCATCTAGCAAGTCTCGTGTCACCAGTCTGCTTATCGCTTTATTCCCTCCTTTAACTTGTTCAGTTTACCAAGTCTGCTAGCCTGTCCTTACATTTTCAAATGTTTCCACCAGGGAGTATTTCAAGCATTGTGTGTGGTTATTGGGCCATAAAATGATAAGAAACCCTATTTGCATAGAGTTCTTTTCCATTTGGCATAGTACATATGTGCAAAAGTAAGCATGAAAACAGAATGCACACTGAGGACTATCACTCGCATCATCAAACACATGGTGCTGGGTTCTAGTTAAATTCGGGGTATGAGCACCCAGTTGAAAAGTGTCTATTTGTCTGAAACAAGTGTGTGGCAACACAGAGTTCAAGTACCTTTTTTTTTTTTTTTTTTTGGACAAGTCAGACTTGAAACTGATATACAAATTAATTGATTAAGATATAATGGGGCTCTATAATTGATGTGTGTAGATAGACATGCTTAAGGCGAATCTCCAACCAAAAAGAGAAGTTCCGCTTTAATGCCTTTTCCCTCCCCTTCACCATATGGCACCTTTTTTTTGGGTGATCTAAGTGGTAGTTCTCCTCTCCCCTTCCCTCCCCTCAGTCTTCTGGGACACGTCACTGGTCCCAGAGGACTACAGGACCATTCACAATGCACAGCTCGCATTCGCAGCAGGGACCCAGCTATGAAGCTACAAGCTATCACAGTCAGGTGCCCACAGTTCAGATGCCGGGGACAGAATACAGAGGAAGGAACAGCTCGGGTCAGCACATTGCTGGATCCTGGGACAGGATAGTGACTGTTTATTAAAAGTCAGCAGCTATAGTTTTTGTAGCTGCTGAATTTTACAAAACACAAAATTGACTGGAGCTCCTCTTTAATCACCAAAAGCACTACTAGGACATGGGCTTTGTTGCTTAAAGAGGAAATAAACTCCGACGGGTTTTACTTCCTCTTTTGCTCTGTGCAAACCCTGCAAATGAAAAGCATAATGGGCTCGTATGCATCGCCTATGAGACCATTATCTGACACTTACCTGCAAATGAAGCCCACGCCGTCCCCTGTGAATGACGCTTCCATTTTCGCCCCTCTTTCTTCCAGGGCCACGGACTCCGGCTCTAGGCTTACCTATAGGTAAAAGTCAGCATGGAGTGTGTGTAACCACTTTAAGTGTAGTTGCTTTGAATACTCTCATTTCTGTTAATACATGGGGGTTTACTGTTCTAATGAAATGGGAGAAATCTGAGAAATATTGGTGCTGCCATTGCTCAATCCCCTTCAGTTGTTGCTAGGTCCAGTTCTGTCAAGCTTATTTTTTCATTTGCTCCAGTTTTCATAACTCAACCTGAAAGGCTATGCTTACTCTGCATTTTAAAAATGTTAGCCTCTGTTCCTTCAATGCTTTTCAGCCATATAGAGACAATTTGCTTTATTTGAATGCAATATTAGATCCAAAACATGCTTAGGCTTGGTCTCAGTTGTTAAAGATATACTTAAAATGACATGCTCTCTTTCTGTCTGCAGGTACCAAGGGTTTTTGTCAATGGAACCTGTATAGGAGGTGGGACTGAAACCAGGAAGCTAAATCAAGAGGGAAAGTTACTTCAACTTGTCCAGCAATGTAACCTCACAGCTACGCAGAGTTGACCACAAAGCTGTACATTATTATTCTTATTATACTAGTATGCATGGTTATAACTGAATTTTTTTCTTTAAATTACTTTACCAGGGCTTGTTTACAGCCTAAGTACTAGGTTGACTTTTAGTCACTCGTGTGCTTACTAAAATTTCTTAAAATGAGTTGTTAGACTTGATTGTTTACTATGGTACAATGAGAACTCTAAGGTGAAAGCTACATGATTACGTATCTTCTTAATTATTGTACAATTAAGTAGCACTGCAGTTGTGCATGATTGCAGAATATATACTACTCTTTCCCCTGCACTTTAGAGATC
The DNA here is from genome assembly GCA_029206835.1 of Rana muscosa. Taxonomy (NCBI): domain Eukaryota; kingdom Metazoa; phylum Chordata; class Amphibia; order Anura; family Ranidae; genus Rana; species Rana muscosa. The sequence continues at coordinate 212,665,001 of CM055120.1, read as the reverse complement.
TAATTTTTCCATGCCCAAGCTATCAGTCATGGGTAATTTTTGGTATGCAACTGAGTGAGTAAAAATGTGTTTTTTGCTTGGCCCGTAACCTTTAAAAGAGTATAAAAATAAAATAATAAAAAAGTTAACTCTTCCATAAATCTAATGTCCAAATATATGTTAATATAATGGCAGGGTTTCGCCCTCAGTACGCAAATTTTTTGAGGATCTGTAACCAAAATGTTTAGAATTCACTGGCATGCTGCAGGACAGAAAAGACAGTGTTTTAGAGAAGATTGTGCACGGTTTTTAGCAGATATTAGGGTCCTCCTGTGTAAGTTGGAAACCCATCCTGTTTTTATACAAAGGTGCCACAGGAATATTACTACTTTCCTTAATGTTGTTTAGCCGCTTATTTTTAAAGACCCCTTACTGATTGGAATGGTGCCAACTGATTGGTACCACATTTGCTCTATGCCAATTTACAAAAAAAAAGAATCAGAATGTATGTCAGGAAACTGCAGATCAGTCAGCCTAACATCAACAGTATGTAAGGTATTCAAGGGAATGGTAAGGAAAAGCTGTCTGCAATATAGATATCATTAGTGACAAACAGCATGGATTTATGAAAGGCTGTTCTTGTCAAAACAACCTGTTCTCTTTCTATGATGAAGTAGGTGAGAAATCAGATGATGGATGTCAAGTGGACGTAGTTTACTTCGATTTTGCTAATACATTTGTTACTGTACCTCATAAATGAGCTATAAAATAGGGTCGGTTGAAGTTGATGGAATTGTATCTACACGGATAGAAAACTGGTTACAAGAGCAGGTCCAGAGTGTAGCGACAAATGACCCATTCTCTGAATGATCTAAGTGGTATGCCCCAGGGTTCTACCTTGGGCCCGAAACTGTTTAATGTGTTTATGAATGATATAGAGGTTGGAATTAGAAGCTCAAGTTCAGTGTTTGTTGATGAGGTAGGGAAATCACGTCGGCACAGGAGGTAGCATTATTACAGTGCCCCTTGACAAAATAGGGGGTTGTGCAGCTACATGGCAGATGAGGTTGAATATTGAGAAAAATGTAAAGTTATGCACTTCAGTACCAAAAAAACCACCTACAAAATACACATTAGGAGTAGTCCCCTGGAAGAATCCATGATGGAAAAGTATCTGGGATTGCATGTAGATCACAAGACTTGGCAATAGCTTGTAATGTCAAGCCACAGCTAACAAAGGTAGCAAAATACCTCAAGCATTAAAAAGGGCAACCATAACACAGATAAATCATTAATTCTACCCTTTTAAAAAACACTGGTTAAGCCTCATCTTGAATATGAGGTTCAGTTTTGGTTCAGGAAAGCGGTTTTGGAATTAGAGTTCAGGGAAGTGCAACAAAATTATTAAAGAATATGTAAACCCAACTTTTCATATTCCTGCTATACCATGTACTTGTATGAAAAAGTATCCTGTACTCTTTGTATTGCTTCCTTTGTGTGAAAGCCCTGGTGTCCCTGCCAGTCCCTCTGCTTTCCTATTACAAATTTACCACACTAAGCAGGAGAACACATCGTGGTCAGTTCTCTAGCTATGCAGGGAATTCAGTGTTCAGTGTGCCTCTCCTCTAACCATCAGACTTATCCTGACACACTCTCCCTGCACAGGCTTTCACTGGAAAGCTCAGTGTACTGTTGCTTTTCCTCCCCAGCTCTTATGCAGCTGAGAACATAGGGAATGTGAAAAAATATATTTATCATTTATTTAATATCTATACACAAATGTTTTGCCTTTCTCTTATATTTTAAACTGGCTGTTTTTAAGGTGATTGTTTACAGTCACTTTAAGTAGAATGGAGGACCTCCGGTATGAGGATTGGTTATGTAGATTACAGTTATTATTCAGGTGAAGAGGTGCTTAAAAGTGGTATTAAACCCCAAACCAAAAATGTAATATATTGGATTGGAGCTTACCAATCAGATGTGGTGGCTGCATTAGATTTTTTTTTATTTTTTTTAGCCTTTCTTCCCTGTTTTCAACTTGTGATCTGGCCAGTAACACACCTCATATATTAAAGTGCCCCGACTCTGGATGAAGAAGGAGCACAGGGGATGTTCAATGTACTAGCAGATTGAGATACACTAATAAATTAAAGCGCCAAACTCCAGCTCACACATATAAATAAATAAAAACTGATCATCGTAAGCACCCCTGTCAGTCATAAATTGTTTACCTCATCCCTCTATCGAATACATTTTCAGGAGAACTTGTTCTTTTAAAAAACAAACAAACTAAAAAAAAAAATACTAACAGGCCTACTGGCTGGATTACAAGGTGGAATAAATGCCTAAAAACAAAAACTAATACAGCTACCACATCTAAGATTTGGAAAGCTGCGCCCCCCAGTCTTAAAGCAGACCCTATTGAGGAGTTGCTGGCTCAGGAATCCCTCCCGAAAACATTGTCTGCATTGTACCTGGCTCTTTTAAGGAAGGATTCACCGAAAATGGAGACCCTGTGGGATAAATGGAAGGCAGATTTGCCTGACTTGGATAGAGAGACCTGGGAGGAATGTTTTGAGAATAGTTCTAAATTAGTGATATCTTCTAGGGACAAGTTGATCCAAACTAAATTTCTGCACAGAGTGTACTACACGCCTCAGAGGCTGCACAGAATCTATCCGCTGCTCTCCCCGAATTGCCCAAGGTGCCACTCACCTGACAGCTCCTTCTTTCACATGTTCTGGACTTGTCCTAGGCTGTCGCAATACTGGGCTGCGGTGGGTGAGTCCATTAATATTCGCCTTCAGCTAGATATACCTTTGACAGCGGAGCTAGCCCTGCTGGGCATGCAGGATGATGAGTAGAGGCCTAGATATACTAAGATACTAATTTCCCTACTGCTCTTCTATGCCAAGAAAGAAATCCTGTTGAAATGGACCTCTCATTTGCCCCCAACGGTACGTTCATGGGAAGACTCGGTTAATGCAGTACTACCGCTATATAAGCTGACTTACATGAGTAGAGGGTGCCCTTTGAAGTATGACAAGATTTGGAGGCAGTGGACAGATCCCACGTATAATGCTGACCCGTAATTGGTGCTGTTTTCGGGTGGGCCGGGCATTGGGTAGCTGTCTGGGGCCTTCCAATCCCCCTTCCCTCACCGGTGATTTCCAAGTTTTAAGGATGTTCTCCATATCTATCATATCATATAAATGGTATATATTGACTTGAGACACTGTATTTGACTGTTCTGCTCCTGTATTATGTGTAACTGCATCTTTCTGCTTACCAAGAGGTATTTGTATCATACCATGTTTGTCTGTTTTTTTTTCAATAAAGTCCAACCTTGTTGTTAAAAAAAGAAGATTTGGAAAGCTGCAATATAATAAATGTTTTCTTTTGGGTTTAAGGGCCGGTTTACACTGCTGCGATGCGGGAACCCTACAAATCCACTGCGGGTTCCCGCATCGCATGTTTCCCGGTGGCAGTTCACACTGCCCTATGCGAATTGCTGGGAGTGTCAGTGAAAAGTTAATGACACCCACAAATCAGTTTGCAAATCCCAGTGCGATCTGCAAACTCGGACAGGAATCGGATCGCATGGGTGTGAACACCCATGCGATCCGATTCTGCTGCGGACAAAAAAAGGGTCCTGTGCGAGTTTGATGCAAATTCACCCATACGATCTTTATGGCTCAAATCGCATCGCACAGAGATCGCATGCGATTTTCACTGCAGTGCGGTGCGAATCACATCCGATCTCTGACATTGCACCAGTGTGAACCCGCCCTTATACCACTTCATTAGGGGATATGATTACAATGTACAGCGTGACTCCAGTAACTGTGATAAATGTACTCAAGGGTACATGCAGCCATGATTTCAGGTTAGAAGAAAGGAGGTTTCCCTTAGATTGCTGAAAGGGTTCTTTACTGTTATGCCGCGTACACACGATCGGTTTTTCTGATGAAAAAGACCGATGGACTTTTTTCGTCGGACAAACCGATCGATCGTGTGTGGGCCCCACCGGTCTTTTTTCCATCGGTATAAAAAATAGAACATGTTTTAAATTTTACTGATGAAAAAAAAAAACAATAGCAAATTCCGATCGTCTGTGGGGAACTCCATCGGAGAAAAAACCCATGCATGCTCAGAATCAAGTCGACGCATGCTCAGAAGCATTGAACTTCATTTTTCTCAGCTCTTCGGAGTGTTTTACGTCACGGCGTTTGGGACGGTCGGATTTTCTACTGATGGTGTGTAGGAAAGACTGATGGAAGTCAGCTTCATCGGATTTCCGATGGAAAAATCTATCGGAAATTTGATCGTGTGTACAGGGCATTAGAGCAGTGAAAATGTGAATTTCCCTCCCCCAGGAAGTGGTACTAACTATCTTAGAGTGTCAACAACTTAGAAAAACTATTATATGTTTTCCTCAGGAAGCAGAATATACAGGGCTATGGGAATAGTTACATGAAAAAAAATCATGCACACACACTAATAGATTGAACTGGGTGGACCTGTATCTTTTTTTGACCTAATAAACTACATAAGATTTAATTATTATTAATTAATATACATTTGTTGTTTTGACTGAAACAGCCAGCATATGCTAATTATTAATTACAAGGACTTTTAATAAATATTGTTTACAGATTATCAGGCTATTGCAAAATTAAGTATTGGATTTATTTCTGTTTTATTTATACGAAGTTATACATTCACTGTTTAGTTTTTTTTTTAAGGTGGCTTAGCCTGGGTTTACACCAGTGCGATTCTAGCCCCGGTTCCCGCATCGCATCTCTCCCGCAGGCAGATCACACTGCCCTCTGTGAACCTCTGTGGGTGTCGCTGTGGGAGTACGAGTATTGTTCCTGTTTTGTAAGTACTCGCCGATACCAATTACCGATACCTATCGTGTAGGTAGGAGGGTGGTTTGGCGGGGGGATGTTAGGGAGTTGGGCGAGGCTGGGGTGAGGGCAGGGTGGGAAGTAGAGGGGTAAGTGAGGGTGGGGTGGGAGAATTGAGAAGAAAAAGGCTGCGATGGCTGGGGGAAGAGGATGGGAGGGTCATTGAGAGACATGGGGGCAGAGGTGACAGCTGGTGGGGAAGGAGGAGGCAACACAGGGAGGGCGCAGTACAGGGTATTAGGATGGTGCAGTACAGGGCGTTAGAAAGGTGTTAGGATGGCGCAGTACAGGGCGTTAGGTACAGACCAGTCTGTACACTGACACCACACTGTACATCATATACAGACTGGTGTGTGTATAACATATACAGCACAGTGCTGGGGTACAGACTGGTCTGTATATAAATGTACAGTAATTTAAAAAAAATATGCTGCGCAAAGATAAAAACGTGATAGTGACAATGAATGCTAAAATGAACAGAACTTCCAATAATCTCTGTAGGTTTGATCCCACATCAAAAAGGAAAAAAGGTTAGGTCCAAAGTACACTTCTCCTGTAGGGCTATCTAAAAAATGACTGGTGTGGATAGCATAGAAAGTCTTGTAATACAAATAATATAAAACATGTATGATAAAAACAAATGTCCAATCTTCTAAACATGCATCCGTGACATCAAACTGGAACACCACAGAACAGTGCTGATTTGGAATAGTGAAGAATCCACCACCTCTATTTAAGCTGGCCGCTTACCGAAAGTACTGATCCCTGTGTGAGATCAGTGCACGCATGCGGCTGTTATCCCTGCCAAGGGCTCTTTAAATTAGCTCTCCTGGTTCCTCTGATGTTTAAATAGGTGAACTCCCGGTGTCCCAACGGACCATGATAAGACAGAAAAGACATTCCATAGCGTAATCCAGTATAGGACTTTTTATTCAAATAATATAAAAAATGCACTTACAATGTACATGAGGTATATAAGCGGGTGGTATGTTACAAAGCCGGCCGGCTCTCACTTCCCGTCGCTTCCGGGACTGTGCGATAGTAAAGTGTGGTGACGTCAGCACGCAGCTCCTCCCTACGTCGTTTCGACAAAGATGTCGTCATCCAGGGGCACGGGCGGCGTGCTGACTCACCGCACTAAATAGCCTGTGTACAGCAATGGGATCCGCCCTGATCTGACCAGTCAGCGTCCCCGCTGCACCGCTCGCCATCTTGAAGATGGGCAAACTGCCCATACTTGATTCCCTAATGGCAACCTAGACAATCTGTGGGCTAAAAATCGTAAAACGCTCACTCAGCGTCTGATCCACCTATGGTCATCTATCCAAGGGGCGCGCCAAGATAAACGATTATTTAGCTATGCCTGCATATTACATGTGCTAAATAGACCCTTGCTAAAGGATGTGAATACACATAGGGAATAAACAATACGCAATATATCTGAATTCTAATACATGGATGGCTTCTATGTTAAATTAAAATATGAATTAAGATAGAAAAGAAAAGAAAAAATCGATTTGATCCACAGTATATATAAAATGGCAAACACTGGCCCTCTGTGGACATATTCAGCATTGCAATCCATATATCCAGCAAAATCGATTTAATCCAGTGTTAATAAAATGGCAAACACTGGCCCTCAGTGGACATATTTAGTATTGCAATCTATATATCCAGTAATGGTGACAAAAAATCTCTGGATTGGAGGGATTTAACCACTTAACGACCGCCCACTGTAAATATACGTCAGCAGAATGGCACCGACAGGCAGAATCACGTATATGTACGTGATTGCCTTTGTATAGTTGGGGGGTCCGATTGGACCCCCCTTCTTTACAGTGAGCGGTCGTTTTACCTTCGGGAGCGATCCGACATGAGGGGACGGCCGTTCGATTCCGGCCACCCCCTCTCGATCGCTCCCGGCGAATGAGAGAGCTTCCCCTGCCTGCCAGGAAGGAGGAAGTGATGTCATCTCTCCTGGGGCGCTCACATATACCGAGCGCCGTACAGGAGAAGATGCCAGGTTAGTACACAAAACAGCACACTGACACCAGGACACATAGGCACATAAATCGCCCCCCCAGGCCCTCCCAGACACCCCCAGATCACCCCCCAGCCCCCAGTCACAGTGTCACTGATTGCAGTGACCATTTATTTAGTGATCACTGCAATCAGTGACATTTGTGACTGTAAAAGTGTCACTACATTTAGTTTTAGGTCCAGTGTAGCCCCCTAACCCCCCCTAATAAAGGTTTAACCCCCTGATCACCCCCCAGATAACCCTTTCACCCCCTATCACCACTGTCACTAAGCAATCATTTTTCTGATCGATGTCTTAGCGTCGGTGATGCTGATCGGTAGCCAGTAATTTTTTTTAGGTTCGCCGCAGGTTTTTATAGCGTCGGGTACCCCCATATATTACCTAATGAAGGTTTAACCCCCTTGATCGCCCCCCAGGTAACCCTTTCACCCCCTATCACCACTGTCACTAAGTTATAATTTTTCTGATCGATGTCTTAGCGTCGGTGATGCTGATCGGTAGCCAGTAATTTTTTTTAGGTTCGCCGCAGGTTTTTATAGCGTCGGGTACCCCCATATATTACCTAATAAAGGTTTAACCCCCTTGATCGCCCCCCCAGGTAACCCTTTCATCCCCTATCACCACTGTCACTAAGCGATAATTTTTCTGATCGATGTCTTAGCGTCGGCGATGCTGATCGGTAGCCAGTAATTTTTTTTAGGTTCGCCGCAGGTTTTTATAGCGTCGGGTACCCCCATATATTACCTAATAAAGGTGTAACCCCCTTGATCACCCCCCAGGTAACCCTTTCACCCCCTAGCACCGCCGTCACTATGCAATCATTTTTCTGATCGATGTCTTAGCGTCGGTGATGCTGATCGGTAGCCAGTAATTTTTTTTAGGTTCGCCGCAGGTTTTTATAGCGTCAGGTACCCCCATATATTATCTAATAAAGGTTTAACCCCCTGATCGCCCCCCAGGTAACCCTTTCACCCCCTATCACCACTGTCGCTAAGCAATCGTTTTTATGATCGTTGTCTTAGTGTCGGTGATGCCGATAGGTAGCCAGTAATTTTTTTTTAGGTTCGCCGTCAGGTTTTTATATAGCGTCAGGTACCCCCATATATTACCTAATAAAGGTTTTAACCCCCTAATTGCCCCTAGTTAACCCTTTCACCAGTGATCATCATATAAGTGTTACGGGTGACGCTGGTTAGTTAGTTTGCTTTTTATAGTGTCAGGGCACCCGCCGTATATAACCCAATAAAGGTTTAACCCCCTGATCGCCCGGCGGGTGATATCAGTTAGGTTTTATCGTCAGAGAGGGTCTGCGTCACACCCCAGGCAGCGTCAGGTTAGTGCCAGTAGCGCTAACACCCACACGTGAAGCATACACCCCCCTTAGTGGTATAGTATCTGATCAGCTCAATATCTGATCTGATCAGATCTATACTAGCGTCCCCAGCAGTTTAGGGTTCCCAAAAACGCAGTGTTAGCGGGATCAGCCCAGATACCTGCTAGCACCTGCGTTTTGCCCCTCCGTCCAGCCCAGGCCACCGAAGTGTAGTATCGATCGATCACTGTCACTTGCAAAACACAACACACATAACTGCAGCGTTCGCAGAGACAGGCCTGATCCCTGCGACTCCAGTGCTGTAGGAGGTAATTTCACCACCACAGTTAAAAAAAAAAAGAAGCATATATGCCGAAGCATTGGGGCAGCAGGGGCGGAGGAGCGATTTTGCTCCTAATGCCGCGTATATACGGTCGAAATTCCGACGGAGGCTTGCCCGTGGAAAAGTCTGACCATGTGTACGCGGCATAACTTTTGCGAGAAGATGCCCCCATGCTTCGGCATATATAAATGGTGCATGTATGCCCATCATTAGAAGTGGGTGGATGAAGGGCAGTATTCTAATGGTGGGCATACCCACCGATCAATCTTTTTTTTTCGTTCAGCCAACAGGCTGCATGAAAAAAAAGATTACAATACATGTCCAACAAGGACCAGCAACGTACTGGTATGTTGCTGGACTTTGAATGTTTATACCAGAATGATGCCTGCGGGTTTAGGTATCATCTTGGTATCATTCTTTTCAGCCAGCGGCCGGCTTTCATGTAAAAGCAATCCTAGTGGCTAATTAGCCTCTGGACTGCTTTTACAAGCAGTGGGAGGGAATGTCCCCCCCCGGATATAAAAAGCGCCATTGGGAAATTGGGAAAGCATTTTATCACACCGATCTTGGTGTGGTCAGATGCTTTGAGGGCAGAGGAAAGATCTAGGGTCCAATAGACCCCAGTTTTTTCAAAAAAGAGTACCTGTCATTACCTATTGCTATCATAGGGGATATTTACATTCCCTGAGATAACAATAAAAGTGATAAAAATAAATAAATATGGAAGCAACAGTTTAAAAATAAAATAAAAAAGCAAAATTAATAATGAAAAAAAAAAAAAAGCACCCCTGTCCTGCCCTGCTCTTGCCCAATGGCGAACGCAAGCGTCGGTCTGGCATCATAAGTAAACAGCAATTGCACCATGCATGTGAGGTATCACCGCGAAGGTCAGATCGAGGGCAGTAATTTTTAGCAGTAGACCTCCTCTGTAAATCTAACGGGGTAACCTGTAAATGCTTTTAAAGGCTTTTAAAAATGTATGTAGTTTGTCGCCAATGCGCGTTTGTGCGAAATTTTAAAGCATGTCGTGTTTGGTATCTATGTACTCGGCCTAAGATCATCTTTTTTATTTCATCAAACATTTGGGCAATATAGTGTGTTTTAGTGCATTAAAATTTAAAAAAGTGTATTTTTTCACAAAAAAATGCGTTTGAAAAATCGCTGCGCAAATACGGTGTAGAAAAAAAAATGCAACACCCACCATTTTATTCTGTAGGGCCTTTGCTTTAAAAATATATATAATGTTTGGGGGTTCAACATAATTTTCTTGCAAAAAAAAATATGTTTTCATGTAAACAAAAAGTGTCAAAAAGGGCTTTGTCTTCAAGTGGTTAGAAGAGTGGATGTAAGCTTCCTAATGTTGTGTATAAAATGCCAGAACAGTTCAAACCCCCCCAAATGACCCCATTTTGGAAAGTAGACACCCCAAGCTATATACTGAGAGGCATGTCGAGTCCATGGAATATTTTATATGTTGACACAAGTTGCGGAAAAAAGACAATTTATTTTATTTATTTTTTTATTTTGCACAAAGTTGTCACTAAATGATATATTGCTCAAACATGCCATGGGCATATGTGGAATTACACCCCAAAATACATTCTGTTGCTTCTCCTGAGTACGGGGATACCACATGTGTGAGACTTTTTGGGAGCCTAGCCGCGTACGGGACCCCAAAAACCAAGCACCGCCTTCAGGCTTTCTAAGGGTGTCAATTTTTGATTTCACTTCTCACTGCCTATCACAGTTTCGGAGGCCATGGAATGCCCAGATGGCACAAAACCCCCCCAAATGACCCCATTTTGGAAAGTAGACACCCCAAGCTATTTGCTGAGAGGTATTGTGAGTATTTTGCAGATCTCGCTTTTTGTCACAAAGTTTTGAAAATTGAAAAAAAAAAGAAAAAAAAAAAATGTTCTTTCTTCATTTTCAAAAACAAATGAGAGCTGTAAAATACTCACCATGCCTCTCAGCAAACAGCTTGGGGTGTCTACTTTCCAAAATGGGGTCATTTGGGGGGGTTTTGTGCTATTTTGGCATTTTATGGCCTTCAAAACTGTGATAGGTAGTGAGGAGTGAAATCAAAAATTTGCGCCCTTAGAAATCCTGGAGGCGGTGCTTGGTTTCCGGGGTCCCGTACGTGGCTAGGCTCCTAAAAAGTCCCACACATGTGGTATCCCCGTACTCAGGAGAAGCAGCAGAATGTATTTTGGGGTGCAATTCCACATATAACCATGGCATGTGTGAGCAATATATCATTTAGTGACAACTTTTTGTAATTTTTTTTTTTTTTTTTTGTCATTATTCAATCACTTGGGACAAAAAAAAAAAATATTCAATGGGCTCAACATGCCTCTCAGCAATTTCCTTGGGGTGTCTACTTTCTAAAATGGGGTCATTTGGGGGGGTTTTGTACTGCCCTGTCATTTTAGCACCTCAAGAAATGAGATAGGCAGTCATAAATTAAAAGCTGTGTAAATTCCAGAAAATGTACCCTAGTTTGTAAACGCTATAACTTTTGCGCAAACCGATAAATATACGCTTATTGACATTTTTTTTACTAAAGACATGTGGCTGAATACATTTTGGCCTAAATGTATGACTAAAATTGAGTTTATTCGATTTTTCTTATAACAAAAAGTAGAAAATATCATTTTTTTTCAAAATTTTCGGCCTTTTTCCGTTTATATCGCAAAAAATAAAAATCGCAGAGGCAATCAAATACCATTAAAAGAAAGCTCTATTTGTGGGAAGAAAAGGACGCAAATTTCGTTTGGGTACAACATTGCATGTCCGCACAATTTACAGTTAAAGCAGCGCAGTGCAAAATTCTGAATTCACCTCTGGTCCTTTAGCTGCCAAATGGTTTCGGGGCTTAAGTGGTTAAAAAAGGAAATTAAACCTGATACGGAGGAACTAGGAACAACTAATAATTAAGTGTCTGCATTGTCCCACAAATTAATATTGATATCATTGGGACTAAAAAGATGCGTTGGCATCTCTATCAGAACATAAATGTAAAAAATAGAAAAAAATAAAAAGTACTGAGAATACTTTCTACTATGAATATCTATACCTATAGGAAGCAAACCATGGATTTGGCATACACTGGTGGGGAATAAACCGTATACAGTATTTGTAAATTCCAATACACGGATGGCTTCTATATTAAAATTGAATTAAAATAAAATAAAAATAAAAAAATGAATTTAAATTGTGGTATTAATCCACGGTATATATAGAATGACAAACACTGGCCCTCAGTGGACATTATCACAGTATTGCAATCTATATATCTAGGAATGGTGATAGAAGACACCATCTCTGGATTAGATATTTGAAAAGGAATTAACACCTAATGTAGAGGAACTATTAACAACTAGTGATTAAGTATCTGCATTGTCCCACAGATTAATATTGATATCATTGGGACTAAAATAATGCATTAGCATCTCTATCAAAAGTACAGAGAATACTTTCTACTATGTATATCAATACCCATAGGAAGGAAACCATGGATTTGACATACAAAAATAGGTTAACTGAGTATTAACCTAGATAAGTGTGAGGTAATGATAGGGGAGAAAAACATAACTCTAAAGTGTAATATGGACGTACCGAGAGCTCAGATCTGGTTTACAATCAGAATACATCATAGACTAAAAATGTGTATGATCAGAGGAGCACTTCCTCAGCTGTTATCAATGAAAGTATTGACGTCTATGTCAATGTTGAGACCAAAAGGGGTATAGCAACGTACCCTGTGGATCCAGGCCATTTCCATACGTGATATCTCCCTGACCAAAGACCCCCCCTTCCAGTGAGGGCTATATCTATCTATTCCCAAAAATAATGTGCCAGCTGGATTGCGCTGGTGATGTATGTCATAGTGCTTGGATACTGAATGGTACTGAAAGCCGCTTTTTAATATTGGTTATATGCTCTCCAAGACAAATTTGCATGGTTCGTTTTGTCCTACCTATGTACTGCATACCGCATGGACATTGCAGTAGGTACACTATGCCAGTGGAGCTGCAAGTTACAAAAGATTCAATCTTGTGTTGTCTCGAAGTACTGGTTGACACAAATGATTCAGTTTTTTTAGCTTTACTGATATTCAAAGCACACACCTGGCACCTGCGGCATTGATGGTATCCTGATATATTCTGAAAAAGGGAAACCTTTTTAGGAGGTGGATCAACCACATTCGGTGCCCATCTGTCCCTGAGTGAGGGGACACCCCTAAAAATTAATTGTGGGGCAGCTGGAAGAAAAGTGTTAATAATACGGTCACTGCCAAGCAAATGCCAGTGTTTCCGTGTAATTTTCCTTATGATGTAGTGTTGAGTAGAAAATGTGGTGATGAATGGTATAAGAGGTTGATCCTTCTTCCTCTTAGGACGATTTCCCAAAAGGGATAATCTATCCATTTTTCCAACCTCCTTTTAGAGTGGTTTCCAGAAGTTTCTCATCATATCCTTTCTCAACCAGTCTGTCTTTCAGGATATTGGCTTGAACTGTATAATCCAACAATTCCGAACAATTCCTCCTCATTCTGAAAAATTGACTCTTAGGCACCGATTTAAGCCAAGAGTCCTTATGGCAACTGCCGACAGGTATATAGGCATTTCGGTCTGTCTGTTTGAAGTAAGTTTTGGTTTGAAAACCAGTACAGCTCTTGGTGATGGTAAGATCCAAAAAATGAATTTGGACTTGGCTAGCTTCATGGACGAACCGTATGCCTCTTTCATTGTTGTTAATATCCACAAAGAAGTCTTCTAACTCTGAGGCAGTACCATCCTAGAGGAGGAGGACGTCATCGATATACCTTGCCCAAAACACAAGGTGAGGGTTTCGGTCATGATAGATGACGTCCTCCTTCCACTTGGCCATGAAGAGATTAGCCAGACTGGGGGCATATTTTGCCCCCATGGCTACACCTCGTTTCTGTCTATAGAAATTCTGGCTGAACCAAAAATAATTATGGTTTGCCGCATACTCAAGAAGCTCCATGATAAATGCTTGTTGCTGTTCAGATGTTGTTGAAAGAAGATTCAAGTAATACTTTACCGCCGATAACCCCAGGGAGTGTGGGATAACAGTATAAAAGGGATGTCACATCCGCTGTGACCATCCACATGCGTTCACTTGATTTTTGACCCGCCAACAAATTTATTACGTGTCTCGTATCTTTAAGATATGAGGGAACTTGTTGTACTAACGGTTGCAGGAAAAAGTCTATATACTTGCCCACCCGGGACGTAATGGAATCGATCCCACTGACAATGGGACGTCCCGGGGGGCAAGTGAGACTCTTATGGATCTTAGGCAAACAGTACAATATAGGAACTTTTGGTGCCTTAGGGATCAAAAAAAGTTGTTCTTTTTCACTTAAGATGCCTGATTATGCACCTTTTACTACCAATTCCTCCAAAGTTTTTTATATTGGATTTCCCAATAAAGGCATGTAAGTTTCTTGATCACTTACAATTCTGGAAAGTTCCTGAAGATAGTCTTTTCGATCTAAAATTACTATCCCCCCACCCTTATCAGCAGGGCGTATAACCAGTTCTTTGTTGTTGCAAAAAGAATCCAATCCTTCTTCCAAATCGTTTTCCATTTTGTTATTGCCCAATTTTACAGCATCCAAATCTCTTAGTACCACGTCACGGAATACTCTAAGAGATGGCGCCAAGGTTCCCAGAGGGTTAAAAGTGGAAGCATTCGAAAGTCCAGAGTGTTGGTAATTATGCAACACTGTTCCCCCCTGGTATGTTGGAAAACTTGCAAAATGTCTTTTGATATTGATTCTCCTTACATAGTTATGTATATCCATGTAAGTTTCAAATTTGTTAAGTTTTCTCGGAGGGGCAAATTTTAAACCTTTATTCAATAGAGCCGTTTCTGAGTTTGTCAGGATTTGGGTGCTTAAGTTGAAAATGCCCTCACCTGTTACGTTCTTGACTTTTTTAGATTGTGCTCTCCTCCCCCCTCTTGTTCCTCTTTGCTTTCTATGGGTCTCTTGATGCCTTGACTGGCCTTGGGAAAACCCCAGTGATGCTGGTCCTGTGCTTTTATCACTTGATCTCCTCGAGCGATCCCTAGATGACCATGTATACTCTTGGTCATTATGTTCATATTCCATCTGATTCTGATGTACCGGACCATCTCTATCTCTTAGAGGAAAAAAACGATTATGGGACTCCCCTCTATTGTATTCCCATTCATCACTATTTCTATCGTGATACGTCCATTCTTCATAATGTGGACCTTGATATGATGGTCTATCATAGTTGTAATTGTTATGCAGCCTTCTTATGGGAGCTCTTCTGTGCCCAGGAGGTTCCCTATATGGTTAGTATTGAGTATTACTATACTGTTGTGGACCATAACTATGCTCCCCACTAGCTGTTGGTCCATGTTGTTGGTTCCAACCATTATTCTTTGGGTGTTGTCCTCCTTTGTTGGAGGCCTGAGTTCTTTGTGGCGACTGGTATGACACCCGTCTGCCTTTTTTACCAGTTTTACTATTATTGGTTGTTTTCTTCTGTGTTTTCTGAGAGACTTCCCTAACCGGTAAATGTTGTACCTCAACAGAAGGTAAATTGGAGGCATTATCTCCTTGAGTGATAGCTTCCATCCTGTTTGTACAGTGTCAGTGTAGAAGACTGGTCTGTACCCTGCTGACACTGTCCTGTACAAACTACACTAACCTGTTTGTAGGACTTGCTCTCCTCATTACTTGGTTCTGCTTCCAGGGACGATTCCATAGCTGCCTCACATAAAAACACACGTGCTGATGCTGTCCAGCTCCTTTCCCGTGGCGACCCGCCCACTTTTTGTTATCAGATAGCGGCCAGCCATCCAGCCAGCTCTCTCTCTCTGTGCAGGAACAGGATGGGAGGAGTCACGGCATCACCCACCCTCTTCTGGTTTACAGAGGCAGGAGAGAATCGCGGCAGTGCTGCATAATGAAAAAAAGATTCAGTGTTCTGCCGATGAAGATCCCCCTGGCGGCTAAGGACCCTCCTGTACTGCGCAGGCGCGGCGCTTGCGCAGTACGAACCTCAAGGGAGCTGCTGAAAATAGCCAAAGTTGTAGAGCTGAGAGTCAGCTCTACCGGCGCCTGCTCAATGACTATGACACATGCCGCACGCTCACGATGCTAGTGCTACTCTGCAAGGGGCGGGGGTGATTTTAACAATAAAGTACACGTCTTAGCGGGGCGTGTTTAAAACAAATGAAGGGCGGGTTTTGCACTGTTGATGGGCGGATTTTTCAATGTTGATGGGCGGGTTTGCACGACCTATTTAACGAACACGTGTACTTTATTGCTAAAATCACCCCCCCTTGCCGAGTAGCACTAGCATCGTGAGCGTGCAGCATGTGTCATAGTCATTGAGCAGGCGCCATGTAGAGCTGACTCTCAGCTCTACAACTTTGGCTATTTTCGGAGGCTCCGTTGAGGTTAGTACTGCGCAAGCGCCGCACCTACGCAGTACAGGAGGGTCCTTATCCGCTGGGGGAACTTTTTTGGCAAGACACTGGCATCACAGGCTGGATTAGGGGTGACACAGGATGGATAGGGGGGGGGACACAGGATGGATAAGGGGTGACACGAGGGGACACAGTCTGGATAAGGGGTGAAACAGGCTGGATGAGGGGGTGACACAGGCTGGATGAGGGAGTGACACGGGGGACCCCTCATTCAGCCTGTGTCCCCCCTCATCCAGCCTGTGTCCCCCTGTCACCCCTCATCCAGCCTGTGTCACCCTTCATACAGCCTGTGTTCCCCTGTGTCACCCCTCATCCAGCCTGTGTCACCCCCTCATCCCACTGTGTACCCCCTCATCCAGCCTATGTCCCCCGTGTCACTCCTCATCCAGCTTCTGTCCCCCTGTGTCCCTCCTCATCCACCCTGTGTCCCTCCTCATCCACCCTGTGTCCCTCCTCATCCACCCTGTGTCCCCCTCATCCACCCTGTGTCCCCCTCATCCAGCCTGTGTCACCCCTCATCCAGCCTGTGTCACCCCTCATCCAGCCTGTGTCACCCCTCATCCACCCAATGTCACCCCTCATCCGGCCTGTGTCCCCCTGTGTCACCCCTCATCCGGCCTGTGTCCCCCTGTGTCACCCCTCATCCACCCTGTGTCCCCTGTGTCACCCCTCATCCAGCCTGTCACCCCTCATCCAGCCTCTGTCACCCCTCATCCAGTCTGTGTCCCTCTGTATCACCCCTCATCCAGCCTCAATCCCCCTGTGTCCCCCTTCATCCAGTCTGTGTCCCCCTGTATCACCCCTCATCCACCCTGTGTCCCCCTGTGTCACTCCTCATCCAGCCTGTGTCACCCCTCATCCAGCCTGTGTCCCCCTGTGTCACCCCTCATCCAGCCTCTGTCACCCCTCATCCACCCTGTGTCCCCCCTCATCCAGCCTCTGTCCCCCTGTGTCCCCCTTAATCCAGTCTGTGTCCCCTGTGTAACCCCTCATCCAGCCTGTGTCCCCCTGTGAAACACCTCATCCAGCCTGTGTCCCCCTGTGAAACACCTCATCCAGCCTGTGTCCCCCTGTGTCCCCCCTCATCCACCCTGTGTCCCCCCTCATCCACCCTGTGCCCCCCCCCTCATCCACCCTGTGTCCCCCCTCATCCAGCCTGTGTCCCCCTGTGTAACCACCTCATCCAGCCTGTGTCCCCCTGTGTAACCCCCTCATCCAGCCTGTGTCCCCCTGTGTCACCCCCTCATCCAGCCTGTGTCCCCCTGTGTCACCCCCTCATCCAGCCTGTGTCCCCCTGTGTCACCCCTCATTCAGGGTGTGTCTCGCCGATACAGCTTGCTGCTGTCCCCTTCTCCCAACCAGCCTGTGTCTTGCCGTGTCCCGCTTGAATCCAGATCCAGCCTGTGTCTTTAAAATCCCGCCAATCACTCAGCATTGTGTTCGGCTACAGTAGCTCTGTGCTCGGCTTCACGCGGGATACCAATACTGCTACACCATCTGCCATGCCCGACTTCCTAGCCCTACAGAAGCTGTCCCACCCACCTCACTTCCAGTTTCGGTTTTCGGTATCGGAGCATTTTCAGGAGTACCGATACTCGTGAAAATGCCTACTAGTGTCAATACAATGTTAGTGACACCCCTGGATCGGTTCACAGGTCGCAGTGCGAACTGTGGATTCGGACAGGAATCGGATCTAATTCCAGTGTGGGAAAAATAAGAGTCCCTGCACCTTTTTTGTCCGAATCCAATGTGAGATCAGCCATACAACTGTATGGTTGAACCCGCATTGCACAGACATCGCATGTGATCGGCACCGCAGTGCGGGTGCGAATCATATGCGATGTCTGTGTTTGCTACAGTGTGAACCCGGGCTTAAAGTGACTCTAGTTAGTAAAGAAAGGGAATATGGCGCTGTTTTATGAAAACCCGTGTATCAAAACAGGGGGAGGAGCCCTGTATGTGCAATATAAAGTGCTATGTCAGCCCACTTAAATAAATAAACCAAACCTATAAGTACATATAATTAGGTAACTAACACCGTGTACCATAAACAAGGTTGTATCAAAATACTGAAAGTGACTAGTGCTGAAAAGAAATTAGCATCAATAAAAATATTCAAACGTGTTTAAACTTAGTAAATAAATGAATCATCTCTGCAGCAGTCCATAAACGGTGTTATATAAAAAAATCCTAAAAGTGACTAGTGCTAAAAAGGAAATTGCATCAATAAGCCTAAAAAGTGTCAAACTTAGTAAAGTAAATGAATCAGCTCCGCAGCAGTTCATAAACAAAAAAGGAGCAATCCATAAAAATCCAAAAGTGACGTGCTGCATCCAAAATTCGTGACAGTTTATAAAGTGCTTTATGAGAATGGTTGCTTGGAGTGACTTTTCCCGTGCTCCCCTTATGTGCTTGCACTCACCAGAGCGCTTCACCCCTACAGGGGTAAAAGCATATAGTAGAAAACCACTCCGAATCCTGGTCTCTCTTACTTGCAGTATCCGCCTCACAGCCGGCGAAGATGATCCATCCTCGGGCATAGGAGTGTGGGAAAATTCCTACTAAGTCCCCCTCAGCGATGTAAGCTTCAGCAAGGTATCCACATGTAATTCAATGTGATAGAAAAAATCCCATAGCGTGATATTGTAAAGCTATGTATTTATTCAAACCGATAACTTTTACCTATCTTTAAAAATAGGAGAGCTCCAATGCTCAAATCAGCGGTATACAAGATGTGGAAGCAACGCTCTCAACAATCCCAAGCGTGCGTTCCACGGATCATGTGGCAAAAATCGGAAGTCCCGGAACTGATGTGTAGCGCCCTGCTCCCAATGAGTGGGCGCTATGTGTTGAAATTAGAGTTGTCTGGGCAATAGTTTGGCTCAGAAGGATTGTGTTACAAATTATACTCTGTTTCAGTTCAGCTGGTTGCATGATTTTCCTCCTGACAGTGGGTGTCGCTGTCACCACTGGTCAGGATAGGAAAGGCAACAGGCTGAATGCATTGGGTATCTCTTTCTCAGAAGAAGCTCAGGGGTGTGGTCAACCCGCTGTGCATTCTGGGAGAGGGTACTTAAGAGACAGAAACCATTTTGTGGGGTCGTTGTTCGTTGGTGGTGGGCACCACCCGCCCGATCCCAACCTGAGGGCCCTCATGGCCTCAGGGAGGTGCTGGCAGTTTCCGCCTCAGGGCTATATTGGCCTGAGGCTCCGTTACTGAGATGTAGGCCCAGGAGTTACTGGGGGCCTACTGATCCGGGGATGATCCTGTGTCGCCTTACCTGCTGGAAGGGACCAAGCAATTGAGGACTCAATTGGAGGATGCATCCAGATCAAAATCTACCTCACAGTGCTGCCGGAAAGGCTGGAAGATCCTGGCACTGAGAGCTGTGTTCTTTATTCAGAAGGTAACCCAGGGAAGGGTTACACTAAGTCTGTGGCAGAGACTGTTCTATTTTCACCAAGTCTGTGGCAGAGACTGTTCTATTTTCACCAAGTCTGTGGCAGAGACTATATGTGATCGAGCTACGCATCGGTTGCTAGGCCGGTGAGATTGGGCCTATCCGGTGTTTGCCGAGTCCAGCGTGGAGACAGTTGTTCCTCTGGACCTAGGAAAATTCCTGTGATCCGCAACTAAGGTACCTGAGTCCTCCCCATCCCTTCAACCCCCTCTGTTGGAAACTTTATTCAATAAAACCCTTGAAAGAGACTTTGTGTTGGTGCAAACTTCTTCTGGACAACTCTTCAAGGAGAACCCCTGAGACGAGCATACGGAACAGTAAGGTAACGGCAGGCCCAAATCTAAACCAGCAGACGTATTTGCGTAAAAAGTTGGTGCTCACTTACGCGTTTTGTCATACGGACGTCATCTGAGGCCAGTTTTCTCAAACCATGAACTTGTCTGATGTACCCCAGCTGCCCACTCATTATGCTTCTTGCTCAGAGACTCTGAGACAAGGACTGCATTAAAGTGGTGTATGTAAGCTTTGGCCTTGGCATTCCCGCTCTGGCAAAAAGATGATCCAGTGACCAAAATCATACTGGTTTTCTGGCTCTCTTATAAAGAATCTTTGAGGAAGCCCGCTCAAGCCTTCTCTGCGGTAAGTGCCCTCCTCTTCCATGATTCACTTCAGTTTCACACTCTTGTGGTGGAACTTGCCTGGTGTAATAGGGCCCTCGTGGCCACCTTCTGGCAGGGTTTGTCCTAGCATATTAAAAGCGGTACTAAAGCCAAAAACGTACTATATTTCCTCTTATCAATCAGATGTTGTGGCTGCATCAGTTTTCCCTATGCTTTCACCTGTGATCTGGCCAGTAAAGCTGGATTCACACCTATGCATTTTTAGTGCTTTTGTGCATTTTGCAGATTTGAACTACAGAACTTGTTCCATAGGAAACCATGTTAAATGGACTGTAGTGCAAATCTGCAAAATGCACTAAAACTGCATAAGTGTGAATCCAGCCTTACACACCTCCTGTATTAGAGCGCTCTCACTCTGGATGAATGAGCACATTAGGACAGCAGCACTGTCAGTCTGAAGGGGAGGGGAGTGTTAGATGTATTAACAGATTTAGATACACTAGCAAATTGAAGCCAAACTCCAGCTAATACTTTATAAGCAGTTATATAAAAACCTTGGGATAAAGGTTTTACATAAAGGCTGATCATTGTAAGCACCCCTGACAGTGGTAAATGGTTTGTCTCATATCTGTAACTGAAACATCTGGAAGAGAGTTTGTTCTTTTGAGACTTTCTGGCCAGATCACCAGGTGAAAGAAAGCCTAAAAAAGAAAACTAATGAGGCCATCACATCTAAGAGTTTGAAAGCTTCAATATAAAAATTGATTTTGTGTTTAATATCACTTTAAAGATGAGCTGCATGAACACAAAATCCCCACTACTCTTGAAGAACTGGTCACCCTGGCCATACAAATAGACATTCACTTTCAAGAATGCTCCCAAGAAAGATCTCACCTGCAGACAGCTTTTTTTTCCCTTTGGCATTAACTTTACAGTCCCTCCTTGAACCACCCACACACTCTGTCAATTATTTCACATGCTGCTTCAAGCGAGATCAGGCTCGACACTCCATAATCACATCTCAGGTGCTGGCTTGGCTTCCCTCCACCAAATCAATCACTTGTATTAGCAACAGGAACACCGCACAACAAGATGCAAAATGTCTTCTGTTCTTAAAATAGCCAGCAAGCACAATTCTATTCTGACATGTTTTGCACTAGGCACAGATCTTTCTCAAACAATGACAAAGCCACAACCCATACATTATATAGAAACATTAATTAATCCCACATGATTAACACCTTCATTATGTAAACCCATTCAATTCCATTGGGTATTGCAAAAAAATGTTTTTTAAAACATTATTACAGCATAATAAATATCACAGCATTTACACTGGAATGTATACAGTAAAACCTTGGATTGAGAGTAACTTGGATTAAGAGTGTTTTGCAAGACAAGCAAAATATTTTTATAAATTTTGAGTTGAAAGGCGAACGATGTCTTGATATACAAGTAGTGTCATGTCACAACAGTATAGGTTGAGGTGCCTCTAAGTGTAGAAATATGGTTACATTTATTGAAGGTACAACATTTAGCAACTCACATGGTTGATGATTAAAACAGGCACATCAAAGTACAGGCATACCTGCGATGCCGCAGTGAATTATGGGCTGTGACGCGCCACTCGAATTTGGCGCAAACGGCCCATAATGTTTGCAATTCGGAGAACGGTCGAACAGACGATGTTCGAGTCGACCATGGGTTCGACTCCAACACGAAGCTCATCCCTACTACAGAGTATAAAAAAGAAGAGAGGCGCCTCTAAGTGTAGAAATATGGTTACATTTAATGAAGGTACAACATTTAGCAACTCACATGGTTGATGATTAAAAAAGGCACATCGAAGTACAGGCATACCCCACTTTTAAGTACACAATGGGACCAGAGCATGTATGTTAAACGAAAATGTACTTAATGTGAAGCAATACCTTTTTTCACTTCTGGGGCGTCAGAGGCTGTAGTGGGGGTGTCAGGGACTATAGTGGGGGTGTCAGGGACTGTAGTGGGGGGGGGTCAGGGAGTGTTTTTCCAAGTAGTGGGGAATCTGAACTATCCGTGCACGGATTACTCAGCTGCAGCTTTAGCTTGAGAGCCACTTTACATACACTCACGGGTATGTCCTTACTCGCGAGTGTACTTAAAGCGGGGTTTGTCTGTATGCAGGCATCTGGGGTAAAGCGATCCACATAGACCATCCTCCGCACCGCCATCGACGTCATACCTTCCACGCTGTGCCCCACGAGCACTTCAAGCCTCGCTTTCAGATCGCTCTACTGCAGGATAGTTTTCCCGGTTACGATTGCAGACTGACATTGGTGAGAGCCGGCGGTGTGGGGGATGGTCTGTCAGGGGTGTCCAAACTTTTTTCAAAGAGGGCCAGATTTGATGAAGTGAACATGCTTGAGGGCCGACCATTTTGCCTGACATTCTTAAACCATTAAAATTCTGTCTAAGTGTGTTCGTCCGAGCACTAATACACTGTCCAACAAGAATTATCTTGCCTTTGTGGCTGTGTGTGGTAAAGAGATGACACTTTAAAAAGGAAGTTTCAGGAAAAAAAAATCTTACATTTTAAATAAAGAACTGTGAAGCAAAATAAGGGTCAGTGCCCATCAATGCAGCCTAATCAGTGCCCATCTGCAGCCTCACCGTTGCCATGAATGCAGCACCCACCGTATTGCCATGAATGCAGCACCCTCCGTATTACCATGAATGCAGCACCCTCCGTATTGCCATGAATGCAGCACCCTCCGTATTGCCATGAATGCAGCACCCTCCCCATTGCCATGAATGCAGCACCCTCCGTATTGCCATGAATGCAGCACCCTCCCCATTGCCATGAATGCAGCACCCTCCGTATTGCCATGAATGCAGCACCCTCCATATTGCCATGAATGCAGCACCCTCCGTATTGCCACGAATGCAGCACCCACCCCATTGCCACGAATGCAGCACCCACCCCATTGCCATGAATGCAGCACCCTCCGTATTGCCACAAATGCAGCACCCTCCCCATTGCCATGAATGCAGCACCCTCCGTATTGCCATGAATGCAGCACCCTCCGTATTGCCATGAATGCAGCACCCTCTGTATTGCCATGAATGCAGCACCCACCCCATTGCCATGAATGCAGCACCCACCCCATTGCCATGAATGCAGCACCCACCCCATTGCCATGAATGCAGCACCCTCCGTATTGCCACGAATGCAGCACCTCCCCATTGCCATGAATGCAGCACCCTCCGTATTGCCATGAATGCAGCACCCTCCGTATTGCCATGAATGCAGCACCCTCCGTATTGCCATGAATGCAGCACCCACCCCATTGCCATGAATGTAGCACCCACCCCATTGCCATGAATGCAGCACCCTCCGTATTGCCACGAATGCAGCACCCTCCGTATTGCCACGAATGCAGCACCCTCCGTATTGCCACGAATGCAGCACCCACTCCATTGCCACGAATGCAGCACCCACTCCATTGCCACGAATGGAGCACCCACTCCATTGCCACGAATGCAGCACCCACTCCATTGCCACGTATGCAGCACCCACTCCATTGCCACGTATGCAGCACCCACTCCATTGCCACGAATGCAGCACCCACTCCATTCTCATGAATGCAGCACCCACTCCATTCTCATGAATGCAGCACCCACTCCATTGCCATGAATGCAGCACCCACTCCATTGCCATGAATGCAGCACCCACTCCATTGCCATGAATGCAGCACCCTTCGTATTGTCATTGTCACGTATCAGATAAGACCAGAACTATGTGGACTGCAACAGAGGAAACCCAAATGTGTGTAAGTGAAATATAATGATTTAATAAAGATAAGTGAAATAATATAGATACAACCACCTCCAATACCACACAGTGTACAACAACCAATACCAAACAGAACCCACAAATAATAAGAGTAACAGACAAATATGTACAAGTAATGGGAAAAACCAGAATCATAAACAGGGCCAGGCCAGGGTCGTCAGCGGGAGTTCAGCAGCTGGGGAAAGGGGAAACAAACAGGACAAGGAGAGGATGGATGGATCACAGGAGGGACGGGTACAGGTACAAGGCTCAGGGTTCAGGTAACAGACAGGAACAGGTGCAAATACAGCGCTTCTCAGGATCAGGGCGCAAGGAGAGATACCAAGGCAAAGTAAGAGCGTGTCTGCCAGGTATTTATACACATCTCCTGCAATCAGACTCAAGTGATGCCTAATTGCAGGAGATGATGTCGGCCCCACACTGCCAGGTGGACACCAGTACTGCGGCCCAAAGATCACATAATACTATCACCAGGGGGAAGCTCCCCTGACAGTTCCAGACTGCCAGGAGACACCTGCTGGTGGACCACATTACTGCACGCCAAATATCAGGCAGTGTCACCAGCAGATGGACCCTTCCCTGACAGTCATGAATGCAGCACCCACCGTATTGCCATGAATGCAGCACCCATTCCATTGCCATGAATGCAGCACCCTCTCCATTCTCATGAATGCAGCATCCACTCCATTGCCACAAATGTAGCACCCACTCCATTGCCATGAATGCAGGACCCACTGTATTGCCATGAATGCAGCACCCTACATATTGCCATGAATGCAGCACCCACTCCATTGCCATGAATGCAGCACCCACTCCATTGCCATGAATGCAGCACCCACTCCGTTGCCATGAATGCAGCACCCACTCCATTGCCATGAATGCAGCACCCACTGTATTGCCATGAATGCAGCACCCACCGTATTGCCATGAATGCAGCACCCTCCGTATTGCCATGAATGCAGCACCCACTGTATTGTCATGAATGCAGCACCCACCGTATTGTCATGAATGCAGCACCCTCCGTATTGCCATGAATGCAGCACTCACTCTATTGCCATGAATGCAGCACCCACTCCATTGCCATGAATGCAGCACCCACTTCATTGCCATGAATGCAGCACCCACCGTATTTCCATGAATGCAGCACCCTCCGTATTGCCATGAATGCAGCACCCTCCGTATTGCCATGAATGCAGCACCCTCCGTATTGCCATGAATGCAGCACCCACTGTATAGTCATGAATGCAGCACCCACTGTATTGCCATGAATGCAGCACCCACCAAATTGCCATGAATGCAGCACCCACCGTATTGCCATGAATGAAGCACCAACTCAATTACCATGAATGCAGCACTCACTCCATTGCCATGAATGCAGCACCCACTCCATTGCCATGAATGCAGCACCCACTCCATTCTCATGAATGCAGCACCCACTCCATTGCCATGAATGCAGCACCCACTCCATTCTCATGAATGCAGCACCCACTCTATTGCCATAAATGCAGCACCCACCGTATTGCCATGAATGCAGCACCCATTCCATTCTCATGAATGCAGCACGCACTCCATTGCCATGAATGCAGCACCCACTCCATTGCCATGAATGCAGCACCCACTCCATTGCCATGAATGCAGCACCCACTACATTGCCATGAATGCAGCAGCCATATTGACATGAATGCAGCACTCACTCCATTGCCATGAATGCAGCACCCACATTGACATGAATGCAGACTCACCATTGCCGTCAGTGCAGCCTGCAGAGGAGACAGGGAGGTGCGGGACGAGCGCCGACAGACATACAGGAGAAACTCCTGTTTTCTTGGCGCTCTGGGATTAGTTGGGGGACACAAAAGATATATATGTTAAGATTACCAGGCGGGCCGTCCGAAACTGGAACGCGGGCCGCGATTGGCCCGTGGGCCGGACTTTGGACATACCTGGTCTATGTGGACCACTTTACCCAAGATGCCTGCATAATTAGATGTGCCTCATTTGATTATCAACCATGTAAGTTGCTAAATGTTGTACCTTCATTAAATGTAACCATATTGCTACACTTAGAGGCGCCTCTCTTCTTTTTATACTCTGTAGTAGGGATAAGCTTCGTGTTCGAGTCGAACCCATGTTCGACTCGAACATCGTCTGTTCGGCCGTTCGCCGAATTGCGAACATTATGGGCCGTTCGCGCCAAATTCGAGTGGCGCGTCACAGCCCATAATTCACTGCGGCATCGCAGTGCATTGCTGGCTGATGATTGGCCAAGCATGCTTGGCCAATTACAGCGCCGTCTGAACAGAGGGTCGTAATTGGCCAAAGCCAGGGTGGTTTTGGCCAATTATGGCTCAGGGGGTTTAGTACACGCCCCACACTATATAAGGCCGCCGGCTTGGCGGCCTTGTGTAGTGTGTTGGAGTTGTTTAAAGAGAGAGATTACAGAGAGAGACAGTGTCATTTATATTGAGTTAGATAGAGCAGGCAGGGCGAGTCAGTTAGCTGCAGTTACAGTGTGTAGAGGATATATATGCATCCTAGGTGTTGTATATATATTTATACACTGTATTCAGTTTAGCTAGATCTGTTCCTGTTATTCTCTATACTGTGACAGGCAGGTGATTGTGCTAGCTGCAGTCAGTGTTTCACTCAGTGTACTGTGTGCTTTGCATAGCGTTCACCTAAAGCTTACCTGTATACAGTTAGTGACTAATAGTGGTGTTCTCATAATAAAACCACAGGCAGAGAGCTGCAAGTATTTTCAGTTAGTGTACTGTGTCCTCTGCACAGTTTTCACCTAAAACTAACTGAAGACAATTGCTACTTTTCCCATACTAATACCACAGCAGGCAGTTGATTCTGATAGCTGCAATATAATCAGTACAGATATATATATATATACATCCCACCTTTGTGCAGCTACATCTCACTGCAGGCCATTAGTATGTCTGGAAGGCAAACAAGGAGAGGCAGACAGTCACGAGGCAATAAAAGAGGGCAAGCAGGCTCTGTGTCTAGAGGCAACAGTGCTGGTCGTGGACATGGTGCATCCTCATCAGCATGTGGCCGTGGGACACGCTTGTGCTTTTTTTTCGGCAGCTGGCCATGTTGAGCCGCAACATGCCCAAGACTTGGTAGAGTGGATGACCAAGCCGTCCTCATCCTCCTCATCCTCTTTCACCCAGGCTCAGGGTACTTTGTCTGGCAAAGCAGCTGCCAAAGCGGCCTCTTCCCTCGGCTCAATGGCATCAGTCACTCCTTCCCTAGCCCCACCATGTCCTCCTGAGGAGTCTCCCGAACTGTTTGACCACAGTGTTGGGTACATGCTCCAGGAGGATGCCCAGCGTTTTGAAGGCTCCGATGATGGAACCCAGCTAGAGGAAGGCAGTAACGTGAGCCCAGAGAGAGGGGGTAGTAACGTGAGCCAAGAGAGAGGGGGTGCCCAACAAGGACAACTATCTGGCAGTCATGTTCCCCCAGCTGCAGCATACTGCCAGATTTGCTCCAGTGATGAGGAGGGAGGGGATGATGAGGTCACTGACTCCACGTGGGTGCCTGATAGGAGAGAGGAGGAGGAGGAGGAGGCACATCTCCAATGAGGCAGGATGCCCTCCAGGGGCCAGCTTAAGGGCAGCACACCAACTGCATCACACCGCAGAGCTCCGCATGTGCAGGGCGCTGCTGTCTATGCGCGTTATTCCAAAAGTTCTTTGGTGTGGGCCTTTTTTCAGACGTGTGCAGCAGATCACACCGTTGCCATTTGTAACATATGTCTAAAGCGTATCTCGCGTGGCCAAAACATCAGCCGATTGGGCATCACATGCTTCACCAGACATATAGCGACCTGCCATGCAGTTCGTTGGCAAGCGTACCTAAAAGAACCACACCAAAGAACAAAGTGGACCTCTCCTTGCTCCTCATCAGCTGGGATCTCCAACCCCACTATACTTTCAGTCCTCTCTGAAACCTGCACTGAGAGGAATGAAGGTGTAGAATTACTGTAGGTGTGTCTGTCAGGGCTGGGTTCAGCCCTTCCTTCTCTCTGCTGGCAGCTCAGCTGTCAGCAATTGCCAGCTTCCATCTCTCCACAGTGATCCACCTGTTGTTGATCCGCTCATCAGCCTTGCCTACTTAAGGACTTCCAGTTCACTTTATTTTCGCCTTCGCCTGTGTTAACATCACAAGAGAGTTTATCCTGCGTTACAGTTGAATACCTGCTTGACTGCTGTTCCCTCTGGCTACGGATCCTGCTTGCTGTTTCATTACCTTTATCGCTGGCTCTTGGACTTTGGCTAGGCTGACTACTCGATCCGGTTACTGAACTCTGGCTATGTTTTGACTATGCTTACTCTGTTTACCTTTTTATTATTTATTATTAAACAAGTGTTATTTAACTGCACTTCTGTCTCGGTCTAATTCATGGTTTCTGACAGTAGGCGAAGGCCATGAATTCAGAAGATGCAGCCAATCCACTTGTTAATAATATTTTTTCCAGATTAGATGACCTGGATCACCGCTTGGATCAGTTTGCCACGGCGATACAGATGCTCCTGAGTTACACGGCTCTTCTAGAGTCTTCCACTGTGGCCGCTCCGGTAGTCCCTGTGCAGGTAGGCCCTGCTGCTGCTCCAGTCTCTGTGCAGGCACCCGCCTCGAGTATTACCTCTATTAGAGGTATGTCTGGTTCTGCCCCGCTTCCCCAGCGATTTGGGGGCAATCCAATCCAATGCAGAGGTTTTCTCAACCAGGTTGAGATATATTTTGAGATGCTGCCCCAGGCGTTTCCCACGGACAGAAGCAAAGTAGGTTTCGTGACATCTTTGCTTTCTGAGAGAGCCCTGGCCTGGGCAAACCCTCTATGGGAGACACAAAAACCCGTGGTCCTGAGTTACCCAGAATTTGTGGCTTCCTTCAAAGGGGTATTTGACGTTCCCGCACGCTCCGCTTCTGCTGCCAAGTGCCTCATATCCATCAAACAGAGTAGAGAACTGTTGCCGATTACGCCATTGAATTACGTACTCTGGCAGCAGAGGTTGCTTGGAACAATGAGGCCCTCGTGGCTGCTTTTTCTCATGGTCTCTCAGATAACATCAAGGATGAGATAGCAGCCCGAGATATACCCACTGAGCTGGAGAAGTTGATCACATTTGCCATCTTCATTGACTCCAGACTCAGAGAAAGACCTTCTGTTAAGGAGCGTTTGCGGAAGCCTCCTGTACGTTTGTCTCCGAGCTTTGCAGTCCCACCCTTGCCTCCCTCACCTCCCATGCCTCCTGGTATCGATTCGGTCTGTGAAGATGAACCCATGCACTTGGGCTTCACGTGTCTCTCTGTGGATGAGAGGGCCCTTAAGAGGAGGGAGAGATTGTGCCTTTATTGTGGCCAGGCCGGTCACTTTTTGAAGTCTTGTCCTACCCGTCCAGGGAAGGCCCGAACCTTGAGGTCCTGTTACGGACAGACCTTAGGTGGCGTTGTTTCGTCTCCAGTTGCCCAGAAGGATAAGCTCCTGGTTTCGGTTACCCTGTCTTGGGCTGAGTCATCCATCGAAATACAGGCTCTAATCGACTCCGGGGCTGCAGGCCTGTTCATTGATGCTGCCTTTGTGTATAAGCACTCGATCCCGCTGTAGCTGCGTTACACTCCACTTGCCATTGAGGCTCTTGACGGGAGACCTCTACAGCCTGCCCATGTGACCCATGAGACTGTTCCATTGTCCATGGCCGTAATCCAATTCCAAGTTATTTCCTCACCTAAGTTTCCACTGGTCATTGGTTATCCTTGGTTACAGAGGCACAACCCGTCTTTTGATTGGCTCTGTGCTGAGGTTCTGTCCTGGTCGCCACAGTGCAGTGAGAGATGCTTCCAGAAGATTGCCAAGGTCCTGTGCACCTCTTCACTCTCCTCCCTGCCGGAGGAGTACCGCGATTTTAGCAATGTCTTTCACAAAGGTCAAGCCGGTACGTTGCCTCCACACCGGTCATATGATTGCGCAATTGACCTTCAACCTGGTGTCATTCCCCCTCATGGCCGAGTTTATCCTTTATCGGTCTTGGAGGATAAAGCCATGGAGGAGTATGTTGCAGACGCACTTTCTCGAGGTTTCATCCGCAAATCCTCATCTCCTGCTGGTGCTGGTTTCTTTTTTGTGAAGAAGATGAGCGGTGAACTGAGACCTTGTATCGATTATAGGGGTCTCAATCGTTTCACCATTAAGAATGCCTATCCGATCCCATTGATTACGGAGTTATTTGACTGCCTCAAGGGAGCAACGGTCTTCACAAAGCTTGATTTGAGAGGGGCATACAATCTTGTCAGGATAATGGAGGGAGACGAGTGGAAAACTGTGTTTAATACCAGAACAGGTCATTACGAGTATCTCGTAATGCCCATTGGCCTCTGTAACGCTCCGGCAGTTTTCCAGGAGTTTATTAACAATGTCCTCCGAGACTTCTTGCAGTTATGTGTGGTGGTTTATCTTGACGATATCCTTATATTTTCCAAGTCCCTGGAGAGCCACCACACAGATGTCTGTCGGGTGCTTCAGAAACTAAGAGAGAACAATCTCTTATTGTAAACTGGAGAAGTGCGAATTCCATTGTGAACAGGTTAAATTCCTGGGTTATGTAATTTCCACGGCTGATTTTTTGATGGACCCAGAGAAACTTTCTGCAGTCCTACAGTGGCCTCGACCCGTGGGTTTACGTCCTCTGCAGCGCTTTTTTGGCTTTGCCAACTATTATTGGAAGTTTATTCGTAACTTCTCGTCTCTGGTCAAGCCCCTGACTGATATGACCAGAAAGGATGGTAACCCACAGAGTTGGTCTCTAGAGTCCATTAAGGCTTTTGAGGGTCTTAAGACTACCTTTGTTTCTGCTCCTGTGTTGGCACATCCTGATCCCACGTTGCCTTTTATCCTTGAAGTCAATGCTTCTGAGACTGGAGTTGGCGCCCTTCTGTCTCAACGTCCTAGCTCTGACAGTGCTATGCATCTGTGTGGCTACTTTTCCAAGAAATTGTCACCTGCGGAGTGCAATTACGAGATTGGTGACAGAGAGCTTTTGCCGATCATTTTAGCCCTGAAAGAATGGAGACATCTCCTCGAAGGTACCACTGTGCCGGTTCTCATTCTTACTGACCATAAGAATCTCACATTCTTGTCTGAGGCTAAGCGCCTCTCTCCCAGAAGGGCACGATGGGCTTTTTTTTTGTAGAGTTTCAATTATATTGTCTCATTCTTACCCGGTACTAAGAATGTAAGGGCTGACGCCTTGTCACGACAAATTTCCTCCACTTCCAAGATGGAGTCGGTTCCAGTTCCTGTGATTCCTCCTGATCGTATTCTGGCTACGGTTCGCACCAGTCTCACCTCTCCTTTGGGTGACAAAATTCTGGCTGCTCAGGTGGATGCCCCTCCTGATAAACCTTGTGACCTCTGCTTTGTTCCCGAGAGTCTCCGTACTGTTGTGCTCCAGACTTACCATTCTCCCAAGGCTGCTGGCCACCCTGGGAAGAATCAACTCTTTTGGGCCATTTCCCAACATTTCTGGTGGCCTAGTCTACGTGCCGATGTAGCCGCCTTCGTAGCTGCCTGTTCCGTGTGTACTCAGAGTAAGACTCCACGACACCTTCCAGTGGGCCTCCTACAACCCATACCCAATGGTGAGAGGCCCTGGACCCACCTGTCTATGGATTTCATTGTGGAGTTACCCAACTCCCAGGGCAGCACAGTTGTCCTTATGGTGGTAGACCGGTTCTCGAAAATGTCTTACTGTATTCCACTTAAGAAGTTGCCTACGTCTATAGAACTGGCTTCCATTTTTACTCGGGAGATCTTTCGTTTACATGGCCTACCCAAGGTAATTGTTTCTGACAGGAGAAGTCAGTTTGTGTCCCGGTTCTGGCGAGCCTTTTGTGCACAGTTGGGAATTCAGCTTGCCTCCTCCTCTGCGTATCACCCACAGTCTAATGGGGCCGCAGAATGAGCCAATCAGTCCTTGGAGCAATTCCTGCGTTGCTATATTTCTGACCATCACAACAACTGGTCAGACCTCTTACCATGTGCGGAGTTTTCTGACAATAGCGCTCTGAATTCTGCTTCCCGTTTGTCCCCGTTTATGGCAAATTATGGTTTCCAACCTTTCATGTTGCCTGATTTGTTTGTTCCTCAGAGTATTCCTGCATTAGAGGAACATCTCTGTGGTCTTCGTTCCACTTGGGTACAAGTCCAGGAGGCTTTGCGACAGGCTAACGAGAGGTACAGACTCCATGCTGACCGCAGACGCCTGCCTGCACCCTCCTACCAGGTCGGGGACAGGGTCTGGCTGTCATCTCGCAAACTCCGACTTCATGTTCCTTCTCTGAAGTTTGCACCTTGGTTTATTGGGTTTATTGGGCCTCTCTGTATCCTTCGCAGGATAAACCCAGTTGGACCTTCCTTCCAATATGCGTATCTCTAATGTGTTTCATGTCTCCTTATGGAAACCTTTGGTCTGCAACCGTTTTACCACCTCGGTGCCACGTCCTCACCCTATACAGGTTGAGAACCATGAGGAGTATGAAGTACAGTCCATTGTTGACTCCCGTAGGTTCCGTGGGCGCATTCAGTACCTGGTGCATTGGAAGGGGTACGGTCCAGAGGAACGCTCTTGGGTCCCATCCTCAGACGTACATGCCCCTGTCCTCCTCCGTGATTTCCATAGACGTTTTCCCCTCAAGCCCGGTGGTCCTCCGAGGGGGAGGGGTCATTGAGGAGGGGGTACTGTCAGGGCTGGATTCAGCCTTTCCTTCTCTGTGCTGGCAGCTCAGCTGTCAGCTAATTGCCAGCTTCCATCTCTCCACAGTGATCCATCTGTTGTTGATCCGCTCGTCAGCTCTGCCTACTTAAGGACTTCCAGTTCATTTTGATCTTCGCCTGTGTTAACATCACAAGAGACTTTCTCCTGCGTTCCAGTTGAAGACCTGCTTGACTGCTGTTCTCTCTGGCTACGGATCCTGTTTGCTGTTTCATTACCTTTATCACTGGCTCTTGGACTTTGGTTTGGCCGACTACCCAATCCGGTTACTGAACTCTGGCTATGTTTTGACTACGCTTACTCTGTTTACTTGTTTAACAGGGGCGTGTAAATACAATTTTTAATGCAATACTTTGCAGCAGGGCTCATTGCAGTGCTCCAAGTACAGTATCTGTGAGGGGTTGCAGTGTTGTGGCACCAGTGCCTAAGGCCCAATTTTTCTGCCCCTGTTTAACAGGGGCGTGCAATTAAAATTTTTGATGCAATACTTTGCAGCAGGGCTCATTGCTGCACTCCAAATACAGTATCTGTGAGGGGTTGCAGTGTTGTGGCACCAGTGCCTAAGGCCCAATTTTTATGCCCCTGTTCAACAGGAGCATGTAATTACAATTCTTGATCTAATAATTCACAGCAGGGCCCATTCCTGCGCCCACCAAGAGTAACTGTAAGGGCTTACAGTGTTGTGGCAACACCACCACCATCAAAGGCCCAATTTTTCTGCCCCTGTTCAACAGGGGCATGTAATTACAATTCTTGATATAATAGCTCACAGCAGGGCGTTCCAGCCCCCACCAAGAGTAACTGTGAGGGCTTACAGTGTTGTGGCAACACCAACACCTAAGGGCCAAATTTCTGCAGAGTATATATGGCAGGCCCCTACTTTCAAACATCTAACTTACAAACGACTCCTACTTGCAAACGGAAGGAGACAACAGGAAGTGAGAGGAAATCTACCCCTAGGAAGGGAAATTCTCTCATGTAAGAGTTAATATGGGAAAAAGGTGTCTCCTCTCCACTGATGCTTTATCACCAATCCTTGTTTCAATAAAAAACCCAAATTTTCAAAAAACATTTGTCATTGGGACGGAAAGTGAGTTGAAATGTTCTGAACAGGTGCACACTGCACAGACAGCAAAACAAATGTTACAGTGGTGATAACCCTTCCCTATGTTTTCCAAAAAGCTTAAAAATTGATTTTTGGGCTCGAGCTACACTTAAAAAATTTACCTGTTCCAAATTACAAACAGATTCCACTTAAAAACAAACCTACAGTCCCTGTCTTGTTTGCACCGCCTGTATACTGCTGTTCAGAGTATATAGGGCCTTTTTTAAATTTGGGTGCGGGGTTCCCCTTAATATTCATACAAGACCCAAAGGGGCTGGTAGTGGGCTGGGGTACCCATGCCATTTTTCTCAATGATTTTCATCCATATTGCCAGGACCATTACATTAAAGCTGCAAGCAGTTTTAAATAACTTTTTTTCCTTTAGAAATTTAATTTTGTGAAGGGACAGTTCTAAACACGGGAAACACATGCCACTTCACAGGCATACTTTAGACACCCCCTAGGTACGATATTTAAAGGAATATTTAACTTTTTTTTTTTTCACTTTAACCACTTGACCACTGGGCACTTAAACCCCCTTAATAACCAGACCAATTTTCAGCTTTCGGTGCTCTCACATTTTGAATGACAATTACTCAGTCATACAACACTGTACCCATATGAAATTTTTGTCCTTTTTTTCACACAAATAGAGCTTTCTTTTGGTGGTATTTAATCACTGTTGGGTTTTTTATTTTTTGCGCTATAAGAGAAAAAAGACTGAAAATTTTGTAAAAAAATGATTTTTTTTTCGTTTCTGTTATAAAATTTTGCAAATTACTATTTTTTCTTCATAAATTTTGGCCAAAATTTATACTGCTACATATCTTTGGTAAAAATAAGTACAAATTGGTGTATATTATTTGGTCTTTGTGAAAGTTATAGAGTCCACAAGCTATGGTGCCAATATCTGAAAATTGATCACACCTGAAGTACTGACGGCCTATCTCAATTCTTGAGACCCTAACATGCCAGAAAAGTACAAATACCCCCCAAATGACCCCTTTTTGGAAAGAAGACATTCCAAGGTATTCAGAAAGAGGCATTGTGAGTTTTTTGAAGTTGTCATTTTTTCCCACAATTCTTTGCAAAATCAAGATTTTTTTTTTCTCTTTTTTTTTTTTCACAAAATTGTCATATTAGCAGGTTATTTCTCACACACAGCATATGCATTCCACAAATTACACCCCAAAACACATTCTGCTATTACTCCCGAGTATGGCGATACCACATGTGTGAGACTTTTACACAGCGTGGCCACATAGAGAGGCCCAACATGCAGGGAGCACCTTCAGGCGTTCTGGAGCACCCAGGCCAATTCTGACATTTCTCTCCTACATGTAAAAATCATCATTTGTTTGCTAGAAAATTACATAGAACCCCAAAACATTATATATGTTTTTTTAGCAAAGACCTTAGAGAATATAATGGTCATTGTTGCAACTTTTTATCTCGCACGATATTTGCGCAGCAATTTTTTTAACGCGTTTTTTACGGAAAAAAAATGTTTTGTGCTTAAAAAAAAAAAAAACAGTAAAGTTAGCCCAATGTTTTTGCATAATGTGAAAGATGAAGTTACGCCGAGTAAATAGATACCTAACATGTCGCCCTTAAAAATTGCACACACTCGTGGAATGGCGCCAAACTTCGCTACTTAAAAAATCCCCATAGGCGACGCTTTAAATATTTTTACTGGTTACATGTTTTGAGTTACAGAGGAGGTCTAGGGCCAAAATGATTGCTCTCGCTCTAACGTTAGAGATACCTCACATGTGTGGTTTGAAAACCGTTTTCATATGTGGGCGGGACTTACGTATGCGTTCGCTTCTGTATGCGAGCTCACGGGGACAGGGGCGCTTTAAAAAAAAAAAAAAATGTATTCTTCATTTTACTTTATTTATTTTAGTTTGACATGTTTTTCCGCCCTAAACATTCTTTTGATCACTTTTATACCTATTACAAGGAACGTAAACATCCCTTGTAATAGGAATATGGCATGACAGGTCCTCTTTACAGTGAGATATGGGGGGGGGGGGGTGTCAATAAGACCCCACATCTCACCTCTAGGCTGGGAAGCCTGAAAAACATACAAAAAAAAAAAACAACAATCCTGGCTTTGATCGTAGCGGTGAGTCGGTAGAAGCACCGGAGGGCGGCGGGGGGGGGGACATCCCCTCTCGCCTCCCGTAAGAATGATCAAGCGGCGGAACAGCCGCTATGATTGTTCTTATGGTGTAGGGAATCGCCGGCTGAAAAAGCTAATATCTGAATGATGCCTGTAGCTGCTCCCATCATTCAGATATCCCCGCACAAAGTCAAGGACGTCATATGACGGCCGGAGGGCGGGAAGTGGTTATTGCAGAGTATTGCCGGGCATTGCGGAGTATTGCCGGGCATTGCGGAGTATTGCTGGGCATTGCGGAGTATTGCGGACTATGGCAGGGTATTGCGGTGTATGGCAGGGTATTGCACGGGTATTGCACAGGGTATTGTGGAGGGTATTGCAGAGTATTGTGGAGGGTATTGCAGAGTATTGTGGAGGGTATTGCAGAGTATTGTGGAGGGTATTGCAGAGTATTGTGCAGGGTATTGCAGAGTATTGTGCAGGGTATTGCAGAGTATTTTGCAGAATATTGCGCAGGGTATTGCAGAGTATTGCGCAGGGTATTGCAGAGTATTGCGCAGGGTATTGCAGAGTATTGCACCAGAGTATTGCAGAGTATTGCACCAGAGTATTGCACCAGAGTATTGCACCAGAGTATTGCAGAGTATTGCACCAGGGTATTGCAGAGTATTTTGCAGGGTATTGCGCAGGGTATTGCAGAGTATTTTGCAGGGTATTGCGCAGGGTATTGCAGAGTATTGCGCAGAGTATTGCAGAGTATTGCGCAGGGTATTGCAGAGTATTTTGCAGGGTATTGCAGAGTATTTTGCAGGGTATTGCAGAGTATTTTGCAGGGTATTGCAGAGTATTGCGCAGGGTATTGCAGAGTATTGCACCAGGGTATTGCAGAGTATTGCACCAGGGTATTGCAGAGTATTGCACCAGGGTATTGCAGAGTATTGCACCAGGGTATTGCAGGGTATTTTGCAGAGTATTGGCAGGGTATTTTGCAGAGTATTGGCAGGGTGTATTGCAGAGTATTGGCAGGGTATAGCACAGGGATGGCTGAGCAGGGATGGATGGATGGCTGGATCTGTGACTGCAATTGTCACAGATCCAGCCCACAGTGCTGCTGCTGCCATCCGCTCCCTCCCCCTCCCCTCTCACACTGTACCGATCGGTACAGAGAGGGGAGGGAGGAACCGGCGTCATCAAATGACGCCGGTCTGTTTACAAGTGATTGCTCCGTCATTTGACGGAGCGATCACGTGGTAAACGGCCGCTATCAGCGGCGATTTACCGCGATTCGTGATCCGCCGGGTCCTCTGGACCCGGCGGTCACGGAGTTTCCCGTGTGCGCGCCCCAGGGGGCGCGCGGGAGCGCGATTCTGGGAGGACGTTATATAACGTCCTCCCAGAGTTAAGCAACCACCTTGTCGACGTTATTTGTCGGCAGGTGGTTGTTAAGTGGTTAAGCATCGATAAAATCACTGCTCCCGAAAAAACGTCAGTTTTTAAAACTTCTTTTTGCATTGATACATGTCCCCTGGGGCAGGACCCGGGTCCCCAAACCCTTTTTAGGACAATAACTTGCATATTAGCCTTTATAATTAGCACTTTTGATTTCAAACGTTTGAGTCCATTGTATTTAATAGGGTTCTAAAGTTCGCGCAAACTTTCGGTCCGTTCGCAGGTTCTGGTGTGAACCGAACCGGGGGTGTTCCACTCATCCCTACTCTGTAGCTCCTACTGGATTTTGCTTCTAATCCCCTTGTGGAGGCTGCCATTTGTGGATGGACATTTTATTGTTACACAACCTATCACATTGCTATAATCTTTTTATATGGACTATAAACTGAAGGATTTATGAATAAATGGTTGTAGAACGAATCATCTGAGTTTCCATTATTTCTTATGGGGAAATTTGCTTTGATATACGAGTGATTTGGATTACAAGCATGTTTCCGGAACGAATTATGCTCACAATCCAAGGTTTTACTGTATTTTACTACATCAAACAAAAATCTAAGAAATAAAATGTAGCAATACAAGAAAGGAAATACATTTAAAGTTTTACTAAACCCACAACAGTAAAATCTGTCTGTATATGTAGCATAGCATGCTTGTTATACTCACTGTGGAATTCATGGGGTTATCCTCTGCATTATGTAAAAAGGCTGTTTTATCCTGTATGCATAGATCCTCCCCCTCCTGTACTGTCTATCTGGGGAAGGCCAGCTAACACAGGCAGGGTAGCCTAACTGCATATGCTCAGTTGTGTCTTTTATGCTGGACAGAATAATTACTTGTTCTCAGAGCTAGCTAGACAGGTCACATGATATTGGCATCACACATGTGGGCGTGTATACAGGCTGAAGTGGAAATCTCCTCCTACCTGAACTCTCAGCACTGGAGAAACTGTGCAGTTTATCACTGACCGTAGTATACAGATCAGCCAAAAAGGCATATAGTGGCAATATTTTAACGTAAAAAAAGATTTATAAACTGTGGGCGCTGTGGAGGCAGATGAACTATTTTCATATTACTGGTTTTAGTAACACTTAACCAATGCAATTTGCTCAGTTTCACAGCATACCATCTAATGGCAGAACTGCTAAAATACAGCCTGCTACAATATTAAATAAAATAATTTCTTACTTGTGTAGCGGGTATACACTTTCTGTGTATTTAAAACTGGCAGAGACACCAGTGATGTGCAGTTCCCTGCAGCCCAGCGGGTGGCGCTGTCGCCTTGGGCTGGGGTTGAACCATTACTGTGTGCTGTGCTCCCTTTTTGTCCTCCCTCGGCAGCGGTATGGTGGGGCGGGGAACCCACCGTGCTTGCTGGGAGAGGGTATAAAGGGGCCGGCCATCTTTGTCACGGGGTCGAGTCCCAGGCACCTTCAGCCTGCGGGCAGTGGTTTGTGTTGGTCCTCGAGGCGGCCTAGGCATAGAGGACGTTCGGAGGTCTTGTTCCATCCCAGGCACCTTTAGCCTGGGGTGAGGTACTCGGATGGAGGTCTGGAGCTCAGTGCCCACCACTGAGTTCCGCGAGGGAAGGAGGTTCTAGGGAACCCCGGGAGTGGGTACCCGAATCCGGAAGGCGTAATGGACCGGTGGGAGACACTTACTTGAAGACCCGGTGCAGCATATTGCTGGTGACAGGTGAGCCTCCCATCGGAGACCGCCTGGAAGGAAATCCCCCCTCGCTCGGAGACCGCAACCCACTTTCAGGAAGGAAAGTGGAGAGTTCATTGTGTCTGGGCCTACTCGCATCCACACCTCCTTGTCTGTTCTGTTCTCTAAGGGAGTCCAACTGATTGTGAGCTATGAGGAGAGATTAGAGGAACTGAATTTATTCTCTCTTGAGAAGAGGAGATTAAGGGGGGATATGATCAACATGTACAAATATATAAGGGGTCCATATAGTGAACTTGGTGTTCAGTTATTCACTTTACGGTCAACACAAAGGACAAGGGGGCACTCTTTGCGTCTAGAGGAAAAGAGATTTCACCTCCAAATACGGAAAGGTTTTTTCACAGTAAGAGCTGTGAAAATGTGGAATAGACTCCCTGCAGAGGTGGTTCTGGCCAGCTCAGTAGATTGCTTTAAGAAGGGCCTGGATTCTTTCTTAAATGTACATAATATAACTGGGTACTGACATTTATAGGTAAAGTTGATCCAGGGAATATCCGATTGCCTCTCGGGGGATCAGGAAGGAATTTTTTCCCCTGCTGTAGCAAATTGGATCATGCTCTTCTGGTTTTTTTTTGCCTTCCTCTGGATCAACTGTGGGTATAGAATTGGGTATATGGGATTGTACGATATATGTTTATTTTATTTTTATTTTTATTTATTTTTACGGTTGAACTGGATGGACTTGTGTCTTTTTTCAACCTGACTAACTATGTAACTATGTAACTATGTAACTATGTGTTCACTTTTGCATTGAGAAGAATAAAGGAGTGTTGGACTTTAATGGTGTGGGGCAGACATTGTTCAAGGTAACTCTATTTGGAGACTCCAGGTGCAGAGCACCGACCCGAAGGTAAACTAAGAACTTTGCTTACACCACACAACTATCTGCGGTGAAGGCTTGGCGTGGTGACCCCGCACTCTCTCCTCTAAGGTACCCCTAGACAAGAGACAGACGAGCTGATTAAAGAGAGGGGAGAGAGGAGGCCGCTACACATGGTGGCTCGGGTCCGGGATGGTGTTCGTGCTACTACGGAGTTGAACGTGTCTGCCGGGAGGAGTTCTGAGTAGGTGGGCCACGTTATTGGCCAAAGTGCATCCCTGCTCGAAGTCGTGGACATGACCCAGTGAAGGGAAAGGCCCGCGCAGAATAGCGAGAAAAGGGGGGAGCCCAGCCGTGTGAAGTAGTACACATGGGGGTTTCTATTTGCACTGCGCCACCAGGCAGGCACACCCCCACCGCTTAGTTCGTGGGCGTGATTTAGAAAGGAAAAAGAAGAAAAGCCCGCGAACTGGAGCAAAGGGGGGGAGTCCAATACGTGTGAAGGACTACACGTGGGACGTTGGCGCAAAACTTTGCAGTGCGCGATGGACCAACAGCAAGTCAACATGTTTGGACAAACAGCGTGGATTCCACTTCATCCTTCTACCACATCTTTGACTGCTGCTGCTCCGGTGACCGATACAGGGATTCGGCTAAAGCCAAGAGGACGATTCGCCCTGAATTTGTGCATGGACGTTGAGGCCCTGGGTGTGATTTGTCCCAGATGTTCGGGACTAGTGTGCCAACTGAAGCCGTTCGGGCGATGCGAGGCCTGTGGGGAGTTTCTATTTGAAGTAGATCCAGCGGTTGAGAAGCCGAGAACCATTTACCCCGGCCGTGTTGCAGGCAGCACCACTCAGAGAGGAGGAATAACTGCTTTGACAGCCATCCCTGCGCGCACTGCAGCGACCGCGGAGGAGGTCGCGACTACTCAACGGGAGAAATCCGAGGATGCTGACTCGGTCACCACTGTCTCGCAGCGTCCACCACCGAAGAGAAAGACCGGTATGGTAGCCCCGACCAGCGGTTGTGGTGGACCATCTCGCCCGCTTACGCCCGGCCCGGAGGGATCCGTCGGCAGGAGTTCCGGACGTCCCGCCTCAAGTAAAGGCCGAGGTAAGCCAGGCGGAGAGATTTGGTGTGTGGGAGGAGGTGGTAATTCAGTCTCCACTACGGGCTACCTGCCTGCGGAGGAGTGTGACACCTCCGACCTGGAGTCGCTCTCCGATTTGGGAGACGATTTCGCCATTGATGAACTGTTTGCAGAAAAGGGTTGTGACAAAGTACCTCTTGCCTCATCCCGCAGAACCAGGGACCCACCCATGTCTACGGGGGATAGTACACCCCGGGTGGAGGCACCAGCGCCTGAAGAGGGGTCCCGTCTTCAACCTGCCCTTACATTCCCGGTACCCCCTACACCTGGGACCGGAGAAAAGAGACTGCTGTTGCGGGCACCTATGCCCAGATCAGATGTGATCAAGGTCCCTCGTCACCCGGACTCAATAGTTTTGCCTGGCGAAGGGGACAGAGCCACTATGCCTCCTCTGGCGAGACTACAATGCCTATTTGGCCAGAAGGTTGCTGCTGAATACAGATGGGAGTATACATACTTAT
This sequence comes from Rana muscosa, assembly GCA_029206835.1. Taxonomy (NCBI): domain Eukaryota; kingdom Metazoa; phylum Chordata; class Amphibia; order Anura; family Ranidae; genus Rana; species Rana muscosa. The sequence goes on along the minus strand of CM055120.1, from coordinate 212,623,373 downwards.
CCAAGGAGTTACTGTATGAGGTGGAAGTGCACCGGGAGCGCTGGTACAATGACTTTGTGTGGACCCACCTTCAGGTTCCACACGCCCGCAGGTACCTTGCGTGTTCCCCCAAGGCCTCTGTTAGGACCTGGGCTTGAACCTGGGACCTCTGGTGTGTCTGGTGGTGACTCTACTTGCTGAGCCACCTGGAATGCTGGACAGCTCCTTGGATAGTTCATTAGACAATTCCTTGAATGATCTTTCTTGTCTTGAATCTTGTTTGCCTTGAACCTTGAACCCTTTGCTCCTCCCAGGAACTTCCTGATTTAAGCCATGTCCCTGCACTTCCTGGTTGCCAGAATATTGTGTCTTCACCAGCCAATATCTTGCTCCTGTCTACTGCTGCCGACCGCATCTTTGCTACCACTCACTACCGACTTTTGGCTCGTCCCCGACTACGCTTCTGCTGAATCCCAACCTGCAACTATCTGTTACCGACTTTTGGCTCGTCCCCGACTACGCTTCTGCTTGATCCCTGCCTGTATTATCTGTTTCTGGACCCCAGCTTGCTCACCCCCTGGTGGGGCTAATCTGAGGACCACGACCTGGCACTGACACGCAGCCAAGCCCATCTCCACCTTTAGGATCCCTGGTGAATACCGGTCAGTGCTTAGACCCCGCACCTCAGGTGAACCCGTGTCATCAGCCAGAGTGACCTGTGTGAATACCTGCTCTGCTGCTATAGCTACTGGCCTCTGAGCCTGACTCCAGACCGTGACAGAATATTCTGGCCCAAAACATGGAGGCCGTTGTAGCAGCTGCTGTAGCTTCTCTCAGGGTGCAAATCACTGAGTTGCAGACATTTGGTGTTAACTACCAGGAAAAAATTTCTGAGTTACAGATTGAAGTGAAAGCACTACAAGAGGAAATCCTTGATCTGAATAAACAATTGCGGGATTTTCGTGCCCGAGATACCGCTGCCGTAGATACTAATGCACGAATGCCCCTACCACTTAAGTTTAATGGAGACCGCCGCCATTATAGAGGGTTCCTTAATCAATGTCGTATATACTTTCAGATGCAACCTGCTGCATTTACTTCTGACAGGAAAAAGGTGCTGTTTATTATCAACCTCCTGACTGAGGAAGCTTTAGCCTGGGCCTCCCCTTATGTGGAGAAAGATGATGTCGTCCTGGATGATTTAGATTCTTTTGTGGCTGCGATGAACCAAGTTTTCGATGATCCTAACCGCTGTGCTACTGCTGAGGCAAAATTGCACAATTTACGGCAGGGTAGACGCTCTGTTGCACAGTACACAACTGAATTCCGACGTTGGATCTCAGATACCAATTGAAATCCAGCAGCACAAAAAAGTCAGTTCCGTCAAGGACTCTCAGAGCAAGTAAAAGATGAGCTTGCCAGAGTAGAAAGTCCTGACGAACTCGAGGCTTTTATTAAATTATGTATTCGAATTGATCAGAGACTTACTGAAAGGAGAAAGGAGAGGCTGGGAATCCTAGGCAGTAATGGTGGCATGCGTTTTTCTACTACTCAGTATCCTCCTAAGGGTCCAAGAGTTTTTCCTGATTCTGACACTCCTGAACCTATGCAGGTGGATGCTATTAAAAGATCTATTACCACTCAGGAGAAAGAAAGACGACGTTCAGAGAACTTGTGTCTTTATTGTGGAGACTCTGGACATTATGCAGTTAATTGTCCCAATAAATTTAAAAGAACAATTGCAGCAATGGATGTTACAGTATCTGAACAAATAAACTCAATTTCTCAGTCCGTCTCTCCTTTGATTCCGGAAGCAAATAAAGTTAATTCTTTATCAACTCACTTTGTCATCCCAATAAGGCTTATTGTGGAAAGCAATGAAATATCTTGCGCTGCTATGCTGGACTCAGGGGCCGGGGGAAACTTCATGGACATCGAATATGCCCAAAGTAATAACCTTCAAATAAGAAAAAAGCTTGCCCCTATTGATATGGAAACTGTGGATGGCTCACCTTTGTCTTCAGGTCCAGTTACCCACGAGACCATCCCGCTTAAACTCCTAATCAAGACTGACCATCAGGAGACTATCAGCTTTGAGCTGATCACATCACCCAAGTTCCCTATTATCCTGGGCATCCCTTGGTTCTCTATCCATAATCCCTCCATCAACTGGGAAACACGTTCTTTAAGCTTTACATCTGACCATTGCAAAAGACATTGCAAAGAATCTTATCAAATAAGCCCTCCACCAACCCAAGATTTACAAGCAGTTTTGGCAACTACCAAGCCATACGACAAGCTACCTCCACAATATCTTGAGTTTCGGGATGTTTGTGATAATAAGAACGCAGATCAGCTGCCTCCTCATCGCTCTTATGATTGTCCCATTGAATTGCTTCCAGGGGCAGAAATACCATTTGGGCGCCTTTATTCTTTATCAGAACTTGAACTTAAGGTGCTCAGGGAGTGGATTAATGAGAATCTAGAGAAGGGTTTTATCAGACACTCAACCTCTTCTGCTGGGGCAGCCTTATTCTTCGTGGTGAAAAAGGACTCCACCCTGCGTCCGTGTATTGACTACAGAGATTTAAATAGGATCACAATTAAGAATGGCTATCCACTCCCACTGATTCCAGAAATGCTTGAGAGACTCCGCTCCGCCAAGCTCTTTACTAAATTAGATTTACGGGGGGCATACAACCTTGTCCGCATTCGGATGAATGGAAAACTGCTTTCAGAACCAGATATGGACATTTTGAGTCTTTGGTCATGCCCTTTGGGCTCTGCAATGCTCCTGCAACTTTTCAACATTTTATTAATGATGTTTTTCGAGATTTGCTTGATCAGTTTGTAATAGCCTATTTGGATGACATTCTCATTTTCTCTGATACTTTGGAAGAACACCGCAAGCATGTCTGTATTGTTTTCGAGAGACTAAGGCGGAATCAACTTTACATCAAACTAGAGAAATGCGAGTTTGAACAAACTCAGATCCAGTTCTTGGGATACATAATCTCTTCTGAAGGGGTAAGCATGGATCCTGATAAGATCAAAGCAGTGGTGGATTTCCCTAGGAATGTTAAGGAGATACAGCGATTTGTTGGATTTGCCAACTTTTACAGAAGATTTATAAGGAATTTCTCCAAGGTAATTGCTCCAATTACACAGCTGACAAAGAAAGGGATACCCTTTTTGTGGTCATCTGAGGCACAGACTGCCTTTAGTAAACTGAAACACTCTTCACTTCTGCACCAATACTGGTACATCCAGATCCAGAACTACCTTTCATCCTAGAAGTTGATGCTTCTAATTCTGCAGTGGGAGCTATCCTTTCTCAGCGAATTGGAGAAAAAATGCAGCTTCATCCTTGCGCTTATTTCTCTCGAATTATGTCTCCAGCCGAGAAGAATTATGACATTGGAAACAAGGAGCTGCTGGCAATTAAGGAAGCATTTTCTGAGTGGAGGCATCTGCTGGAAGGGGCTAAGCACCCTGTAACCGTTCTCACCAATCATAGAAATTTAGAATTTATTAGGTCTGCTAAAAGGTTGTCATCTAGACAAGCACGTTGGACCCTTTTCTTCTCCATGTTCAATTTTGTTATCTCATACCGCCCTGGGTCAAGGAATGGTAAGGCTGATGCCCTATCACGGATGTTGCCTGGGCCTCTCCAGGAAAACAACTCTGAATGTACAATCCTGTCTCCAAAGAACTTTCTAGGGGCCACGAGTTCAAAGACATTTCTTAATCTCCTCAAGGAGGGGTATGAGAATGACCCGCTTCTTAATAACCCTCCTAAAGACATAAACCTCAAGTACAATAATGGTTTTTGGACTCAAGCGCATTGCCTCTATGTACCTGAATCAGTTTGGGTAGAAGCCCTCAGGTTGGTACACAACTCTAAACTTGCTGGTCATTTTGGGGTTTCTAAGACAGAAGAACTCTTATCACGTTCCTTTTGGTGGCCTGGGTACAAGAAAGATGTAAAGAGATATGTGGCTTCATGTCTAACCTGTGCTCGCAATAAGACACCCCGATCTTCTCCTCTGGGGTTACTTCTACCACTGCCTGTTCCATCTAGGCCGTGGGGGTCAATTTCTATGGACTTTGTGGTCGACCTTCCTCTTTCAAAAGGGATGACAACCATTCTGGTAGTCATTGACCGTCTCACTAAGATGGCTCATTTTATTCCAGTTAAGGGGGTACCCTCCGCCGAACATACTGCTGAGGTAATGGTTAGAGAAGTTTTTAAACTTCATGGAATTCCTGATGATGTGGTGTCTGACAGAGGGGTACAGTTTACCTCAAAATTTTGGAGAAGTTTTTGCTCAGCTTTGGGTGTAACAATTAATCTGTCCTCAGCTTTTCATCCACAGTCTAATGGTCAGACCGAGAGGACCAATCAAACTCTGGAGCAATACCTTCGATGTTTTGTGAGTCATCTCCAGGATGACTGGGTGGACTACCTTCCTACGGCAGAGTTTGCTTATAATAACTCTAAACATAGCTCCACTTCCCAAAGCCCATTTTTCTTAAACACCGGGTATCATTCAGTTTTTATTCCTGATCTCCCTATCTCAACTTCAAATCCTGCTGTTACCAACAGACTAACTTCATTACATGAGATCCAGGAGAGATTGACTGATACATTGAAGGAGGCGCAGGAATATTACAAGAAGGCCGCTGACAGACACCGTAGGTCTATTCCCACCTTTCAGGTAGGTGACAAAGTTTGGTTATCTACCAAAAATTTAAAGGTTCAGGTTCCATGTGCTAAGTTGGGTCAAAAGTTTATGGGACCTTTTGAGATTTCTGCTCAAATCAACCCGATCACTTTTCGCCTAAAACTTTCTGACAATATGAAGATTCACCCTGTTTTTCATATATCGCTACTCAAGCAGTTTCATGAAAATACTTTTTCTGGAAGAATTCATCCTCCTCCTCCACCTGTTGAGGTACAGGGTGAAGAAGAATATGTGGTGGGAAAAATTCTTGACTCCAGGATCTCTAGGAACAAATTGCAATATTTGGTTCAATGGGAAGGATATGGGCCAGAAGAAAATTCTTGGGAGCCTGAAAAGAATGTTCATGCCCCTAGATTAACAAGGGAATTCCACCAGAGGTTTCCTCAGAAACCTGGCCCTAAGACGTCCAGGGGACATCCTGGAAGGAGGGGTGTACTGTTAGGACCTGGGTTTGAACCTGGGACCTCTGGTGTGTCTGGTGGTGACTCTACTTGCTGAGCCACCTGGAATGCTGGACAGCTCCTTGGATAGTTCATTAGACAATTCCTTGAATGATCTTTCTTGTCTTGAATCTTGTTTGCCTTGAACCTTGAACCCTTTGCTCCTCCCAGGAACTTCCTGATTTAAGCCATGTCCCTGCACTTCCTGGTTGCCAGAATATTGTGTCTTCACCAGCCAATATCTTGCTCCTGTCTACTGCTGCCGACCGCATCTTTGCTACCACTCACTACCGACTTTTGGCTCATCCCCAAATACGCTTCTGCTGAATCCCAACCTGCAACTATCTGTTACCGACTTTTGGCTCGTCCCCGACTACGCTTCTGCTTGATCCCTACCTGTATTATCTGTTTCTGGACCCCGGCTTGCTCACCCCCTGGTGGGGCTAATCTGAGGACCGCGACCTGGCACTGACACGCAGCCAAGCCCATCTCCACGTTTAGGAGCCCTAGTGAGTACCGGTCAGTGCTTAGACCCCGCACCTCAGGTGAACCCGTGTCATCAGCCAGAGTGACCTGTGTGAATACCTGCTCTGCTGCTATAGCTACTGGCCTCTGAGCCTGACTCCAGACCGTGACAGCCTCTCAGCGTTTTAAAGATTGCAAGGCAGAATGGATGTTGGGACGGCACATCCATGCGGACAAGGTGCTGATCCGGCGCAAAGAAGGGGATGATGTTGAATATCATCTGGAGACCATGGATCAACACTTGAAGCCACTTGTTCTGCCGCATCCCCGCTTCTGTCTGTAGGAGGAAAAGAGACTCTGTTCTTGTTTCTTATGCTGCTGAACTTTCTGGGGTTTGTTGTTCCTGTTACCCAGAGGAATGAAGGACTGTTCCTGTTTTGTTCTTCAATTTTCCAACAAGAGATCATGGACTCTGGGGTAGATAGGGCTCAAGGAAGAAGAGAAGTTCCACTAGTGCAGTTACCGCGACGCTGTCACCAGGTGGCAGTGTTGCGCATCGTTAACACTTTTCACACACTCACTCTTTGGAGAAAAGGGATTTCTTTACGAAGAAGTTTCTTTCCTCTTACACGAATACATGTGTCAGGGTTTATGTGTGTTAATTTTCTTTTTTCTCTCTGCAGGAGAGCATCCCATCAAGACCACTGAGTATGGGGTGGGTCTTAGTCAGGATGGGTGGGGAAAAAGTGTAATGTGAATGTGATTCTAAAGTTATGGTTAAAATGTTGTTGTTTCCCTTCCCTTTCATGTAAGGCTCAGACACAATTGCTTCAGTTAACCAAGTTTTCAAAAGTTTATTTTGTACAATTTGTAGTTGGTTTCTGGACTGGGCTATGCCAGCCGTTGAGGGCATAGTTTACTCCAGACACTGGGGACCAATGTCAAATTACCAGGGGGAGAGTGTAGTGGGTATACACTTTCTGTGTATTTAAAACTGGCAGAGACACCAGTGATGTGCAGTTCCCTGCAGCCCAGCGGGTGGCGCTGTCGCCTTGGGCTGGGGTTGAACCATTACTGTGTGCTGTGCTCCCTTCTTGTCCTCGCTCGGCAGCGGTATGGTGGGGTGGGGAACCCGCTGTGCTTGCTGGGAAAGGGTATAAAGGGGCCGGCCATCTTTGTCACGGGGTCGAGTCCCAGGCACCTTCAGCCTGTGGGCGGTGGTTCGTGTCGGTCCTCGAGGCGGCCTAGGCCTAGAGGACGTTCGGAGGTCGTGTTCCATCCCAGGCACCTTTAGCCTGGGGTGAGGTACTCGGATGGAGGTCTAGAGCTCAGTGCCCATCACTGAGTTCCGCGAGGGAAGGGGGTCCTAGGGAACCCCGGGAGTGGGTACCCGAATCCGGAATGCGTAATGGACCGGTGGGAGACACTTACTTGAAGACCCGGTGCAGCATATTGCTGGTGACAGGTGAGCTTCCCATCGGAGACCGCCTGGAAGGAAATCCCCCCCTCGCTCGGAGACCGCAACCCACTTTCAGGAAGGAAAGTGGAGAGTTCATTGTGTCTGGCCCTACTCGCATCCACACCTCCTTGTCTGTTCTGTTCTCTAAGGGAGTCCAACTGATTGTGTTCACTTTTGCATTGAGAAGAATAAAGGAGTGTTGGACTTTAATGGTGTGGGGCTCGTTTTCTGGCAGACATTGTTCAAGGTAACTCTCTTTGGAGACTCTAGGTGCAGAGCACCGACCCGAAGGTAAACTAAGAACTTTGCTTACACCACACAACTATCTGCGGTGAAGGCTTGGCGTAGTGACCCCGCACTCTCTCCTCTAAGGTACCCTTAGACAAGAGACAGACGAGCTGATTAAAAAGAGGGGAGAGAGGAGGCCGCTACACTTGTCAAAATGATTACAAATAAATACAAACAAGCACCATAAATGCAGACATGCTCTTTAAATATTCAGAAGGATCTATAGAACCTCACGTAAAGATCTAATACCTACTCAATTCTCAGTCGTGCAGGGGAATAATCACATCCATAGTGGTGAGTGGTGACTGACATTCCATTTAAAGTTCATATTAGCGGAAAACCTGGTGTCTGGCTGTTAAAAATCCCCCCCCCCCAAAAAAAAAACCTTCCTCCTGCACGCCTTATAAAATGTGTCTTCACCACTTTCTGCACTTACAATCTTCTCTATACCCTATAAAGAGGTTACATGCAAACTGTATATGTCAATTGTGAGGGGGTTAGCTCAGCAGCGGGTGTGTGTGACCCCCTGGTTGGGTTCACTACACAGAAATTAGGCACAGCAAACAGTGAAGGTGAAAAAACAAAAGTGCTGTTTATTTACACTATTTACAATGGTCCAAAAACAGCAAAACAAAAAGAAACATGAAAATAAATTCTTGCCAATGTAGCGCACCAACCCCAGACTTTACCTGCTTTTCTCTTCTTGGCTTCTCCGCAGGAAAGACTGAGGCACACCGCACCACAAGCCCGTACCCTCCTGGATGGGGAGGTTGAGAGGTGTTATGCCGCGTACACACGATCGATTTTTTCGACGGTGAAAACACCGTTGAGAAAATCGACGTGAAAAACGAGGAACAGCTTGTTCCCCCCACACACGGCCGTTTTAAATGACATATTTTTTTTGGTCGAAAAAAACGACCGTGTGTGGGCTCCCCGACAGTGTTTCCCTATGAGAAAACTGCAGCGGAAAAAAACGACGGAAATCACGACGAGAAAAATTAGAGCATGTTCTAATTTTTCTCGTCGTGATTAATGCCGTTTTTCCCGTCTAGAAAAACGACAAAAGGCCCACAGACGATCGTTTTTCTCATCCAAAGGAAAAAATTTAATTTTTCTCGACTGGAAAAATGATCATGTGTACGCGGCATTAGTTTCTCAGGCCTGCCTGCAGCCAGTGTTTGAAAACCGCACGAGCTGATCTCGCTTCTGCGGTAGCCAGAAACAAGTCCTTTAGTTCTCCCCAGTAAAACGACTGTCCACATCAACTGAGAGTCCAACTCAATATTTATTTATGAGAACGATAAACAGTCTCTGTGAAAGCAGACAGGTTGAATGAGAAGAGTTCAGATAAGGTGGGAAGAGGTCCAGGCACACACTCAGCGTTGATTAGGGGAGCACTGTTCTGATTAGCACGAACAGCTTGGTGCACAGTCACTGCCACTGACTTGATGAATAATTGTAGTCACTGTCACTGACTTGATGAATAGTTGTAGTCACTGCCACTGACCTGGTGGGCATAGAGTCACTGCCACTATGACCTACAGAACATGCACTTTTCCTTCCTTGAATAGTTAGGCCTCTGTAGGGAGAAACCATCCCTCCGGAGAGAGGGCCCCTTCTGTCACCACGACTCTGTGCTGGGTCTTCAGAAAGGGTCACCTCCCTGGCCTCCTCGTCCTGGATACGGGTCCCCTCGCGAGGCAGATCCCTGGGAACCCTCGATCCCTCGCGGAACAGCCCTCTAATGGTGGTTTAACCCCGGCCTATGGCGACAGCGCCACCTATAGGCCGCAGGGAACTAGACACTATTGATATCCTCCACGACAAAAATGGTCCACAACCCTAACAATTAGCGTACCTGAGCCTTGTTACCACTCAGATACTTTCCCTAAATGTAACCACCCGCTACACATCCCCCTCGCTAAATGGACACTGGTCCCCAGTGTCTGAAACCAACCCCTTATGCCTCTCAATTAGAGTCAGCATAAGCCAGATCCAGAAACAAACTACCAAAAAAAAATGACAATTTAAAAATGTGAGTTTGTGCCGGAACCTAACATGAGGGAGGGAGAAGAAGCACAGAAAGGAAGAGAAAATAGAACACATAGGAGTTTAACCACTTCAATACCATGCACTTATGCACCTTCCCGCCCAGACCAATTTTCAGCTTTCAGTACTCTCACACTTTGAATGACAATTACTTAGTCATGCTACACTGTATCCAAACAAAATTTTTATCATTTTCTTCTCACAAATAGAGCTTTCTTTTGGTGGTATTTAATCGCCACTGGGTTTTTTATTTTTTGCGATATAAGCAAAAAAACAGCAATTTTTTTAAAAAAAACCCACTTTTTTTTAGTTTCTATTGTAAAATTTTGCAAATAAGTAATTTTTCTTCATAAATTTGTGCCAAAATGTATACTGCTACATATCTTTGGTAAAATGAACCCAAATTAGTGTATATTATTTGGTCTTTGTGAAAGTTATAGAGTCTACAAACTATGGTGGCAATCACTGAAAATTTATCACATCTGATCACGCCTGATGTACTGAAGGGATATCTCATTTCTTGAGACACTAACAAGCGAGGAAAGTACAAATACCCCAAAATTACCCCTTTTTGGAAAGTAGACAGTCCAAGGTATTTACTAAGAGGCGTGGTAATTTTTATGAAGTTGTATTTTTTTCCCACAATTCTTGGGAAAATTTAATTTTTTTTTTTTTTTTTTACACAAACTGGTCATATTAACAGTTTTTTTCTCTCACACAGCATATGCATAATTGCAACTACACCCCAAAATACATTCTGCTACTCCTCCTGAGTGTAGCGATACCACATGTGTGAGACTTTTACACAGCCTGGCCATATACAGAGGCCCAACATTGAAGTAGCACTTTCAGGCGTTCTACAAGCATAAATCGCACATATCCTTTCTCAACCACCTATTACACTTTTGAAGGCCCTGGAGCACCAGGACAATGGAATTTTCCACAAAATGACCCCATTTTGGAAAGCACACACCCCAACGTATAATCTATGAAGCATTATGAGTCTTTTGAACGGTTCATTTTTTTCCAGAAGGTTTTGGAAAATGTGGAGAAAAAATGAAAATGCATTTTTTTTACACAAAGTTGTCCATTTATAAGATATTTCTAACGCATAGCATATACATAGCAAAAATGACACCCCAAAATGCATTCTGCTACTCCTCCTGAGTATAGCGATACCACATGTGTGAGACTTTTACACAGCCTGGCCATATACAGAGGCCCAACATTGAAGTAGCACTTTCAGGCGTTCTACAAGCATAAATCGCACATATCCTTTCTCAACTACCTATTACAATTTTGAAGGCCCTGGAGCACCAGGACAATAGAATTTTCCACAAAATGACCCCATTTTGGAAAGCACACACCCCAACGTATAATCTATGAAGCATTATGAGTCTTTTGAACGGTTCATTTTTTTCCAGAAGGTTTTGGAAAATGTGGAGAAAAAATGAAAATGCATTTTTTTTACACAAAGTTGTCCATTTATAAGATATTTCTAACGCATAGCATATACATAGCAAAAATAACACCCCAAAATGCATTCTGCTACTCCTCCTGAGTATAGCGATACCACATGTGTGAGACTTTTACACAGCCTGGCCATATACAGAGGCCCAACATTGAAGTAGCACTTTCAGGCGTTCTACAAGCATAAATCGCACATATCCTTTCTCAACCACCTATTACAATTTTGAAGGCCCTGGAGCACCAGGACAATAGAATTTTCCACAAAATGACCCCATTTTTGAAAGCACACACCCCAACGTATAATCTATGAGGCATTATGAGTCTTTTGAACGGTTCATTTTTTTCCAGAAGGTTTTGGAAAATGTGGAGAAAAAATGAAAATGCATTTTTTTTACACAAAGTTGTCAATTTATAAGATATTTCTAACACATAATATGTACATAGCAAAAATTACACCCCAAAATGCATTCTGCTACTCCTCCTGAGTATGGCGATACCACATGTTTGAGACTTTTACACAGCCTGGCCACATACAGAGGCCCAACATCCAAGTAGCACCTCCAGGCATTCTAGCAGCATTAATTGCACATATCATTTTCTGACTACCGATCACATTTTTGAAGGCCCTTCATATATCTAACACATAGCAGGTACATACCAAATAACAAAAGATTACCTGTGGTTTTAGAAGTGCAGTGGTCCACAGAGGAGAGCATCGGTCCAGGCAGCAGGCAGGGATGAGGTCAGCGACAGCAAAAGCAATCATCCAGGCAGCAGGCAGGAATACTGTCCATAGTTCGCACAGGCAGAGATACTGTCAGCACAGCCAGAGCACAGCCAAAGCACAGGTCCAGGTAGCAGGCAGAGGTGTCCCGGCAGAAATGCTGTCCAAAGTCAGTAGAGGCAGCAGGCAGATATATGGTCAACACAGCCAAAGTATTGGTCCAAGCAGCAGGAAGAAACATGGTCCATAATGTCATGGGTCATTACAGGCAGTAATATGGTCAGCACAGCCAAATTATTGGTCCAGGCAGCAGGAAGGACCATCAAGCTTAGGGCCAGGGGGACAGGGGTAGAGGCTTCTCCCACCCAAATCGCTTTGAAGCCTCCGGGAAACCAGACCCTGTTCTTGGAGCACAGAAAACGAAAAACTGGTTTTCTCTACTCAGAACGCTATTCTGAAGCCCCTCACATATGTGAGACCCCTGTGTACTAAAAGTAGATGGCCAAAAGATCAGTCCAAGTGGCAGGCAAAAACATGGTCGATTAACAGGCCAAGGTCGGTACACGTGGAAGTCAGAAACGTGGTTTAAATCGGCAGGCAGAGGCATCGTCGGTAAACAGGCCAGGGTCAGTTAATTAACATAGAAGGTAGTTAGTAACATGGTAGCAGGCAAATAGGGAAGTGGCAGTCTGTTAATAATAAGGGGAACTAATGGATGTATGATAATTTTTGAAGCAATTTCCGATGCACAGGCCAGGTTGGGAGGGACAATCGGGACAATAATAGCTGGTGTCTCTTCTTACTCCTCCTCTGCTGCATGCACGGCATTTCTTTTGGCGTCTTCTTCCAGATTCTGTGGGGGGGATGCTAAAGGGATAGTGTCGCTCGTGAAGCCGACTCACACTATCAGAGCGAATGCTTCCTGGGGCGGGATCTTGTTGGTAAATGAGGGCATCGATGATATCTTCGATATATTGGAGGTAGTGGAGTCGGTGATTTTGAGTTGCTTTTTGGTAGCAGACAAACAAATTAAAAAGGGCCATGTGAAACAGGTGAAACGCAACTTTTTTGTGCCAATAATGGGACTTTCTGGTTGATAAGTAGGGCTGTAGCATCTGGTCGTTTAAATCCACCCCCCCATGTACAAATTGTAGTCGTGGACACATTCAGGCTTTACAATGGAGCCGCGTCTTCTTGGGATCTCCACCATGGTGTCATTGTGGATCGTAGAGAGGATGTGGACATCTTTCTTGTCCCTCCACTTCATGGCCAACACCTCCTCGTTCCTCATGGATGCCGATTCTCCAAGTCGCAATTTTTTTGTCAATAAATTTTGTGGGAATCCCTTCCGGTTTTTTTTGAAGGTACCGCAGGCCGGGGTTTGTTTACTGTAAAGGTGGCGAAAAAGGGGCAGGCTGGTATAATAATTATCAACATATAAATGGTAACCTTTTCCGAACAGGGGGTATGCCAACTCCCAGACAATTTTCCCACTGGTTCCAATATATGTGGGGCAATTACGGGGCTGGAGCTGGGAGTCTTTGCCTTCGTAGATCCTGAATTTACAGACGTATCTAGTGGCTCGATCACATAATTTATTTAATTTTAACCCATACCTGGCTCTCTTGCTTGGTATGTACTGCTTGAACTGCAGTCGGCCGGTGAAATGTACGAGGGACTCGTCCACACAAATTTTTTGGTCTGGGATGAAAACTTCTTCAAATCGCTGGGAAAAGGCATTGATTAGGGGGCGTATCTTGTACAATTTGTCGTAGTTGGGATGATCTCGGGGAGGGCACTGTGAATTGTCATTGAAGTGGAGAAAGCGCATAATCATGTCGTATCTTTTCCTGGACATGACAGCGGAATATATGGGCATGTGTTGGATGGGGCGTTTGGACCAATATGAATGGACTTCGTTCTTTTTTGTAAGCCCCATATTGAACATAAGGCCCAAAAATAATTTAAATTCCTCCAATGTTAGACGCCGCCACTGGAACATGCGGGCGTAGGAAGAATCGGGGTTGGCAGCAATAAATTGGGATGCATACAGATTCGTTTGATCCACTATATTCTGCAGCAAATCTTGTGGGAAAAATAAACAAAAATAATCACATTTAGAAAAATTTGTAGTGTCGGGCTGCACACCTGGCTGTGCGGTGAAAGGGGGGATGATAGCGGATCCTGAGTTGGCAGGCAACCATAAGGGGTTTGCCAGGGCATCGGGAAGGTAGGATTGGGGCTGGATTCTTCGGGTTGGGCGTGCATTTCCATTGCTTGTACTGGGCTCCTCTTCCTGGGGTATGGCGCTGCTGGTGGTGGGCAGTTCTCCTGATCTTGGTGCTGATCTTGGTGCTGATCTTGGTGCCGATCGCATTCTTTTGGGAGGGACGGTTTCCTCCGGGGACTCGGACTCTGAGCCACTATCCTCCACTGGCTCGTATTCCGAACCAGAATCGGATAATGGGAGCTCCCTGCTGCTCTCATCATCCGACATGGCAAGAATGGCATATGCCTCCTCAGGTGTGTAAACCCTTTGGGACATTATGGCAGTGCTTATTGGTGGGCCTGTGTAATGGTACTGCTGGTGGTAGTGGTGGCGGTCTGTGTGGTAGTACCGATGGAGGTATTAGTGGTGGGCCTGTGTGGTGGTACCGATGGCGGTATGGGTGGTGGTGGTACCAATGGCGGTACAGGTGGTGGTGGTACCGATGGCGGTACGGGTGGTGGTGGTGGCGGCGGTACTGATGGCGGTACAGGTGGCGGTATGGGTGGTGGTGGTAGCGATGGCGGTATGGGTGGTGGTGGTACCGATGGCGGTACAGGTGGTGGTGGTACAGATGGCGGTACAGGTGGTGGTGGTACGGGTGGTGATGGTACCGATGGCGGCACAGGTGGTGGTACAGGTGGTGGTGGCACTACCGACGGTGGTACGGGTGGTGGTACTGGTGGTGGTACCGATGGCGGCACTAGTGGTGATACTGGTAGCGGGCCTGTGTGGCAGTATAGATGCTGGGCCTGGTGGCGGTACTGGTGGTGGTACTGGTACCGATGGCGGTACTGGTAGCCTGTGTGGCGGTGCCAATGGCGGTACCGATGGAGGTGGGCCTGTGACAGATGATTGACAGATGGGCTGATTGATTGACAGATGGGCTGATTGATTGACAGATGGGTTGATTGATTGACAGATGGGGTGATTGATTGACAGGTGGGGTGATTGATTGACAGATGGGCTGATTGATTGACAGATGGGCTGATTGATTGACAGATGGGCTTATTGACAGATGGGCTGATTGACAGATGGGCTGATTGGCTGGGCTGATTGATGTGCTGGGCTGTGTGACAGGTCCTCTTTATGGGGGGGGGGGGCGTGTTGTGCACTGTAAACTTATGTAGACAAACTACACTGAGCTAACTTACTGATCTCTTCTCTCTCCTCACAGATCGGTGTGTGAGGAGAGAGCAGGGATCAGGTAGTAACTCCTGTGGAGTTTGTTTACATTTGTGACCGGCTGTGATTGGACACAGCCGGTCACGTGGTAAACAGCCAATTCATTGGCTGTTTACTCTGATCGGGGACGCGCTGTGTCCAAGGGACACTCGCCTTCCCTGATCCCCGCTCTGCAAGCCTGTGGCGGCGCGCACGGAGCGTGCCGCCGAGTTTGTTTTGACAGGTGATCGGCTGTGACTTTGACACAGCCGATCACATGGTAAACACCCAATGAAATTGGCTGTTTACCGTGATCGGGGAAGCGCTGTGTCCGAGGGACACATGCCGTCCCCGATCACCGCGCTGCGCGCCCCCGCGGGCGCGCGCAAGGCAATATCCTGCAGGACGTCATATGACGTCCAGTATCGATATTGCAACCACTTCCCGGACGTCAATTCGCTATTGACTGGGCGGGAAGTGGATAAACATCTTGAGATCACACAAAAAAAAAACTCACAATAAATTTGCATTTCCCTCCCTCAACACTAGCTAAGATCCACCCCATACTCAGCAGTCTTGCTTGACGTTCTCCTGCAGAGGGAAAGAAAAAGACACATAATCTAATACAATGTGTAATTAGAACGAACAGGTTCCTCCCTGAAGAAAAACCCCTTTGTTCTAAAATAAGTGCAGTGTAAGGCTAACGGTATAATAGTTGCGCAACACCGCCACTTAGTGGTAGTGCCACGGTCAGAACACCTGTACATGGCAAGTAAATCCTCTACTCCTTGAACTGTGGCCCTCAACTGACTACAACCCCAAAGTCCTCGTTATCTCTGCGGTGGGAAGAGAAGGGGAGAACAGCAAACAGCAACAGCTCCCGCTCCTCCAATGAGCAGAACACCCCTTAAACTAGGGCAGAGTCCCTGAGTTCCGGAAAAGGCACTCCAGAAGAAAGCAACAAACAGAGGAGTCTATTCTCCTAGAGGTAAAACCTTGGGTGTGGCAGTACCAGGGGCTTTAAGTGCTTGTCAAAAGTATCCACATGGTACTCAACATCATCTCCTTCCCTCCGGCAAATAAGCACCCTGTCCGCATAAATATGCCGACCCGACATCCATTCAGCCTTGCAGTCTTTGAACCATTTAGTGGCCGCAGGGGAACAGGAAAGAAATCTACGGGCCTGGGGTATCTTGATATGTGTCCATATGAAGTCATCGTACCACCGATGTCTGTAGGCCTCCACTTCAAAGAAGAGCTCCTTTGGCAAGTAGGGGTATTCCCACCCATATTCTCCAGCAACTCTCTGATTAAAAAGTCTTTGCAAGCGGGACAGAGGTGGCATGGTGGCGCGGTCTCCCTCGCCAGGCAGAACAATAGCATCGGGATGCCGAGGCACTTTAACTGCCTCCGGGCCAGTTGCAGGGGCCCGCAATGACTCCCGTCTCCTCACAGTGGCAGGCAAGGGGACAGATCCCTCCTCAGGCTCGAAAGCCACCACCTGGGGTGTACTTTCCCAAGTAGACATGGGTGGGTCCCTGGACCTACGGGACAAGGACAGGGGCATCTTGTCCCATCCCTTCCTTTCGAATAGTTCATCAATCGCGGTATCATCACCCGCATCACTGATGCACTCCAGATCGGAGGTATCGTATTCCTCCGCAGGGAGGTAACTCCTGGTGGAGGACGAGTCACCCCCCTTGGCCAATTCACGGAGAGGTGAACCTTCAGGGCTAGGGGCCTTTAACAGAGTCTCTTCCCCCGGCTTACCTCGGCTTGTAGAAGAACTCGGACGTCCGGGACTTTTCCCACCGGATGCATCCGTTCCGGGTAAGCGCTGGGGCGTTGCTCGACCACGTCCGCGGAAAGCTTTTACAAGACTGATCTTCCTCTTGGGCGGTGGGAGAAAGGACTCTGTGGTGACCGAAACATCCTCCGGCTTCTCGCTCGCTACAACAAGTTCCTCTTTGACTTCCTCCGAAGTCCCGTCAGTGCATGGTGGCGCCGGTAAGGCAATTGAGGTGGAAGGCCCGAGGCCTTTCTGTAGGTTGCTTCACCTCGAAAATAATTCCTTACAGCTCTCGCATCGCCCGAATGGCTTTAGATGAACCACCAGTCCCGAGCAGCCGGGACAAATCACACTGAGGGCCTCCACGTCCTTGCACACGTAGAGGGCAAATCTTCCCTGGGGGTTGAGCCGAATCCCGGTATCCGTCAGCGAAGCAGCGAACGAAGTCATCCTCGAGGTTATGGTAGCTGGAACCCACAAAGCATAAGTGTGGACATGTTGACCGTTTGCTGCTCCATCGCGCACTGACATTTTTCCACGCCAAAGTCTCCATGTGCAACTCCGTACATGGTCAGACTCCTCCCATCTCCTGCATCGTTCGTAGGCTTTCTGTATAGGCACACCCATGAACTACGCAGTCAGGGTTCTCCTCGTGGCGCAGTTTCCAATATGGCCGACCTCAACGGAGCTTCACTGGGGAATAAAGTTCAGCTTCTGGGGGGGATCCTCCACTCCCGACCGCAGACAAATCCCGGACCCGAGCCCCCATGTGTAGCGCACCAACCCCAGACTTTACCTGCTTTTCTCTTCTTGGCTCCTCCGCAAGAAAGACTGAGGCACACCGCACCACAAGCCCGTACCCTCCTGGATGGGGAGGTTGAGCGGTGTTAGTTTCTCGGGCCTGCCTGCAGCCAGTGTTTGAAAACCTCCCGAGCTGATCTCGCTTCTGCGGTAGCCAGAAACAAGTCCTTTAGTTCTCCCCAGTAAAACGACTGTCCACATCAACTGAGAGTCCAACTCAATATTTATTTATGAGAACAATAAACAGTCTCTGTGAAAGCAGACAGGTTGGATGAGAACAGTTCAGATAAGGTGGGAAGAGGTCCAGGCACAAACTCAGCGTTGATTAGGGGAGCACTATTCTGATTAGCACGAACAGCTTGGTGCACAGTCACTGCCACTGACTTGATGAATAATTGTAGTCACTGCCACTGACTTGATGAATAGTTGTAGTCACTGCCACTGACCTGGTGTGCGTAGAGTCACTGCCACTATGACCTACAGAACATGCACTTTTCCTTCCTTAAATAGTTAGGCCTCTGTAGGGAGAAACCATCCCTCCGGAGAGTTACCAGAGGCCCCTTCTGTCACCACGACTCTGCGCTGGGTCTTCAGAAAGGGTCACCTCCCTGGCCTCCTCGTCCTGGATACGGGTCCCCTCACGAGGCGGATCCCTGGGAGCCCTCGATCCCTCGCAGAACCCAGCCGAAGGTCGCTGGGTCCCTGGCCTTCTCAAAAGTACCTCACCCCCAGACTAAGGTGTCTGGGGATGGAACAGCAGTTCAGTCTCCGGGCCTAGGAGCACCCGGAGACCATCCTCACACACACCCATGCCAAGGGCACCTGGGTGTCAGGAACAGCAGCCCCCAGGCTGAAAGTGCCTGGGGCTCGAACCTCGAACCGAAGATGTCTGCCCCTTTTATACCCTCTCCCGGCAAGCACGGCAGGTTCCCCGCCCCGCCGTACCACTGCCGCAAGGGGACACAAAAAGGCACAGCCCTCCAATGGTGGTTCAACCCCGGCCTATGGCGACAGCGCCACCTATAGGCCGCAGGGAACTAGACACCATTGATATCCTCCACGACAAAAATGGTCCACGACCCTAACAATTAGCGTACCTGAGCCTTGTTACCACTCAGATACTTCCACTAAATGTAACCACCCGCTACACCAACTTGGCCACTTACTACACACAGGTTCCCTGGCTATCAGCTGGGTGCAGCCTTGTGCTGTCCCCAGCACCTATCTCCCTGTTACAGAGGCTTGCCACACAGGCATTGTCTCACCGCACAGGCAGGTATCACACTCCCCAGTCTCAACAGGCGCAAAACTGGTGGAGCAAATCCCTTTGCATGCTGGGAGTTTTTCTAGAGGCCTTAATGAGCCAACTTAATTCAGCTGGGCTCATTACATCTACCTCTGCAGGACTCTTAGCACTTCTCCCTAGTGGTACAAATCGGCATAGAGCCTAAATCTGGGACACACGCATTTGCCACCCTGGATGCAACCAGGCGATTTTCCTGCCTGCTGTCACATACCCCCTGTAACGGGAGGGCCCGTGGAACCCAGAAGTTCTTAGAAAGTATGAGCCAGAAAATGATGGACATTGAGAATATGTCTTGGATTGCTTTGAAATGGGTCTGTAATATTAATCCACGGTATTTCCCAGGATATCTGTAAAGGACTATTTACTGGTTGGTTGATTCTGAACTCAACAGGTTAATTGAGAGATGCTGATGTGTTCAACTCTAACCACCTGGCTGCCTGTGTAATGTAGATTAAATCCAGACTAGCTTTCAAAGACCTTTTTATTGTTGTTTGTGATGATGTGGATTGGAGCTTGGTAGACCGTCTGGCTGCCTATTATGGGATGATTAAGTGTCTTGCTGTGAGGAAAGGGGGGGGGGGAATCACTCCAGCAACCCCTCCTGCTAAGACTGTTTACTGAAGGAGAAGTTTGAACACATCTGACCTGTATCACCATTGTCATTGGACAGTTTAACCCGCCCTGTTCCCCAAGGATGGGAGGGAAGTGTTTTGAAGGGAAGTGTGTTACCATGAGCTTGTAATAAAGATTCATTCACTGTTTTTGGAACTTCAACACAGAGCGTTGTCTCGTTTGTGCGGGGAGAAATATTTGTATGGGGTCTTATTCGGCTGATTGGAGTGTCTGGTAGCTGGCGTGTGTTCGAGAATGGAATATCCTAAACGACGTTAACCCCTGTCGTTACATTGGTGGCAAGCAGCGGATTGATTCCCACAGCCGGAAGGACAGCTACAAGAGGACACAGGCCAATGGAGGCACAGTAGGGACGACTAAAGCTCTCTACCCTCAAGGACTTACTGGAGAACTGGGGAAGACCGGCCAACAACCGTAAGAAGAGGGACATTATCAGAGAACTAGTCAAAATGGATGGAACCGAAAGGCCCAGCGTAACAGACAGGACACCCAAAGAGGCAAGTTTTGATCGGGCTTTTAACATAAGACTGGCACATTATGGTCCTAACCCTACAGCGGAGATCATAGACCGAGTTATAGCGGCTGTGGACGTAAATTTGCTACAGCAAAGATGTGCTGCAGCAGCACCAACTGAAAGGAGAAAGATACATTTTACTGCTTTTAAAAATTTCATTGAAACAGAAGGGGAGATTGATGGGTACCTTGCTGATTTTGAATGGCAATGTGCCCTACACGGGGTGCCCACAGAGGAATGGGTTACCATTTTGTCTGGGAAACTGTCCGGCCGGGCCAGTGAAGCGTTCAGGGCCATCCCAGACGAGGATATTATGAACAATGGACTAGTAAAAGAAGCACTTTTGGCCAGGTATGCCGTCAGACCGGAGGCATACCGGAGGCGGTTCCGAGAGACGAGCAAGCAGACTGGAGACTCGTATACTGAGTGGGCATGCCACCTACACCGCACTGCATCCCACTGGGTCACTGTATGCCAAGCAGAATCTGGGGAAGAGGTGCTGCAGGTGTTCCTGCTGGAGCACTTCTTTGACAAACTGTCCCTGGAAGTCAGAGAGTGGGTCCAGGACCGAAAACCTTTCACCTTGCCTGAAGCAGCTCGTTTGGCGGACGAATACACAGACGCCCACAAACTGGATAACCCTGTGGTCAAGACAACAGCTCGGGTGGATTATCGATCAGTGGCACCCCCTCCGGCTATCGCCTACCAACCCCAGCCGTGCCACCCTACAGCACTACCTCCAGCGGCCACTTATTCTCAGCAGCCCAGGTCCAACTCCCAGGGCTACTCACAACCCATCAGGTGTTTCGGGTGTAAACAGCTAGGGCACAAAAAGCCAGACTGTCCGTTGAATCCAGCCAGGCAGTCCCAGTCATGGAGACAGCCAGCAAGGGGGAACCCCCACACTACCATGCCTGTGGCCCACTGCGTTGAGGAGGAAGAACATTGGGGCGTCCTGCATGAGGCTGATCCAACACAAGCAGCTAACCGGGACAACCGGCAGCAGCAACACAGGCAGACTGTCTGGGTCAATGGAAAGGTAGCCAATGGCCTACGTGATACTGGCACCACCATGACCCTACTACAGAAGAACCTCATCCCAGAGAGCCAACATACCGGAGACACTGTAGCCGTAAGAATAGCGGGAGGCACCGTCTTCTGGCTACCCGTTGCCCGTGTTCACCTGGATTGGGGGGTTGGTTTGGGACACGTGAATGTGGGGGTGATAAAGGATTTGCCAGCGGATGTACTACTGGGGAATGATTTTCCCCCCCTCTTTTCTGCTTACGCCGCGATGGGCCCCAATGAAGCCAACCCAGTGACTACCTGTGCCCAGACCCGTGCTGCTGGAACCGACCCGCTTGCTGCCGAGACCCGGGTAAGACTATCTTCCCCCGACATGTACCTTAG
This sequence comes from Rana muscosa, assembly GCA_029206835.1. Taxonomy (NCBI): domain Eukaryota; kingdom Metazoa; phylum Chordata; class Amphibia; order Anura; family Ranidae; genus Rana; species Rana muscosa. The sequence goes on along the minus strand of CM055120.1, from coordinate 212,601,871 downwards.
ATCAGGCACAATATCACAGTCTAAAATTGGAATGTGACAAGTTGGCCAGTGAGAAATCGGAGATGCAACGACAGTACGTCATGTATTATGAGATGTCCCATGGCTTGAACATTGAAATGCACAAACAGGCTGAAATTGTCAAAAGGTTAAATGGGATTTGCGCCCAGGTTTTGCCTTACCTCTCCCAAGAGCGTCACAAACAAGTTTTGGGAGCCATTGAGAGAGCAAAGCAAGTGACTGTTCCAGAACTGAATTCCATTATTCGCCCTACAACCTTACAACTTCACCATCAGCTACTGACCCGGTAAGCAAAATGGCAATGCTGATGGGTTGTCCAGGCATTAGAGGAAGGGAACTATGGACTAACTTCGGAGTCAACCCGTCTGGGGTCTCCTCCTGTGTTAGTCTCCTGCCGAAAGGGAAGAGATGTAACGGGAGGGCCTGTGGAACCCAGAAGTTCTTAGAAAGTATGAGCCAGAAAATAATGGACATTGAGAATATGTCTTGGATTGCTTTGAAATGGGTCTGTAATATTAATCCACGGTATTTCCCAGGATATCTGTAAAGGACTATTTACTGGTTGGTTGATTCTGAACTCAACAGGTTAATTGAGAGATGCTGATGTGTTCAACTCTAACCACCTGGCTGCCTGTGTAATGTAGATTAAATCCAGACTAGCTTCCAAAGACCTTTTAATTGTTGTTTGTGGTGATGTGGATTGGAGCTTGGTAGACCGTCTGGCTGCCTATTATGGGATGTTTAAGTGTCTTGCTGTGAGGAAAGGGGGGGGGGGGAATCACTCCAGCAACCCCTCCTGCTAAGACTGTTTACTGAAGGAGAAGTTTGAACACACCTGACCTGTATCACCATTGTCATTGGACAGTTTAACCCGCCCTGTTCCCCAAGGATGGGAGGGCAGTGTTTTGAAGGGAAGTGTGTTACCATGTGCTTGTAATAAAGATTCATTCCCTGTTTTTGGAACTTCAACACAGAGCGTTGTCTCGTTTGTGCGGGGAGAAATATTAGTATGGGGTCTTATTCGGCTGGTTGGAGTGTCTGGTAGCTGGCGTGTGTTCGAGAATGGAATATCCTAAACGACGTTAACCCCTGTCGTTACACCCCCCTATTGTTTAAACCTTGGGGTTGGAACACAAGCAGTCAGGCACGCATGTTCCCGAGACAAAGCATCCACATTCCCCATTTGAACGCCAGGGCGATGCTTTACTGTAAAGTTGAATTCCTGTAGGGCGAGGAATCACCTATTTACCCTTCTATATGTCTACTTGTTTTAAGCCATCCGCTTTAAAAGGAGCGTGATCAGTAACCAGGTCAAAGTGCCTACCTAGCAGATAGTACCGAAGGGAATCTAGCTTCCACTTCACCTCTAAACACTTCTAATTTACCTCAAGGAACTTCCATGTACTGCTGAGGTAAATGACTGGGTGCTCTTCCCCGCTTCCAGATCTGGGACAACACTGCTCCTAACCCAACATCTGATGCATAATTTTGTACAACAAAGACCGTTGAGAAGTCCGGTGAGTACAACACTGGCTGGCTACATAAGGCTTTTTTTAAAGACTGGAATGCTGCTTCAGCCTCCGGGGTCCATTTAACCATGACAGACTCTTTCCCTTTTGTCAGGTTGGTTAGGGCACAGCCTGAAAAGCAAAATGGGTAATGAATCGCCGATAATAGCCAGCAATTCCTAGAAAGGCTTGTACCTGGTTCTTGCTGTTGGGGCGAGGCCAACTCTGTATGGCCTCAACTTTGTTTACTTGGGGTTTTATCACTCCCCTCCCAAGATACCCAAGATATCTGGCTTCTTCCTGTCCAATGGTACACTTCTTTGGATTGGCCATAAACCCAGCTTTCCGTATAGAGTCTAATGCCGCGTACACATGATCGGACATTCCGACAACAAAACCGTTGATAATTTTTCCGACGGATGTTGGCTCAAACTTGTCTTGCATACACACGGTCACACAAATGTTGCTTGGAAATTCTGAATGTCAAGAACATGGGGACGTACAACACTACAACGAGCCGATAAAAATTAAGTTCAATGATTCAGAGCATGCGTCGAATTGATTCCGAGCATGCGTAGGAATTGGATACAAACGATCAGAATTTTCGACCACAACTTTTGTTGTCAGAAAAATTGAGAACCAGCTCTCAATCATTTGTTGTCGGAAATTCTGACAGCAAATGTCTGAAGGAGCCTACACATGGTCGGAATATCCGACCAAAAGCTCACATCACTCATTTGTTGTCGGAAATTCAGATCTGGTGTATGCGGCATAAGACTGCTAGCACTTTTGGCAGATATGAGGCCCAATCTGTACTATGTACAATCACATCGTCCAGGTAAGCTGCAGCATACTTCTGATGGGGCCTCAGAATCTTGTCCATTTTACGTTGGAATGTTGCCAGTGCATTCTGTAACCCAAACGGCATTCCTCTATATTGGAATGCCCCATCTGGGGATACAAATGCAGTTTTCTCCTTGGCCGACACGGTTAGGGGAATTTGCCAATAACCTTTTGTGAGACCGAGCGTTGCCATGTATCGGGCTGTTCCTAGCCGGTCGATCAATTTATCTATATGTGGCATGGGGTAGGTGTCAAATTTTGTAACCTTATTCAATTGTTGTAAATCATTACAAAATCACCAGCTCCCATCAGGTTAGGGCACTAACATGATAGGACTGGACCAGTCACTCTGGGACTCCTCTATCACACACAATTCTTTGAACTTCCCCTTGAATTGCTCCACATTGGGCCTCCGGTATTCTATAGGGTTTTAGTTTTACCCTTTCACCTAGGGGGGTGATAATGTCATGCTCTACCCCAGATGTTCGTCCCGGCAGCTCAGAGAAAACCTCTTTGTTGCAGAGCACAAACTCTTTAACCTCCTGTTGTTGGGGTTTTGATAAGGTATTCCAACCTCAGGAACCAAGCAATCAGACTGAGCCGGTGACACCAAAGTCTCTGCTACTAGGGATTCCCTATCCCTCCAGGCTTTCAACAGATTAATGTGATATATCTGTTCCAGCTTTCGCCTTCCTGGTTGTCTGACCGTGTAGTTCACCTCACTCACTTTTTCATTCTTGTATGGGCCCTGCCTTTGGGCCAGGAACTTGCTTTCAGGGACTAGTACCAATACCCTATCTCTCTGGGGAAAAGGTACGGATCTTGGCCCCATGATTGTACACTCTCTGCTGTGCTAACTGCACTTGGGCCAAATGTTCTTTTACAATTGGCATTACCTGTGCATTGGGTGGGGTGACATGCTCAGTCACACTCCTGTGATTCCTAGGCGATATCCAACAGCCCTCTTGGGTGTCTCCCATAGAGTAACTTGAAGGGTGAAAACCCCATAGAGGATTGTGGTACCTCCCTAATGGCAAACATCAAGCAGGGTTTTAGACAGTCCCAATCCTTTCCATCTCTATCCACCACCTTCTTTAACATTTGCTTTAGGGTTTTGTTGAAACTTTCAACCAACCCATCTGTTTGGGGGTGATACACGGATGTACGCAATTGTGTCACTTTGAACAAGTTGCATAGCTCTTTCATAACCCGGGACATAAAGGGTGTACCTTGGTCCATAAGCAGTTCCTTACAAATACCCAGGCGGCTAAAAACAAGAGAGAGCTCTTTGGCTATTGTATTGGCCAAAGAATTTCGAAGAGAAATCGCTTCTGGATAGCGGGTGGCGTAGTCCAATATAACCAAAATGTACTGCTGCTCCCTAGTGGACTTCATTATCGGACCTACCAAATCCATTGCGATCCTCTCAAAGGGGACCTCAATGATGGGAAGACGTAGCGGGTTATGAAAATGTGGCATAGGTTCTGACTTGTGAGACACAGGGCAGGAGGAACAATCATTTTCTGTTTCCTTCATGACCCCAGACCAATAGAATCTCTGCAACACTCTCTCTCTCTGGTTTTCTCTGCCCCAAATGACCTCCGAATGTGCCCATGGACTAACTCCAACACCAACTTCCTGTAAGGTTTGAGCACCACAAGTTTCTCAATGGTTTCTTCCGCCCTTTGAGCCACTCAATACAGTAAATCCCTTTCCACAATGAAGTACGGGTAAGCACAAGTCCTATCTGGGTTCACTAGCTCGCCATCTATTCTTACCACATTTTCATGTGCTTTGATTAGGGCGAGTTCTTTTAACTGTTCTGTGGCAAAATTTTCCCTGTGAACCTCTAGATCCAAAAACTCAACAGTTGGCATGTTTTCGTCTAAGGATGTTGGCTCCTCCCCAGTTTCTCGAGTCTCCCCTGCCGATAATGACAAGGGAAATTCTGGAGAGTCCTCACCACTCTCAGAAGATTTCTGGGATTCACCTTCCTGGTCTATAGGGGCATTAGTGGGGGGCTCAGAAAAATCCCAGAATTTTGGAAAATCTCTCCCCACAATGGCATCATGTGGTAAGTGAGACACTAACCCCACCTGATGAGAGGTTACCTTTGGGGGTCTCAAAAAACACTTTAGCCACAGGATACTCTCGGGTGTCCCCATGCACACGAATAACAGCCACCTTGTTATTCCCAGAGACCTCTGTAGTAACTAATTTTGCTTTTATCAACATTACCAGGCTACCTGAATCCAGCAACACAACATTTCTACCATTAATATGCATTTTGCATAAATGTTTCTCAGTTCCCCGAGTAGCAGTGCATGCAACTGTCGCAAACAGTGACTGACATCTGACCCTTAGAAAGTCACATTGCATCGGTTCATCCACAACTGGGCAATTTGCTGCAATATGTCCCTCTTGCCGGCAGCGGTAGCAAATAATCTTTTTCGCTGCCTCTTGCGGCCTTGACTTCCCAGGCTGCTCTTGCCAGACATTAGGTAAAACATCCGCCCTCTCACTCTCTCCACCCTCACCCTTTGGAGTCATCTTACCCGCTGCTGGTCTTAGGGTGCAAAGTCTGTGAGTCCCTGGGAGAGGCGGTCAGGCTCTCTGTAGCTAAGTACCTCTCAACCAGATACACAAGCTTGTCGACTGTTTCTGGGTCTCCATGGCTTACCCACCTTTAAAATGGCAAGAGGTAAAGATCTCAGGAACCGATTCATAACAACACGCTCATCAAGCTTTGGTGCGGTCAAAGTCTCTGGCTGCAGCCACTTCCTGCTCAGGGAATGGGGTTTCCAAGCTGGAAAGTCCAGTAATGTACACGCTGAGCCTGGACAGCCAGGGTGACACCCAGCTGTGCCAATATTTCTGTTTTTAGCACAACATAGTCTTTTGCTTGGTCAGGCTCTAGGTTATAATAAGCTCTATTGTATTCCCCAGATAACAGAGGTGCCACCAGTCCAGCCCACTGCTCATTAGGACACTTTTCCCTTTCAGCAGTCCTTTCAAATGTGGTCAAAAACAGCTCAGACTCATTCTCTCTAGTCATTTTTGGCAGCAAACGACTAACACCAAATTATGCAGTATTAGTGGAACCACTTGCCTCACTGGTCTGCGGACGTTGTTGCATTAATGTGTCCATTTGTTGTTGGAGTCTCTGTTCCTGCAACAGATCTATGAAGTGGGCCTCAGATTGCTGCTGGACTTGTTGCTGAGCTTCTATACTCTGCTGGTGAGCTTGCTGCTTAGCTGCGAGGCTCTGTTGCAAAGTTGCATTTATCTGCTGCTGATTTGCATTTGCAAGAGCCAGCTGTCTCGGTATCTCCTCCATGCTGGCCTTAAAACAAACTGCCCCAGCTTCCTCCACCAACTGTGAGGGGGTTAGCTCGGCAGCGGGTGTGTGACCCCCCTGGACTACACAAAAATTAGGCACAGCAAACAACAGTGAAGGTGATAAAACAAAGGTGTGGTTTATTTACAATGGTCCAAAAACAGCAAAACAAAAAGAAACATGAAAATAAATCCTTACCAACTTGGCCACTTACTACACACATGTTCCCTGGCTATCAGCTAGGTGCAGCCTTGTGCTGTCCCCAGCACCTATCTTCCTGTCAAAGAGGCTAGCCACACAGACATTGTCTCACCACACAGACAGGTATCACGCTCCCCAGTCTAAACACACACAAAACTGGTTCCAGGATAGAGCAACTCCCTTTGCATGTTGTGAGTTTTTCTAGAGGCCTTAATGAGCCAACTTAATTCAGCTGGGCTCATTACCTCTACCCCTGCAGGACTTTCAGCACTTCCCCCTAGTGGTACAAATCGGCATAGAGCCTGAATCTGGGACACATATTTGCCATCCTGGATGCAGCCAGGCAATTTTACCTGCCTGCTGTCACACAAGATATGACACATTAGTTCTTTTACCACTCATTACATTACCCGAATAATTATTCAACCTGTCTCTTAATCACCTGGTAGTGTGTTATAAATACTTAACATTGCATTCCTCACACGTTATCAGATATACAATATAATGTGTGTTACAATTATTCAAATATAGGAAAGACCTATTAAGTGATGCAATCAAAACTTCTTTACCAACTTTTACAAGTACACCAAAAGGACAAGGATTTAACACTATTCGTTAAAATTCCAGAATACACAAGATCCTCATATAGCATAGGCAAATACCTTTGTATTTTTCCTTTTATATTCTCAAATCCAAGACTATATTCATGATTGAGGAGGTGTACTGCTTAGACCTTGAAGAAGGTGGGGAAACCCCAAAAATCGGATGTTAGTGCAAATAAAAAAAATGTATCATGGACAGTACTCAATTAATGTTGTGTAGACTATATTCAGTAACATAGTGTAAGTTACCTGGTCATTGTTCCTTTTGTCTAGATTACATAAGATATTGGATTTCTAAGCACATTAGCACGTCACTTTGTATATATATAATTTCTATTTAGCAAGTGCTTTTTTTTATATAGAGTTATTACTCTAGGTGACTCAATGCCCATCCAGACAATTTTGTGATTAATCAGACAATAGGTGACCCATTTAACAATTAACCATGGGACAGACATGTATAGCAGAAAACACATAACACCTTAATCAATATCAGGAGACCACCAACATCAGATGGTTTGCTGATTATATTAACATCTGCTATGAGTCTGAAAAGGTGGAGTTCATTTCTCTTCATATATTTCTTGAGGGATATTGTTGATAAATATTACTGTCCCATTTGAAGTAATCCAAACCACATTCTCAGCATCCATTAAATTGTTTTCTATCATTTACTCGTTCACCCTGTGCCCCTAAAAGACACAGGGTAACTTACACATAAGAGGATCTTAGGGAGCTGGACAAGGAGTTTCTCGACCTCTCTAAGGTAAGATGGGTTCCACGGGCCCCCCGCCCAAAGTGACTCCCGTCACAAGGTGGTTTGCACATACAAATCCCCCAGTGCTGGATTCTGAGGAAATTTTTGTTGTTTGTATATCATTTTGTGTAGTTAAGTCATTTTCAACCCAAAATGCAGATGCACGTGTGAAAATGACAAAGTTGCTCCAGAGGGACGTGGTTAATAGTTTATTATAGTTACCACTGCTGGTTTCTAGCAAACCTTTGTACTTTGCAACCACAAACCAACATCCTTCCAGCCATATCACTATTTACATGAACAGTCAGCCAGCCATAACCCCAACCTGCAACAAATGCGTCAGGCAGTTTCTTAAACAGCTCATCTACTGGGGGGGCCTTGCACAGTCCGGCAATTCTTTCCACAAGAGGGTCTGGCTGCAGACTGGAGCTCCACGTTTGACAGGAAACACGTGCCCTCCACGCCACCTTTTTTGTTTTTATGAACTTTAATGTCACAAACATTCAACAGACACTAGACACAACTTGTGGAAGTGGGAGGGGGTCTGGCTGCAGACTGGAGCTCCACATTTGACAGGAAACATGTGGCCTCCACTCCCCCCCATTTTTTTTCTGAACTTTAATGTCACAAACATTCAACAGACACTAGACACAACTTGTGGAAGTGGAGCTTGCATGTTTCCTGTCACATTTGCATTTCCCTAAGGGTATCTGGCTGCTAACCGACGCTCCATTCTCCATAGGAATCATGTGACCTCCACAGTTTTGTTTTTTTCATCAACTTTAACCCTTTCTGTGCCAGAGCTGTTTTTGTATTTTTTTGCAGACATGTTTAAAAAAAAAAAATTAGGCCTGAAAATTACATAAACCCCCCAAGTATGATATATTTTCTGAAAGCAGACACCCTAGAGAATAAAACAGTGGCAGTTCTGATTTTTTATGTCACACGATATTACCACAAAGGTCTCGGAAACGCAACATTTCTGTAAAAAAAACATGTTTTTTCACCTTAATGCATCCTAAGCATTAGGGTGAAAAAACATCTGACGATTACCGGCTCCCCCAGCCCCCCGTTTTACTTACCTGAGCCCTGGAAAGTCCTGCGTCGCGAACACGCTCGATCTTTGCCCGGGCTCCTCGGCTCTTCATTGGATAGATGCTGTCAATCAAATCCAATAACGCGGGCGCCGTGGGGCGGGCCGAGTTCTGTAATCGGCGGCTATGGACACAGAATACAGGACTCGGGAGCGCGCCTGCAAGGTAACCCCCTTGGGAAAGCACTTCCCAGAGGGGGTTATCTGAGGCGGGGAGGAGCCGAGAGAGCTGCCGTGGGACCCCAGAAAATGCCGTTCGGGGCCACTCTGTGCAAAACGAGCTGCACAGTGGAGGTAAGTATGACATGTTTGTTATTTAAAAAAAATAACATGCAAACCCTTAGTATCACTTTAAAGGGGAAACAAATGCAATAAATTGCCCACATTTTTGGTAAAATATAAAAGACGAGGTTGCAACCTGACCCCAACAAAACCTTAAATTTGTGTGTGCCCGTGAAATGGCAACAAACTTCTGCACCCTGTATTATCTACAGGCGACACTTCAAAAGCCCCCTATAGGTCATCAGTTTAGTGTTACAGAGAAGGTCTGGTGCTAGAAATATCGCTCTCACTCTGGTGTGTGCGGCGATATGCAACATGTGTTTCGCAATCAACGTTTTCAAGTGTAGCCACCCCTGGCGCATATGTTTGCGTTCGTAGGGGGTGCCTCTACTTTTTTTTTGGGGGGGGGGCTTTATGTGCTTGGGTGTAACTTTATTTTTTTGCTTAAAGCGGAGCTCCATCCAAAAGGGGAAGCTCTGCTTGTCTGCCTCATTTGTCACCTTTTGGGGGGGAGCGGTTACCTGGTTTTGACTCCCACTTCCAGCTGAGTTCGGCCTCCTCCTCCTTCATATGCAGCCGGCCCATTCACAGAGTGCAGCACGATTTGCGCAGTAAGAAACTGGCTGTAAAGCCACACGGCTTTACTGCCATTTTCCTTTAGCCAAGATGGCAGCGCCAGCACCCGGGAGCCTATTCAGGAATCGGCTCAGGTGAAGACACTGCTGGATGCCTGGGCAGGTAAGCTCTCCAATAGTGAAAGTCTATTATAGCTAACAGTATTTGTGGCTGCTGATTTAAATTTTTTTAGGGGGGGGGCGTAACTCCTTCTTTAACTTTTTTTTTCATCATATAGGGGACAAAAAGTCCCCTATGTGATGATTATTTGTTGACAAGTTCTCTTTAACAAAACCCCCTGGGGGTCTGTCAGTGGAGGAAGGGGGTAGTAGGGGGTCTGTCAGTGAGGGGGGGGAGTGGTATTTTGGGGATAGGGGTCTGTCAGTGGGGGGAGGGGTGGTATTTGGGGGTCTGTCAGTGAAGGGAGTGGTATTTTGGGGATAGGGGGTCTGTCAGTGGGGGGGGAGGGGTGGTATTTGGGGGTCTGTCAGTGGAGGGAGGGAGTGGTATTTTGGGGATAGTGGTCTGTCAGTGGGGGGGAGGGTGGTATTTGGGGGTCTGTCAGTGGGGGAGAGGGTGGTATTTGGGGGTCTGTCAGTGGGAGAGAGGGTGGTATTTGGGGGTCTTTCAGTGGAGAGAGGGGGTTGTATTTGGGGGGTTGGGGTCGGTCAGTGGAGGGATGAGGTGGCATATGGGGGTTGGAATGGTCTGTCCGTAGGGGTCTGTTGGGGGGGGTGTGGGTCAGTAGTTGGGTGGTAGGGGGAGAGGTCGGTAGTTGGGGGGTGTATCAGTGGGGGGCAAGGAGGTATTTGGGGTATGTCTGTGGGAAGCGGGGCGGGGGAGAGTCCATCATTGGGGGCAGGGAGTGGTAGTTGGAGGGGTGTGGGTCTTTCAGTACAGCCCCCCAACTTCCAAATACCACCCTCCCTCTACTGACAGACCCCAACCCCTCAAATACCACCCATGCCCCCCACTCACAGACCTCCAAACCCCCAAAAACCACCCCTTCCCCCATTTACAGACCTTCAAACCCCGAAATACCACCCCCCCTTTAAAGGGGTTGTAAAGGTTCGTTTTTAAATTTCTAAATAGGTTCCTTTAAGCTAGTGCATTGTTGATTCACTTACCTTTTCCTTTGATTTACCTTCTAAATGTTTGTTTTCTTTGTCTGAATTTCTCACTTCCTGTTTCTCCTCACTAAACTTCACACCATCATCTGAGTGGTGTGGAGTCAGCCAGAACAGCTTACTGAACAGCTTACTGAGGAGGAACAGGAAGTGAGAAATTCAGACAAAGAAAACAAAGAAAAAGAATATTTAGAAGGGAAATCGAAGGAAAAGGTAAGCGAACCAACAATGCACTAGCTTAAAGGAACCTATTTAGAAAATAAAAAACAAACCTTTACAACCCCTTTAACTTTGCAGGGAAAAAAAGAGAAAGTAAAACCCACCAGGGTTTACTTTCTCTTTAAAGTTGATAAAAATCCAAAACTGTGGAGGCCACATGATTCCTGCGGAGAGTGGAGCTCCAGTCTGCAGCAAGATTAGGGCAATGCAGATCATGTGACAGGAAACATGAGAGCTCCACTTCCACGAGTTGTGTATAGTGTTTGTGACAAAAAATAGAAGTGGAGACCACGTGTTTCCTGTCAAACATGGAGCTCCAGTCTGCAACCAGACCCTTCTCTTAGACCCTGTAACGTGTTAACGTCACGGCATGACGTACCGTGCGTCACTGTTTTGCGTTCAGCCAGAACGCTACAACATCTGTCTCAGGCACCGTGGAGGACAGCACTTTAGCGAGGTCCTCGTACAATCTGGCATCACTTTAGTCGACCCACGTTTTTACTTGTAACGCGATAACGTCACGGGGTGACGTGCCGTGCGTGGCTAGGCAGCTCATCTGGTAGGAGAGTTGCTGTGGCCGAGGTAGTCCGGAGGAGGCGACCATGGCGGATGTGCTGAGCGTTCTGCGTCAGTACAATATCCAGAAGAAAGAAATAAATGTGAAAGGAGATGAAGTTATATTCGGGGAGTTCTCCTGGCCTAAAAACGTCAAGACCAATTATGTTATCTGGGGGTGAGTAGGGCGGGGGGGGGTTCGCACTCACCCACCTACATGGACAGTGACTTGTGGTGTAGAATGTGTTTCCCAAGGATGAGCAGACGTTCCATCTTCTACACAGTTGTGTTATTGTGATATGAGATGGAGATTACAGCGCCCACAGGGACTGCTCCCTTGCTCCAGTGTGTAGGGATCAGTAGGGACTAAGGTTCCCTCTGTTCTTAGTAGGAAATGATGGAGGAGTCTGGAGCTTAGCAGAGATCTCATGTTCATCTTCTGCTCTCTAGGACTATAACAACCATCCAGTAGATGCAATCAGCAGCTCCTGATCTTAGGAGGGCTCTTGTGTAGTGGCCTTGTTTTCCTGTGTTCGGTGGGTTTGGAACGCACGTCAGACGCAGGTCATGAAGATCGCTTTGAGCAGTGCACATGGAAGTTTAGGCTATGATCACATATGTGTGGGTTGGGAACGCGTGTGGAATTGCGCTTCCTTGACCCTAAATGTTCTGCATTTTAGTAGACACGCAGGGATGCCATTAATCCCTAATGCCTCCTCAATGCTTCTAAAAATGCATTGGGAAACCACATGATTCTGGAGCACCATATGGTCCTGTTGTGTTTAGGCTATGCTGTCAGATATTTCTAGCATAGCTGCATTGGATAGACCGAGCAAATTGATTTGATTCTGACGATCACTGTTCACACCGCAGCGTTTTTTCTTTTTGTGTGTTGAAAAAAAAAATAGTTCTTGCAATATTTTTTTCTTTTTTCAGTGTAGCAGATTCTAACAGGAACCACAGTATTGCAACACCACTGCGGTGAACTACTAGCTCATTATGAAATACTTACCTTAGAACGAAGCTGTTGCAGCTGTGGCCGCACACTGCTGAGATGGCTGACATTTTCCCTGGAGTTAGTTCAGGGGTCGCGGTCTCTGGTGATGTGATTGACCGGAGCCGCGATGACATCACTTCACTGTGCTCGGAAGGAACGGCAATTGTGATTGTTCTTTCAGAGTGCATGCGCCAGTGATGTCACTGGCTGCATGTAATGTAAAAATCTCCTAAACGGCACACGTTTAGGACATATTTTCACTACCTATAGGTAAGCCTCATTATAGGCTCACCTATAGGTACATGTCAGCAGAGGAAGTTTACTTCCTCTTTAACAGAAATCTATGGGCACAGCATACACTTTCATGGTATAACCTCAGCATTGCAATACATACAATAGTTATTTTTGACAATCCAATATAAGCTTAACCACCTCAACACTGGGCATTTCACCCCCTTCCTGCCCAGGCCAATTTTCAGCTTTCAGAACTGTCGCACATTGAATGATAATTATTCAGTCATGCAACACTGTACTCATATACATTTGTTTATTTTTTTACGCAGTTTTCTTTTGGTGGTATGTTAAATCGCCACTTTTTTTTTTTTTTGCACAATAAACAAAAAAAATCGAAAATTTTGGGACCAACGTGTGCGTTCACGTTTGGACGGGGGCACTTTAAATATTTTTATGTATTGGTGGGGCATTTGTGCACTGGGACAGATATTGATCATTCACGACGGCCACCGACAGATGTTGACTATCCACTAGATTCACCAACACTATTGCAGATGTTGGTGTGTACTGGTACAGATGTTGGTGGGACACTTTGACAGGGACAAAGGTGCTTGGTGTACTGTGTGGGGATGGCTGCAGTCTGTGTTAGTTCTGTAACTGAACGCTAAAGTTATCAGTTATACAGAGAACTGTCACATCTACAGCATCTCCTGCTCAGTGGCACATGTCTGTTTACACTGCGTGAAGACTGTGATTGGACACAACCGTCTCTTGGGCTAATCACAGCGCCCATGTCCTGACCTGATCTGTGATGTGGTGTCTGAGGAACAGTGTGCAGTTGTGGTTTTTATTTAATTTTTTTTATAACCTTTACTTGGAAATTCCTTTCATATTATCTGTGAAATTGTGTGGATTTACCGGTGAATTTTTGGTAGAAAACCTCCTGTGAGCAGAGTTGCCTTGATGGCATATTCTTTCCATTTAATTAATGATGGCTTCAACAGTGCAGAGTTTTTGCAATGTATTCTTTTAACGGTTGGTGTGCGACTATAAATAAAAATAAAATATATATATATATATATATATATATATATATATACCAATGTGTTGCGCTGCTGTGAATAAATCCTGCTTATAAATGTGAAAAATAACTAAACTAGCACTTAATGTAGGATAGTGAAATCACTCGTCAATATATATAACCAAAATAATAAAAATGCACATAAATAGGACTCAATCCCAGAATAATGACTGACGATCCTGTTCGGCAATGAAACTGAATTCTGTATAAGACATCACCTGTTAAAGTCACGTGATCGGTGAGGATACTCACGGGGAGGAGCCAGGTGATGTCAGACTGGGATGACAAGTACAACACTGAAACTTTTTTTTTTTTTTTTTTTTATGCAGTTTACCATTTTACTACTATAGTGTAGTATGTAAATGTCAATGACTTTATTTACACATAAAAATAACATTCACATAGTGGTAAGTTATCATCTTGTGAGTGTTATTTTAATGTGTGAATAAAGTCAATGAATGACATTTATATACTACACTATGGTAGTCTGTGGTGTTGAGCTCTGACAGAAACCCTCAGAAATATCACAGCCTGAGCTAGAGCAGAGGGAGAGGATACAGCTGAGGTGTACAATAAAGGGAAAGTCCATTGTACCATCCCTGGATGGCTTGCACACTTGATCACCCCGAAGTTGGGGGTAACATGTTCCTAGACCTATTGCATGGGTCTGTGAAACGGGTACAGGCCCACCCTTTATTCACTGCATGGTGGTGCACTGCAGATTATTTTGGATTTGCAGCACTAAGATTGGAGATTCAATTGCCAACAAGATTTCATCAGTGTTACTTTCCTGTGGTGAAGGACAATATAATTTTGGAGGAATTCACTCCCATTGATAGGATCACACTGTGTGGACTATATGATTGGCACTTAAGTGGAAGAGGTTTATTTTGATTGCAGCAGTTGTCCATTTCACATGACTGAAGTTTTATTTTGTGCAGTACTGGGTTACTAGTCACTAGGGATGAGCCGAATACCCCCCGGTTCGGTTCGCACCAGAACCTGCGAATGGACCGAAAGTTCGCGCAAACTTTGTAACCCCGTTAAAGTCTATGGGACTCGAACGTTTGGAATCAAAAGTGCTAATTTTAAAGGCCAATATGCAAGTTATTAGAGGTCGACCGATATATCGGCTGGCCGATATATCGGCCGATATTTGGCCATTTTTGATAAATCGGCATCGGCCGATTTATTATCAAGATTAGGCCGATATTTCAGACTGACCTCCGCTCATTCTTCCTTCTCCACACTCAGCGGCTCTGGCTGCATCAAGCGCCGCGCTGAGTGTGTGAGCAGAGAGGAGAGAGAGACAGAGAGGAGCTGTCAGCTTGATGTCGGGGGTGGGCGGGACCCGGCGGGGGTGGGCGGGACCCGGCAGCTAAATTACACCAGCCTATGATTGGGCTGCTTTAGAAAGGGGGCGGGGCCACATACACGTAGCGACCCGCCCAGATACCATCCCATTAGCTGGTGTAATATAGCTGCTGGGTCCCGCCCACCCCGGCCCGGGTCCCGCCCACCCCGACATCAAGCTGACAGCTCCTCTCTGTCTCTCTCTCCTCTCTGCTCACACACTCAGCGCGGCGCTTGATGCAGCCAGAGCCGCTGAGTGTGTGAGCAGAAAGGAGAGAGAGAGAGGAGCTGTCAGCTCGATGTCGGGGTGGGCGGGACCCGGCCGGGGTGGGCGGGACCCAGCAGCTATATTACACCAGCTAATGGGATGGTATCTGGGTGGGTCGCTATGTGGCCCCGGCCCCTTTCTAAAGCAGCCCAATCATTGGCTGATGTAATTTAGCTGCTGGGTCTGCAAAATCAGTGCAATCTGTCAGTGCCGCCAGCCAGTGCCACCGCCAGCCAGTGCCACCCGCCACCGCCAGCCACCGTCAGCACCACCAGCCAGCGCCAGCACCAGCCAGCGCAACCGCCAGCCAGCGCCACTGCCAATCAGTGCCATCTGTCCCAAACTAGTGCCATCTGTCAGTTCCAAACCAGTGCCAGTCAGTGCCAATAGTGCCATCTGTCAGTTCCAAACCAGTGCCACCTGCCAGTGCCATCTGTCAGTTCCAAACCAGTGCCATCTGTCAGTTCCAAACCAGTGCCACCTGCCAGTGCCAATAGTGCCATCTGTCAGTTCCAAACCAGCACCATCTGCTAGTGCCAATCAGTGCCTCCTGCCAGTGCCACCTGCCAGTGCCACCTGCCAGTGCCACCTGCCAGTTCCACACCAGTGCCACCTGCCAGTGCCAACTGTCAGTTCCAAACCAGCGCAATCTGCTAGTGCCAATCAGTGCCACCTGCCAGTTCCACACCAGTGCCACCTGCCAGTTCCAAACCAGTGCCACCTGCCAGTGCCATCTGTACTGAGGACATCAAGTGTGTGCTAGAGTGACGGGAGTAAACAGGAAGGAGTGGAGTGGGTGAGGTTTTTTTTTTTTAATCGGCCACACAAAAATCGGCCATCGGCCGCCCAAATTTCTAAATATCGGCATCGGCCAGCGAAAAACCCATATCGGTCGACCTCTACAAGTTATTGTCCTAAAAAGGGTTTGGGGACTTGGGTCCTGCCCCAGGGGACATGTATCAATGCAAATAAGTTTAAAAAAAGGCAGTTTTTTCGGGAGCAGTGATTTTAATGATGCTTAAAGTGAAATATTCCTTTAAATATTGTACATGGGGGGGGGGGGGGGGGTGTGTCTATAGTATGCCTGTGAAGTAGCACGTGTTTAGAACAGTCCCTGCACAAAATGACATTTCTAAAGGGGGGAAAAAAAGTCATTTAAAACTGCTTGCGGCTTTAATGTAATATGTGGTCCCGGCAATATGGATGAAAATCATTGAGAAAATCGGCATCGGTACCTCCCCCCCCAGCCCATTTGGGTCTTGTAAGGATATTAAGGGGAACCCCGCACCCAAATTAAAAAAAGGAAAGACGTGGGGCCCCCAGGCCCTATATACAGGTGAAACTCAAAGTTAGAATATCGTGCAAAAGTTTATTTCACTAATGCATCTTAAAAGGTGAAACTAATATACAAGATAGACTCATTACATACAAAGCAAGATAGTTCAAGCCGTGATTTGTCATAATTGTGGTGATTATGGCTTACAGCTCATGAAAACCCCAAATCCACAATCTCAGAAAATTAAAATATTACATGCAATCAATAAAACAAGGATTGTACATAGAACAATATCGAACCTCTGAAAAGTATAAGCATGTATATGTACTCAGTTTGGGCCCCTTTTGCAGCAATTTCTGCCTCAATACGGCGTGGCATGAAAGCTATCAGCCTGGGGCAGTGCTGAGGTGTTATGGAAGACCAGGATGCTTCAATAGTGGCCTTCAGCTCTTCTGCATTGTTCGGTCTCATGTCTCTCATCTTTCTCTTGGCAATGCCCCATAGATTCTCTATGGGGTTCAGGTCAGGCGGGTTTGCTGGCCAATAGAGCACATTAATCCCATGGTCATTTAACCAGGTTTTGGTGCTTTTGGCAGTGTGGGCAGGTGCCAAGTCCTGCTGGAAAATGAAGTCAGCATCCCCATAGAGCTCGTCTGCGGAAGGAAGCATGAAGTGATTCAAAATCTCCTGGTAGACGGCTGCGTTGACCCTGGACTTAATGAAGCACAGTGGACCAACACCAGCAGATGACATGGCTCCTCGAATCAACACAGACTGCGGAAACTTCACATCTTGCAGTGTGTGCCTCTCCATTCTTCCTCCATATTCCGGCTCCTTGGTTTCCAAATGAGATGCAAAATTTGTTCATCAGAAAAGAGGACTTTGGACCTCTGAGCAACAGACCAGGTCTGTTTTTCTTCAGCCCAGGTAAGACGCTTCTGACGTGTGTCGTTCAGGAGTGGCTTGACGAGAGGAATACGACATTTGAAGCCCGTGTCCAGGATCCGTCTGTGTGTGGTGGCTCTGGATGCACTCCAGCCTCAGTCCACTCCTTGTGAAAGGCCCCAACACTTTTGAATGGCCTTTTCCTGACAATCCTCTCCAGGCTGCGGTCATCCCTGCTGCTTGTGCACCTTTTTTTTTCTTCCACGCTTTTCCCTTCCACATAACTTTTCTATTAATGTGCTTTGATACAGCACTTTGGGAACATCCAACTTCTTTTGCAATTAACATTTGAGGCTTTTCATCCTTATGGGGAGTGTCAATGATTGTTTTCTGCACAACTGTCAGGTCAGCAGTCTTTCCCATGATTGTGATTCCTACTGAACCAGACTGGGAGTCCATTTAAAGGCTCAGGAACCCTTTGCAGGTGTTATGGCTTAATTCGCTGATTAGAGTGGGACACTTTGAGCCTAGAATGTTGCACCTTTTCACAATGTTCTAATTTTCTGAGATTGTGGATTTGGGGTTTTCATGAGCTGTAAGCCATAATCATCACAATTATGACAAATCACGGCTTGAACTATCTTGCTTTGTATGTAATGAGTCTATCTTGTATATTAGTTTCACCTTTTAAGTTGCATTAGTGAAATAAATGAACTTTTGTGTGATATTCTAATTTTTCGAGTTTCACCTGTACTCTGTACAGCAGTATACAGGCGGTGCAAAACAAGACAGGGACTGTAGGTTTGTTCTTAACCACTTAACGACCGCTCACTGTATATATACGTCGGCAGAATGGCACCGACAGGCACAATCACGAAGAGTGTACGTGATTGCCTTTGTATAGTTGGGGGGTCCAATCGGACCCCCCTCCTATACAGTGAGCGGTGGCTAAGTGTCCGGGAGTGTTCCGGGATGAGGGGGCAGCCATTCGTTTCCGGCCACCCCCTTGCGATCGCTCCCGGCGAATGGAAATGCCCCCTCTGTCTGTGTCAGGCAGAGGAAGCAGGAGGAAGTGATGTCATCTCTGGTGCGGCGCTCACATATACCGAGCGCCGTACAAGAGAAGACATCAGGTCAGTGCACACAACACTACACTGACACCAGGACACATAGGGACATAAATCGCCCCCCCAGGCACCCCCCCCCCCAGCCCCCAGTCATAGTGTCACTGATTTGCAGTGACCATTTATTTAGTGATCACTGCAATCAGTGACATTTGTGACTGTAAAAGTGTCAGTACATTCAGTTTTAGGTCCAGTGTAGCCCCCTAACCCCCCCCCCCCCTAATAAAGGTTTAACCCCCTGATCACCCCCCAGATAACCCTTTCACCCCCTATCACCACTGTCGCTAAGCGATCGTTTTTCTGATCGATGTCTTAGTGTTGGTGATGCAGATCGGTAGCCAGTAATTTTTTTTAGGTTTGCCGCAGGTTTTTATAGCGTCAGGTACCCCCATATATTATCTAATAAAGGTTTTAACCCCCTGATTGCCCCTAGTTAACCCTTTCACCAGTGATCACCATATAAGTGTTACGGGTGACGCTGGTTGGTTAGTTTGCTTTTTATAGTGTCAGGGCACCTGCCGTATATAACCCAATAAAAGTTTAACCCCCTGATCGCCCGGTGGGTGATATCAATTAGGTTTTAGCGTCAGAGAGGGTCTGCGTTACACCCCAGGCAGCGTCAGGTTAGTGCCAGTAACGGTAACACCCACGCGTGAAGCATACACCCCCCTTAGTGGTATAGTATCTGAACAGATCAATATCTGATCAGATCTATACTAGCGTCCCCAGCAGTTTAGGGTTCCCAAAAACGCAGTGTTAGCAGGATCAGCCCAGATACCTGCTGGCACCTGTGTTTTGCCCCTCCGTCCAGCCCAGGCCACCCAAGTGCAGTATCGATCGATCGCTGTCACTTACAAAACACAACACACATAACTGCAGCGTTCGCAGAGACAGGCCTGATCCCTGCGACTCCAGTGCTGTAGGAGGTGATTTCACCACCACAGTTAAATTAAAAAAGCATATATGCCGAAGCATTGGGGCAGCAGGAGCGGAGGAGCGATTTTGCTCCTAATGCCGCGTACATACGGTCGAAATTCCGACGGAGGCTTGCCCGTGGAAAAGTCCGACCATGTGTGTGCGGCATAACTTTTTTGCGGGAAGATGCCCCCATGCTTCGGCATATATAAATGGTGCATGTATGCCCATCATTGGAAGTGGGTGGATGAAGGGCCGTATTCTAATGGTGGGCATACCCACCGATCAATCTCTTTTTTCGTTCAGCCAACTGGCTGCATGAAAAAAAAAAGATTACAATACATGTCCAACAAGGACCAGCAACGTACTGGTATGTTGCTGGACTTTGAATGTTTATACCAGAATGATGCCTGCGGGTTTAGGTATCATCTTGGTATCATTCTTTTCAGCCTGCGGCCGGCTTTCATGTAAAAGCAATCCTAGCGGCTAATTAGCCTCTGGGCCGCTTTTACAAGCGGTGGGAGGGAATGCCCCCCCCCCCGATATAAAAAGCGCCATTGGGAAAGCATTTTATCACACCGATCTTGGTGTGGTCAGATGCTTTGAGGGCAGAGGAAAAATCTAGGGTCTAGGAGACCCCAGTTTTTTCAAAAGAGTACCTGTCACTACCTATTGCTATCATAGGGGATATTTACATTCCCTGAGATAACAATAAAAATGATAAAAAAAAAATATATATATATACTTGGAAGGAACAATTTAAAAATAAAATAAAAAAGCAAAATTAATAATAAAAAAAAAAAAAAAAGCACCCCTGTCCTGCCCTGCTCTTGCCCAATGGCGAACGCAAGCGTCAGTCTGGCGTCATATGTAAACAGCAATTGCATCATGCATGTGAGGTATCACCGCGAAGGTCAGATCGAGGGCAGTCATTTTAGCAGTAGACCTCTGTAAATCTACTGGGGTAACCTGTAAAGGCTTTTAAAGGCTTTTAAAAATGTATGTAGTTTGTCGCCAATGCGCGTTTGTGCGAAATTTTAAAGCATGTCGTGTTTGGTATCTATGTACTCGGCCTAAGATCATCTTCTTTTTTTATTTCATCAAACATTTGGGCAATATAGTGTGTTTTAGTGCATTGAAATTAAAAAAAGTGTATTTTTTAACCCAAAAAATGCGTTTGAAAAATCGCTGCGCAAATACTGTGTAGAAGAAAAAAAATGCAACACCCACCATTTTAATCTGTAGGGCCTTTGCTTTAAAAATATATAATGTTTGGGGGTTCAACATAATTTTCTTGCAAAAAAAAAGTTTTCATGTAAACAAAAAGTGTCAAAAAGGGCTTTGTCTTCAAGTGGTTAGAAGAGTGGATGTAAGCTTCCTAATGTGTATAAAATGCCAGAACAGTTCAAACCCCCCCCCCAAATGACCCCATTTTGGAAAGTAGACACCCCAAGCTATATACTGAGAGGCATGTCGAGTCCATGGAATATTTTATATGTTGACACAAGTTGCGGAAAAAATACAATTTTTTTTTTTTTTTTGCACAAAGTTGTCACTAAATGATATATTGCTCAAACATGCCATGGGCATATGTGGAATTACACCCCAAAATACATTCTGCTGCTTCTCCTGAGTACGGGGATACCACATGTGTGAGACTTTTTGGGAGCCTAGCCGCGTACGGGACCCCAAAAACCAATCACCGCCTTCAGGCTTTCTAAGGGTGTAAATTTTTGATTTCACTTCTCACTGCCTATCACAGTTTCGGAGGCCATGGAATGCCCAGATAGCACAAAACCCCCCAAAATGACCCCATTTTGGAAAGTAGACACCCCAAGCTATTTGCTGAGAGGTATTGTGAGTATTTTGCAGATCTCGCTTTTTGTCACAAAGTTTTGAAAAAAAAAAATATATATATATATATATATATATATATATATATATATATATATATACATACATACATACATACATACATACATACATACATACATACATACATACATACATACATACATACATACATACATACATTTTTTTTCTTTCTTCATTTTCAAAAACAAATGAGAGCTGTAAAATACTCGCCATGCCTCTCAGCAAATAGCTTGGGGTGTCTATATTCCAAAATGGGGTCATTTGGGGGGGTTTTGTGCTATTTTGGCATTTTATGGCCTTCGAAACTGTGATAGGTAGTGAGGTGTGAAATCAAAAATTTGTGCCTAGAAATCCTGAAGGCGGTGCTTGGTTTTCAGGGTCCCGTACACGGCTAGGCTCCTAAAAAGTCCCACACATGTGGTATCCCCGTACTCAGGAGAAGCTGAAATTTTTTTATTTTGGGGTGTAATTCCACATATAACCATGGCATGTGTGAGCAATATATCATTTAGTGACAACTTTTTGTATTTTTTTTTTTTTTTTTGTCATTATTCAATCACTTAAGACAAAAAAAAAAAAATTCAATGGGCTCAACATGCCTCTCAGCAATTTCCTTGGGGTGTCTACTTTCCAAAATGGGGTCAGTTGGGGGGGGGGGGGGTTTGTACTGCCCTGTCATTTTAGCACCTCAAGAAATGAGATAGGCAGTCATAAATTTAAAGCTGTGTAAATTTCAGAAAATGTACCCTAGTTTGTAAACTCTCTAACTTTTGCGCAAACCAATAAATATACGCTTATTGACATTTTTTTTACTAAAAATATGTGGCTGAATACATTTTGGCCTAAATGTATGACTAAAATTGAGTTTATTCGATTTTTCTTATAACAAAAAGTAGAAAATATCTTTTTTTTTTTCAAAATTTTCGGTCTTTTTCCGTTTATATCGCAAAAAATAAAAATCGCAGAGGCAATCAAATACCATTTAAAAGAGAGCTCTATTTGTGGGAAGAAAAGGACGCAAATTTCGTTTGGGTACAACATTGCATGTCCGCACAATTTACAGTTAAAGCAGCGCAGTGCAAAATTCTGAAATCACCTCTGGTCCTCTAGCTACCAAACGGTCCGGGGCTTAAGTGGTTAACCACTTAACGACCGCTCACTGTATATATACGTCGGCAGAATGGCACCGACAGGCACAATCACGTAGAGCATACGTGATTGCCTTTGTACAGTTGGGGGGTCCAATCGGACCCCCCTCCTATACAGTGAGCGGTGGCTAAGTGTCCGGGAGCGTTCCGGGATGAGGGGGCAGCCATTCGTTTCTGGCCACCCCCTCGCGATCGCTCCCGGCGAATGGAAATGCCCCCTCTGTCTGTGTCAGACAGAGGGAGCAGGAGGAAGTGATGTCATCTCTGGTGCGGCGCTCACATATACCGAGCGCCGTACAAGAGAAGATATCAGGTCAGTGCACACAACACTACACTGACACCAGGACACATAGGGACATAAATCGCCCCCCCAGACACCCCAGATCACCCCCCAGATCACCCCCCCCAGCCCCCAGTCAGTGTCACTGATTGCAGTGACCATTTATTTAGTGATCACTGCAATCAGTGACATTTGTGACTGTAAAAGTGTCACCAAAGTTTAGTCTTAGGTCCAGTGTAGCCCCCTAACCCCCCCTAATAAAGGTTTAACCCCCTGATCACCCCCCAGATAACCCTTTCACCGCCTATCACCACTGTCGCTTAGCGATCATTTTTCTGATCGCTGTCTTGGCGTCAGTGATGCCGATCGGCAGCCAGTAATTTTTTTTAGGTTCGCCGCAGGTTTTTATAGTGTCAGGTACCCCAATATATTATCTAATAAAGGTTTAACCCCCTTGGTCGCCCCCCAGGTAACCCTTTCACCCCCTATCACCACTGTCGCTAAGCAATTGTTTTTCTAAACGCTGTCTTAGTGTCGGTGATGCAGATCGGTAGCTGGTAATTTATTTTTTTTAGGTTCGCCGCAGGTTTTTATAGCGTCAGGTACCCCCATATATTATCTAATAAAGGTTTTAACCCCCTGATTGCCCCTAGTTAACCCTTTCACCAGTGATCACCATATAAGTGTTACGGGTGACGCTGGTTAGTTTGCTTTTTATAGTGTCAGGGCACCCGCCGTGTATATAACCCAATAAAGGTTTAACCCCCTGATCGCCCGGCGGGTGATATCAATTAGGTTTTAGCGTCAGAGAGGGTCTGCGTCACACCCCAGGCAGCGTCAGGTTAGTGCCAGTAACGCTAACACCCACGCGTGAAGCATACACCCCCCTTAGTGGTATAGTATCTGAACAGATCAATATCTGATCTGATCAGATCTATACTAGCGTCCCCAGCAGTTTAGGGTTCCCAAAAACGCAGTGTTGGCGGGATCAGCCCAGATACCTGCTGGCACCTGCGTTTTGCCCCTCCGTCCAGCCCAGGCCACCCAAGTACAGTATCGATCTCTCACTGTCACTTACAAAACAAACACACATAACTGCAGCGTTCGCAGAGACAGGCCTGATCCCTGCGACTCCAGTGCTGTAGGAGGTGATTTCACCACCACAGTTAAAAAAAAAAAGCAAATATGCCGAAGCATTGGGGCAGCAGGGGCGGAGGAGCGATTTTGCTCCTAATGCCGCGTACATACGGTCGAAATTCCGACGAAGGCTTGCCCGTGGAAAAGTCCGACCATGTGTGTGCGGCATAACTTTTTTGCGGGAGGATGCCCCCATGCTTCGGCATATATAAATGGTGCGTGTATGCCCATCATTGGAAGTGGGTGGATGAAGGGCGGTATTCTAATGGTGGGCATACCCACCGATCAATCTCTTTTTTTCGTTCAGCCAACTGGCTGCATGAAATAAAAAGATTACAATACATGTCCAACAAGGACCAGCAACGTACTGGTATGTTGCTGGACTTTGAATGTTTATACCAGAATGATGCCTGCGGGTTTAGGTATCATCTTGGTATCATTCTTTTCAGCCTGCGGCCGGCTTTCATGTAAAAGCAATCCTAGCGACTAATTAGCCTCTGGACTGCTTTTACAAGCAGTGGGAGGGAATGCCCCCCCCCCGGATATAAAAAGCGCCATTGGGAAAGCATTTTATCACATCGATCTTGGTGTGGTCAGATGCTTTGAGGGCAGAGGAAAAATCTAGGGTCTAGAAGACCCCAGTTTTTTCAAAAAAAAGTACCTGTCACTACCTATTGCTATCATAGGGGATATTTACATTCCCTGAGATAACAATAAAAATGATAAAAAAAAAAAATACTTGGAAGGAACAATTTAAAAATAAAAGAAAAAAGCAAAATTAATAATAAAAAAAAAAAAAAGAAAAAAAAAAAGCACCCCTGCTCTTGCCCAATGGCGAACGCAAGCGTCGGTCTGGCGTCATATGTAAACAGCAATTGCACCATGCATGTGAGGTATCACCGCGAAGGTCAGATCGAGGGCAATCATTTTAGCAGTAGACCTCCTCTGTAAATCTACTGGGGTAACCTGTAAAGGCTTTTAAAGGCTTTTAAAAATGTATGTAGTTTGTCGCCAATGCGCGTTTGTGCGAAATTTTAAAGCATGTCGTGTTTGGTATCTATGTACTCGGCCTAAGATCATCTTTTTTTATTTCATCAAACATTTGGGCAATATAGTGTGTTTTAGTGCATTAAAATTAAAAAAAGTGTATTTTTAACCCAAAAAATGCGTTTGAAAAATCGCTGCGCAAATACTGTGTAGAAAAAAAAATGCAACACCCACCATTTTATTCTGTAGGGCCTTTGCTTTAAAAATATATATAATGTTTGGGGGTTCAACATAATTTTCTTGCAAAAAAATTTTTTTTTCATGTAAACAAAAAGTGTCAAAAAGGGCTTTGTCTTCAAGTGGTTAGAAGAGTGGATGTAAGCTTCCTAATGTTGTGTATAAAATGCCAGAACAGTTCAAAACCCCCCCAAATGACCCCATTTTGGAAAGTAGACACCCCAAGCTATATACTGAGAGGCATGTCGAGTCCATGG
The DNA here is from genome assembly GCA_029206835.1 of Rana muscosa. Taxonomy (NCBI): domain Eukaryota; kingdom Metazoa; phylum Chordata; class Amphibia; order Anura; family Ranidae; genus Rana; species Rana muscosa. The sequence goes on along the minus strand of CM055120.1, from coordinate 212,576,660 downwards.
AATATTTTATATGTTGACACAAGTTGCGGGAAAAACTACAATTTTTTTTTTTTTTTTTGTGCACAAAGTTGTCACTAAATGATATATTGCTCAAACATGCCATGGGCATATGTGGAATTACACCCCAAAATACATTCTGCTGCTTCTCCTGAGTACGGGGATACCACATGTGTGAGACTTTTTGGGAGCCTAGCCACGTACGGGACCCCAAAAACCAAGCACCGCCTTCAGGCTTTCTAAGGGTGTAAATTTTTGATTTCACTTCTCACTGCCTATCACAGTTTCGGAGGTCATGGAATGCCCAGATAGCACAAAACCCCCCCAAATGACCCCATTTTGGAAAGTAGACACCCCAAGCTATTTGCTGAGAGGTATTGTGAGTATTTTGCAGATCTCGCTTTTTGTCACAAAGTTTTGAAAATTGAAAAAAAATATATATATATTTTCTTTCTTCATTTTCAAAAACAAATGAGAGCTGTAAAATACTCGCCATTCCTCTCAGCAAATAGCTTGGGGTGTCTATATTCCAAAATGGGGTCATTTGGGGGGGTTTTGTGCGATTTTGGCATTTTATGGCCTTCGAAACTGTGAAAGGTAGTGAGGAGTGAAATCAAAAATTTGTGCCTAGAAATCCTGAAGGCGGTGCTTGGTTTTCAGGGTCCCGTACGCGGCTAGGCTCCTAAAAAGTCCCACACATGTGGTATCCCCGTACTCAGGAGAAGCAGCAAAATGTATTTTGGGGTGCAATTCCACATATAACCATGGCATGTGTGAGCAATATATCATTTAGTGACAACTTTTTGTATTTTTTTTTTTTTTTTTTAGTCATTCAATCACTTGGGACAAAAAAATAAAAAATTCAATGGGCTCAACATGCCTCTCAGCAATTTCCTTGGGGTGTCTACTTTCCAAAATGGGGTCATTTGGGGGGGTTTTGTACTGCCCTGTCATTTTGGCACCACAAGAAATGAGATAGGCAGTCATAAATTTAAAGCTGTGTAAATTCCAGAAAATGTACCCTAGTTTGTAAACTCTATAACTTTTGCGCAAACCAATAAATATACGCTTATTGACATTTTTTTTACTAAAGACATGTGGCTGAATACATTTTGGCCTAAATGTATGACTATAATTGAGTTTATTCGATTTTTCTTATAACAAAAAGTAGAAAATATCTTTTTTTCAAAATTTTCGGTCTTTTTCCGTTTATATCGCAAAAAATAAAAATCGCAGAGGCAATCAAATACCATTAAAAGAAAGCTCTGATTGTGGGAAGAAAAGGACGCAAATTTCGTTTGGGTACAACATTGCATGTCCGCACAATTTACAGTTAAAGCAGCGCAGTGCAAAATTCTGAATTCACCTCTGGTCCTCTAGCTACCAAATGGTTCGGGGCTTAAGTGGTTAAATAGAATCTGTAATTTAGAACAGGTACATTTTTAAAGTGTAGCTCCAGCCAAAAAATCTATTAAGCTCTTTGGAAAACATTGGGAAGGGTTATCACTCCTGTAACATTTGTTTTGCTGTCTGTGCATCTGGTTTAGAACATTTCGCCTCACTTTCTGTCCCAATGACAATTGGCTTTTGAAAATTTGGGGTTTTTAGTGAAACAAGGATTGGTGATAAAGCATCAGTGGAGAGGAGACATGTTTTTCCCATATTAACTCTTTCAGGAGAGAATTTCCCTTCCTAGGGGTAGATTTACTCTCACTTCCTGTTGTCTCCCTCCGTTTGAAAGTAGGAGTCGTTTGTAAGTTGGATCTTTGAAGGTAGGGTCCTGCTCTATATACTCTGCAGAATTTTTTGGTGAACAAAGGTGTAAAACCTGCAGATATCTACAGAAGACTTCAAGCATAGTACAGTGATTAGACTTTGCAAGTTATACAACTACAATAATCAATTATCCGTGTTGCCTTTGGATGATGTCAAGATATTTTAAGCATTTTTTTAAAGTGGACCTTCACGCCCAAAAAATTTGCCATAAGACAGCTCAGGATGAGACTGCTGCTGCCGCCACAGAGGAGGCGTGCATAATTACCATAAGAATAGAAGAGCTGCCCCGCCCTGGACTATGAAGTGTCCAACCGCTTCACTGCCAGGATGGAGAAGTGCGGATCTGGCGTGGGTTGGAAGAGAGGTGGTTGTTAACCAGCCGCACTGCTTTCCCCGTATGCAGCCACTGGCCGGCTTTCATGTGGTGGAGGTGCGTCTCCCAGGAATGCTATTGAATTCAATTCCGAGTGCGACTATGTGCCACCTTTGGTACGCGTGCTGGGTGTTGCCGACCCCTGCTCTATAACTATTTTACTGACTAAATATACACTTTTTTTTTTTTTTTTTATGTATTTTTACCATTTGTAGCAGAATACATTTGGGCCAAAAATCTAAAATTTTATTTGGCTATAGTGTTGCATGACTGAGTAATTGTTGTTCAAAGTTTAACACTGAAAAATGGCCTGCACAGAAAGGTGGTTTAACATGTCGCTCAAGTGGTTAAAGTTATCCAAAGCAGATTTTAAATGTAAGTATTTAACCCACTCTGCACCTCCTACATGGCTGCATGTGGGGTGTATTGGCCAGTTCTGTGCTTTTGAATAAAACTGGGCAGTTAGATACACACATTAACACCCTTTTCTAGGTTTGAATGCTAGCCTTGTCCTAAACCTAACCGATATCCTAGTGCTGTGATAGGTGGCTCTACTATTTTGTTGTTGGGGTTAGGTAGAGAGAGCTGAGCCTGGGCTACATATCTGCATCGTATAATGAACCTGATACAGACATCTGGAGTTATGTGCTAAGGGCAGTTCACTCCATAGAAACTCAGTCTGGATGCGTTCCAGATGTGTTTCTGCGTGTGCATTTTTAATGTGTTTCCAGTGTGTTTTTTGAAGCATTCCAGTGCATTTCTCAGGGTGGATATAAATCGATGATTTAAAAAAAAAAAATCAAAAAAAGATTTTTAGCAAATGTATTTTAATAAGAGGCTTTTGGAGTAAAATTCTATCTAAAGATGGTTTTCTATTTAAGATAAATTAATAATTTTGTTTATTCAGCATGAAATGGAGCTTAGTTATGTATCATGAGGCTGTATATTCTTGCATTCAGTGAATGCAAGCTGAGATAACATCCACTGCATTGATGCATTCACACAATTTCACAGTAACCATGAGATAAAACAAAGTTCAGGAATATTCCTTTATCCTATGTACACTACAAACTGTATGAACCGGTTCCGATATCGCTGTTTTACTAATCTGACAGTTTATTATTCTAAATAGAAAACCTTCTATTTGCACATATTAACCACTTCCCGCCTGCCGGCCATCATATGACGTCCTTGAATTTGTTTGTGCGGGTATATCTGAATGATGCCTGCAGCTACAGGCATCATTCAGATATTGTCTTTTTCAGCCAGCGATTCCCTACACCCTAAGAACGATCATAGTGTCTGGTCAGCCGCTAAATCATTCGTACGGGCGGCGAGAGGGAACGTCGCACCCCCCCGGTCCTTCTACCGACTCGCCGCTGCCACCGGTGAGTCGGAGACAGGATCCCGCCGGCCCCGGATTTTTACCATAGAAAATTCCAGCGGACCAGATGGTTGCCGGAGTCTCTATGATCGTTCGGAGGCCGGGCGCAATGTTATGACGTCACGCCCGGCCTGTGCATTCAAACAGTGCGCCTTGGCTGGGAAGCTGAGATTGTTTGTTTGTTTTTTGTTTTTTTTGTTTTTTTCAGCTGTCCCAGCCTACAGTGGGGTCTTATTGACCCCATATCTCACTGTAAAGAGGTCCGATCATGCCATATGCCTATTACAAGGGATGTTTACATTCCTTGTAATAGGAATAAAAGTGGTCAAAAAAAAATATTTTTTTTAAATTGTCAAACTAAAAAATGTTAAGTAAAATTTAACAATGTATAAAAAAAAATTGAAAGCGCTCCTGCCTCCATTCGCTCGCAGAAGCAAACGCAAGTCCCGTCCACATATGAAAACGGTGTTCAAATCACACACGTAAGGTGTCGCAGCGAACGTTAGACAGAGAGCAATAATTCTAGCCCTAGACCTCCTCTGTAACTCAAAACATGTACCAGTAAAAAAAAAAGTTAAAGCGTCGCCTATGGGGATTTTTAAGTACTGAAGTTTAGCGCCATTCCACGAGCGTGTGCAATTTTGAAGCGTGACTTGTTGGGTATCTATTTACTCGCCGTAACTTCATCTTTCACATTATGCAAAAAAATTGAACCCCGCTAGCGCCGATGCATCCACCGCCCCAGTGTGAAAGGGGCCTAACTGATGGAGAGGGGCAAACAAAGATGCCGTGTGTAGGCACCTGACGTCCTTATCAATTGATGTCAGTGGTTGTTAGGACACGGCCGGCTAGAAGGTTGTAATTGTTCACAATGAACCTGTTTGTGTAACTATAAAATGCAGCCTTGGTCCACCTGCTGGCTTGTATACAATTTTTGGGCAATTTTTAAGCATTTTGCCAGGGCACCCCTGAAGAAACCTGAAAGCACCTCCCCAGGGTGCTTGGGCACCCTGGTTGAAAAAGGCTGTTTTACAGTTTCTTACCTCAAAACTTTTCTGAAAAATTGTTGCATGCCTAGGTTGGAGAATTTTACTGTCCTATAAATGTTGAAAAGTGGTTATCTTGAAAGCCACCTCTAAAATTCGGATATATGGGTTTATCTGTCAATCATAATTTTTCTTTTTTTTTTTTTTATATTTATTTTAGAACTGGAAAAGAAGGCCAACCAAGAGAGTACTATACTCTTGACTCCATCTTGTTCTTGCTTAATAATGTTCATCTTTCCCATCCTGTATATGTCAGACGTGCTGCGGTAAGTGCAAAGCCAGTTTTCCATGAGTGTTCAATCCAATAATTACGGTTTTCTATTCAGTAAAAAAATGTGTTTAAAAGTGTACTTTTGCATAGGCAGGTTAAATTTATTTTATGTGAAATTGCCCCTGTAATGATGTCCCTTGCTAGTTGCATTGTTGCTTCATCAGTGTTAATAGCTTTGACTTCAGTAGATTGTTCTCTATTCCTGCATAATCGTTAACACAAACCTGAGCTTTGCATAGTTTTATCTAAATCACTGATGGGCTACCTGGTTTCTAGGATTAGATCAGCTCTTATTTAAATAGGCTAAGGATATGTTTGCACAATGTCCTCTCGGAACAAAATCATGTTATAAAGTGAGTGTAACGTAAGGTGCCTTTCCTGACACAAGGTCAATGGCCTATAGCTTTGCCTTTTATGGATTGGGTCCCCGGCAATCATTTTTTGGAGTCTGGAAGCAAGTGTTTCTCCCAGAAGGCCGTGGGGTGCAGGGCGAGGAGGGCTGAGCTCTTTTTTTTTTTTTTTTTTTTTTTTTAAATAGCCACGTGGCGATCTTACCTGGAAGTGGAAGCAGGTACCTGATTTTGACATATATGCACCCCCCCCCCCAAAGTCCCAAATGTGGCAGTGGGGGGGGGGGGGGGGGGAGATTGCAAACAAGCGAAGCTTCCCCTTTTGGATGGAGCTCTGCTTTAATTTTAGGGCACAAAAAACGCAATGTATTACTGAATTTTTTTTGGAACATATATGAAGATATAGAAAATATTTTTACCAAATGTGCAAAAAAAACCCCCCAAAAAACGCACCATATAGTTTTCATTTCAGGTAGCCATGAGAATTGACCACTCAAAAATACGCTAGTGGTTACCCCTGTCCTGTGACTTGGTCACCTCCCCACCCGCATTATAATTTACGTGGGAAATGCTTGCTAGGCATTGAGCTTTTCATATATAGGCATCATAAGACTGCAGTGTACTATAACGTTCATTCACATATATACAGCCAACCTAGTTGTACAAGTTCACTCATTAATCATAGGTAAACCGTCCCACTATGGATGCTGCTACCGACCATTACTCACAAGCGTCCGACCAGCAGATTCTTAGAGTCCGAACTTTCGGTCCTCCGATGCGATGTGGATATGATGGTTCTTCATAGTATGCGTTTTAGACTTTTAAACCAGAAACTGGAAATGTGTTTAAGTATTGCTTATGCAATTGAAACTTTTCACACTTTCTTCTAAAGTTCAACCACTAGGAGCTTTGTGTCTAGTGAATGATCAGGTGTTTTTCTCTTGTCATCCATGGACTGACACAGCGTGTCTTATACACCTTTACACGTGGGTTATGTCCCTGCTTGCAGGAGAAGACCTAGGCAGAATGTGAGATGTTATACATACATTCTAAACAGCCAGAGCTGAACAGCCCCGCCCAGGGGGGCGGTCCCTCCGGGCATAACCCTCCCACTGCAGTCAGCAGACCTCAGTTTTTTTCTGCCTAGCAGAAGGAGAAGACGTGGCTCTCTCAGGAGCCAGTCTCCTGACCTATTTTTATTCTTTTGGAAATTTTTTTCCTATTTTATTTTTTTTATTTTTTTTTGAGATCTTCTATCAACTGTCGGCTGGGCAACAGGTTGGGTACAAGATATCCTCGTAGTCTTCCCTGTCCGACCATCGAGCGTGCTGATCCTCGCCTTGTGTGCGTGAGACTCAGTTCACGACATGCCCCACGACTCCAGGGGTGGCCGGTGGGCTTCCAGCTCCGCGGTCCTCTCAAGATAGAACAGTCCGGCTGTATCTTTCGCGGTGGACCGGGCCGACAGCTACTCAGTACCGCACTGTGATAGTTCTGTCAGAAACACACCAGCGGGTCCCTCAGGGGACGGGTAAGTAGTCTCTCCTGGCTGCAGGTGAGTACATGCTGTGTGTTTCTTGTGTGGGGGGATTTCCCTGTCTCCCCCTGTGTTTTTAATGTCACTCTCTGTTCACTAGTGCTGGCGCTGTACTATGGGGGGTGCCTGGGGGCCATACTGTCCTGGGGGGGGGGCTCATGCTGCTCTGCACTCGCTGGGGCTGTTTTGTTTTTGGAGGTGAGGGGCCTGGGCGCCGTTCGGCGCCATGTTTTGTGTGTGTGCTGATTTTTACATTGGCGGCCATCTTGCCGGGGCCCGCCGGAGCACATTGCGGCGGCCATTTTCTTGTAGCCTCACGTCTTTTCTGGCACTAGTTTGGCCTCTAGCGCCGCTGGGAACGGCGCGAATCTCCTCACACTCTCTCCTCTCAGCTCACTCACGCTGAGCAGCGCGGCGCAGTGAGACAGAGCGGCGGAACCGAGCGGTCCTGGTCAGGTTGGTGGGTTCCCTGGGCATTCCCCTACTTCAGTCAGCACGGCCTGTGGGTGGTCTGAGAGGGACATTATGGAGTCAGAGTCACCAGCTTCCCCTAACATGCCAGAGGCAGCAGCCAGTGCTCCAGCACCTGCGGTCCCTATGGACCAGTTGTCGGCAGTCCTGGAATCATTTCTGACCAGGATGGAAGCTGTGTGTGAGCACAAGGGACTTTATCTCCACAAGGGGAGTGCTCTGCTTCAGATATGGGCCTAGTTATTGCTGCTCAGGACCCTAGCTCTGAATATTTGGATGGTTTTGAACAGGACATTCCTTGTGAGGAAGACTCCAGTTCTGAGTCAGTAAATGACAGGGCGCTTGTTAGTGAACTCATTGATGCTGTGAGGGACACTCTCAAGCTAGATGCTACGACCGCAGAACCTCAGGCGGATACAGTCTTCTTTGGTTCTTTTAAGACCAAGCCTTCTAAAAAGGTTTTTCCATATGTACCTTTCTTTGACCAGCTCATTGACCAGGTCTGGGAAAAGCCGCAGAAGACTTTTATGGTCCCGCGGCGTTTGTCTATTAGATACCCCTTTGAAGACGCCCTGCTTAAAAAGTGGGCTTCTCCCCCGGTGGTCGACCCTCCAGTCGCCCGTTTAAACGAGGCCACCACTCTCCCGATGGAGGGGACTCCTGCGTTTAAGGACCCCACTGACAGGAGGTCAGAAGTGGTGAGTAGAGCCATGTTCGCCTTGTTGGGATCCGCCCTACGGCCCGTAGTAGCGGCGACCCTTGTGTCTCAGACACTCACGGAATGGGCAAAAATTTTGCACCAAACTGTGCAGGAGTATAACCTTCCTCCAGACACTATTGCTCTGGCCCACCAGATGGTGCAGGGTCTGATATATGTGTGCGACGCCACGTTGGACGCGGCCCCTTTAATATCCAGGGCCTCTGTCTCGGCGGTGGTATTGCGTCGTCTCATCTGGTTGAAATGCTGGTCTGCTGACCTAGCCTCTAAGAAGCTCCTGACGGATCTACCTTTTAAGGGTGGTAGACTTTTTGGTGCTGCTCTGGATGACATCAAGGATGTCACGGGAGGTAAAAGCACTCTCCTTCCTCAAACTATCAAGGGTAAGGAGGCCCGACGTAAACCGGGTCCTTCCTTTCCAGCAAAAAAGGGTTTTTTTCGTCCGTCAGAGTCCACGGGTAAGCCATCCCAGACTGACAACAGTGCGGCTGGCGGGCACAAGCGCCCCTGGGTGCGTAAGCCGAACAAGCCGGCTCCCAAGCCCGCCTCCGCGTGAAGTCTTGCCCCCGCCCGTCTCTGGGGTGGGGGGATGACTTCGCAGGTTCACGGATCGGTGGACCTCCCGGATCTCCGACCGGTGGGTGTGCGAGGTGGTCACCTCAGGATACAGAATAGAGTTCCGCTCCTGGCCCCCAGACAGATTCTTTCCCTCAAATCTCCCTCTCCTTCCTGCCCGTCGGGCAGCCCTCTTGGGGGCTGTACAGGATTTGATCGGGTCCGGAGTAATTGTGCCGGTTCCGTCCCAGGAGAGGTTTCAGGGGTTCTACTCGAATCTGTTTGTTGTTCCAAAAAAGGACGGGGTTCGGCCGATCCTGGACCTCAAGGCCCTGAATACCTTCGTGAAGGTGCAAAAATTCCGCATGGAATCCATTCGCACGGTGGTCGCTACACTCCGTCAAGGGGATTTTCTGGCATCCTTGGACATCAAGGACGCCTACTTGCATGTTCCGATCTGCGCAAGCCACCAGAAGTTTCTGCGCTTTGCGGTCGGCGAAGTCCACTATCAATTTGTGGCTCTTCCCTTCGGCCTGGCCTCGGCACCGAGGGTGTTCTCCAAGGTGCTTGCTCCGGTCCTAGCTTTGCTGAGACAGCGAGGCATTGCTATCGTGGGCTATCTGGACGATTTCCTTCTAAGAGCAGACAGTGGCTCAGAACTGGAAGAAAGTGTGACTATCGTCAGTCAGACCCTCAGGGAGTTTGGGTGGCTCCTGAACGTTCAGAAGTCGGTTCTAGTCCCGACTCAGCGTCTGGAGTATCTAGGTCTGATTCTGGACTCCTTGGAAGCAAGAGTCTTCCTACCTCCAGACAAACTACTGACACTTCAGTCTGCAGTACGGGTGCTGACGTCCCGAAAATGGTCGTCAATCCGCTTTTGCATGAGTCCTGGGACTCATGGTGGCCTCCTTCGAGGCCGTTCCTTATGCCCAAGCGCACACCAGGGCCTTACAGAAAGAGATCTTGTCCACTTGGGACAAATCCCAGTTGTCCTTGGATCTTCAGATCCAGGTGAGTCACCTGGTCAGGGCGTCCCTGACGTGGTGGTTGAGGTCCCCGGCTCTTCGGTCCGGGAAGTCGTTCCTCCCCATCCAATGGACAGTGATCACGACGGACGCCAGCCTGACGGGCTGGGGGGGAGTCTGGGGAGTCCTGTCGGCCCAAGGGCTTTGGACTCCGGACGAAGCCCTCTTACCGATCAATGTGCTGGAGATACGGGCAATCAGACTGTGCCTCTCCTCATGGTCGGAGAAACTACAGGGTCACTCCATCAGGATACAATCGGACAACGCCACAGCAGTGGCGTATGTCAACCATCAAGGGGGGACTCGGAGCTCAGCTGCGGCTTCCGAGGTCGCCCGCATCCTGAGGTGGGCCGAAAGAAGCGTGTCGGCCGTCTACATTCCGGGCGTAGACAATTGGCAGGCGGACTATCTAAGTCGCCAGACGCTGGACCAGGGGGAGTGGTCCTTGCACCCGGAGGTCTTTCAACTCCTTTGCAGACGGTGGGGCACGCCGGATGTGGACCTGATGGCTTCTCGACTCAATCGCAAGGTGTCGAGGTTTGTGGCCAGATCCAGGGATCCCTGGGCGGATGCCTCGGATGCGTTGGTGGCCCCATGGGGTCAGTATCGCCTGATATACGTTTATCCTCCGCTGCAGTTGCTCCCTCGCCTGCTCCGCAGGGTAGCGACCGAGGGAATTCCGGTGATCCTCATTGCTCCGGATTGGCCTCGGCGTCACTGGTACGCCGATCTGGTACGTCTCGTCGCAGACGTTCCCTGGCGGTTACCGATACGGGGGGACCTTCTGTCTCAAGGTCCTATATTTCATCCTGCTTTACAGTCTCTGGTTTTAACGGCATGGTTATTGAAAGCCAGGTGCTGAGAGACCGAGGTCTCTCGGATTCGGTCATTTCGACCATGTTAAGGGCACGGAAGTCTTCCTCCAGAAGGATCTATCACCGTACTTGGAGAGCTTACATCGCCATGTGCGAAGAGCTGGACTGGCGCCCACGAACGTATTCCGTTCCCAGAATCCTGCATTTTCTGCAGCGTGGCGTGACCCAAAAGCTCGCTTTGAGTACCATTAAGGGTCAGATTTCGGCCTTGGCCATCTTCTTTCAGCGACCGCTGGTGGGTCATCCCTTGGTTAGCACCTTTGTGCAGGGGGTTCGCCATGTGCTCCCCCCTGTCAAGTCTCCTCTCCCCCCGTGGGATCTGAATTTGGTGCTCTCGGTCCTCCAGGAACCTCCTTTTGAAAATATTAGAGATATTCCCCTCTTGACTTTGTCTCAGAAGGTGGCCTTCTTGGTGGCCATTACTTCCATTAGACGAGTGTCTGAATTGGCGGCCTTGTCCTGCAAGTCGCCCTTTTTGATCATCCATAAGGATAAGGCGGTGTTACGTCCGCGACCTTCCTTTCTGCCAAAGGTGGTCTCGGCCTTCCACTTAAACGAGGACATTGTCCTCCCGTCCTTGTGTCCTCACCCATCGCATCCCAGAGAGTTTGCGCTACACACTTTGGATGTGGTACGAGCCTTGCGGGTGTACCTGTCTGCTACTGCTTCTATTCGGAAGTCTGACTCACTATTTGTGGCTGTCTCTGGGCCAAAACAGGGCCAAGCGGTTTCGTCTGCCACCATTTCTAGGTGGATCAGACAAACCGTCATTCAAGCTTATGCTCTCAAGGGGCGGGCGCCTCCCTTTCTGGTTACGGCACATTCCACCAGGGAAATTGGTGCTTCCTGGGCTTTCCGACATCAAGCGTCGGTTGCACAAGTGTGCAAGGCGGCGACCTGGTCGTCTGTTCATACCTTTTCTAAGTTTTATAAGGTTGATGTGGCTGCATCTTCGGATGCTTCCTTCGGCCGCAAGGTGTTGCAGGCCGCTGTTTGATGTTGCAACTCCTCCGTTGAGGAGCTCTGCCTTGTTTGGAGTGAAGTTTTTGGTTTTCCATTTATACTGCTCCCATCCCTCTTGACACTGCTTTGGGACATCCCACGTGTAAAGGTGTATAAGACACGCTGTGTCAGTCCATGGATGACAAGAGAAAATAGGATTTTTGTACTCACCGTAAAATCCGTTTCTCTGGCATCCATGGACTGACACAGCACCCACCCTTCTTTTTAAGTTTGTACTGCTTTGTTACGAACTGAGGTCTGCTGACTGCAGTGGGAGGGTTATGCCCGGAGGGACCGCCCCCCTGGGTGGGGCTGTTCAGCTCTGGCTGTTTAGAATGTATGTATAACATCTCACATTCTGCCTAGGTCTTCTCCTGCAAGCAGGGACATAACCCACGTGTAAAGGTGTATAAGACACGCTGTGTCAGTCCATGGATGCCAGAGAAACGGATTTTACGGTGAGTACAAAAATCCTATTTTTCACAACGCAGGTCACACACTTTACCACCACTTCTGCCTAGAGCTCTTCTTAAGGTACCCAGGTGCTTCCTTCCATCTTTTTGCTAGGAGGATTTTTCTACAGGATAGTCCCCATCTGGGTTGCTGTATACTCCTTGGACATGCTTACCTCATTTTCACACTGTACTTCGTGAGTGCCCCATAGAGGAATACCCTCGTTGATATCAATGACGGAAACCAGGTGCAAGGGAGCCACGGCTGTAGTTCAGGGGAACATTTTGAACTGCCGAAGGCCTGCAAAACACTCAATGTTCAGAGTGATGCCGCTTGCTTTTCCCCTGAGCATGGCACTATTTTATCATTGGTCTTTGCATCCAATTTTGCTTCATCTCAGACCTGCCACAAACAGCCTACCTGAATAAAGCACACTTTTCAGTAACTGTCAAAATTCCTTTAGAGAACTGATGTTAATACAGGGATCAGCCTTTCACAGGGGTCAGAAGTGCCAGGCTCCTTCTCCATCCTCACCATCTCTACCCAAGTCTGATCTTGATATGCCTGCTGGGGAAGAGGTAAACAGGAGAATAAAGAGGACTGAGAAGCAGTGTTAAGGTGCAGAATATTTCTCACCCCCCCATGCTCCTATACACCCGATTTGTTATCGGCAAAAATGTGTTGCACTGTCTTTTTACAAATATAAATACAACAAATGTACATAAAATCCTAGATGGTGTGTAACTATCTACTATAATTAAAACGCAGTAATATCCAGTCAATGTAAATCGGTGCTCCATATTCATCCGCGATTAAAGAAAGTCCATTCACGCGTTAAACGTGCTTCAGGTGTGAGATTTCAGTGCAAAATAATCCATACAGTGCTTCTCCACTGGCACACAGAACTGCTTACCAGAGCAATAGACCCAATATTCAGAGATCATACAGCGCTTTAGCACAAATCCCTGATTGATGGCTGGCTGGATAAGGCTATTTCCCCTTTCAAGATGCCAATATCTGCCTTGCTCTTTTGTGTGAATGCCCTAGAACAAGTCATCACACAAACCTCCAAAATAGTTCTGATTTGTGTTGCACAGAATCTATAACCCAGCATATAACCAAATGTCTCTGAATATCAAGCCTGTGTTAATTGGAATATACAGGCAATTCAGAATTCCTTGGTTTCTGCAAGATTGTTTTTGACAAAGTACCTAGACTTTATTTTTTAATGGATATGCTGGTATGCTTTTTTATTTTTCCAGACTGAAAACATCCCTGTTGTCAGAAGACCTGATAGAAAGGATCTACTGGCCTACCTAAATGGAGAAACTTGTAAGTAGCACTATTAGGTGATTTAAGTCCTAGAATTAAAATCTGAAAAATTTTATAACTCTGCCTTTTATTTTTGTTTTTAGATATAATTTTAACTGCTTTTTACTAAATTCAATACATTTCTACTCGTCTAAGCAGCCTCTAGAAAAATGCCAGTGTAACAATTTTTTACCTTTTTAGGGACAAACGGTTCTTCCTATAACATCCTGACTATGGGGTACATCCAGCTCAGAGCAGAGCAAGTCTCCCCTTCTCATATAGAGTTGTGCCACAAAGCCTGGTTACAATATGCCCCCCAACACCTTGACATGCTTCACCGGGCTTTTTTTGTGACATTGGTGCAGTAAAGGCTTCTTTTTGGCAGCTTGATAATGCAGCTAATTTTTGTTCAACTATCATCGTATTGCGCTCCACAGTCTTTTTCCCTGAGCAGCCTGTATTTCTCCTGAGGTTACCTGTGGGTTTTTCTTTGTATAGCAAACAATTCTTCTGGCAGTCATGGCTGTAATTTTTTAGCTTTTTTTGGTCTACCTGACCTTGACTTGGTATCAAGAGTTCCCTGAATTTTTCTACGTCTTAAGTGAATGAACAGTACTGACTGGCATATTCAAGGCCTTGGCTATCTAATTAAAGTTCCATTACCTTGTTACGCAGGTCTTTTGACAGTTCTTTTCTGCTCCCCATGGCTCAGTGTCTAACCTGCTCAGTGCATTCACATGAGAGCTAACAAACTCATTGACTATAAACCCAGGCAATAATTGCAATTTAAAAAGCCAAAGATGTGGGAAATGAACCTTTTAATTGCCGTGTGTGTGTGTATCAAGGCCAAACATTTCAGGGTATGTAAACTTTGATCCGGGGCATTTGGGTGATTTCTGTTATGATTTAAAAAGGAGCCAAAAAACTATGTGGTAATAAATGGCTTCATATAATCACTAGCCTGCATCATTCAGATATCCTTCTTTTCACTCAGGGATTCTGCGCACCATAAGATCGATCATAGCGGCAGTTCCGCCGATTAATAGTTCTTATAGGCGATGGGAGGGGACGCCCTCCCGCCGCCCTCTGGTGCTTCTCAGGGCTCTCCTGTGCCATCGGGGGCCCGAAGAACGAATCGGCCGGCGCCGGATGAAGAGGATGGAGATTTCCGGTGACCAGATGGTCACCGGTCATCTCTATGACTGTCGGAGGCCCGGGCGCGACGTTATGACGTCACGCCCGGGTACCCTGAAGTAAACAAAGCCGTGATCGCGGCGGTCAGCATGAGATCGGTGAATTATTTTTTTTCCCGATCTCATGCTTTCCAGCCTGGAGGAGAGATGTGGGGTCTTATTGACCCTGCATCTCTCGGTAAAGAGACCTGTCACAATAGATTCCTATTACAAGGGTTGTTGTTGTGTTTTTTTTTTTTTTAATCAATAGAACCCATAACAACCAAAGGGACAATCAATTCGCCCGGCCCACCACTGTCAGCTATCTCACCGCAAGAGTCCCGCAACCACTATATTGATCTGTTTGAACAGTTTGAGCAAACCCACCACCAGTTTAACTCGACCCTTAGCATTGTAGCAGACTGTCTTTGACTAACTGATGGGGAGCTAACCCTGGAACATCTAGCCAGGCCTGCCACGTTGTATGGAATTTGCGGGGTGCATTCCTGTGCTGATATGTTAGTTTCTCTTGTATTAACAGTTTGTTTACCTGGTCAATACATTGTTGCCTAGTGGGTACCCTGGGAGTGATCCAGAGTTGAGCTATCAGTCGTCTTGCCACATAAAGTAGTCAGATGATCGTTGTGAGAAGGGACGCCGTTAATGGCTCCTCATCTAGGGCACCCAGGAGACACACTACAGTAGTTCACGGTATGGCAAAGGCAAACACCTGAGAAATCACGTTGAGTACCTCATTCCAATAGCGAAAGAGCTGGGGACATTTCCAGAACATATGCATGAGGTCTCCATGATCCCTCATGCACTTGGGACAGAGAGGGGTATCTCGGAGTCCCTAGTTGTGAAGTCTGACCGGAGTTCTGTAAGCCCTGTGTAGCAGGTAGAGGTGTGATAGTCTCTGAGAAGATGACACCGAAACCATGGGAGCAGATGCTAAACACAGTCTGTTTCCCCATCTATAGGCCCCGTATCCTCCTCCCATTTACACCTGCACGGCAGGCCAGCAGGGTCCTGAAGCGCATTAAGTATAATATTTTAGCCTTTAGAAATCATGCCTTTCTTGTCACTTTCCATCAGAATCCCCTGTATTATGGTATAATCAGTCAGCCTAAGTGGTGCCATCCTGGATTGGACCTGCAGTGCATGACGTAGTTGCAGGTACCTAAAGAAGTTAGTGCGTGGTATACCAATCTCTTCTTGGATTTCCAAAAAGGACTTGAGGACATGGCCATTGTATAATTGTGACATGTATTTGAGCCCTGTAGCTTCACAGTTCCTAAACCCACCAAGTTTATATAACTCTCTAATAGTGTACGTTTCACCAGATAGGGGTAAGCGGTAGGAAGCCCCTAACAGCCAATAATCGTTTGGAGTTCCCCAGTGTTTTTTTTTGTAAAATTATAGATGGGGTACCTCTATCCAAGTGTGCATAACCAGCCTCCAGTCCAGACAATACCATGCCATCGTCTGTCGGAGTGGTCAGAAGTCTGCGTGTAGGATCTGAGGTATCCACCAACCCCCACCCGCCCAGTTGCTGCAGCTGGGATGAAAGGAAATCGGCCCTGGCATGGGGGACCGCCAATCCCCCCCCCCCTCCTCCTTGTTATATTGTAAAGTGGAAAGTCTAATCCTAGCTGTTTTTTACGCCAAATCAATTCCCTTAATTGGGAGTCGATTCTATCAAACCAGTAACGGGGGATCCAAACCGGGGAATTATGGCAGATATATAGTAATTGTGGTGCCCATACCATCTTTGAGGTTCGCCATCCCCACCGCTGACAAAGGCAATTTACACCAGGCACTGCATTTGATCCTAAATTTAGCAAGTAGGGGGGTAAGATTAAGAGGTGTATATACTGAGATACATCCGAAGACACCTGTACACCCAAATAACGAAAATACACTATTTGTATCATCGATGCGCAATCCGGCAGGGACGCCGTCAGTGGGTCTAATGGCATTAGTACGGACTTATTCCAGTTAATGGAGAAGCCAGACAATGCACCAAAGGTTTTAATAAGATACATAACAGCAGCCAAAGAGCCCTGCGTGTCTCCCAAATATAGCAGGGTATCATCAGCATATAAAGATATAATATCCATCCCCGTGCCACGCCAGAACCCCACGATCCCACCATCACCACTTATTTGTGCTGCGAGTGGTTCCAGGGCAAACAGCAGGGGGGAAAGTGGGCACCCCTGTCTGGTGCCTCTGAACAGTAGACATGGCTCTGACAGCTCCCCATTGACCCTAATCCTGGCCGAGGGTTGAGCATACAGTAATTTAACCCAGCTAATAAAATTTGCACCTAGACCCATATGCTCGAAGACCTTCCACAGATAAGGCCACTCGACACTGTCGAAGGCCTTAGCTGCGTCTAGTGAAAAAATGGCCCGGTTGCCGGGGTTGTCCACTGGTAGCTGTATATTCAGAAAAAGTCGCCTTATGTTTTGAGCTGTGGATCTAGTGGGTATGAATCCCAGACTGGTCTTTGTGAACCAGTTTTTGGATTACTTGTGACAGTCTCGTCGCCAACACCCTTGCCAATAAATTGGCATCGGTCGTAAGCAAGGAGATGGGTCTATAGG
Source organism: Rana muscosa (assembly GCA_029206835.1). Lineage (NCBI taxonomy): Eukaryota > Metazoa > Chordata > Amphibia > Anura > Ranidae > Rana > Rana muscosa. The sequence goes on along the minus strand of CM055120.1, from coordinate 212,559,738 downwards.
AGTCTGGTGCACTGGCTTCCTTACCGGGTTTCAAAAGCACCATGATGATCGCTTCATTTCATAGAATCAGAAAGTGCACCTTTCTTAAGTGCCTCATTATAAACCTTCACAAGCATGGGCAATAATGTCTGTATATCTCTTGTATACCTCAGATGGGATGCAATCTGCCCCCAGAGACTTATTCTGAGTTTGTTCCAGTGCAGTAGCCAATTCACCCTCCGTTAGAGGGGCATCAAGCATAACTGCGTCCGAGGCAGACAATCGAGGCAGCTCACACTCCCCTAGGAATCCTGCTATGTCCTCTTCTGCAGGGTGTACCTTGGAGGTATAATAAATCAGCATAAAATGACCTGAAGATTTGTGTCACTGCTGTAGTTTGTGTTTGAGCAACCCCCTGAGTATTGCACAAGGCCGGGACCATTGAGGTAGATCTCTGCGCCCTTGCTAGCAAGGCCAACATGTGCCCAGTAGACTCCCCCCTCCTCAAAATGGGACTGCTGCAGGAAAAACCGTTTGTTTTCAGCTAGCTGCAATGCCAGTTGACTGGACATTGTCTGCGCCCCCAACCAGACTCTTTTTGTGTCTGCAGTAGGATTAGCTATATAGGCTGTCTCTGATTCCCTGAGTGTCCTACAGACCTCCCCCTCCCAAGCCTTCGTGACAGTTTTGATCCTGTTAATCGTGTTAATAAACTGACCTCGCAAAAATGCCTTGGCAGTATCCCAAACAACCCGTAGCTGGGCTGAGTCTAGATTGTCCTGCAGGAATAATTTTAAACGCTCTCTGATCGGGCCTGGGCTTGGGAACAGAAAGAGCCAGAACGGGTTAAGTTTCCAGCTCCTGGGTTTGGCCATAGTAGGTAGCGAAATCGTAACCCACATGGAGGAGTGATCTGATACATGTCTGTCCCCGTACCCAGAGTTAACAACTAACGGCAGTAATGCATCATTGCCCAGACCAATCCTAGACATACTCTCGTGAGCCCTAGAGCAACACGAGTATTGCCTAATCTGAGAATGACTGATGTGTGGCGAGTGAGTCAGTCCGAGCTCCTCAAGTAAGCCGGCAAAGGTGGTAAACCCACCATTACGAGCGGGCACGTTGGTTGGCATCGGCAGTTTGTCCCAGTTATGGTTAATATAATTGGTAAAATCGCCCACTGCTAACAGTGGAACATCAGGGAACCGTGCCATAAAGCTCGCCAAGCATCTGAGGATCTCGGCCGAGTAGGGGGGCGGAATATACATTCCCGCCACAATACACAACATGTAAGATATAGTACACAGTAAGAAAACATATCCGGGTCAATGACTTTTTGAGAGCAATGGAACTGGGTATCCTGACGAATCGGAACACTCACTCCCCTAGCATAAGCCGAGTATGTAGAATGAAATTGAGTAACATACACCCGGGGGCTAAAACTGGGAGTGCAATCCGAAGGGAAGTGTGTCTCCTGAAGATGTCTAAGGACTGCTAATCTTTTCACAGGACTTCTCAGTACCCTGACATTCCAGGAAACAACGTTAACATTTGCAGCCATAGGGGTGTATCAGAAGTAAATGTAGGGCCGCACCAGGACCCTCTGTAGAAAAAAGAAGCGTCATTTGAAATACAATTGTCAGTAAAAAAGCATGTGGATCCATTCTGGTGTCAAAGAAACCGGAGATACCTCTGTACAGTCTGTTATCTGCCCTGGTGGGGGATCATACCCGAAGAGCTGAGGGGAACCAAAATCATAACAAAGTCTGAAAATGAAAGAGAGAGAAGCAACCAAAAAAAGTAAAACAACAATATTGTCAATCTGAGCCAACCGGGCTCCCAGCCACTGGGGCTGAAGTGTAAGATTCCCCCAGACATATGTCCCGGGGGGGGGGGGGGGGGGAAGACAGCACTGGAAACTCCCGCAGGAGTAAATTGTAAATTCTGGATGGTAGATGGTGTTTCACATTAGCAGTCAGCATGGAGTGATCATGATGTAAAAGTCACTGCATTCTCCTTCATCCGCCTAGACAAAGGGGTAATAACTCCTCCTGGTAAAAATGGGGGAGAAAAAACAAAAAACCCAAAAGGGGGTAATAGATCTTTATTCTTAAGCTGGATGTTGTTGTCTGGCAGCTTTAAGCGCTCTGTCCTCACGATCCAACCATTGTGCAGCTGCAGTGGGTCGATCAAAGAAGTGGGTCTCTCCTAGGGCAGATACTCTGAGCCGAGCAGGGTATAACATTGCATATTGTAAGTTAAGCTCCCTGAGCCTTTTCTTGACATCATTGAATGTAGCCCGTCTTTTTTGCAGTTCAGCTGAGAAATCAGGGAACAGTGATATTTTGGAATTATCGATCGCCATTTTTCCAGACATGGCCCTGGCCTTGGAGTGAATTGCGTCCCTGACTTTATAGTTGAGCTTGAATAGAAAGGCCCTGGAATGATTACCCGGAGGTAGAGGGCGGGAGGGCACCCTGTGAGCCCTTTCAACAGAAAAGAGTGGGGAAAAGGCATCCTTACCGAATGTGGAAGTAAGCCATTGCTCTATAAAGTCCACAGGGTTTTTATCCTCGGCCCGTTCGGGGATGCCTAGAGTGCAAATATTATTGCGTCTCATGCGATTCACCATTTAGTTGAGTCGCATGGCATGTTGTTTAGTGAGGCGACAAGTATGTGTCAAGTCCCTTTTGCATAGGAGCAATGACATCTTCCACTGTACTCTGCCTTCAAATGCAGAGGTCCTCTCTCTGTTTTTTGCATGTCATGGCGCACATATGATATTTCAGCTTTCACCCCTTTAATTTCATCAGACAGCTGTTAGGGACGAATTGCAGGATGTTACAGCTGTAAATATGTCTCTAGAGTGGGTTCTGCAGTGTCTGCATTGGGGGAGCTATTCTGAGGCCTAGTAGCAGTGTCTTTAGGAGTACTCACTGTGTGCCATTCAGGAGACAAGCCGTCCGCATCCACCAAGGGGACAGTGTCATCCGCCTCTAAAGTACCCCCAGAAGTTTCTCCACATGCAGGCGATCCAGCCAGGGCGTCTTTGTGTAACTTGCCGCCGAATAGAAGCTTTTGTGCAGCCTCCTTGTACTGTTCTTTAGCCGTGCGGTGTGGGCCGGCGCCATCTTGGCTATGGACGTCTGCCGGGCCTTTGGAAGAATGTCTGTCTTTCTTTATCGTACACCACGGGACACAGAGCTAGTCATTACATAATGGGTTAAGGGTCACCAGCGGTGATTGGACACTGGCACAACCAATGGAAGACAGTTCCCCTCCATATAACCCCTCCCATCAGGGAAGTACCTCAGTTTTTTCGCCAGTGTCGAAAGGTGTTGGACGCGTTAGGAGGTGCTAAAGGAAAGCTCTACCAAAGAGACCCTCTGGGGGTAAAAGAGCTATGCTTTCGGATCCATCCAAGACGCCTACAAATGAGCTGAATCTGGATGGGATCCGGGCCTCATCCATGAGGTGTCGCCTGTAATGTCTCTCTTCGGAGGACTGGGCTCTAAGATCCAGCACTTTCGCTATTTCGCTATAAAGTCCTGGTAAGAGTCTTGTACAAGGCCCAGGGGAGAGGTATCCTTTAAATAGGAACCCATATCCCTGAAGGTTGGCACACATAGCCCACCGTGAAGGGTGAAGTTTGGTATCTGTCTGAAATCTTTCAGCAGAAAAACCTGCGGCGTGGATAAGGTGAGATTAGAAGGTCCATAACTAGGTTGGGACCTTTTTCAAAAAGTGGATGTCTTCTTTTTTTCCACCACTGGGGGGAGTAAAGAGCTGAATATACTCACCTCACTCTGTTCAGTGTCGGCTTCGGCGAAGTACACTGCTCGTCACCTCCGCTGCTGAGCTTGCTGGGGCACCCCGATCCTCCTTTCGGTGGCCGACCAGACACCTGCAGATGCAGGTAAGTGGGAACAAGGGCTGATGAGAGTCCTCTCTCACTATGGCCACCGCCATAGCGCTAAGGGCCGCGCGGGAGCGCGCTTTATCGGGGGGGCGAAGGCGTGCGCGGGCACGTGGCGCGCGCAGGCACAGAAACGGCGCCAAATTTAAAAGACTGTCAGTGTGAGAAGCACTGCAGCAGCAAGCAAGCTCGTTAGTTCTCTTGTTCCTGGCAGAGAAGCACAGCAGCTATACAGGGACGTAAGAGTCCATGTGGTTGGATTGGGTACTTCCTAGAAGACATCCATGTTATGCATAGTTATGTGTTAAAAGTTGCATACTTAATGTATTTGCTAAACTGAACACGGTAGTATATGCATTTAGGTACCTTGTATTTTGTCTAAACAGTAAGCCTTCCAGGGGAAGTAATGCGGACAAAAAGAGATAAGAAAGCACCACCGCCTGAGAGGAGGCTCTAACTGTGCTGACTCGGTACCTTTCTCTCCTGTGTTGCTAAATGCACCTGTTCAGGATGAGCCATTACCTCTGTCAGGTATGGCGGCTTCCCCAGTGAAGCCTGGGCCTGTATATGTCACTGAGGACACTTTATCAGCTGCCCTAAATAATCTGGAGGAAAAAATTGCTACCTTAATCGCTAAGTCCTCTAAAAAGGGACAATAAGCGAAGCAGGTCTCTTCCAGTATTGGACCTCCCTTCAGAAGTACCTGAGGGAGGAGGAGGAGGAGGCTACATCAGCAGAGGATGAGGAGCCAGATTTTAAGGTCACAGGTACAATGCTATAGCAGTGCATTTAAGTTAACCTCTGCGGAGGTAACGGAATTACCTGTCTCCTCCCTAGGGTCATTAAGATCCCTGCAAGGTGCATGCTCCTTCCCGGTTCATCCGTTACTAGAGGATCTAATATACGCAAACTGGCAACATCCAGATAAGCGTTTCTCACCTCCAAAAAGGTTTAACATTCTTTATCCTATGGGGGAATTTTTTTTTTTAAAGAAATGGAGCCTGCCTGCGGTAGTTGCGGCTATTTCTTGTGTAAATAAAAACCTGACATGTCCGGTGGATAATGTACAAGGGTTTAAAAGATCCTTCTGAGAGGAAGTTGAAATCCTCCTTCCTTTTGGCCGGCTCAATTACCCAACCTGCAGTAGCAGCAGTCGGTATGTGTCAGGTCATCAGCCAACAGGTAAAGCAGGGGCTGAAGGAACTGCCTTCAGAGCAGGCTAGAAATTGGGAAAATTTGCCTAAAGCCTTATGCTTCACAGTGGATGCCATGAGAGATTCTATCATACAGGCATCACGCCTTACACTCCAGCTGGTACAGATGCGCAGAGTACTTTGGCTTAAGCATTGGTCAGCGGAAACCCCATGCAAAAAGCTGTTGGCAAGTTCCCGTTCCATGGCGAACGCCTATTTGGGGAAGATTTAGAAAAATATATACAGAAGATATCAAGTGGTAAAACGACTTTTACCTGAGAGAAAGAAAAACAAGAGACCTTGTTTTAAACGCTCTCTCTCCCCAGCTCCCGGGAAATCTGACTCCAACCAGTGGCGGTGGCCTGTTTTAGCCGCCCACAAAAGCCAAGGGGCAAGCTCAGAAGAACAAGAAGCCGTGGGGTGCAAGAGCTAATAAGCAAGCCCCCAAAACCTCTCAGTGAAGGGGCGCCCCCGCTCGGCCGAGTGGGAGGAAGGCTTTGTCAGTTCTCAGCGACTTGGTGGTCAGAAATCCAGGACAATTGGGTGGTATCCACAATATCCTCAGGGTACAAACTGGAATTTCGAGAGATCCCACCTTCTCAATTCCGAGGTTCAAGACTCTCCAAGGATCCACAAAAAAGAGAATCCTTCTTCAAAGGTTTGAATCACTTAATGGCTCAAGGGGTAGTTACAGACGTACCCCAAAAAGAGCGAGGTTCAGGTTTTTACTCAAACCTCTTTGTGATTCCAAAGCCAAATGGAGATGTCAGACCCATCCTGGATCTAAAATCCCTAAATCGGTTCCTGAACGTTCGCCATTTTCGAATGGAAACGAAACGATCCGATCCGTGGCCGCCACTTTAAAGGGCGGAGAATTCATGGCGCCCATAGATATCAAGGACGCACATTTACACATACCCATCCTCCCCGCTCACCAAAGATTCCTAAGGTTTGCGGTAGAAGATCGCCACTTTCAATTTGTGGCTCTGCCGTTTGGTGTAGCCACCGCGCCCATAGTATTCACAAAGGTGCTAGCTCCTCTGTTAGCAAACCTAAGAACACGGGGCATTGCGGTAACAGCCTATCTGGACGATCTACTAGTAATAGATCAGTCAAAGGAGGGATTGGGTCACGCTGTACACACTACAGTAGGATACCTGGAGCATTTAGGATGGATTATAAATTTACAAAAATCCTCTCTCCAGGCCCAAAGAAGGATAGTGTACCTGGGCATGATCATAGATACAGCCCAAAACAGGGTATACCTGCCAGAACCGAAGATACAGTCTCTGAAAGACCTGATCCACAAGGTCAAAGCAAACAAGAGGCCATCTATTCGCCTTTGCATGAGACTATTGGGAAAGATGGTAGCCTCCTTCGAGGCGGTCCCTTACGCCCAGTTTCATTCGAGACTACTTCAAGGCAATATTTTAGCTTCCTGGAACAGGAAGAGCCAAGCTCTGGATATACCCATGCGCCTGTCCTCACAAGTACGCCACAGCTTCGATTGGTGGCTAGAAGCCAGGAATTTACGGAAGGGAAAGTCCTTCCTCCCAGTGGCCTGGAAGGTGGTATCTAGGGATGCCAGCCTATCGGGCTGGGGTGCAGTATTCGAGGAGGCTTCTACCCAGGGAACCTGGGCCAAGCCTCAGGGGATCCTGCCCATCAATGTGCTAGAGATCCGGGCGGTATATCTAGCCCTCAAAACCTGGACATACAGGTTACAGGGCTACCCAGTTCGGGTTCAATCCGACAATGCTACTGCAGTAGCTTACATCAATCACCAAGGAGGCACCCGCAGTCGGGCAGCCCAAAGAGAGGTGAACCGGATCCTGGCATGGGCAGAAGAGCATGTACCTTGCCTTTCTGCAATCTTCATTCCAGGGATAGAAAATTGGCAAGCAGACTACCTGAGTCGTCAGCAGCTGCTACCAGGAGAGTGGTCTCTTCACCCCGAGATCTTTCAGGCCATATGTCTGAGATGGGGAAACCCAGATGTAGACCTGCTAGCTGCCAGGTTCAACAAGAAATTGGACAACTTTGTGTCCAGAACGAGAGATCCTCTAGCCTACGGGACAGACGCTCTAATAATACAGACGCTCTAATAACTCCATGGAATCAGTTCTCACTGATCTATGCATTCCCTCCGATCCCTCTTCTACAAAGACTGCTTCGCAGGATCAAGGAGGAGGGAATACCAGTAATCCTAGTGGCCCCAAACTGGCCCAGGAGGCCTTGGTACGCCGAGATTGTAAAAATGGCGATAGGAAGGCCCTGGAAGTTTCCACTTCGACACGACCTGCTGTCACAGGGTCCAGTATTCCACCCTTCCTTACAAAGGCTAAAGTTGACGGCCTGGCTGCTGAGACGCACATTTTTTTTTTTTTTTTTTTTTTATCAATAACTTTTTATTGAAAGCCACATCGGACACAAATCAAATGCAATAGTTTTACAACCAACAGGATAATCGTTAACACGTCTGGGTATAGGGTCGTAACAGTTCCTGAGCATGTAATCACTGTATCTCTGCTATGTGCTGTATTATCCAATCCTATCTAGTTATCACAACAGGGACATGGTATGTCGTCAACCAAGTTTTCGAGCCAATGTTGTTATTATGTACATTAGTGCGAGGATCCCAAAGGGGCTCCCATGAAGAGGATAATATAACAAGAGAAGAAAGAAAAGAAATAGAAGAATGAAAAAAAAAAAAAAGGGGGGGGGGGGAGGGGGCGAAAAGACAATAGAAGGGTGGGGGGTAGAGGGGGTGTGGGGGGGGGTGTCGTCAAGTTATACCTGGCTCCAAGTCACCGCGTTCCTCCCTTCGGTGCCAGAGCTCCCAAACCATGTTATGCGCGTCCAGGCGATCCTGAATTCTTGCGGTCATCCTCTCCATTACTTCTACATCTCTAATCCTGGCATACAGCGCTCCCTCCGGAGGAGGGGAGCTGCGTTTCCAGTTCAGTGCCACTAAGCAGCGGGCTGCCGTAAGGACATGACTAGCTAGCTTCTTATGTGGGCGTGGGGCCTTCAGAGACATCAGTCCTAGTATGAAAAATTTAGGGGTCATGGGGACCTCCGTTTCAAGGAGTCGAATTAGTAGTTGGTGTACAGAAGCCCAGAAGGGGGCTATCAGTGGGCACTCCCAGTAGATATGATATAGAGTCCCCTTCACCCCCATGCATCGCCAGCAGCGATCTGAGCTGGCCGGGTGAATGGCATGGAGAACATCAGGGGTCATGTACCAGAAGTACATTATTTTGTAAATATTTTCTTTATAGAGTGTACATAGCGATGTCTTGGACGCCTGGGTCCAAATGGCCCGCCATTGGTCCACGGGTATCTCCTCACCCAAAGCCTTTTCCCATTTAATCATATATCTGTGTTTGCCCATTGAATCAAGGGGCCTCTCATTCAGTATTTTGTATATATCTGAGATCAGGCCTCTCTGAGCTGAGCCTGCCAGAATTAGGCGCTCAAAAGGGGTAGGTGGGGAGAAATGCAGGTTTGGAGCAAACGTTAGGGCATAGTGGCGGATTTGGAGATACCCGTAGAAAGCTTGTTTAGGGAGGTCATAGTGTGATTGCAAGTCCTCAAAAGAGCATAGTTTACGGGTGCATGGGTCTATCAAGTTTCCAAAGTGAAAGAGGTCTCTCGTTGTCCAGGGGGAGGACATTTGGTGGGTTAAGCTATCTGGCATGTCGGGGTTACAGGCAAAGGAGGTCAGGAGCGAGCTGTCCGACGACAGTTTGTGTTGTCGTGTTAGTTTACGCCATAGCCTCCGGAGCTGTGCCATCGGGCCTAGCAATCGGGCAGGGTCCACCTCCGCGTTCGCGCTCCATAACAGGCTGTTTGGGTGTATCGGGGCTAACCATAATTTCTCTATCTCTGTCCATTTATTATAAGAGCGGAGTGTGAACCAGGAAGTTATCGCTCTCAGTTGTGCCGCCTGGTAGTATTTTACCAGGTTAGGGAAGGCCAGGCCCCCGTCAGACCTAGCTGCTTGTAATACTGAACGTGGGATTCTGTGCCTCCCGTAGTTCCATGTAAATTGCAGTAGGTCCGCTTGTAAGTGTTTCAGTTGGCCGTAGGGAACAGGGATAGGTAGGGTCTGGAAGAGGTACAGTAATTTTGGGAGGATCGTCATTTTCACAGACGCGATCCTTCCAAGCAAGGAGATGTGATGTTTTTTCCATTGTTGGAGAAGGGTTCTGATATTGTGGAAAAGAGGAGGGAAATTCTCCCGGTAGAGGTTAGTGAATTGTGGGGTGATATTAATTCCCAGGTACTTTAGGGCGGTGGTTTTCCAGCTATAGGGGAAGTTGGCTTTCAGGTGTGCTACCTCCTCCCCCGGTGTGTTGATTGGGAGAGACCCACATTTTTAAAAAGAGAGGGGTCTCTGGTCCGGCTCTTTCTACGCTCATTAATGCTAGAAAGCCAGCCTCCAGACTCATCTATCATAGAGTCTGGAGAGCATACGTTTCCTGGTGTGAATCCAGATGTTGGAATCCTCAGAAATATGAAATAAGTAGGATTCTTGCTTTTTGCCAGTTAGGAGTGGATATGAATTTAGCCCTTAGCACCATCAAAGGGCAAATATCGGCTCTATCAGTCTTCTTTCAGAGACCATTGGCATCTCACTCCCTAGTTTGGACATTCATTAAGGGGGTACTGAGGATAAATCCTCCAGTTAGGACTCCCTTGTGTCCATGGGATTTGAATTTGGTATTGTCAGTGTTGCAAAAGCAACCTTTTGAACCTATTCGCCATATTCCTTTAATTATATTGAGTAGGAAGTTGGCCTTTCTGATTGCTATAGCTTCTGCTAGGAGAGTATCAGAGCTAGCAGCTCTTTCTTGTAAAGAGCCTTATCTAATTTGTCACAAGGACAAAATCGTACTACGACCCCATCCGGCTTTTCTACCTAAGGTGGTGTCGGCTTTTCACTTGAATCAAGACATTGTTCTGCCTTCCTTTTTTCCAAACCCGCGGACGGCGGGGGAAAAATTATTACACTCTCTAGATCTACTGAGAGCGGTAAAGGTGTATCTGCAAGCAACCGCTCAGATACGTAAAACAGATGTTTTGTTTATTTTACCAGATGGGCCCAAGAAGGGCCAAGCGGTATCAAAATCCACCATTTCCAGGTGGATTAGACAAGTAATTATTCAAGCTTATGGTTTAAAGAACAGGACTCCTCCTTTTCCTGTTAAGGCGCACTCTACCAGGGCGATAGGTGCTTCATGGGCAGTGCACCACCAGGCTTCGATGGCTCAGATCTGTAAAGCTGCAACTTGGTCTTCAGTCCATACATTTTCCAAATTCTATCAAATAGATGTGAAAGGACGTGAGGATTCTGCCTTTGGGCGAAGTGTGCTGCAGGCAGCAGTATAGGGCTTCTGGTCCGCAAGCGGCCTGTTTTGATCTGTGTCTCCCCCCCTTCATATGAGCATTGCTCTGGGACGTCCCATTATGTAATGACTAGCTCTGTGTCCCGTGGTGTACGATAAAGAAAATAGGATTTTTATAACAGCTTACCTGTAAAATCCTTTTCTTGGAGTACACCACGGGACACAGAGGTCCCCCCCTTCTTATGGGAACCTTACTGCTTTGCTACAAAACTGAGGTACTTCCCTGATGGGAGGGGTTATATGGAGGGGAACTGTCTTCCATTGGTTGTGCCAGTGTCCAATCACCGCTGGTGACCCTTAACCCATTATGTAATGACTAGCTCTGTGTCCCGTGGTGTACTCCAAGAAAAGGATTTTACAGGTAAGCTGTTATAAAAATCCTATTTTTTAGACATGGTCTTGGTCGCTGCGGGGGACTCTGAGGACCCGGATGCCTCCCGGGTACTGGTGCAGTGATGTAAGGTAGATCCTTGGGCCAGGATCAGGTAGGAGAAGGATAATTGCACAGATGACTGGCGGAGCTGGAGACACACACGTCCTTCTACATTCGCTACAAGGGATGTTTACAAGTGATCAAAAAAAGGTGTAAAAAAAAATAAAAAAAATTAAGTAAAATTAAATTAAAAAAACAACAAAACGCCCCTGCTCGTGCTCAGAAGCGAACACAAACGTAAGTCCCGCCCACATATGTAAACACCGTTCAAACCACACGTGTGTTAGAGCGTGTGCAAAAATTCTAGCACTAGACCTTCTCTAACTCTAAACTGGTAACCTGTAAAAACTTTTAAAGCGTCGCCTATGGAGATTAAGTACTGAAGTTTGGCGCCATTCCATGAGTGTGTGCAATTTTAAAGCGTGATAAGTTGGGTATCTAGTTACTCATCTTTCACATTATATAAAAAAATTGGGCTAACTTTACTGGTTTTTGTATTTAATTCATGAAACCGTTTTTCCAAAACGTCTTTCAGGACAGCACCTGAGAGATCATGGCTCCTCCTCCTACAGGAAACACCTCATCAATTAAGTCTTTAATTGGAGGCCTCCACGTTGCTTCCATCAGTTTTTTTGTGTTTCCTCCAGCCGGAGGAACACCTCTGGTGAGAGCCACGATCTTTCAGGGCTTTCCTGGGAGACAAAGGTTCTCAGTCAGTCAGTCAGTCAGTCAGTCTTTTTTCTTAGGAGAGTGATCCTCCCACTTACCTCCTAGCATGGATGGTCCCGTGGGCTCCCTCTCCCGTGCTCTGGGAGAGCCTGTACAGCCCGGGGGGGCTGCCTCCTTTTTTTTCTAGAGCGGTGGTTTGCTGTATTCTCGCCGGCCGCTTGCGAATAGCGGCGTGGAGCTTTACAGCGGCCGCCATTGTTCTGGTGGCCGAGGAGAGCCTTGGCCACGTCCTGTATGGGAAGAGGCAGCACTTCCGGGTCGGCGCGCGTGTCATTTCCGGCCTCAAAGCGCAGAGGGAGAGGGCAGGGTCACCTGGTGCCTTTAAAGTTCCGGTTCCAGGTCAGCGCGGCGGCGTTTTCGAATCTGGAACCAGCGTTTTCTTCACCACGTGTCCGCAGACAGCTATGGATAGCGATGCAGCGGATAAGGGGGCAAGCCAAGGCACCAGCGAGGCTAAGGTAAGGGACTGTGTCCTATTTACACTGGGCCGTTTTCTCCTGTGGGGGGGGGTTATTCACCCTCCCCCCTCCCCACCCCCCATCTCCCTGGTGGTGCAGTGGCTGGTGATTTTAGCATGTCTGCATAATATCTAGGGGTTTTGTAAAAGGTGGTGCATGGCTTGCGGGGCGCAAGGAAGTGAAGGTGTTTTTTTCCTATGTGCACCTGGGTGTATTGATTTGTACTGTGTAACAGTTTTTCTTAGCGTGGTCCCTGGTTTTTTCTTTTCTGTTTGTGCAGGCCAAAAGTTCTGCTCAACCAGTGAAGAGAAGGTGCCCTGTCTGCAAGGAAAAGTTAAGCGAGGCTTGGACCAAGTCGCTTTGTGCAGATTGCACTGCAAATGTAATCAGGGAAGAGTCTCCATCCTTTTGTGGCGATCTAGTATCTACAATTAAGGATGAACTCCGTGCCACCTTTCAAGCTTTTAGGTCAAACCTAAGAGAAGAACCAGGCCCCTCAAGGGAACCTAGGGCTCCGCAGCCCTCTTCAGAACCCCAAGACGGCTCTCAAATATTATTAGGAAGTCCGATAGACGCTTCCCAAGAATCGGCTTCCCTTGCTCCAGATGGAACAGACTCTGAGGAGGAAGAAAATGAAGCAGAGAGCGCTTCTAAGTACAAAATGTCGCTTGAAGAAGTCGCAGGACTTTTAAAGGTAATCCATGTGACTTTGGGGATCGAAGAGGAAAAGAAGGAGCTCTCCCTACATGACTGCATGTATGCAGGTTTGGGTGATCCAAAAAGCCGTGTTTTTCCAGTCCATTCAATAATCTCGGACATGATTAAAAAAGAGTGGTTGGAACCTGAGAAAAAGGCTTTTTTTTTTTTTTTTCCTGGTCTCATAAGAGAAGATTTCCATTTGAGGACAACCCGGATTCCATCTGGAACAAGGTTCCAAAACTGGACTCTGCTTTTTCACAGGTCTCAAAATCAACTGACCTTGCCTTTGAGGACATGGGCATGTTAAAGGAGCCCATGGACAAAATAATGGATTTGCTTCTTAAAAGGGCCTGGCAGTCCGTGATGAACAATCTAAAACCAGCAATGGCAACAACCTGTGTCGCTAGGAATTTAGAACACTGGATTAACCAGATGAAGGCCCATGTTACGGCGGATTCCCCAAAACAGGAGATTCTGGACTCATTTACAACGCTTTCTGCAGCAGTATCGTATATTGCGGATGCTTCAGCAGAATCCATTCGTATGTCAGCCAGGTCAGCGGCTTTGACCAATTCTGCTAGGAGAGCCTTGTGACTTAAAACTTGGCCAGGAGATGCTGCATCTAAAAACAGACTGTGTAGCATTCCCTTTGCAGGGGATTTGCTATTTGGTTCTGAGCTGGAGTCCATTCTTGACCGTACGGCTGACAAAAAGAAGGCGTTACCGGTCAAAAAACAGGTACAGACCTGTAAGCGTTTTTTTTCGTCCCCCAAAAAGGACAACAGGAAGGAAAAACGCAAACCAAAAGGAAGCAGTGGTCTTCCCAGAAACCAAAAGGTAGGAGTGGAGTGCTCTTCAATCCTCCTGCGACCTCCGGAAAGCCGCAGTGACAATCCACCCCAAGTAGGGGGAAGACTCCAGGAGTTCATTCCCCAGTGGAGAGACATCACTACAAATCAGTATATTGTAAACATGCTCTCCCAAGGATACGTGGTGGAATTCACGGAAGAACCCCCAAAGAGATTCCTAGTAACAAATGTCCCGAGGGATCCGGTCAAGGCACTCGCCATGAAGTCCCTAATTCAGGAACTGATATCCCAGAGAGTCATTGTTCCGGTTCCAACAAAGGAGTTCTTCCAGGGGTTCTATTCTCACGTTTTCCTTTGTACAGAAACCTTCAGGAAAGTACCGCCTCATCCTAAATCTAAAAATGCTGAATTTGTCAGTAGAATACAAAAGATTTCGGATGGATTCCATTTTCTCAGTAAGAAGCCTCCTGAGTCAAGGATGCTTCATGGCGTCAATAGATTTGCAGGACGCATACCTCCACATTCCTATTGCTGCCAGATCTCAGATATCTGAGGTTAGCACTGAGAGAAGGGAAGAAGGTGGTACACCTGCAATTCAGAGCTCTTCCATTCGGCCTGTCATCTTCTCCAAGGGTGTTCACGAAGGTAATGGCCGAAGCTCTAGCACCCTTGCGTCTAGAGGGAATTTCAGTGATTCCTTATCTAGACGACCTGCTACTGTTTGCCCAAACCAGAGATGGACTTCAGAGAAACTTGGACAGAGCACGTGCTCACCTAGAATCCATCGGATGGATACTAAACCTCCAAAAGTCCAATCTGATTCCCTCTCAGGAGGTGTTATTCCTGGGTTTCCGTATCAACTCTGTGGAGCAAAAGATTTTTCTACCAGAAGAAAAACGGGAAAAGCTGTTAGAGGTTGTGTCACTCTTACAATCCAGTCAGCTTCTGTCCATCAGGAGGGTCATGTCAGCATTAGGAACCCTGACCTCTTCCATACCGGCAGTACAGTGGGCAAAGCTCCATTTCAGACCGCTGCAAAAGTTTCTGTTAAAAATCTGGGATCGCCAGCAAAATTCACTGGTGAAGATCCCCACCAAAGTAAAGAGGAGTCTGGTGGTGGAAGAACCAGGCAAGACTCTCAGCAGGCCTGTTATGGTCCTTTCCAACCCAGGTAAGGCTAACAACCAATGCCAGCTCCTGGGGTTGGGGGGCTCACATGAGCGGTCGTTGGGCTCAGGGATCTTGGTCCACAAGGGAAGCACTGAGATCTTCAAACTGGAGGGAACTAAAGGCGATAGAAATGGCCTTATTGTTCTTTGCAGAAGAAGTCCAAGGGCGACATACACAAATCCTGTTGGACAACGCCACGGCTGTGGCTTACATAAACCGACAAGGGGGCACCAGAAGCAGAATACTTCAAGGCCTAGCAGAGAGCATTCTAAATTGGGCAGAGCTCCATACTCAATCCTTGTCCGCGGTCCACCTAAAAGGGACCCTAAACAGGATAGCGGATTTCCTCAGCAGGAACCAGGTGTACGAAGCGGAGTGGCAATTGAATCCAGATGTCTTCAATCTAATAGTGAAGAAATGGGGACAGCCAAGAGTGGATCTCTTTGCGACTCAGGAAAATACACAAATATCCCTCCTTTTTTTTTTTCTCCCTGAACAGGAACGAGTCATCTCTGGAGGTAGATGCTCTGGTGCACAGTTGGAATTTTCACCTCGGCTACGCCTTCCCTCCATTTCAGCTGATTCTGCAGATCATAACAAAAATCCAGAAAGAGGATATGACAGTAATCCTCATCACTCCCTTCTGGCCCAAAAGGCCTTGGTTTTCGGCTCTTCTACAGATGCAGATCAAACCATACTGGCACCTTCCATTGAGACAAGACCTTCTGTTACAAGGTCCTCTTTTTCACCAAGAAGTAAAAAAGCTAAAACTCACAGCTTGGCCTCTGAGGAGCAACTCTTAAGGAGAAAAGGATTCTCGGATAGGTTGGTGGCTACCCTCCTATCTAGCAGAAAGAATGTTACCAGAGCAATATATCACAAAGTCTGGAAAGTCTTTAACTCCTGGTGCACTACATCTGGTAGACCATTAAAGCAGATTTCTTCTATCCTGGAATGCCTACAAGAAGGAGCAGACAAGGGCCTAGTGGTCAGTACCCTAAAAGTTCAGGTGGCCGCACTGGGGGTATATTTTGAGAAATCTATTTCATCAGAACCCCTAGTAATCAGTTTCTTTAAAGCCCTCACTCGGGCTAGACCGATAGTGATCAAAAACTGTCCGTCCTGGGACTTGTCAGTCGTTCTACAGGCCCTGACCAGGGAACCTTTCGAGCCTCTTAATTTAACCTCCCTGAAACTAATTACTTTGAAAACAATTTTTCTAGTAGCTATTACAACAGCTCGAAGAATCAGTGAGCTGCAAGCTTTATCTATCAGGGAGCCATTTTTTTTTCTATTCTTTCAGACAGGATTGTGCTGAAGACGGATCCTAATTTAATTTTTTTACCAAAGGTTGCTTCAGTTCAAAATAGAACCCAGGAGATAATACTTCCTACGTTTTGTTATAATCCGTCAGGTAAGAAGGAAGAAGAATTCCATACCCTGGATGTTAAGAGAGTAGTCTTAAGTTACCTGGAAGCTACTAAAGACTTTAGGCGTTCAGACGCACTATTCATTTTATTTTCCGGAAATAAAAAAGGAAGACAAGCTTCTAGAGGAACCATTGCCAGATGGTTGAGAATGGCTATCTCGGACGCCTATTCCCTTACAGGCCAGGAGAGTCCAGTAAGTATCCGGGCTCATTCTACTAGAGCTTCGGCGGTGAGTTGGGCAGAAAAAGCTGGTGCCACCCCCGAACAAATCTGTAAGGCAGCTACATGGACAAGTCTGACAACCTTTGCCCGTCATTATAGATTACATCTCATGCCGGCTGGGGACCAGGCTTTCGGAAGGAAAGTCTTACAGGCTGTTGTCCCACCCTAAATGGGGTAAGTCTCGATTATCCTCTCGGGTGCTGTCCTGAAAGACGTTTTGGAAAAATGCAAGTTAGACTTACCGGTAACTTGTTTTCCAATAGGCTTTCAGGACAGCAGGATCCCGCCCTTTTTTTATGCTGTTGCTGTAATACTATGTAATAACTATCGCTTATGTGTTGCAGCTGGGGCTGGAGGTTCTCTACAAACAACTGATGGAAGCAACGTGGAGGCCTCCAATTAAAGACTTAATTGATGAGGTGTTTCCTGTAGGAGGAGGAGCCATGATCTCTCGGGTGCTGTCCTGAAAGCCTATTGGAAAACAAGTTACCGGTAAGTCTAACTTGGATTTTTTCTCCCGTGCGAGATGATAAAAAGTTGCAATGACCGGCCCTTTATTCCCTAGGGTGTCTGCTAAAAAAAATATGTAATGTTTGGGGGTTCTGAGTAATTTTCTAGCAAAAAAAGATTTTTACATGAGGGAGAGAAGTGCCAGAATAGGCCCGGTATTGAGGTGGTTAAAAGACGTGTGTGTTTTTTTTTTTTTTTTTTTTTTTTTCTTTGCATGATCCGTCATGTTTTCCATATTAATGCCAAAATTCACGATTTCTGCCAGGGTATGCAAACTTTTGAGCACAACTGTAGCACTCTACAGTATTTTTTATTTTTTTTTTCAACCAGGTTGCCACAAAGCGCCCTCGGGTGCCGCGGCAACAGCCCAGTCTGAGCACGATCCTGTGACTCCTGCGTACAGAGAAGAGGACAGCACAGCCCGCACCACCTCCCAGCTCCCTCCTCCTCCCTGCTGCTATCTGTACTCTTGTCAGCAAAATGGAAAGCTGCTCGCCCTCATCCTACCAACCAATGAGGTCATCAGTTGCTATGAACATATCTTGTGGTCCACACAGCTTTGTTTTGCCCACAATAGTACAGATGGAAGAGGTATGGTCTGTGCCCTGCCGGTCTCAGCCTTGTGTATAGTATATATGCCCATATCAAAGTGAAACCGTGCGGATGGCAAAATGACTCAACCTAGACAAGCTGTGGTATGTATGGGATAATATACATTAGAAACAACTGATTTGCTTTGTCATAGGTTGTGACATCAGCCCACCTCTCTGACACAGCCAATCAGAGGAAGCTTTGTATTTATTGGTAGAATACATCGCATTCTATGAATGGCTGAGCGCCGCTAAGACAGACTATTGTGTTCTGGGTATGAGACCGGAAGGTCTCGGCTTGCATCCGGAGCACAGTGCTGTCTGGAGCCTCAGCTACATACAGTTTATACAGCACATCCAGTGGCTTCACATGTTAGTGAGGGACATAGTTTGTTTGGGTCAGCTTGGCCCAAACAAACTATGTAAAGTTTACAAAGTTTTACAAAAGTTGGAGTTCAGTTTTAAACCTCTGGGATTTGACCCCCTGGCCTCTTCAACATGCCAGACCTGCTGTCTCAAGGACCCCTGTTCCATCTGCATGGCTGTTTGAAACCTAGGTCTTGGAAGGACAGGGTGATCAATGAGTCCTTCCCACCTTACTTGGAGCTAGATAAGCCACTTTGAAAAATAAAATAAAAATGTGTGTATGTGTGTATATATATATATGTGTGTGTGTGTATGTGTGTATATATATATATATATATATATATATATATATATATATTAAATAAATTACACACTAGGTATGATAGAAAATGTATTTTTTCACCTGGTGTGAACACAGGCTTTTTAACCACAGAGATTAGTCTACCTCACATTCAGGGTACTCATTGGGGACAGATTTCGGCCTTATCTGTTCTGTTCTGTAAACCTTTTGTATTTTCTTTCCCTTGTTGTTGTTTTTTTTTTTTTTTTTTTTAAACCACTTTAAGGACCGGCCCCGGCATGTATACGTTGGCAGAATGGCACATACAGGCATAGTCACGTACCTGTACATCCCCTTTAACTGCCTGCCGTGTGGTCGCGCGCGCCAGCCAATGTAAAAAGCAGAAAACGCCAAAAAAGAAGCACCTGTACTTTTTTTTTTTTTTTCAGCTTCGGGCATTTTGCTTCAGATGATAAAATGCTCAGATGTGAACAGGGGCTATTGAAATGAATGGGATTTGTCTTGTTACGCCTTTTTTTTAGAGCTGAGGCTTACAGCAGAAAAACGCCTATGCTTTGAACAGAGTCTAAACATTGTGTTGTAGTGACTATTGTAAATAGTAAAAGGATGTCCATCTAAGGCGAGTTGTAGAAACGTAGTATAAAAACACAACACAAGCAATGATGTCTTTCCATCGTAAATGTACTAGTCCCTGGTAAAAGGAAAAGGAGAATTCAACCTTTTGCTTTATATTTTTTTTGGGTGTTCGTTTTCTAGGTCTGTTGGCGCTGTTTTTTGTTTTGCCTTATTGACCACCCGTCTTTCATTGCCTGCAGGTGTCCCTAGGAATACTAATTACAATAAAAGGATTTTGACTTGCCTGTAAATTCCATATCTTGGCGCACAAGGCAGGGCACAGAACACCCTCCACTGATTTTCCTATGTTCTGCATTGCTCACTAAAACAAAAGTGGGAACTCGTGGAATGGAGAGGCATTCTACAAGCATTTCTAGGGAGTGTGCCTAACAACTTTTCCCAGTGTCCAATCACCTGAAGGTACCAGCCTATAAACCAAGAACTATCAATATCTAGCCTATGTCCTGTACTGCCAAGAAAATACATATAATTATAAAATTTGCAGGTCGGTCAAAATTCCTCTCCTTTTTTTTTTTTTTTTTTTTTTTAATGAAAGGCAAAGTAGTTCAGACTTTCCAGTTAGAATATCAGCATTTCTTTTAACTTTTGAACGTAGGTCCATTTAAGTGCTTTCATCACTGTGTATTTTTGTAGTCTGTGTTCTGCTAACTCACAATTCTATTTATCCTTCTCTAGCCACATCTGCTAGTATAGATAGAAGTGCACCCTTGGAAATTGGACTTCAGAGATCCTCGCAAGGTAAATACTCGAGCACTTTCTTTGCTTCTGCAAATATGGTAAAAAAAAAAAACATTAAATAATGTTTTAAAGTATTCATTACATTGCTATTTCAGCTAAAAGAGCTACAGAAGAAAGTTCAGCTGAAGCAAAGAAACCAAGGATAGAGGTGAGTTTGGTCTTTGCTCTTTGACATAGCTCTCTGGTAACTGTACAGAACAGGGTCTTGCTTACCTGGTTGAGTGGCAGTTCCGCTATGCCAAGTTTCCTTTATGATAACTGGTACCGAGAATGTCTCAACAATGAACTGTGACTTTGTAGAATATCAATATCACCGTGAAGAGGACTGGTTGCTAAATGGAAAAAAAAAGTTATTCAGAAGCACATCCATGGGTTTTTAAAAAGAGGAGAAAAAAAACTCCTTTAGGCATAATATGTTAGCTCTTTTGGCTTGTGCTGTGCTTGATAATGAAATGCTAGAAAATTCACTCTACATGATTTCAGAAGCATTAGTTAAGAAGGTTTTTGGAACACACAATTTTGTGTTTGCAGACAAAAATTCAGAACATCGGATTGGTCGTTTTTTTTTTTTTTTTTGGAGAAGTCTAATTTTTTTTATTGAATATCTAACAGGAAAGACACTATTAATGTGATTTTAATATATA
The DNA here is from genome assembly GCA_029206835.1 of Rana muscosa. Taxonomy (NCBI): domain Eukaryota; kingdom Metazoa; phylum Chordata; class Amphibia; order Anura; family Ranidae; genus Rana; species Rana muscosa. The sequence continues at coordinate 212,539,504 of CM055120.1, read as the reverse complement.
ATGCACAGTTTTATGTAAGTAGAAGATTGAGAGGAGGCATAGAAAAATTCAGTAAAATAGTGGGCCTAACTGTATGGATTGCACTTTTATTACCAGTGTTAATTTAGTCAACTAAAATATTTTCTTCTGCCTCCCCCAATAGCGGTGTCCTTGGTCCCCTTCACATAACCCCTCTCCTCACAGTAGTGTCCTCTGGCCCTCTGCCCCTTTCCCCTCATCCCCACAAAAGTGCCTTCTGCTCCTTTGATATCACCCCCACACACACTCGCACAATAGTACCCTCTGCTCCTCCATCCCCATAGCAATATTCCCTGTTCCTTTGACATCCTATCCCCCACAATAGTGCCCTCTGCCCCCAATCCACATAGCAATGTTCTCTGCTTCTTTGAACCCTCCCCCCTTATCACCATATCAATGTCCTCTGCTCCATTGACATCCACCCCCCCCCCCTCCCCCAAGCAGTGTCATCTGCCCTCTTTACCTCGCCCCCTTCCCACACACACATATACAGTTGTGCTCATGAGTTTACATACCCATGCAGAATTTGATTTCTTGGCCTATTTTCAGGGAATATGAATGGTAACACATTTTTTTTTTCGCTCATGGTTTCCTTTGGCTGAAGCCATTTTTATTATCAATCAACTGTTTACTCCTTTAAATCATAATGGTAACAAACAACCCAAATGACCCTGATCAAAAGTTTACATACCCTGTTGATTTTGGCCTGATAACATGCACACAAGTTGACACAACAGGGTTTGAATGGCTATTAAAGGTAACCATCCTCACCTGTGATCTGTTTGCTTGTGATTAGTGTGTGTATAAAAGGTCAATTCGTTTTTGGACTCCTGACAGACCCTTGCATCTTTCATCCAGTGCTGCACTAACGTTTCTGGATTCTAAGTCATGTGGAAAGCAAAAGAATTGTCAAAGGATCTGCAGGAAAAGGTAGTTGAATTGTATGAAACAGGAAAGGGATATAAAAAGATATCCAAGGAATTGAGAATGCAAATTAGCAGTGTTCAAACTCTAATCAAGAAGTGGAAAATGAGGGGTTCTGTTGAAACCAAACCACGGTCAGGTAGACAAACTAAAATTTCAGCCACAACTGCCAGGAAAATTATT